>CM070783.1:98685679-99885679 GCA_036346955.1 Dipus sagitta | reverse complement strand
TGAGACCCTACCTCAAAAAACAAAAACAACAACAAAAAAATAGACAGATCATCCAAACAGAAATTCAACAATGAAATAATAGAGCTCAACAACACCATATATTAACTAGACCTAATCGACATCTACAGCATATTTTACCCCAATTCTACAAAATACACATTATTTTCAGCAGCCCATGAAGCCGTCTTCAAAATAGATCATATCTTAGGTTTTAAAGCATGCTTCCATAAATTCTGAAAATTGACATGACTGCCCGCATCATATCAGTTCACAATGCTTTAAAGCTAGAAAATAACAACAGACACATCAGGAATTCCACCAGCTCCTGGAGACTGAACAACACACTTTTAAATAATGATTGGGTTGTGGAAGAAATCAAAAAGAAATTTTAAAATTTCTAGAATTGAATGATAATGAAAACATAACCTAACAAAAGTTATAGGACACAATGAAGGCAGTCCTATGGGGAAAATACCTTCATAACAAAGGCAGGAAGATCTCAAATTAATCACCTAAGCACCCACCTAACGGTGTTGGAAAAACAAGAACAATCCAACCCTAAGAGCTCCAGGTGGAAAGAAATAACCAAGATAAGAGCAGAAACTAATGAATTACAAACTAAGAAAACAATTAAGACAAATTTATGAAACAGAGATCTAGCTCTTTAAATGGTTCTTTAAAAAATAAGAGATTGATAAACCCTTGGCCAATTTGATCAATGAAAAAAGAGAAGTCTCAAATTAATAAAGTCAGAAATAAAATGAAAGCAGTCACAACAGACATCAATGAAATTGGAAGAATAATCAGGTCATACTTCTAAAACCTCTACTCCACAAAATTGGATAATCTAGAAGAAACAGATGAATTCCTAGACACATATCACATACCAAAACTAAATTTAGAGCAAATTAATTTCATAAGTATATTTATCACATCTCTCAAGATTGAAAAGATAATCAAAAACCTCCCAGGACTGGAGAGATGGCTTAGCAGTTAAAGCATTTGCCTGCAATGCTAAAGGAACCAGGTTCAATTCTCCAGGATCCATATAAGCCAGATGTACAAGGGGGAGTGTGCATCTGGAATTTGTTTGCAGTGGCTGGAGACCCTGGTGTGCCCATTCTCTCTCTCTCTCCCTCACTCTCTCAAATAAATAAATAAATAATATTTTAAAATAAAATCCTCCCCAAAAAGCAAAGTCCAGGACCAGTTGGCTTCTCAGACAAATTATATCAAAGCTTCATTGAAGAACTGAAACTTTTTCTCAAACTATTTTACATAATTGGAGAGCAAGGAATGTTCCCCAACTCCTTTTATGAACTACTTTTGTCACCCTAATACTAAAATCAAGCAAGATACAAGAAAATTATAGACCTATATCCCTGATGATCTTCGATGCAAAGATCCTGAACAAAGTCCACATAAACCAAATTCAACAACGCATCAAAAACATTATTCATCTTGATCAAACAGGTTTTATCCCAGGGACTTAGGGATGGTTCAACATATAGAAACCTGTCAACATAATACACCATGTGGTAGTTTGAATAGAATAGATGGCCCCCAATATATTCAGTTGTTTGTTTGTAGTTTGCATCTCTAGCCATCTGGCTGGAGGCAATGCCATTGTGTGGATCTTAAGGTGTGGTGGTGGGTTTGAGATTACAATCTAAAGATATGCAAAGTGTGCCTAGCTGGAGTTCCTGAAGTGTGCTGTGGCTTTTGACCTTTAAGCTTGTGCTTCTTTCTCTCTCTGCTTGGGCCTGTGAAAGCAGGCCAGTTTCTTCTGCTTTTATGGAACTTCCCCTGGATCTGTAAGCTTCAATAAATCCCTTCCTCCATAACTGTGCCTGGTCTGGAATTTCATCTCAGTGAACCTGAAGCTGTCTGCTACACACCACATAAATAAACTTAACCCCAAGGACCACATGATTACTTCAATAGATGCAGAGAAGGCCTTCTAGAAAATAAAACTTCACTTCATGATCAAAATGCTGGAGATAATAGGCATGGAAGTTTTATATCTCAACATATTCAAGGTTTTATATAAAGCTCCTAAAGCCCAAATAATACCTAATAGGGAAAGACTCAAGAAGCACCCATTGAGATTGGGAACAAGACAGGGGTACCCATTGTCAGCACTGCTCCTCAACATAGTACTAGAAGTCCTAGCTCAAGCAATAATAAGGAGAAATATATAAATTTAGGAAGAAGTCAAATTATCCCTATTTGCAGATGACATGATCCTATACATAAGTGCCCAAAAAATTTCCACCTCAAAACTTCTAAAGGTGATGAATTCCACCAGCATAGTGGCAGGATACAAAATCAACACGTGCACGCACGCGCACACACAGACACACACACACACACACACACACACACACACACACACACATCAATAGCCTTTCTATATGCAAAGGACAAATATACAGAGAAAGAAATCAGTGAGGCTGCCCCATTTTCAATAGGTACAAAATCAAATACTTTGGAATAGCACTGACTAAGATTGTAAAAGATCTATATAATGAAAACATAAAAACACCCAGGAAAGAAATCGAGGAGGACATGAGAGATGAAAACCTCCCATGCTCCTGAATAGGTAGAATTAATATTGTGAAAATGGCAATTCTACCAAAAGGATAATACAGATTTAATGAAATACCAATAAAAATCCTAGCATCATTCTTCACGAAGATAGAAAAAATGATCTTGAAATTCATATGTAATGGCAGCAGGTCTCAGATATCCTAACATATTCTCAGCAAAAGAAACACCTCTGGAGTCATCACCATGCTCAATGTAAAGCTATACTACAAAGCCATAGTAACAAAAAACATCATGGTACTGGCATAAAAATAAACATATAAACCAAAGGAACAGAATCTGAAGACCTGGCCCTCAGGTCAAGTAACTACAGCTACTTTATATTTCACAAAGGTGCCAACAATTTAGACTGGAGAGAACACAGCATCTTCAACAAATGGTGCTGGATAAAGCGGACATCCACACGTAGAAAAATGAAAAGACACCCACTCATCTCACCATACACAAAAATTAATTCCAAATGGATTAAAGACCTCAATATAAGTACTGAAATTCTTCAGCCACTGGAAGAAAAAATAGGAGGCACTCTCCACAATATAGGAGTGGGGAAAGATTTCCTGAACAAAACTCCAATAGCCCAGGAAACTTAAAAAAAAAAATTCAACCAGTGGATCTCATGAAGCTAAAAAGCTTTTGCACAAACATACCATAATAAGATCCAATAGATTAACCACAGAGTGGGAAAAAGAATCTTTGCCAACTATACCACTGACATAGGTCTAATATCTATAATTTACAAAGAACTGAAAAAATTAAACAGTAAAAACACAAACTACCCACTGAAAAAAATGGGAAATGGGGCAGAGAATTGAATAGGGAGTTCTCAGAGGAAGAAATGCAAATAGCTAACACACACTTAAGTAAATGTTCAACATCCTTAGTCATCAGGGAAATGCAAATTAAAACAACTATGGGATTCCACCTTACTCCACCCAGGATTGCAATCATTAAAAAATCAAATTACAATCAATGTTGGTGAGGGTGGGAGAAAGAGGAACCCTCATTCACTGCTGGTGGGAATGCAAACTCGAACAACCTCTATGGAAACCAATATGGAGTCTCCCAAAAAAATGAAAGTAGACTACCAATGCACCCATTTATTCTCCCTACTGGACATTTACCCTAAATGTCCCTGTGCTTTACTGCATACATATTTGCTCAACCATGTTTATAGCTGCTCAACCCGTAATAGCTAAGAAATGGAATCAACCCAAGTGCCCATAATTGGATGAATGGATAAGAAGTTCTGGTCCATTTACACAATGGAATTCTACACAGCAGTAAGGAAAAAAAAATGATAGAGTGAAATTTGTAGGAAAATGGATGGAATTGGAACAGATCATACTCAGTGAACCCTCAAAAAGCCACATGTTCTCGCTTATCTGTGGCTCAGTAAACTGGAACAATTTTGAGTTGCTGGCATACCTGCCAGACAACTTGAGGCCCAGACAGTATGAGTGGAAATGTTTTGGGGGGAGGGAAAGGAAAGGTTGGGGTGAAACAAACCCAAAAGGAACTGCCACCATAAAAAAACAAAAATAAAATAAAAAATAAAAAAAACACGTTTTTTCCTCAAGTGTAGTCTTAAGATTTAATCCACAACAGGAATATGGGGGGGGGGGTCTGGAAGAAGAGCCATAAAGAGGGCAGAGTGAAGCCTATCCTTAAGACATTTGCCTTTGGCCTGTGACTCTCAGTACCAGGAATTGCTTGCTACCCACATTGAGCTGTTGATTGGAGAGACTATGAGACCCCCAATGCAAGACAGATTTCTATCGAGGCATTTGATTGTCCCCCTGAGATAAAAGGAAGATGCCACCTGCTGCTGACACAGAACACAGAGACCCTGCTGGTACCCAGAAGAGATCTGGTCCCCAGACAATCTGTCTGGTGGTGGGAAGTGCTACATGGGCTACTGGGTAAAGTGGCCAACAATGGCGTGAACGAGCAGCCTGACGAGAAGTGTAACAGTGCAGTGGACACACACAGCCTTGGCCCTAACCAATGGCTTTCTGATTGGCCCCGTGAAGAGAAACCCACAGCCGAAACTGGCAACCATGTCCGAATCCTATGGTCACAAAGATTATGGTCTCCAACAACGAGCTCCCATTGGTCTTTGGCTAAAAGAGGGGTTACATCCATCATATTCTCCCTAAATTAACAATGCTTATCCCATTTAACCTATGCGGACATCATTCTCCGGAAGGTAATGAGTGAGACTCAAGGAGATAAACCACCCCTCACAAGTCAGGCAAGGCCCAGGTGAAACCACAGAGGAGTTGGGGAGTTGTGTAAAAGCGTGGCTTCCATGGTGAGTGGATAATCAGGGTGAAGGAGACAGACGCTGAGGATACTCAACACACACACCAAAGCAGAAATCCAGAGGCTTCTGTGAGCTTATCTCTGAAGCAGACTCACAGCACACCCACCGGGATCTTTGCAGATGAGGGGAAGAAAGATTGTAAGAGCCAAAGGATGGGACATCATCTGGCGAAGCTCTGCCTTCCCCCTCCCTCCAGTTACTAACTGCTGCTCCCACGGTGCATAACTCAAGATTCCATGGGGAATACCAGCAATCCCAGAGAGAAGGGTTCTCAGCAGAGTGGGGGCAAGGAGGAGAGAAAAGATTGTAATGTATCCATACAAAGTATGCTCTTAATTAAAAAAAGGAAAAAAAAAACCAAGTAGATAACAAAGGAAATGGAGAGATCTCCTATCCAGACACAGAAGATAGAATTCCCACTTATGTTCATTTTAAAGTAGAAGAGAAATGGGGAGTCACCCTGCCTGTGTGATGGAAAATGAATAGAATCGTTTCCTATTGATACTGTATAGTAACAGAACAAGTGTAATGGGTGCGTTCTAACAAATCCGCACTTACTCATGAACCGTGGTTAGATTAGGGAGCAGCAAAGGATAGTTTGTCAGATCCCTGTCTTCCCGTCGTCTTTCTCGCTGTACTCCTGCCTGCTCGGCCCTGTGCACTATCCCGTCTGACCCGGTGGATACCTAGCTTAAAGCATGCAGTATTCGTCCCTGGCAGTTGGAACAGCGGGAATCTGACCACCAGGCCGATGTGGCACACCGGTATATACCTGCCCAATGCAAAGACTGTGCAAAAGCTTGTGGAAAGATGGCAGGAGGAATGAAAGGTCAAAGGCAAGCAAAGTAGGGCGAATCAGTACTCAATTTTCAATCCTCCCAAGACTACCTGAATTCTAGCACTGTATTCAGATTTGAAATTGAACCCAAAAGAAGAAACACGTCATGGAGAAACTCATGTCATGATTCACCCTGTTCCTGAAGTTGTTACTGCATCACATGGGAACGTGCACTCAAATCCCACCCTTCCATCACTCGAAGCCTCTTCGTTCTCCTCTGTGTAAAGGCAGTTTAAATTCATAGTACTGACGGGTTCTACGTTTCAAGATACGTGACATATGTAACTAGGCTAAGAGCTGTTCGATGCGTACAAAATATTTCCGTGGAAAGGCTAATGGGCTTTAAGTAGAACTACATGTAATTTCGGAGTGTGGTCAACAGATGGCAGTATTTATACATTATGCATATTCTCCTTAAGAAAATCAATGGTGGGCTGAAGAGATGGCTTAGAGTTAAGGCACTTGATTGCGAAGCCTAAGGACCCAGGTTCGATTCACTAGGTACCCCCTAAGCCACATGCACAAGGTGGTCCATGCTTCTGGAGTTTGTTTGCAGTGGCTGGGAGCCCTGGTGCACCCATTCATAATTCTCTCTCTCTTTCTCTCTTCTCTCCCTCTGTCTCTAATTTAAAAAAAAAAAGGAAATCAATGGCAATTTCTGAATAGAGCATGAAAAAAAGTTGGCTTTATATTTTGTTAAATTTCTATTACTTCAGTATTCATTTCTATGGTTAATATTTTCTGGTGATTTATTTTGTCATTTGTAGTGGCTACTATTTCTGTTAAAAATAGCTTCATATATTACCATAAAAGATCTCTGAAAAGTCATTTTCCCATGAAAATAGTTAGTCTAATTTTAGTTTGATTTAAATTTGCTCAAGGAAGGTAGATGTAAAAATCTGAGGAGACCATCCTAAGTGGACCACTATTGTGGTCATTGGCCACAGTAAAACCATGGTTATATAGAGGGAGTCTTTGTTTGAGAAAAAGGTTCTCAATGCTACTTTCAATTTTCTCTGGCTGTCTCTTGTCAGTCCATAAATGCCCATAGCTGGTTCTGTCTACATGTTTGATTTTCAGATTAAGTGCTTTATGAGGCTCAACATAGCAACACAAATATTTAAATTGCCCCCATGTTTTACAACCTCAATGGGTGTATTTTATATAAAGGCCACAAAATGAATATTGTTATTGATAAAAATTGGATGTACCCTGAGGGCTTGGGGTTTACTGCAAGCAAAAAAATGGAGAACATTGAGAAATCAAAAGTATATGCAGAGAAAGGTAGGTGAATATAACAAAATCATCTGAACACTTGCAAACTTCCTTCCTGGAGGCCAGAAGTAAGCAGAGGAAATGGAGGATTATCCATAATTCGTTTTCAATGTGTGATTTCCAGTATTATTTGTAAATAAAGCAAATGATATGTGTTTATAAAGGAATGATACATTTTACTTGGTAAAATAATAATTTATACAAAAATTGTTTAAAAATATGATTATATGTAAGAATCTGGATTTTGTTTGCTTGTTGCTACCTAGCATGTGCTGTCAGTTTTTCTTTTAAAATGTAATGATCTGTGATCAATATTCCTCACTATATTTTTATTCAAATCAGCATCCAGTGTCAGGGCCACTCACCGTAGTTACATGGTAGATGTAGGCTTTGTCTGGGAAGTAAGAGGTCTCTTCTTTTTCAGCTGCTGGGCAAGTTTTTAAGACAATTCTGAACCTTTGAATTTTTAGTTTTTTTTTTTTTTTTTTTTTTTCTTGAGGTAGGGTCTCACTCTAGCCCAGGCTGACCTGGAATTTACTATGTAGTCTCAGGGTGGCCTTGAACTCATGGCAATCCTCCTACCTCTGCCTCCTGAGTGCTGGGATTAAAGGCGTGCGCCACCACACCTGGCTAATTCTGACCCTTCTTGACGGGCATTCATTGCCTTGCCTCTTCTCTGTTCATCCCGAATATTAATTTTTAAAAAAATTACCAAAGAAAATGCTATAAAAGCATACATTTTAAAATAGCTTTTTCTTGTACAGCACACGGTGCTATCATGTCACAACTTGTCTTTTATGTACAGAATCATTGTTTTATTTTGCGTTGTTAACTACAGTTGAAAAATAGCATTAAAAGATTTGAGTGCCCCCCCCCCAGGCCAAAAGTATAAAAATCTCTAGAAAACAGTTGCAAATGCTTGAGTAAGGGTTAGTATGTGAACTGATTTGTGAAAGTAAATTTGAAACATATTTTCATGGTAAAGTTTGAAGCCAGATACACTTTGCTTGGCCAGATACTGGTTACTAGATTATTCTTCCCACCAGTGGTTTGTATCCCTTTATAGTGACTGGCTTGTAAATCATCAAAGCACATCATTCATAAGTGTTTGTAAGTAATGACTCAACAATAAAAATATATTATAATTACATTTATTTTATAATTAACAATAAGTACCTTCTTTCATGCCTCTGATTTAATCCTGCAACTTTGCAGGTTATTTCTATGTTGCCTGACTTGATACCAAAAAGAAGATTGTGTGTCTTTTATTGTAATATTGTAGCACAATTTTAAGCAAATAATATTAATACAAACATTGGTTCATAGTTTGTGGTATCTTTAACATCAGAAAACAATTTTTATTTGTTCAACACTGTATATGAGAAAATTTTAAAATATGTTAATAAATACACCTTAAACATCATTATATATCCCATAACTGAATCAAAATATAAATAATTTACTGGAAGAATAAAATAGCATTACCTACTAATTTAGTTTAATGATAAGCAGATTGTAGAAGCTTTTTGGAGTAAATTAATACTGGATAGTTGACAAAAGTAATAATTTTTGAATTCTAGAAAACGGTACTGTTAACTAATATTATCAAAAGCACTTATGAGATTATGAAAATTCATTTCTTTGTTCATTCTGCATGTACATGTGTATGTATACGTGTGTGTGTGTGTGTGTGTGTGTGTGTGAGAACATGCATGTGGAGGACAGAGGACAAACTTTGATGTCATTCCTGAGACATTATCTACCTTTCTGAGACAGAGACTAGTGCAGTGCTCACTAGTTTGACAAAACCGTCTGTCCAGCAAGCCCTGGGGATCTGCATTCTGCGTGTGTGCTCCCCCCCCCGCCCGGCTATGGGATGGAAAGCACAACGCCCACACCAAGCTCTCTTTTTCTCTTTTTTAAATGTAGGTACTAGAGATAAAACTCAATTCCCATGAATGCAATGCAAGCACTTGACAGAATGAGGAACCCCCCAGTTCTGAAGAACTCAGTTCTCAAATGAGAATTGTAAATTGTTTTCCAAAATCCTGAATAGTTAGCCATGTACTACACATTATTAAGTTAACATAAGACTAAGAATATCTTCATTGTTGAATACTTATCATGATCTAGATAATGGGTTGAACCTTCTCCATGAATTATTCATTTAATAGAAAACACCATGTGGCCCATATGGTTACTGCCACTTGACTGAAGAGGCAGGAGAAGGTAAGGAAACTGGCTAAGGTTGACCAGGCTGCAAACCTGGGCAGGAACCAAAAGGCTCCCATGACAGACAGAAGCATCTCAATCTCTTACCTCAGCAAAGAGGCTCTTTATATCCTCTTCTGACAAATCGAAACAACGTAAACCAAAGGAAAATTCTGGATGACTACTTTTTAGGTTGCCAAAGACATGTCAGCAACTCTTACTTAGTCTAGCAGTCAGTAGCAATAACCATGATTTAATTGATTGTTGATACTTTCAAAGACATGCATTCGTTTGCTAAACAGTAGGTGATTGGCTACTTAGCTGATAATATGAGCTTTAAAATTCTCACTAACTGTTGCAGTCAAGTTTGCATTGCTGCTAAAAATCACCCAACCAAGAGCAGCTTGTGGGAAAAAGAGGTTTATGTTGGCTTACAGGCTTGAGGGGAAGCTCCATGATGGCAGGGGAAAAAATGGCATGAACAGAGGGTGGACATCATCCCCTGGCCAGCATCAGGTGGACAATAGCAGCAGGAGAATGTACCAAATACTGGCAAGGGGACACTGGCTATAACACCCATAAGCCCACCCCCAACAATACACTGCCTCCAGGAGCCACTAATTCCCAAATCACTATCATCTGGGACATCACCAATATCTCTCCCTTGACAATAGTGCTTCTCCAAGTGTCATCAGATTCTTACTATATCCACCTAGCCACCTAGACTTGTTGATCCGTGAATGAATAATTTGAGGCCCAATTAACCCTTGACCTTCACGAATGCCACATAACTGTTAATCCATTTGTGAGTTGTGTTCATTTACAGATAGCATTGAGGTGTCTAATTGTCTAATTTATGGAAATCAGGACTCTTAGCAAAGATCAAGCTTTATCTTCTGAAGAAGCCACTACCGTCTGCAACTGACCGGAAGAAGTTTGATTACGACTTTGCCATCTCCACGTCCTTTCACGGGGTTCACAACGTTGTCCGGAACCGAAGCAGGGCTCGCAAGCTGATCTGGCTCTCGGTGGTGCTGGGGTCTGTGTTTCTCCTAGTGTGGCAGGTCTACAGTCGTCTGTTCAACTACTTCACGTGGCCAACCACAACATCTGTTGAGGTTCAGTATGTCGAAAAGATTGAGTTCCCAGCGGTCACATTTTGTAACTTGAACAGGTAAGAAAAATGCTGTTTGGATTGTTATTATTTTATGTTTCTAGCATAAATTTCCTTGTCATCTTATGCATATTTATGAAAATGGATGGTGAGCATGCTGGGGACTTTTGCTGTTACAGAGGAACTCTACACACTGGTGTCGCTTTGAGCGTGTGGCTTTGTGTTGCTGGGGAGTCAAACCCAGTTAGGCGGATTGTGCAAGCACGTTCCTGAAACAACCGAGCAGTCTTCTCATCCTGCAACTTCTAATATATGTTAAACTAATGAAAATATCAAGTTGCAATGAAAAGCACAAACTTGTAAAAGTAGAAATACTTGCTAATTTATATTTTCTTTTATTTTCCTTACTGCCCCTTTCTTCGTTCAATACTGTACTAGGTAAATATCAAACCCTGTGGTCAAATGGATGTGAAAATCTAGATTGTGGTCTACAGCAAGGCTTAGTGGTTAAGGCACTTGCCTATAAAGCCCAGGTTCAGTTCCCCACTACACCAGATGCACAACGTGGTTAATGAGTCTGGAGTTTGTTTCCAGTGGCTAGAGGGCCTGACATGCCCATTCTCTCTCCGCCCACCTCCTTTTCTCTCTCAAATAAGTAGATGAAAATAAAATATTTAAAACTGAAAAGAATCTGGATTGTGAGATTATAAAAGTCTGTCAGCTAGAATAAGAAAAGAGAAACAGGGCTGGAGAGATGGCTTAGTGGCTAAGGTATTTGCCTGTGAAGCCTAAGGACCCATGTTTGACTCCCCAAAACCCATGTGAACTTTTTAAAAATATTTATTTATTTATTTGAGAGAGAGAGAGAGAGGGAGAAAGAGAGCGAGAGAGACAGACAGAAAGACAGACTGGGTGCATCAGGGGCTCCAGCCACTGCAAACAAATTCCAGACATATGTTCCCCCTTGTGCATCTGGTTTCGTGGGTCCCCCATGTAAACCTTTTGTGTGGAGCAAAAGGTCCTGTGTACTCAGAAGGTGGTGTACACATCTGGACTTGACTGCAGTGGATGGAGGCCCTGCTGTGCCAATTCTCTCTCTCTCTCTCTCTCTCTCTTTTTTCTCTCTCTCTCTCTGTTATACAAAAACAGAAACACAAACTCACATTGAAACATGGTAATTATTCCAAGATAAATATAGGTATATACCCTCACACTGCAAGTTAGTGTTACCTTTCCTCCTTGTGACTCCCGTTTTTAGGCTAGAGCCTGTGTCCAAGGACACTGAAAATATTTCTTCATTTTCAGCCCACCCTGCTTAAAGGATGAAGGTTTCCTCTTAAGAAAAGCAAGGTTGGAGAGTCAAAACTCTCTTGTTCATGTCCCCTAGAACTCTCTAGGTTTTTTTTTTTTAAATTTTCCCAGGTGATAAGCAGATTATAAGGACAGAACACTTGAGGCCTCTCTTTCTTTCTCTTTCTCCCTTTGTTCTTTCCTTCCTTCCTTCCTTTATTTCTTCTTTCTTTCCTTGTTTCTTTCTCTCTCTCCCTTTCTTTATCCTCCTTCCTTCCTTCCTTTCTTCTTCTTCTCCTTTTTCTTCTTCATTTCCTTTCTTCTTTCTTCTTCCTTTCTTTCCTCCTCAATGCTAGAAATGGAGCTGTAGGTTTGGGATATAATAGATAAGCACTTTACCAGTAACCTACATTGTAAGCTCTTGGTAATTTGAGATAGTATCTCACTAACTAGCCGAAGCTGCCTTATTGCTCCTGATGTTCCTGCCTCATCTTCCTCAGGGCTTTGATAATACTTATGCACCACTGAGGGAGGCAAGAGTTAGGTCATAAACATACATTATGATTGGACAATAGCAAGTGTGTGTATGTGTGTGTGTGTGTGTGTGTGTGTGTGCGTGTGAGTGTGTGTGTGTGTGTGCTAGGAAGGGGAATGGGCAGAATTCCAAGTAAAGGACACTCTGCAATATAAGACAAATGTCATAATGTGTCAAAGACCTTCAAGAAATCCAGTTTTGTTTGAATATGTGTGAATGAAGGAGAGGATAAAAGATAAGGAGAAGCTGACAGCCAGATATTTGGTCTCTGTCTTCTAGAAAATTACAAGTATCATCAGACTAACCATTGTCTTTATTCCTGCTAACAGATTCCAAGCACATGCAGTAGCAAAATTTGGCATTATAGTTTTCTTATGGGATATAGTCTCCAAGGTGCTCCATCTAAAGGAAACCAGTGAGAATTCCACCAGCTCTTCAGAAGCTTTTGACTTTGTTGCAAATCAACAAAACTTCAGCCTCACTGAGTTTGTCAAGAACAATGGTTTTTATCTCAACGGCAACACCTTGTTGGACTGTGAGTTCTTTGGAAAGCCGTGTGGCCCAACGGTAATGATTTCATATTTCTCCAAATGTTAATTAAGGTCCTGAGGCTAATTCTAAATGTATATGGCTTCACATTAATATAAATTTTATTCCCTTGATATATCAATCTAAGTTTATGCAAATATTATACTTCATGTTTCTCTGATGACTAGCTACAGCTTTATATTATCAGGAGACGTAGAATACATGAGTCAAATGTGTTCCTTCAAGAACTTAGATAAGGACAGATGGGGAGATGGCTCAGTGTTTAAAAGTGCTTATTTGCAAATTCTGTGGCCTGAGTTCAGTTCCCCAGCCACACACATCAAACCAGACACACACATGCACACACACACACACACACACACACACACACACACACTCAAATAATTAATTTTAACAAAGAAGTTAGAAAAGAATGTGCCTCTCCCAAGGTGAACAAATGGATGGAGGGAATAACTCCTCAAACAAAGGATGATGTAGTAGTTTACCACCGACTAAAAACATGTTTAGTAAACACTAAGACAAGTTATTGCTAAGTGTTGTAAAACCATGCTAAATTATTTATGCAAAGGCTTCACTGAAGGAATCACATGAATATAGACCCAGATGCATATTAAATGAAAACAAAGCTCTCAACCTAAATGAGAATTAAGAGATAATTTATTATGAAGCCAAATATTTAGTGAGTGTGGCCAGGTACACAGATTCAGGTTATCCCAAGTACTAAATTCCAGTGTGTTGAAGGTTTAATGAAGTCTTTATAGTAGTAACACGAAGTTATAAACCAAGAATCCTTTCAAATACATTGGTGGAAACATCAGGTAGGCAGGTTACAGCAGAGTGGAGAAATCTGTCCGGTCAATGACAGGTTCTATCTGCTGTAGTCTAAATGTAAATTACTCCTCTTAGGTTCATATATTTCAACACTTAGCACCGGCTGGGAAGGTTGCGGAACCTTTAGGAATTTGCAAGGTCGTTGGAGGAAGTGGGTCACTGGAGGGCGGGCCTTGAGTTTTTATAGCCCAGCTTGCTTTCCTATTCCTCTTCGGCTTTCTGACTGGACGCAAAGTGACCAGTCAGCTTTGCATTCCTGTTGCCGTGTCTTCTGCACCATGATGGATGATTTCCCCTTGAATCTGTAAGCCAGAATAAACCTTTTTCTTCCTTAGGCAGTGTCTTTTTAGGTATCTGTATAGAGAAGGAGGAGATAACTAAAGCACTAATGATATTCTTAGACTGGTTTGGAGGAAGCTAACTGATCTGTTCGTACATTTCAGACAGGATTTTACATGATACTGACAAGGATATTAGGTCAAACATAGATGTAAACAGACATGGATATTTATATGACTAAAGATAGCCCATTGGGCTGGAGAGATGGCTTAGCTATTAAGATACTTGCCTGAAAACATAAGGACCCAGGTTTGATTCCCTAACCACGTAAGCCAGATGCACAAGGTGATACATGTATCTGGAGTTGGTTTAGAGTGGCTAGAGACCCTGGTGTGCCCATTCTCTCTCACTCCATCTGTCTCTCTCGCTGTCTTGCTCTCTCTCATAAATAAATAAGCAAATAAATAAATAATACCGAAAAAAGACAGCCCGAGATAAATTGGCTGGGCCTGCAACTTTTCATCACAGACATTCTAATCAGAGTACTAGTCTTGTAGAATGTTTAATAGGTGTGGATTGATTTCTAGAAATACATCACATTTTGTGTACATGTTGGTCAGAAACTGTTTTATGTTCCACGATGCTAGAAAAACTCTAGATATGAGGTTGAGTGGGTAGGAACGCAGTTTTTAAGATACAGCAATAGATCACAAACCCATTAAATAAAAACACATAGGATACCAAGTCTACTAGCCATCATGATTCAGATTTGAGAGATTTTAATAATATCTAATAAGGGATAACTTAGTCATATCCACGCTGTCTCTCTGTCTCTCTCGCTCGCTCGCTCTCTCTCTTTCTGTCTCTCTCTCTCTCTCTCTCTCTGTGTGTGTGTGTGTGTGTGTGTGTTGGTATGCATGTATGTGTGCAATCATATGCTATGGTGAGTATGAAGGGCATAGAATAAGTTCAGGTGTTGTAGTTGGTCCTAGTCTTTTTGAAGTCTATTTGAAGCAGGGTTTCTCAATGTTCACTATGGCATTTGCCAGGTTAGCTGACCTGCAAGGTTTGGTCAGTTTCTCCTGTCTCTGCCTCCCTCCTCACCATAGTCACAAAGAGATTATAGATGTTCATACTGCAGCATCCAGCTTTACATGGATTCTGGGAATCCAATCTCAGGTGCTCATATTTATTAAGCAAATGCTTTATCCACCTAGAAATCTCCCAAGTACCATTTCAACATTTTTGTTTGTTTGTTTTTGGTTTTACGAGGTATGGTCTCACTCTCGCTCAGGCTGACCTGGAATTAATTGTGTAGTCACAGGGTGGCCTTGAACTGTTGGTGATCCTCCTACCTCTGCCTCCTGAGTGCTGGGATTAAGGCGTGTGCCACCACACCCAGCATTTCAACTTTTTTTAAGTTGTAACTTTCAATAACATTTTGTAAGACACGTTAGCCATATAATATTGTCCACATCTGTCTATCATGTTTGGAACAATTCTTTACTTAAGGAAAGCACTAATTTATAGGATAAATTCTTTCTCATAAAAATAAATTTCCTTTTGTTCTTTAACATTCTTTACAAAAACTGTATTAAACCAGGCTTCCCATTAATGATTTTAACTTGATTGCCTGGGACCCATAGTTTAACACAATGAAAAAGTAATTGTTGAGGAAAGCATAAAGTTAAGTTATCTTTGATTAGATTTCCCCATTTTCCAGATATTTATATATCGAATGAACATAATTAATTAACATAAAACCAGCAGAAGTACCAAAAGTTACTTTTTCTCCAAATACTTTTTCTTCCTTGAGATATTGAGGGAGGCGCAGGGGAAAAAAGGCTAAATGCCAGTAAATTAGCAAACTGAATGTTTTGAAAGGAAAGAGAAACAAAATTAAACTGAAACTCATAATCTGCATACATTGAAAATGAAAAAAAGTATACTTAGAACTAAATTCTCAGAAACTAAAAATCGGTATGAAAACTAATAGGATGCTCACACCCAACATAGACTAGAGCAATGCTTCATGGACCAAATAAAGAGAGGACTAAGTTCCAGAAAGAACTCACCAACGTCTACCTCAGGAAGCAATGCTTAATGGTCAGGCACAGGGTAACATGCTGACATCTGGTGCTCATCTGGGTGATGTCCCCAATGGAATTAGACCATTCTTGTGGACCTACATTGGGTGCCAAAAACTACTGACACAAAATACAAAACACAAATCTTACCTCAAAATGATTGAGAGTTTATTGTGTTCCCAAATCTGAGTGCCCACTGCATAGGAGCAGACTCACACTATTCCAAATACTATGTTTCAAATTGGTAACGTTCTTATGAAGTTTGACAGTAACAAAATATGAAAAGTTAAAAGACAAGGTATTTATTAAATGCACTGGTGGAAACAGCAAGGTGTTGGGTTATATAACAAGATGGAGAAATCTCTGCTATAGGCTTTCAACATCGTTTGATAACATTCTTAGTCTTTTACTTAGTGAAAGCTAAGGAGTCTATTTTTAAATTCCCAAAGGGATTTTACTTGATTATTAAAAGGACATTAGGCCAAACGCAGAGGTGGACAATACATGGCTATTTAGGAAACCAAAGGTAGCCAAAGGTAAATTTGGCTCCGGACTTGCAACATTCTTGCTTTCCACCACCGCGGAACTTCTAACCAATCAATTAGCCTTGTGGGATGCTTATCAAAGGTGTGGCTATTTTTTTTTCCCCTGGGATTTTAAGTTCACAAAACTATTATTGAATACATACATAAGTCACTTGAATATTAATTCTTTCTATCATAAGAATTCTTGTTTAAACATCTGTGGTTTTAAAATTTAGAATAGCTTAAATTTTCTTTTTTTTTAAATTTTTGTTTGTTTATTTTTATTTGAGAGTGACAGAGAGAAGGAGGCAGAGAGAGAGAGAGAGACAGAATGGGCGCGCCAGAGCTTCAAGCCTCTGCAAACGAACTCCAGATGCGTGCGCCCCCTTGTGCATCTGGCTAACGTGGGTCCTGGGGAATTGAGCCTTGAACCGGGGTCGTTAGGCTTCACAGGCAAGCACTTAACCACTAAGCCATCTCTCCAGCCCAGAATAGCTTAAATTTTCAAGACATGAAAATATAATACTCAGCGGAGAGTGTTCTGTTTCATTTTTTGTATTCAAGGATTTCAGACATGTCTTCACTGAATATGGAAATTGCTTTACTTTTAATCATGGTGAAAATATGCAAGCAAAGAAAAAAGTGAGTGTCTCTGGAAGAGGTTTATTCCTGCTCTTCAATGTCAATCAGGTACTAGATTTTCTTCATGCTGAACTGGATTCAAAATGGATAAGAAGGTGCATAGGCTTAAATGTTTCAATAAGATTATTTTACCCTATCAATCAGCTTCCAGCATCTGGGCATTATTTCAATGTTTGTCAATTTTGCCTAGTGTCTCATAGATGTTATTTTACAACTGACTTAGGAATCTTAAAAGAAACTTTATAGGATATAAACTAAATAATTTTTAGTTTTTCTTTTTATACAAATATTTTTTTATTTATTTATACTCAAGGTGTAAGAAAGAGGCAGGACGAGTACTCTAGGACCTCCCACTGCAGATTCATTTCCCACTCTGTGCATCCAGCTTTAGTTGGGTATTGGGGATTCAAACTTTGGCCACCAGGATTTGCAAACAAGCATCTCTAACCACTGTGCAATTTCTCCAAGCTTTATCATTTTTAGTTTTCCTTCTTGCTTCTATTATTATGATACCACAAACTGTTCATGCTACAGAATAAGAATATTTTAAGGTGCAGCATATATATCTAATTTAAGATGACTTAAATTTCAGAAATATATGTTGGTCGATAGAGATAGCTTCATTGGCAAAGTGCCTGCCACACAGGCATAGGGACCTGAATTCAAACCCCAAGAGTACACATAAAGATGCTAGGTGTGGTGGTGCACACTAAAGTCTCAGGACTGAGGAGGCAAAGATAGAAGGATTCCTTCAGTGCTCTGGCCAGCCAGTCTACTCTAAGTGGTGAAGTCTGGATTGATGTGAAATCATGTCTCACAGAGAAATGGACAACAAACCTAAGAATTATCACACAGGTTTGTCAACTAGCCTCGAAATGTGTGCAAATACACATACATGCATGCCTGTCACACACACACACACACATACACACACACACACACAAGAAAATAACTGTAGTCAGATTTTCATCATAGTAAGGCAATACAGTTTAGAAATGAACTTAATCTTATACTTGATGAGTCCTAGAATCAATATCTGAAGAGGATGGAAGATAATTCCTATGCTAAGGATGCTACAGAAATGAATATATCCTGCCAAGTTTTTTTGTTTGTCCATTTTTGTTTTGTTGTTGATATTTGCAATTGGTCCTAGAAGGTGTTTTTGGACCTGGGAAGCAAATGCTCTGAATCCTAAGAATTAAATTAATATTATTTCCAAGGGTACCTGATACATGGCTCTACTACATGTTACTCCTTATGTTCTGTTTCGCATAACTACTTCTATTGTTCATTTAGAAGTGTTTCACTTGGTTATTAAGGTTTTATCAATGAAAATTCCAAACTTATAGTAAGTTGAGTATTCAAAGATACACAGTTAATAGTGGATGGAAAATAACTACAGCTTGAATCCTATCAAATTACTTTATCCCCCATTCACAGGAGGGAGGCCACTGGCTACTTTTAAAGTATTTCTGATAAGGCACGTCACACAAAACCCTCCTGTATCCTATGCAAAATAATTTTATTTGTGTCCTGATAGTGCATGCAGCAAATATTTGAGAGACAGAAGACAGAAAGAGAGAGACAGGGAGAGAGAGAAATAAAAGACAATGGGCACACCTGGACCTCCAGCAGCTGCAAACAAACTCCAGATATATATGTCACTGTGCATCTGGCTTTATGTAGGTATTGGGAATTGAACCTGGGTCATTAGGCTTTGCAGGCAAGCAACTTAACTACTGAGCAATCTCTCCATCCCTTGATGAATATTTTCATGTTATTCAGATACTAGATTTAGGATTACTTCAAATAATAAATTTCACATGTAATAACTTCTAAAATATTTTTATAATGCGATTATAATCCAAAAATTTAAGTCATGTTGTATATGTAAATGGCACCTACATATTTCCACATATTAACCTGTGTTTCTTAGCAGGTAATAACAGGACCTGGGAAAGTAGAATTCTGAGGTATAGGAATGTAAAGAATGTTTGTTAAAAGTAATTAAATAATAATGTATCCATTTGAAACAAAAGTCATATGTTCAAGTCCAGCCTTCTCCTTAGAGCCTGAATGTGTAACTATGACATCAGCGAACACTTAATCTTAGATATCTTTGCCTGACACAGATTTATATAAAAAGAGCATTGCTTTCAAAAGGGAATATGCAAGTCATCACAAATGAAATTTGCATGTTAGATAAGGCCAGGAATCTTAATTGGAAAGAGACATGAGGCAAATATTCTCTAACATCAAAGAGAACAGCCAGATAGGAAGCATCTACAAGACACCTAGATGAAGAGAAAGGGCAGAGGAAGTGATGTCTTCAGCAGTGGCCGGGAGTAGCTGGACATTAACCTGAAGTGTAGAGGCCTAGCTTGTGATTCAGTGGTGGGTGTTGATTCCTCACATTTGATAAGAAACTGGTAGAAGCCTGATATGAAATAACTAATTTTAGGTAAGTCATGTAGATCATGTGGTAATGCAACCAAATCACAACTTTGTATAGAATGGATATAATCCCTTTCCAGTGTTGGGCAGTGTATGTATTTGCTTCAGGAGGAATTTACTGATAATCCTGCCCTTGGTTTTACTGACGCGGGGATCATCTTTGTTATCCACTCACCGAAGAAGGAGCCACAGTTTGATGGCTTGGGCTTGTCCTCGCCTGTGGGAATGCATGCTAGGGTGACAATCCGCCAAGTGAAGGTAAGAAGTCACCAGACGTAGTCAGAATAGGAGAAAATTAAGTGGGTAGCGAGTGAATGCATTCAACACACAGATAACCTTTTTTTCCCCCTAGAAACTCTTTACTTCCATGCCTCTAAACAAAGTCTGGAAATCCCAAAGTCTCATTTCAGATTCACTTCTTTGGAGGCACATATTTACTAAAGCGCAGTGAATTAGTATACAGAATGTAAGTGCAAGCTGAGAAGCCTATTAAACACGAGGTAATTTCAAACTTCATTAGAGCCGCGGGAATGATCATGGAGTATATTCTAGTCAGGAATTTCCTCAACTAGCCTTCTGAAGTTATCTCTCCTGCTTGAAGTTTCAGCGAGTGGGTGATAAGTATTTCCCTCTCAGAGTTATTATGGAGAGTGGGTAAGGTAACATAAAGCATCTCCTTGCTGACATACATATAAATAATAGGTGCTCAATAAATACTTTTTTGTGTTTTTAGTAGCCTGATTAGTATGAAATAACATTTATATCAAGATTTTTTTTTCTTATCTGAGTTATTGTTTTGAATGATCTGTCTGACTGATTCCATTGACTAACAAATGGAATAAATTAAAAATTTACCTCAAAGTTTTCAGAAAATACTTCACTTTAGGGACAAGTTAATAGAGTAGGCAAAATTTTACTTTAAATGTAGTTATTTAAAATAAGCAAAGAATTTTGAGAGAGCAATCAAAGCATATCACTAACTCTGATAGAAGGTGAGCAGATCCACTTAGGTGAGAGCATTTAGTCTGCTATGCATTTCATCTTCAGACCGTCCACCAAGAATACCCGTGGGGGGAATGCAGCCCTGACATGAAGTTGCAGAACTTTCCAAGCTACAGCACTTATGGCTGTTTGAAGGAGTGCAAAGCCAGTCACATAGAGAAGCAATGTGGATGCCTGCCCTTTCTGCTTCCAGGTAAACCAAGAGTGACAAGCTCTCCCTACTCAGTTCTGTTTACTTAATTGGCAGTGTAGGAAATCACACATCGTTAAATGATTTCCCATGCTTATGAAAGTCTGTGTTGAAAATGATCCACTTGCCAAATGCAAACTCAGTTGATATATTTGAAATCACAGAAGAATCACAGAGGGTTGTGGAATGAAAAATGTGTTGTCAGATGTGACTCTCAATTCTTACTTCCAAAGTTTAAAGCAAATGCTCTCAAACACATAAAATGGAATATCAAGGATTTTGTCACTTCAGAGTAGATTTGGTCATGTGTATATAGTCCTTCAGACCCTAAATATGTCACAGTTAGGAAATTAAATTCTTAGCTCTGTGATTATGGAGGAAATTTTAAATCTCCTTTACACACTTTGAGACCTTTTTCAGCACCAGAGTTCTATGAGGGTAGCATTGAAGGAGGCTTCTCAGCAGCTGGCTAAGAGTTAGACATGACCTTCACCTTTTTTATCTAAGTCATTTCCCACAAGGGGCTCCTTTGTGCTTCTTATCAAATAGGAAGAATCATCTCAATCTGTTTGAAGAGTTCTTACAAGGATAACATGAGAATGTAAATGCATAGCCTAGAGGCGTGCAGGGCGTTTTATTTAAATTTCCTTCACCCCTTTCACAGCATGTCCATAAAGACATGTGGACTATATTAAGGGCGGAAAGTGTCTGGCTGTACCATTTGGCTTTATAGCGTAACATTAGTTAGATAGACAGCTGATGATAGATAGATAGACAGATAGATGGAGGATAGCAGTTATTATCTATCTATCATCTATCTATCAATTGATCTATCATCTATCTATCCATCCTCCCTTCTCCACTCTCCCATAGCTAACCCATTCCCTGCTGTCTCCTCTTTCTTTTCCTCCAGTTTCTCTCTCCTGCCCAAAGATTCGCAACATTTTAGTATTAGCCTGTCCTTTGAACAACGAGTTCTACAGCATACAGTCCAATGCAGTCTACATGTCAAAATATTTCTCAAGGATTTCACACTTTATTTCCTTCTTTCTGGGATGTAGTGAATGATCACTGATGTCCTCTTAGACCCAAACTCTAAAATCGTTAGCTCTGGCTTGGATTGCTATTTCTAAGTATACTGAAAACAGTTACCTGGGACAAATCTAATTTTGCCCACATGGCACAATGATTATGTTTTAAAGCCCATTATTTCTTTTCAAATACAAATGGATTAGTTAATTCAGAACAATAATAGGGAAGATGCTATGTAAACATGAAGTTCAATGTACAGATGAATTTGGGAACATAGGAAATGCTCTCAGGACCATTTCCTTATGTTTATAGATGTTCAGGTACCACCCGAAGTCTACTGGTGCATGAAGACACTGAGACTTATAGTCCTAAAGTGAACTAGCCAAAGTCACTCCAGTGACAGCTTGAGAAAGCAAACTCCCAAACTGTCTCTTGGATATGAATTGATTTCAAAGCTTCACTGGCTATAATAATGAAAGAAATGTTACTTCAAAAAGTAATAAAAAAAAAGAGTCCATGTATTACCAGATAGTTTTCCTTCCTGTCTTCCTCATTCCTTCCTACCTCTTTCCTTCACTCACTTATTTTTTTCTTTCATTCCCTTCTTTCCTTCCTTCTTTCCTTCCTTCTCTCTCTTTCTTTCTTCCTTTCTTCTTTCACTATGAGTACTCAAGAAGGGATCCCACAAATGCCCACAGCTCTAAGAGCATATTCTCCTTTAGTTATTAGCAGGATTATCGACTATACACTGAAGCTAACCTCAGAAACCACATGCTTTATCAATAGACAAATATCCCATTGCAAGACAAAGACTGGGGTTTGTAATATCAGCACTGGGATTAACAGTTCACATATATATTGATTTTATTCTTAGTCTCAAGATTGAAATCAGATGCATAACAAATACTTATATGTCCCCTCTCTGCCCTGAGAATGGAAGGCCACCAATATATGAGTGTCAAAGGCATTTCTTATATAAATGTACCACATTACATATGTTAATAATAACAGTATTATATTACACATAAATATTATATATTATAATATTATATAATATGTATATCATAATGTAATATTCATGTCATACATATTTATATTGGTATGTACATAGATAGATATAAATATTTAACTCGAAAAATGGAGCAGACCCTTCTAGCTTTATGGTCAGGCATTAGTCACTTTCTTTTTTTCTCTTCTGTTTTCTTTCTTTTTATTTTTTTTCAAGGCAGGGGGTTTCTCTACCTTAGGATGATCTGGAATTCACTATGTCTCAGGTTTACCTCAAATTCATGGCAATGCTCCTTCCTTTGTCTCCCAAGTGCTGGGATTAAAGGAGTATAGCTCTGCTCCCAGCTGGCATAAGTCACCTTCTAAGGTTTAATTCTTCATATGTAAAAGAATAAGCTGTGCATTGCAATATGATGAACTGGATCCAATCAGATGCTAACTAAAAACACTTTAACATTAAAAACACTATAAACACTAAAATTTTTTGAGGCAAGCCCAACAGACTGGCATTTTTTTTTTTTATGAGAGAGCGAGAGAGAGAGAGAGAATTGGTGTGCCAGGGCTTCCTGCCACTGTAATTGAACTGCAGATACGAGTATCATGATGTGTGCAACCTTAAGCATTTGTGTCAACTTGTGTATCTGGCTTATGTGGGATCTGGAGAGTCAAACATGGGTTCTTAGACTTCACAGGCAAGCACCTTAACAGCTAAGCTATCCCTCCAGCCCTAATTTTTTAAAATATATTTCTGATTACTATTAACCACATATTTTGTATGGATATATTATGTATTGGTACCCCCTTTTCCCTTGTCCCTGTCCCCGTTCCATTGTCGACCCTCCTCAGTGGGGTTGCAAGTATTCCCTGTGGGTTATGGCTTATGCATTGAGGGAGCAGCAATCAGTTATTTTGGGAGGCAGGTAATTCCTCTGGACATGATTTCTCAGCATGTGGCTCTCATAAAATATTTTATTTATTTATGAGGGAGAGAGAGAGAGAGAGCAAGAGGCTGACAGAGAGTGAGTATGGGTGCACTAGGGCCTCTAGCTACTGCAAATGAACTGCATACTCATATGCCACTTAGTGCCTCTGGCTTTACATGGGTACTGGGGAATGGAACCTGGGCCATCAGGCTTTGCAAATAGTGCCTTTAACTGCTGGGCAATATCTCCAGCCCCAAATTAAAATCTGATGATAACTAAAAGCTTAGAATTGTAGTGTTCAATGGAAAGAAACAAAAAATATTGTTCATCTCAACATATAGTTTCACTGGAATGTCTATTTGCATATTTATCTTCCAAAGAAGATCAGATGGCTGGCTGGCTGGGTGGGTGGGTGGGTGTAGGCAGGAAGAGTCCTTTGGGCATCAAGTTGCTTGTTTATCAACTGTAAATCTTGGGACTAGAGGCACCGTTATTAGTAGAGGGTACACTTCATATGTGTGAGGTCCTGAGGATAATCACCAACACCATACACATAGAGAGAAAAATCTGCACTGCAGAGATTGCTTAAGGCTCTTCCCTGCACAGCCAAAGGACCCAGGTTTGTTTGTCAGGACCCATGAGAGCCAGATGCACCAAGCGGCACATCCATCTGGAGTTTATTTGCAGTGGCTGGAGGCCTTGGTATACCCATTCTCTCTCTCTCTCTCTCTCTCTCTCTCTCTCTTTCTCACTCTCATTCTCTCTATAAAATAAATAAATAAAGTATCTTAAAAAGAGAAAAGTCTTTATATGCTCTCTTATTGTTTTAAGGAAATGGCATAGAATGTGACCTACAAAAACATTTCAACTGTGTTTCTCCTGTTCTTGGTAAGTGACTTGTTTCTTTTAGTTTCTGAAATCACATTAAACTTATGATAATAAAATTCTAATTATAAAAGATAATGAATCATTCCATATGGGTAGCCCAAAATGAAAAAGAAAATAGGCTATAAATAGTATATTTAAAATATTTCTTAACACTAGCTTATATAACCATAAACAGCAAAAACGAAACACTCCTTCTAACTTCAAGACATATGCAAGTTAATAATGCTGAGCAATAAAATAATAGCAAGGTTTCTGTTTTATTTCCAATTTTTATGTGGTTTGTAAATCTTTGTTGTTATTTATTTATGTATTTATTTGAGAGGTAGAGACAGAAAAAGGCAGATGGAGAGAGAAGGAAAATTGTCACACCAGCCTCTTAGCCACTGCAAATGAACTCTAGATGCATGTGCCATCTTGTGCATCTGGCTTACATGGGTACTGAGTAATCAAACCTGGTCCTTAGGATTAACAGGCAATCCCCTTAAGCACTAAGAAATCTCTCCAGCCCTGTTCTTTTTTATTTGTTTTTATTCTTATGTTTGTTTATTTATTTTTTTTGAAAGAGAGAGGGAGAGAGAGAAAGAAAGAGAATGGGTGCACCAAGGCTTCCCTCTGCTGCAAATGTACTCCATATGCATGTGCCACTTTGCACGTCTGGTTCATGTCATTCCTGGTTAATTGAACCTGGGTCCTTTGGCTTTGAAGACAAGTGCCTTAACAGCTAAGCCATCTCTCTAGCTCCCCTCTGTTCCTTTGTTTATTATGAGAAGAACCTGCTTTTTTTCTTATTGCATAAAAAACATAGCATTTTATGAAAAAATATTCCAGACTAGAATAAAAAGCTGAATTCTTCTGAAAATTCCTCTCATTGTTTAAAAATCATCCTTTTATTTTATTATGCATATATTTCAAATATAAATGTTTTACATAAATGAAACCATTATCACACATACTTTCTTACTGGGGGTAACATAAATATATTTTTTGTTACATACCTACCTTAACCCCCTCACAAAATAAATATTCCATTATCCTATGGCATAACTTTATCCACATATATGGTTGTACATTTATGAAGTTATATGTTACCTCATTAAAATAATATTCTATTAGTTACCCTTCTATGACAGCTTTTTTTCCCCTAGCCCATGGTGAAAATATCTCTAGCACAATAGAGACAGATTTAGCACTTCTTTTAAATGGTTGTAAGATATTTCAAAGCACGAGGACCATTACAAGGGATATTTAGTTTCAAAATTAAATACACAGACATATTGACATTAAGTTGCACATTTCTTGTGATTTATTATCCAATGGGACTCCAGGGAGTACCAGGGAAGCAATCACGTGCCCAGTGCTTCCAAGACTACTGTGAGAAACAAGGTGGCAAGAATGTGTGGGTGAGCATGTGTGTGACCCTCTGTGTGGGATGTGTCTGCTGAGTGTACAGGGGTGTGTGAATGTGACGGCAAGGGTTGGTCTGGTGAGGCTAAAGGCACTAATGAGGACAGAGACAGAGAACATCAGTGGCTACCCAGGGCGTGACTAAGCCCACAGAAATAAGGGACACTAAACACAGCTGCACATTGCACACCACAATGGCTAAGACAAGGCTGAAAAGATCAGTTCAATTTAAGGTACTGGCTTTCATGGTTCCATTTGGAGGTTCCACTCGAAGTGATAAAATCCCCCACTAAGAATTTCCATCCTTACTGGACAAATAGCTGGCCATGCATGGAATAGACTGGGGACTGTCTGGATTTCTAATACATCTATGACTAAGTACATCACTGTGTTTTATATCATGTCTTCCTGGTTCTATTAATAGTCAAATATAAACCGTGTATTAAAACAATAAGGATATATTTGGCTAGAGAGATGGCTTAAAGGTGAAGGCATTTGCCTATGAAGCCTCAGGACCCAGGTTCAACTCCCCAGATCCCATGTAAGCTAGATGCACATGGTGGCACCTTCATCTGGAGTTTGTTTGCAGTGGCTGGAGGCCCTGGCACACTTATTCTCTCTCTCTTTCTCTCTCATAAATAAATAAAATAAATGATCTAGATAAAAGTAAAAAAAATAATAAGGCTATTAGAGAGGGCCAAGAGAGGATAATGGAGAATGAAGATAATCAAAATATATTGTATGCATACATTTTAGGAAAATATCCTAATGAAACCCATTGCATATAATTACTATACATGAATAAAAACTAAAAGACAAAAAATAGAAATATAACTTCCTCATAATCTTTTCTACCATTGTAAGAAAAATTGTTAATTTTAGTGTTCACTCCTATAACATATTCCCTGAATACACGGTTCTGCTTTCCACTTCAGACCACATTGAGCTTAAGGGATTATGTACGATGGGAACGCATAACTCTAGCTGCCCTGTTTCATGTGAAGAAACCGAATACCCGGCCACCATTTCTTACTCTGCTTTTCCAAGTCAAAAGGCTCTGAAACATCTTTCCAAGAAGTTGAATCAAAGCCAAGAATATGTCAGGTAACCTGATTAGTCTCATAATTAACATTAATTTTTTCCCTTCTCAGGAAATGACATGCGGATCAATCACAGGGGGCAATGACTGATGCCATTGTACTGACAATAACAAAGAACTCTAAATTAGACAAGATCAAGCCTTTCAATACCTCAATTTAATTTTAAAAATAAAATATATGATGCTCAATATAGTCATTTGGTCACTGTAACTACTTCACTATGCAACAGCTGGAAAAAATAATTCTAACTAATATTATTCATGCTTAAAATATGAAAGTCTGAGCTTGGTATGGTAGCACATGCCTTTGATCACAGCACTCAGGAGGCTGAGGGAAAAGGATCACTGTGAGTTCAAAGCCAGCCTGGGACTAGATAGTGAATTCCAGGTTAGCCTAGGCTAGAGTGAGACCCTACCTCAAATAAACAAGCAAAACAACAACAACAAAAATCCTTTACCTATGTTTGTACCTGAGTCTTCTAATAAGCATATAAAATAAATGGAAAAGAAATCATTATTCTCATTTTAGAACAGGAGAACAACACCTTCTGTATCTTAAGTAATGGCTTGATAAGACTGAATACAGTGGGCTGGAGAGATTTCTCAGTGCTTAAAGAAGCTTGCTTTCAAAGTCTAGGGGCTCAGGCTTGATTCTCCTGGCCCACGTAAAGCCAGATGCACAGAGTGGTGCATGCATTTGGAGTTCGTTTACAGTGGCAGGAGGCTCTGGTGAGATTATACTTTCTCTCTCTCTCTCTCTCTCTCCCTCTCTCTCTCTCTCTTTTTATCTCTCTCTCTCTAAGTAAATAAATTAATTGAAAGAATTAAAAAGACTGAATAACAGAAGGAAATTTTGCCCAGGAGTTTGGCCTCTGTTCACCAAGTTGGCTTTACGGAACCCTGGGATTCTAAATTCCTGTAATTGAGTGCCAAGTTACCTCCCTCTCTGCTATACCACGCTGCCTCTTACAATTTACAAACCAGAGTTTGTAAAGAAATCGTAATGACTTTTTTTAAATTGAGGGTGAAGAGTTAACATTTAAGAGACTTCTTTATGCACTACTTGCAAAGATCAAAATATTTTCAGGAAAGACAACTATACTGTGTCAGCAGAGAAGCCAAGAAATCTTAGCAGATAAATGTAGAAAGATGCAATGCTGGGCTGGAGAGACGGCTTAGCAGCCAAGGCGCTTGCCTGAGAAATCTAAGGACTCAGGTTTGATTCTCCAAGTTCCATATAAGCCAGATGTGCCTGGAGGCGCATGCGTCTGGAGTTCGTTTGTAGTGGCTAGATGCCCTGGCTCACCCATTCTCTCTCTCTCTGTCTCTGTCTCTAATAAATACATAAAAATAAAAAAAAAACAAAAAAAAAGCAGTGCCTAATTTAATCATGAAGCAAAACTAAGCTTGGGAAGCAAACAGCCTTGGACTCTGGCATTCAAGGGCATCATGGAGCAGGTACGGAATCAACTAGGAAGACAATGGCGCTTCAGCTTAGCTCCGGCAGGCAGTATGGAGCTACATTGCTGTATGCAAAGCCAAGTCATTTCTCTTAATGCAGAATTTATGGTGCACCCTTGGAAGCATTTCCTTGGTGGTCAGTTACGTGGTAAATAATCACTTTTTCCTTTTATCCCTTTACTCTTTTTTTTTTTCTTTTTCTTTTCGTTTTTTCGAGGTAGGGTTTCACTCTAGCCCAGGCTGACCTGGAATTCACTATGTAGTCTCAGGGTGGCCTCGAACTCACGGCGATCCTCCTACCTCTGCCTCCCGAGTGCTGGGATTAAAGGCGTGCGCCACCACGCCCGGCTCTTATCCCTTTACTCTTAAAATTCAGATTTTGATGTAGCATCATGTCTTTCTTGGATTAATAAAACCCCAAGGCACAGATTCAGTGAGCCCAAATTCTTGAACAAATAACTGACCTAGATCAATTGTGTACATGCCACAATATTTTTTTTTTCTTTTTTGTCTCTGGAAAACACAGATGGATGATGCTAACACATAATCATGAGTACTGACCTTGGGAAATTAAATGACTGTACATCAGATTAAGAGCGCAATGAGGGGGGAAAAACAAGTGGAATGTTGCTAAAATTTCTGAATTTCCAAGACAACTTTATTACTTCTTTCACTGTGATAACTGCTTTATTATTTGTAAACATCACTATCCCCCTGATGTTTTGTTTAAATATAGTACATTTTCCTGTTACCTAGCATTAAACTAATGGGAATTAAGTACACATATTAATGGTGCATTTTGAATTAAAGATATTAAGAAGTATTGATTTCCAAAACGGTAAACAATGAGAAGAGTGATTTACAACTCGGTTTCCTCAGATATGTTCAGAAACACCATCCTATTCCAGGAAACATTGCTAATAGGGTCTGTTTATAATTAAGATTTGTTATTGCCACCTGAAAAGGCATGCGGTATTTAGTTTAAAAGTCAGTTTACAGCAGACTAGTTAATCTTTAAATTGTTGCAGGAATTTTTGTTGTTGTTGTTTGTTTTGTTTGGTTTGGTGTTCTGAGGTAGGGTCTCACTCTAGCCCAGCCTGACCTGGAATTCACTATGGAGTCTCAGGATGGCCTCACACTCCCAGAAATCCTCGTCCCTTGACCTCAGAGTGCTGGTATTAAAGGCGTGTGCCACCACTCCTGGCAAGTTGTTACTGTTTTAACAAATATATAATGAGCACTCTTGTACATTATTTTTCCTGAATCTCAATGGTGTTAAGATTCAGGGCATATAATATATGTGACAATATCTCAATGTATAAGAGATAAAAACCATGCCTTGTTGAGCAGTTTTCCATTGTTGTCGAAATGGATATGTGCACCATGTGTGTCAGACAAGGTTAGATGCTGTGGTAGGAAAGATAGCAGAAAAGTGATCTGTAGAAGCTATCATCAGAGATGGTTGTCTTCAAGGACGTAGACTTTGTTACTGTGCGAAGAACCAAGGGAATGTATTTGTCGAGGTTGAGTACCTGCACTTAGAAAACATCCCACCAGACAGATGCGGTAAAGGTCCCAGTAAGATCACTTATGTGAGGATGGGAACAGTCGGGTAGGGTTTGTGAAGTAGCACAAGTCTACATGGATGCTGAAGACACTTCAAGTAATACTGAAGTGCTGGGGCAATGGCTCACCAGATAGGGGTGCTTCCTTATAAAGCCTGATGGCCTGATTCACAAAGTGGCCCATGCATCCCAGGATCATTTGCAGTGGCAAGAGGCCCTGGCATGCCCATACACTGTCTCCTGCTTCTTTCTCCTTCTTCTCCCCCTCCAATCCCCTCCTCCTGCTCGTTCTCCTTTTCATTCCTTCCCTTCCTTCTCCATCTCCATGTCTTCCCCTCCCCCTTCTTCTTCTTTCTCCAACTTCTCCCCCTTCCTCTGCTTCCTCCTCTTCCTCACTCTCTACTCTCAACTATATAAAAAAATTAAAAAAATAAGATTGGTTAATTGAGGTATTATAAATTGGATCAATGTCAAGATTCTGACTAAGAATGTATTAAATAATTAGATAGCCAAGTTGAATTATCAAAATCCACTTGAATTTAAAATGGACAATATATATTTTTTTTATCAGATTTGAGTTTAAAAATCTGTGCTGAGAGTGCAAAGCTAGGTTAATTCAGTTTTCATCCCCAGGCAGAATCTTGTGAACATTGAAATAAACTATAGTGACTTAAACTACAAGATCACCCAGCAGCAAAAGGCAGTGAGTGTGCCCGAGTTACTAGGTAAGTCTTACTGACCTGCTCCTCGATTCCTTTTTCTTTTCTCATTGGGTTATGATTCTTTCTTATCCAATTTTCATTGGAAAAAAAAACAAATCACTAGTTCCTATCACTTGCCAGGTACTTAAGTGGATTTTTACTCCTTAGCAAATACTTGGAACTAAAGTGCACAGGGTTAGGGCAAAGTGACAGCTTATGTGTCATATATAGCCACAGTCACAATTACTTTTTTTTTTTCTCTTCAGACTACCCATCACCAAATGACTATTATACAGTGCTTTGGTGGGTCCAGATCTCACACCTCCACACTGCGCTTTACCCCAGGGAGAGGTGGGAAAGACCTAAGTGAACAAAATCACACATTGACTTGGCAGCTGCTCCCTCATCAGGCTCTGTCACAGCAGGCAGAGTCCATAACAAAGTAGATACCTATTAAGGGAAGCCATGCAACAGTCTACGGAGGACATTCCAGACAGGCCCAATCACTATAGATAGATGAGCAGCCGAGAGCTACATGAGGAGCAAGCGGTGACTTCTCCAAAGCTCCCAGAGAAACCATTCTTCACTGCCACGTTTAACAGCAGGACCATCCTAAGGATGGATGGAACAGTGCAATGAAAATTACGAATAATGTGCTTAAGAAAGAAGAGCTAGGGCAAAAGCACCTAAAGGGACATTGGTAGGGTCTGGTAAGAGTAGAGAATGAAGAGTTATTTTTCAAAAAGGGTTTCATCTGGGGAAATTGAAAATAGTTTAGAGATGAATGGTGTGAATGCATTTAGTGCCTCAGAACTATAAACTTAAAAAAATGGTTAAAATGGTATTTTATGTTACATATAGTTTACATAATAAGGATAACCATGGACTAAAGACCATGGGGAAGGTTAAAAGTTATCTTGATTAACTGAACTATTATAAATTCTTAAGAAGGGTCAAAATTTGGGTGATTGCAGTTCAGGCTGCTTGGAGATCAACTTTCTGTGAAGTAGCATTGTCCAGCAGTGCCGTCAAGATGTGTCCTTTCTGCCCTCCTTTTCACTCATGCAAATGAATTCACAATTACTTAGGATATTTTGTGAATTTACCTAGACATCTTATCTTCCAAAGTTTGAGTTACATATTTAGGAATGAATGTTATAGTAAATTTCTACTTTTTAAGATTTCTGGTATATTATTGTCACTTGTCATCATTATATTGTATATACTAAATTTCAAAGTATTTTGTCATATAATATCAAGGTATTAGGAACTTTTTAGCTTCAAGTAATTTATATTCTAATAGCATTTAATTTTTTATTAAACTAATTTCTGTGTTGATTTTTTATTACAGCAGATGTCGGTGGTCAGCTGGGCCTATTTTGTGGGGCCAGTATGATTACAGTTATAGAAATTATTGAATATTTATTCACCAATTTCTACTGGATATGCATTTTCTTTATGCTGAAAATAATTGAAATGATGCAGCAAACTCCCGCACCTCAAAATCATCCAAGAAATAAAAATAGTATAGAGGAATGTTAATCTCCTGTGAGAAAAAAAAATAGGATTCTCTCTTCATAATACTGTCAGACTTATCATAGCTCACTCTTTGTCATGTGCTGATGTTGTAGTTTGGATAGGTTAATAAGAATAATTGAATATATCTATTTCTTTATCCTTCTATTATGTATAACTTATATAAGTCTTCTAATTACCTTTGCATTGTACTCTCAGATCCTAGAATAGCTGATATTATATGGTATGTATTTCATAAGATTTTTGTGAGGATTGAATATTTTGATTTGAAAGAAAAGGGCATTTTATAGTTATATATGTAAATTATACCTAATGAATTTTATAGGAGTAAATAAGACATTCTTTATTCAGGAAATAGTATATGAATAGTATAGTATATATATTATGCCTTATATACTAAGAATTTTCATTTCACTGACTGAGAATCAGCAATGTTTCTCTTTCATTAGCTATTTCTATTGTAAATGACTTTTTGAGGCCAGAATCTGTATTCAATGCAGGTGGATACTTATAATAAATATAATTGAAAACAAATTTGAATCTGCAGTTTATTGGGAATGAACTTAATATTCACTTACTTAATCTAGAGAGGAAATTCAAGTTTTAATGATTACCCTTTAGACAATGGACTATTTCTAGCCTCTAAGAATAGTCATTCAATGGTGAGTTGCTCAGAAGCCGTCTCTCACTCATTAAAAAAATATTAACTAACTCGGAGCTGGGTGTGGTGGTGCACGCCTTTAATCCCATCACTTGGACAGCAGAGGTAGGAGGGTTGCCATGAGTTCGAGTCCATCCTGAGATGACATAGTGAATTCCAGGTCAGCCTGGGCTAGAGTAAGACCCTACCTCAAGAAAAAGAAAAGAATAGAACAAAAAATATTAACTAAATCAAAGAATTTTAACTGTAGGGTTAAACATGCAGTTCAATTACAGAGCCAGTGATAAGCCTGTTGGTTTTCCTGACAGCTTTCATGGGAGGGAAATTAGTAATGGGAAATGGGAAAGGAAACGAAACTCAAAACAATGTGAAGTTGAATATGATATTTGAAACAACATAATTTGTATCACACTCCATGCCAGAAGTTCTAGAGGAAACTTAGAAACCGACAGTGTTTGGTCATGGGGCTCTTTCGTTTGGCTACTAATCACTACTAATTATTAAAGCTACCATCTAAATATCATATAGGATTTCTGTCAACTATAATTTAATTAATAACATATGCCTGAAGAGCTAAATGCCATATCATATCAGACAGGCAGGGGGAATTAGATCATTTATCTGAAACTAATCATGAACTGGTTTTGACCCTGCCATCTGCAATATTTTGCTCAAATCATTAAGAGTGAAATAATCTGATGTGAAACATACAATGGAAGAAAAGAGATTATTCAGAATGAGTATCTATCTTCAGTTGGTTTAAGTACACTACATCAGTTTCTCAGTAGCTCAATGCACGATATATGTGTGCCATCTCTAGCAACTGAAGATGAGAAAAGAAAAAATTTCAACCAAGTTGTGAATCTTACCTATAGAAAAGTTGAATAGGCTTCTAAAGTATTTGAAACATTGTGGGTTCCAATATGACATGGGAAACTGGGGTGTCCTTGAGGGTGATGGAGCCCTGCTTGCCTCTTGGATAGCCAGCAACTCAGGAGCTAGGGAGCTGGTTGGCTTCCACTGAATCAGTGCCTCTGGGTTTTTATGAATTCAAAGAATGATATTCACAGACCATAAAGAGTTAAGTGTACAAAGTTGTCACGGAGATTATAGCTAGATCTTAAACGGAAAGAATGCAAAGTTCTTACCCATGAGGGGGCAAAAGGGGATTGTGAAAAATATAAACATTTATTATTATTATTTTAAATTGACAATGTCCATAATTATGGACAATAAGACAATAAGCCATGGTAATTCCCTCCCTCCCCCCGCACTCTCCCCTTCGACACTCCACTCTTCATCATAACCCTTCTCCCTCTCAGTCAGTCTCTCTTTTATTCAGATGTCATCATCTTTTCCTCTTTACCTACATGCCAAGGTTGGGGTCTTTCAGGGAATAGAGGCTGAACTCCTTAAGTCACCCAGGTGCCAGGTTTCCCAGGTAGGGAGGGACTAGGTTTTCTGGAAAATGGGAAAATCTTTCCAGGTATCTTAATTCTTCTAGAAATGGACTATCCTTCATATCTCTTCTAGGAAATGAGAATTTCTTTAGGGAAAAGGAGATTTACGAAGGGTGTTAGGTTTAAGGAAAAAGAGATTAGTGAATAGAACTCCTCTGGGCAGAAAGAAATGAGGGAAAATGAAACAGATTCTCTCCTACAGGTCCATCCAAGGACATTTTGCTCCTTCAACGCCTTATAATTTACTTTAGGGACCCTGTAAACCCTAAGCTGCCTCACACAACACTAGATTGATCATATGATCATCAACAATGAGACATAGGGCAGTGACACACATCCCTGAGCTGCACACTGATGGATGCCTACCAGAAATGAAGCATCTTATATAATCTCCTATCAAACAGAGAAAGGCTATGTGACTACCTAGAGCTGTGGGTGGATGTCTTGGCAGCAGCCCTATATGAACATCAATAATGAGAAAAAGATTTGAGTCAGCCAGAGGAGGAGACTGATAGACAAACAAGAGAGGTGAGGGACAGAGAATTGTTTTTATTTTTTGAGATTGGGCATCACTCAAGTTCAGACTGACTAGGAACTCACTCTGTCATACCAGACTAGTCTCAAACTCACAGTAATCCTCTTACCTCTGCCTCCCAAGTGCTGGGATTAAAGGAGTGTGCCACCATGCCCAACCAGACACAGAAATGTAAAAATCTGAGGAAAATAGCTTTTCTGTAATTCTGAATCATTTAGTTGAGGACAAGTCAAATACAATTTGCACATGTGCTCAGAGGTCTCCCGGTAGCCATCTTTACATAATTCTCTTTCTGCTCACATTTGGTAATACTCCCGTCAGGTACAGGAAAATTAGCCTGGGTTGACAGTGGAACCACCTCTAGCAGGAGCACAAATGAAAAGAAATAACACGTGGGTGAGAAATGAATGATGAGCTAGGTCTTTATTAAAAGTCTTGGCTTTGTCAAAAGATAATAAATGTCATTTAGTGCTTCATAATTGCACCTCACTAAAATCTCAGAATTGTCAAGTGAAAATGTAAAATCTTCTTTGTCATTTCAAATAAAGCTAGCAACTTATAAAAAGGCCCAATTTCTTTTTTTGAAATACTTTTTTTTCCTAAAAATCTCCATAATAGGGACAATTTTTCAAGTCTCTCATCACCACTTACATGATGTGGTACTGCATAGGATGTTAAATTGCAAAATAAATTTCCTGTTTAGAATTATATATGACAAATCAAAATAAAAAGTATACATGCACCTATTTTTTTTTAAGGTAGAGTATCACTCTTGCTGAGGCTGACCTGAAATTCACTATGTAGTATCAGGCTGGCCTTGAACTCATGACGACCCTTCTACCTTGGCATCCCCAATTGTGAGATTTAAGGCATGTGCCACCACATCCCCTCCTCCCCGCCCTCACATTTTCTTTATCCAACAACTACTTTGTGTTTAAAGTATTATTATTGTCTGGATATATGAAATCCCCCAAATGGTCCTGGGCTAAAGCCCCTGTCCCCAGATGATGAATATAACCATTGAGAGGTCATTAGGTCATGGAGACTCAGACCTTATCAGTGGATTAATCCTTTGAAGGATCACTGGAAAGTGTTGGGAATAGCTGTAGGTAGTGTTTCTTTGGATGAGCATATAATTAGGGCATGTGCTAGGACTATCTCTTGTCCCACACACTTGCTCAGCCCTCTTTCTTGTCTACTGGTCACCATCAGATGAGCAGCTTTGCTGTGCTAAGCCCTCTTCAATGAAGCTCTTTCTTCCCTATTACAAGCTCAGAAACAGACAGTGCTCGTGACCATGGACTGATTCTGTAAGAAAAATAAATCATTCCTCCTGTAAGGTCTTCCTCTCTATTACTTTTTGTCACCACAGGGAAAATCTAACTAATAAAGTGAGTTAACTCACTTTATTTCTGTGATTTTACAAAGGATTAAACATATTTAATTTAGTAGTAATGGAAAAAAATTAAAAATCAAAAATGTAAGATGACTTTATTTCTAATGGAGCACCAGCCTGCGCTAACAATATCCTGTCCACTGTGGTGAGCCCTAGTTGCACATGACCACTGATCATTGAATTGTGGCCGCATTTAAATGAACTGAAAACACGAAGTCTATTCAGGATTCAAACTAAGGAGAAATTAAACAGCATAAAATATTCAGACAATGAATTTAAATAGAATGGGTATTGAAATAATATTTTGATTGTACCTTGTTCAATAAAATAAATACAGTAATTTTCTCTGGTTTCTTTGTACTCTTTTATGAGAACTACTAAAACTTTTTAAATCTGAAATTAAAAAATTCATGTCATAAGTGACTCATACTAGCAGGTCCACTTTTATTGCTATTAAACTATGTTGGTAAAGACTATACCTGCTCTTTCTAAGCAAACTAAAAAATGCGGTTATTTGGAAATGAAACCATTACAACAATGTATTAAAGAATGATGTCTATCTTGTTATTCAAATCCTTGCTGTATATTTAGAAGATATCAAAGCATAAAATAGATATGTTATATAAATATCACTGCAAACATAAACCCTGCCACAAGGCTTTGAACACGGGAAAACTCACTGTTCCAGAGTTCCCCCTCCCTCTAGCTTTCAAAACTACTAGCTATCAGCTCTGCTCACAGGCACTCAGCGTGTCTAAGACTCTAGGGTACAGATGCATCATAGACCCCCCTGCTCCCTCCCATGCTGCCTGCCGTCACCTAGGGAACTGAGGACACAGTTGCTGGCTTAGCCAGTGCTAAAGGTAGACATGAAAGAACCTTCCTGTGCTCTCCTTACAGATGCATTCCACACTCCATCGCCACAACCCCAGCCTGCACTGCCGCTGCAGGGGTGCAGATCTCTATGACGGCATTGTCTTTACAGGAAGTGTGATCCCACTGGCGCTTGATCATGGGGAGGGGAACACCACAAAAAGCCGAGTGTTTTATAAGTTGATGCTTTGGTTATTTATTTATTTATTTATTTATTGGTTTTTCGAGGTAGGGTCTCACTCTAGCCCAGGCTGACCTGGAATTCACTATGTAGTCTCAGGGTGGCCTTGAACTCACGGTGATCCTCCTACCCCTGCCTCCCGAGTGCTGGGATTAAAGGCGTGCCCCACCACGCCCGGCATGCTTCCGTTTTATAACACTTTTCCTCTCAATGATTCATTACCGTTTGGTCCACAGCAGTGATTCTCCCTTCACAAAGTCAACGGCGACTTTCATTAATGCTGTTAACAGTGGCCAACATCTATGTAACAACCACTGATGTTGCCTACTTTATTTGTTTCTGTGGAGGGTATAAATATAGGTAGGATGTGTACGTATGCATATTTATGTTCACGTGGGCAGAATTCATGTTGATGCACAAGTCATGTAATGCACTGGGTGGTGAGATGACAACTTCTGATGTGTCTGTTCTTATCTGATGTCATATCTGATTTATTCACGACTGTTTTTGCCAGGGTAGCTAGCCGGGAAGCATCTTCACCATCCATTTGCATTAGGTGTATCTGGTGCTTAGATATTCATTTGTAAGTCCCTCTATGCTTTATTTATACAACTTTCCTGGGCTGAACTGAAGTTATTCCATTCAAAATTGTTGTCTTGATTTCCCAAAGGGCCAGGTCAAAGTTATAACGTGAGTACATTGGCCTTTTTAGGTAAGCAAGTGCTAGAGTTTTGGAGTGCAGGTTAACTATAGACAGTATTTTATCTTCCACATCAGCTCTTGTTTCACAGATCAGTAAATTGGGTCCTGATAAATGGAATTGTGGAAGCCACAGTGCTGGCCTTGCCATGACCAGACTCAGACTCTTTATATTCCATTATTGTTCTATTATATTTTACTCATACTCACTGCATTCCTTCTCTCTGACAATTAAAGGTAAAATTGTTTTTAAATACTCTTGTAAATAAATAGCACTTTCTTGTTGACATTTCCTATCTTTCAATGTGAACTACATGCAACGTTGCTCGTAATAATTCAGTACTTTTACTACTATCAATGAATTACATGTTCTAATGAACTAATTCAGCTTCCAACAGAATTAGCAAGACCTGTTTGGATGGAATTCCTGAACAAGGAGAGTGTATTTGATACTGCCAAATGATCATAAGAGTAAACCTATTTCCATGACAGTCCTTTGAACCTGTGGGAGAGTAGGAATCAATTGAAGTCCTCACATAGGAAGTGACCTTCCGTCCATAGCCAAGATAGTGAACTTGCCTGCAAGAGGAACTTTGTCTTTCTGTTATCAGGGTAAGAGCATTCTCTACTGACCTCTAGAGGTTCACAAGCCATTAGTGAGGAAGCTAAAAAGCAAAATCCACCTTGAGAGGAAAGCAAGCAAGAGATTATTTGCCCCTGTCAATGACAACAACAACAGAACATATTATTTAATAAGTCAATCACAGGTCCAAACAAAATGAAATGACTAGTTTTTAAAATACATGCATGCCTATTTTTATTCATTCAGTTGCAAAGGTCAAGCAATCATCTCTTTTTCAAATCAAACTGATAAGTTGCTACCTTTTACATTTGGGCATAGTTTTGAGAATATTTTAGTTGGTTTTGCTTGAAGATTCATCAGGGTAAAAATAAGATCACGTGTTTCTCTTGCTGACCCTCTTGTGTTCTGAAGACATGCGCCATCCACGGTTTAGCTTTAAACATGTCAGATATCAGTGATTTGCGAACTTGCAATCTTGGATTTCTCTTTCTACTGTTTCTAAAGGGTGAGTCCAAATTTCAGCACTGGTTTCTTCATGTTTGAATATATTTACCTGTAATTCTTATAAGTGGCTATTCAGCTAGGTGGTAAAGATAAATAAGAGTCTGCCAACAAAGTGTGGGCAGAGAGCCTGTCAGACAGAGCAGGGCATAAAGTTGGGAAGATAGCGACTAGCAGATCAGGCTGGGAAAGTTGATATCTCTTGTTTCTTTACTTAGGGGTATAGACAATCACCACCAATGAAGTGAATTTAGGTAGGAAAGGAATTTGTGAGTGTGGAATGAAGAGGGAAAATATGGGGTAGAGATGTTAAAGAAAGATGCAGTCACTTGTGCAGGCTAAGGGTGGTGAGCACCTGAACATAGTAGCTGTAGATATAATAAAGTAGGTGCTTCAAAACAGTGAAGATATGAACACTGGAATGTGAGCTCCTCAAACGCAGAGATGTTGTGCTTATCAATGTACCTTTTATTTGTTTCATGTTACTATAACAAAACAGCCAGGAGAGTCATGGAAAGGTTTTATTTCATCACGATTTCAGAGGTTCCTCCACGGTCCTGTGTCCTGGATGCTCTGGGCCTACATTGAAGCCAATTACCGTCAAAGGAGTGAATAGCAGGGGAGACTGCTCCCCTCAACGGCAACCAGGAAGTAAGTGAGAAGGACGGGATGGGGCTGTGATCCCATAATCCTTTTCAAAGACATTCATTGACTCCGTGGTGACCTAACTTCTTTTCATGAAGCCCCACCTCTTAAACAGCACCAAGCTGAGGGCCAAGCCATTAACACATGCAATTCTGGGAGACATTCCAGAACAAGGTATAGCACACCCAAAACAGTGTTTGTCAGAAGTAAATCCTCAAAAACATACAGATGATTCTAGGAAGGTGTTAGTATAATGGAAGTTCATTTTACATTTTCTGGGAGTCGTGGCACACACCCTTAATCCCAGCATTTGGGATGCAGAGGTAGGCTGATCACTGTGAGATTGAGGCCAGCCTGAGACTACATAGTCTGGACTAGAGTCAGACCTTACCTTGAAAATGCAAAATAAAACAAAAATTTATAACACCGATGGGCTGAGGTGTAGCTCAGTGGTACAAAGCATACATGAGGTCTTTGGTTTAGCGCCCATCACAGAAAAGAAAATGCAACAATAGCAAATATAAATTGATTTAAAGTTCACAAGTAAAATGATAAAATTCTAACAAAAATGAAATTAGTAAAACTGCCAATGATATCAATATAACTTTATTAAAATCAAAACTGTCCAGAAACAAGTGGAAAAAATAATTTATTGTGGATTCTTTTACACATGAACATGGAACATTTATACATATATTGATGTGCTGATATGAAATACTAAACTTAAACATTTTTACACAAAAGTAAATGCACTATATTTTATAAAGATAGATATATCAATAAATTATCATAACTAGAGATGACAAAGTTATTATTCCAATTATGAATTCATGTTGAAATTTAGTTGACTTTTCCAAAGATATCATCGTGGATAGAATTACATTCTTCTAAGCTAAGGAAAGGAAGCTCATTTGTGGGAAGAGAAGGCCAAGACTGGCTCTAATAGCAGTTTCCAGCTCCATGCTTCTGGCCTTATTTTTGGATATAGTTGGAACCTCTGATATTTGCTCAAGCTCATGTCATCACTCAGTGTGACACATTAACACCTCCTACCACAGCTCAATGTGGCTGGACACATTTAATACAGAGTCCACAATACAAATGATAGTACTTTAGATGAATTATAATTGTCATATGATTTGAATGATCAACCAATTTTTTAATAATAGAAAATGTGTGTATACTATATTTTCAGAAGGAAATTAGCATACCTCAAAATAGTCATTCTTTTCTTAACATGGTATATTAATTCCTACTTTGGAAGCTTGAAAATAAATTGCATTTTTCCTAAAACTTTGATTTCACTCCTTTAGAAAATGATTTCTTTCTATAATGATATACAACAACATGATAAAAACTTTGTTTTTTGTTATAACCATTAAATATACATATATATGGAACATTAAACAGATCTGGTGAAACATGACATGTCTATATACATATACATATGGCAAAATACTGTAAGTTTAAATGTTTACTATATTCAGCAAATACTTACTGGGTGCCTACCACTCACAGATCACCGATTTAGGCGATGCTTGTGGTAGAGTTTAAGACACACGAAGCTCAAACACTCTGCATGAAAAGTGAAACTTTACAAAATATAATAAAACATTAACAATCAGAAACAGCAGACCTTGAATGCTGGGTAATGGAGGTTCATATAGAAGGAAGGCTTGGGAAAAGACAAGAAGACAGATGAAATCAGTATCCGTGGGGAAGAAGTGCTCCTGGGCTTGGCACACATTTGGCAACCACCTGAACGTCACCAACAGTCCTCTTCACCCCATGTTCCGAGATTCAGTTATCATCCTGGCTTGTTTCCTTTAAAAAAGGTGGAAGGATGGGTTATGTATCTGCAATGATAATGAGGCTGATAATGTCCCTTAAATACACTTTTCCTATCGATGAAGGTGGGGTTTGCATTCAGACCTCCAATATCTGCAAATCAATCTGACACATGTTCAAGGGTAAAATTCTCTTTAGGATCACCAACCTAGAAGGGAAACATTTGGGACTGGAGACATGGCTTGGTGGCTAAAGGCACTTATATATAAAGCCTGACACCCTGGGCTTGATTCCCCAGTACCTATGTAAAGCCAGATACACAAAGTGTAGCACGTGCCTGGAGTTCATTTGCAGTGGCAAGAGGCCTTGGCATGCCTGATCTCTCCCCACCCCCTCTCTTCTTTCTGTCTCTCAAATAAATAAATATTTAAATAATAATTTATTTATTTGAGAAACAGAATAGGTGCACCAGGGCATCCTTGTGCATCTAGCTTATATGGATGGTGGGGAATTGAACCTGGGTCCATTGACTTTTTACGTAAGTGCCTTAAACACTAAGTCATCTCTCCAGACCAATAAATATTTTTTAAAAAACATTTCTCTGTTACATTTTAATTTAATTTAATTTATTTATTTGAGAGAGAGAGAGCGAGCGAGCATGCAAGGGCCTCCAGCCACTGTAAATGGACTCCAGACGCATGTTCTGCCTTGTGCATCTGGCTTATGTGGGTCCTGGGGAATCAAACCTGGGTCCTTTAGCTTTGTGGGCAAGCACCTAGACCACTAAGCCATTCCTACAGCCCCCAATGAATATTTTTAAAAATAAAAGTAGAGAGGACTTCCGGCCAAGATGGTGACCGCCTAGCTGCACTGCAAATCCTGGGGAAAGAAAGATAGATGTAGATCTTAAGGAGAGAGCCACCCCATCATACCTCAAAAGGGCCCTGGCTGAAACTAAGAAAAATTGGCGAAACAAGCAAGGGTGCTCTTTTCCTGATGAACCAGACACCAGCACATGGGGGAAGGAGATCAACACAGAGAAAAATCAACTCCTACTAAATCGGAGAGCCAGGCCCCCAACGTCTCATCACTGAAGCAGACCAAAAATGAACCCAACATGGCTCAGGGAAATTTTGCGGAAGAGGGGGCGGAAAGAATGTCAGAGCCCCATGTTGGGTTATGATATGCAGAGACATTTATCTTACCCATAACTGTGGGCTAACTCCACAATGCATGACCCATATACCTCAACAAGGAGGGGCCAAGGGGAGGGCTTAGGTCACGGTTGAGACTAATAATGGTACCAAACTGACTGTATTTGCTGAATACAAAACTAATTAATAAAAAAATAAAAAATAAAAAAATAAAAGTAGAGTAACATTTGACATACAGTTTGGTTTATCAGAAGAGCATCTGTGAACATGACAATCTCCCAGGCAAACAAGTTTGAGTAAAGAAACTGCTAAAAGAAGTTAAATATTCAAAAGTTGACAGTGTATTCCCTTTATTTTGTTGGTTTGTTTGTTTTTGTTTTTCGAGGCAGGGTCTCACTCTAGCCCAGGTGGACCTGGAATTCACTATGTAGTCTCAGGGTGGCCTCGAACTCTCGGTGATCCTCCTACCTCTGCCTGCCGAGTGCTGGGATTAAAGGCGTGTGCCACCATGCCTGGTGTGTATTCTCTTTAAAACTTGCTACACTCTTAGAAAACATTTTCAGGGCAGACATATGTACATGTACATGAAAAAAATATGATCAAGTAATCTCACTTTCTCTAATGACCAAATTGCCAACAAGGGCCCAGAATATCACGTTGATTGCTGATGTGAGACTGGTGAGCAAGAGCAGGCCAGGTGTGACTTGGGTTATGCAGTCTTGCCATGCATGGCAGAACTCCGGGCTGGCCGTGCTGGTGCCCCGGGCACTGGCTAGAGAACACCCATCACATTTTCAAGAACCTAAATCTCCCCTACTGCTTAGATTCTGAAAAATTATGAATCATTAATATCTCTAGAAGAAACTCACAAGGAGATTCTGTGGTCTTATAGGAGGGTCTCCCAAGGAGTGTAGTCCCCCCATATTCTTGATGGTTCTCAGAAGGGGCTCCAGGAGTTGAAGAGAGGGCCTCATGAGTCCCTCGGGGACCAGAACCTTGGTTGTGTTTGAGACAGATTGCAGAAGATCGAAACTTCAGCACTGCTAAACTGGACTCTCTGTATTTCATTTTATTTGAACATGAGATGAAAGGACCATAAGGTTCTCTCTAAGAAGCAGATACTGTTCTAACTGGCTCATTCATGCTTTAGTAGCCGGCTCCCTTTTTCTGAGCAGTCAATTTCTATCAGCAAGAATGCTTTTCACAAAGTGTAGTTCTGATGATTATGCACTGCACACTCTGTCTTAGAAACAAGAATTATGCTCAGGCGAGTCATACCTCTGTGCCCATATTTTTTCTGGATAGGAACCAAACTTGCATTGGTTCTTTTTTGCCCTTCATGGACACGGGGCCTCTGTGCTCCAAATGGAATTGTGGATCTGAATTTTCGGGAGACATGAGACATCTAAAAGACAAGGGGATGAACAAGAACAGAACAAGTCAGAGGTTGTGTGGCGAATCGTGGCAGCAGGATCTCACACTAATGTTGCACTTAAAGATACGCAAGGTTTGAGTAACAGTGACCACATCAGGAGTTGCCAGGCATATATGGGATGAACCCTTATCTGTAGCTGGGAGGTATGGAGGAGAAAAAAAAAATACCATGAAGGTACTGTTAACCCACATGCAAGACACTGTTCATGCATCTCCAAAAATACCGTGATGTGTTCACTTACCTGTATGTATATTCAGACACGTTGATTTTCCCTTTTTCTCCTGTGGTTTCTGTCCTGCTTGTGAGGTTGACAGTGTTCCCAAAGAGACAATATCGAGGCATTCGCTGTCCTATGACACCGGTCACTACTTCCCCAGTGTGGATACCTATTGTTATCTGCAGAAACCAAAGCGTTGCTTCAGTAATATCCATCACTGAACACAGACGTTTTTTCTCACTTCATATTATGGGATATTAGAAGCATCAAATAACATCATTAGAATAATCTGTAAGATCTGTTAGCATGGGGCTGGGGAGATGGCTCTGCAGTCATCATGCTTGCCTATAAAACCTGACAACTGGGTTTGATTGCCCAGTACCACTTAAAGCCAGGTGTACAAAGTGGTGCATGCATCTGGAATTTCTTTGCAGTGACTGGAGGCCCTGGCATGCCCATTCTCTCCTCTGTCTCTCTCTGCTTCTGCTTGCAAGTAAATAAATAAATTAGTTAATAAAATAATAATGACTAGCATGTTCAGACTCCTTTAAGTACTCTCACTAAAGCTCTGTCGGCTAAAAGAACTCTTCTATCTCAAGAGTATCATATAGTGTCTAAAATTTCAAAGATAAAAACTGAGCAACTTGACTGAGACTTAGGAAGGAGATTTTAAACAATAAAACAGAAATGCTGGGGAAATTATCTCATCCTCAGGACTTTAAATACATGAGACTAGCTAATTTATTTCCCATTTCTAGGAAAGAATCCAATACATTAGTATCTTTATTGTCAAGATGTCCTTGCTTATACATATTAATGAATTTCTAGACATGAATAGGAATTAGTTTATATATCAATATCTCCTACCAATATCATAATATTTATTTTATTTACTTACCTGGACAGATTCACCATCTACTTGAACCTGGCCAGCAATTTCCATCATGTCCAAAGCCAAGTGGCAAATAGACCGTGCATGGTGGATACAGGGCTCTGGCAAGCCACTCACTGTCATGTACTTATCGCCAACTGTCTCCACCTAAGGAAACACACACTTGGATGAATAATGGTCAGCATAAAACAACTATTTCACTTACTATTCTATTAAAAATATCTTCTGGTATTATCAACTACCTTCACATTCCTCTGTATTAATTTGCTTAAGATCGAAATACACTGAACTCTTACAAAATGAAAACCTTGTAATTATTTAGACCTGACAAGCTTGGTGCTTAACATCTTTAATTATAAGCAAGTATACACCATGAATTTTCTTCTCCAAAGCAATTAGTTTCCATCTGATACCCTTTTATAACTCAGTAGAGTATATAATTTTATATTTTCCCATAAAACAACAATGGTTCGATGACCCAAGAGTCACCAGTTGGAGTTCACAGATTTATCATGGCTACCATCTAACTGTTTATATAATACACTGACCAAGTGCTACATTGTGTCTTAGAAAATGACCACACAGTAAATAGTTCCAGTGAAGTTATATTACTCTGGATACCAAAAGATGGTTTAGTGAACATTCTTGCCTTTATAAAGCAATATTCCACTAGATTCATATTTTCCAATATTATGTTTGTTTCCACTTGAAATAAAGGGCAGGAATGCTTTGTAAATGTTTATCTTCAAGTTGATGTTATCTAAAAGTAGATCTGAGTCCCAGAACTCTTCTCAAACCCCATCATTTCCTCACAGTGCAAAACATTTATATATTTCGGTAAAAGACGTCTTTTGTAGAGCACTGAAATAAACGCTGTGTTTATACAAAGTGCAAAGAAAGCTATTGAACACTTTGTTTCAACCTGCCAGCCACCCATCCCAAGAAACCCTCATTTTGGATATAAGGCAGTGCTGGAAGGAAGCAGTACACTGCGACAGCACGGGGCTCATTGCACCAGACGTGCGGCTTCCCCGCGAGCGTGATGACGACACGCCTTCTGGGGTTTGGTTATCTCAGACGCCCAGACTCCGTGCAGCACTGCGGTGTGGCTCCTGCGAGGACTTGCCTTATAAACAAAAGGGTTTTTCCGTGAATCCGTGAGGGTGTCGAATCTGGTGTAGAGGTCGTTGAGGAGGTTGACGATCTTCATGGCCCCTTCTCCAGACGCATGCTTGCTACAGAACGCGTTGAAACCCACAATGCCACTGAAGAGGATGGTCACATTGTCATATCTCTTGGCAGGCACTGGACGCTTATGTCTCAGCTCATTGGCAACGGATGGGGGCAGGACAGAGTATAGCAATCTGTTCGCGGGGATGATGGAAAGGCCACTGTGAGTAATTCTGGGAAACCCATCACTGTCCCTGTTGTCCCTCTCACACAGCATCCGGGTCATTGGCCCTGGAGTGTAAGGGGGCATTTGAGCAGCATTAACTATTAACTGTATATGTAATCAAAGAAAGCCGTAGACCAGATAACATATTTGCCCATTCTAATCATGTATTCATCTGTACCTAAGCCAATTGAAACCAAACAAACAAATGAGCTGAGAAAACATGACTGGCAATGCAAATCAAACTTTTTTTCCCTCAAAGCCTTGCACTCTGACCCTGCTATCATGACAGTGTGCAAGTTATCACTCTCAGTGTCTCCAACCTGGCATAGATACCATGATGACAGAAATCTACTCGCTGCCAAGAATAAAAAAATAAATGATATCAAACATTGTGAAGTTGTTGTACAAGAGACACAGCTGCTCTCTGGTCTCATTCATATATACCTCCGCCGCTCCTGGAAGAAACTGATAAAAACACAGGGAAATTGGTCCAGGTGAGTGGATGTCTTATTTCTAAAGGAAACACCAAAACCACTACCCTGGATGTTGGGATCATTCTAAGCAGACAATATGGTTCCCACATAGGAGGAGGAAGGGAGCAGATAGGCTTGGAAGGAAAGCAAAGTTCTCCACATTCTCAATCTGAAGAAACAAGCAAGGAGGCCCCAATATGTCAGGGGGAGCTAAGGTCTCACTTCCTTTTCTACTCATAGTGGAATTTCTCCAGTGATTCACTTTAACTTTTAAACACAAATATTTTATGCAACATTAAATTTTTTTTTTGTTAAATCATAAAACAGTAGTAGTAGAACTTCTTGGCTTTCAAAAACTAGATTTAAAAATATTTTATTTATTTGAAAGAGAGAGAGAGAGAAAGAGAGAGAAAGAATGTGTGCACCAGGGCCTCCAGCCACTGCAAATGACTCCAGATGCATGTGCCACCTTGAGCATCTGGCTTACATGATACATGGGAATCAAATCCTAGCCCTTAGGCTTCACAGGCAAGGGCCTTAACTGATAAATCATCTCTCCAGGCTAAATACCATATGTTTTTTAGTTATATCATCTTAAAACTACAATGTCTACACAGCAGATAACAATCTAAAAATTAAAAAACAGAGAATTTTTTATTAACAACTTTCATAATTGTAAACAATATCCTATGGTAATGCCTTCCCTCCCCCTACTTTCCCCTTTGAAACTCCATTCTCCATTATATCCCCTCCCCCTCTCAATCATTCTCTTTTATTTTTCAAATAATTTTTGATGTATAATATCCCCAAATAGTGCAAATTGCTTGTAAAAAATCAACACAAATAAATGGTTCTATAAAGGATCATTATTTTTACTTCTTTCATTCATATTCTCTCTTTCAAACAGATAAATAAAAACATTTTTTAAAAGTCAAGGAAGGGCTAGAGATATGGCTTAGCAGTTAATGCATTTGCCTCTGAAGCCAAAAGACCCAGGTTTGATTCCCCCGGACCCAGGTAAGTCAGATGAACAAGGTGGTGCATACATCTAAAGTTTGTTTACAGTGGCTGAAGGCCTGGCACACCCATTCTCTCTCTCTTTTTCTCTCTCAAATTAAATAAATCAGTAAATGGTCAAGGGAGAACTGGTTCCTATTCCACCATGTCCCTAGGCTGGAATCCTAGACCACAGAGAAAATTCTACACTCTACTTCAGCTAACAATTGGGGGTGGAGGTAGGGAATAAATTATTAGGTTTTTTCCCCTTACAGATTATAAAATGATAAATTGTTATTTTCAAAATTTATCATTTGTAAATTTTCCCAATTAAAAGTATGCATTCTTGGGGCTGGAGAGATGGCTTAGTGGTTAAGGCATTTGCTTGAAAAACAAAAGGACACAGTCTGGATTCTTCAAGACCCATGTAAGCCAGATACACAAGGTGGCACATGAGTCGAGTTCATTTGCAGTGGCTGGAGGCTCTGGCATGTCAATTCTCTCTATCTGCCTCTATCTATCTATCTATCTATCTACCTACCTACCTACCTATATCTGTCTATTTCTCTCTTTCAAATAAATAAGTACAAATAATAATAAAAAAAAGAATTGGGCTGTAGAGATGGCTTTACAGTTAAGGTGCTTGCCTGCAAAGCCGGAGGACCCTGGTTAGATTCCCCAGTACCCATGTAAGCCAGATGCATAAGGTAGCACATGAATCGAGTTCATTTGTAGTGGCTGGAGGCCCTGGCATGCCCATTCTCTCTCAAGTAAATAAATAAAAATTAAAAATATATTTACAAATAAGAGTTAACACAACATTAATCTCATAATACAAAGATCAGGACACATGATAAGGGCAGCCATTCTGAGTGCATTTCTCCACCTCATTCATGCTACTATTCATGCTGGCTGCTGGGTTTATTTGTGTGCAAACCATCTGGTGACAGGCAGTTGCACATGGTCACTACTAGGGAAGCACAGATGAGTGAAACAGTTCTGATGTGAAGCAAAGCAGGCTGGTTCAATTCACCAACAATGAATCCCCCTGTTTTATGAACATTAAAAAAAAAATGTGACTGGAGAGATGGATTGGCTGGTAACAGCAAGCATGAGGGCCTGAGGAGGCCTGAGTCAGAGCTGCACTTTGATCTCCGGGACCTGCATCAATATTTGGGCATGGCCACATGTATATCTACCTGCAGTCACATAGGTGAGCAGCCACCAGAGCTCCTGGGGGAAAACAAAACAAATAAACAAACAAAACAACAACAACAACAACAAAACAGCAAACTTTGGGACCAATAAAAGAGTCCTGGCCCAATAAGAATGTGTAGAAAAGCAATGAAGGAGGACACCCAGTGTTCCTTTCTGGCCACCAAAGATCAATGTACTCTGCCACAGGTGAGTACAGGGTACACTCATAGGCACGTACATGTGCATACACACCACACACCACACCACACATAGCACACTGCACACACACACACACACACACACAGGCAAGCAAAAGAAATGAGCACAGAATAATTTGGACAAACATCATATGAATGTCAGGAACCTACTGGATTTAATTATCATATGAAAACAGGACTAAGCAGCATTTGGAAATGGAATATGCCCCATGCCTCTCTAGTCTGCATACTCGTTGTAGAGTGACAATCGACAGAGCATAAAATCTAGTCATGTTTCACCCCTCCTTACGTGTCTGTCTTTTTCTTTTCATCCTCCAGGGCTCTTAGCGTGAGCTGCAGCCTGTCTGTGAGGATCTCCAGCTCCTGTGTCAGCTTATACTCCTCCCGGAATTGCTCTCCCAGAAGAACAAGGTCACGTGTGGCATCATGCAGAGGGATGTCACTCAGGTACAGGCCTCTCCTGGTCAGGTCATCCAGGTTCATGACACTGTTGAACAGAGCAATGAGGCAAAATCAGTGTCACCTTCCACATGGTGAGATGAGCCCTGCATACTACCAAGGAGCATCCTATGGTCCTCCACCTTGGACCATTCACAAGGTCTGGCTGAAGAAAAGGAAAGACGTGGAGATCTGCATTAAGATGATCACTTTACCTTTACATAATAAAATCCTTATCAAAACAGTAGTGAATTTGATGTGCATTTTTAAAAAATATATATTTTATTATTTACTTATTTCACAGAGAAAGAGGGAGAGAGAAAGAATGGGTGCGCCGGGGCCTCCAGCCACTGCAAACGAACTCTAGATGTGTGAGCCCCCTTGTGCATCTGGCTAACGTGGGTCCTGGGGAATTGAACCTGGGTCCTTGGCTTTGCAGGCAAAAGCCTTAACCACTAAGCCATCCCTCCAGCCCTTGATGTGCATTTTGTCAAGTAATTTTGGAGCTATTTGCCTTCATTGAGAGCTCAACAAAGAAAAGTACCCTATGGAATCTGTTCAAATACTTAATGCAAGGGCATCATTGTTTTATTTTATCATAAATCACAAAGAAAAAGTCTATCTTCATGTACTTATCAGGAATCATGATGCCACTTTTCAGGAACCAAATCATTTTTGTCTTGTGGCTTTTATGAATCATATAACTGACTTTTTCATTGGAAAAGATGAGGAAAAACTTCCAAGATTTATTGAACCTTTTCACACGGATCTCAGGCACCTCAAAGACGTTGTTCCTTGCACTTTTTATACTATTCTTACTTCTGGCTCTCAGTAATTCTATTCTTATTTTCATTGATTTACTTTCCTCCATTTTAAAATATTGTTTGACCTCTATGAATTCTTCACACCTTTATATTTGACCTTGCTGAGATTTTCCATGTCATAGTAAAGTAAACCTCATTTATGGCCCATCATTACAAAGCTCACTGATTCACTGAAGTTCTGGGGTAAGTAAAATGTCAGTTTTTAAAATCACTCAGGAAGAATGTCTTAAGGTTACATTATTGATTTTTTTCTTTTGAATTTTTTAAATTAACAACTTCCATGATTGAAACTCCATTTTCCATCATATCCCCCCTCCAATCAGTCTCTCTTTTATTTTGATGTCATGATATTTTCCTCCTATTATGATGGTCTTGTGTAGGTAGTGTCAGGCACTGTGAGGTCATGGATATCCAGGCCATTTTGTGTCTGGGGGAAGCACGTTGTAAGGAGTTCTACCCTTCGTTTGGCTCTTACATTCTTTCTGCCACCTCTTCCACAATAGACCCTGAGCCTTGGAAGATGTGATAGAGATATTACAGTGCTGAGCACTCACATAGCTATTTAGAATAGTAATTTCTCTACAGAGACAAAATTAGGCTATGAATTTACTACATTTACTACAGAATTTTGGATTCCTCAATATAAATGTCTATATATCAAGCAAAATTAGCCTATTAATTTTAGTCTATAAATATAAAATAATCAAGGATGTCACTGTCAAAGTAGACACTATCTGTAGTGGTTTGAATGAATGTCCCCAAGTTGATTCAAGAGTTTAATAAAGCTTGGAACTTAGATCTTCAGCCACCTGGCTGGAGGAGGTGTCACTGTGGGCAAATCCTGAGGTCCAGCCCTAAGGCGTGTTTGGGGAATTCCAGTCTAAAGACTTGCAGAGTGCTTGAACACTGTCTGGAGTTCCTGAGTGTGGCTTCTTTGAATAGTGGTGGCTTTTCTCTCTGTGTATGGACCTGTGAAAGTGGGCCAGTTTCTTCCATTATTATGGAACCTCCCCTCTAACTGTAAGATCCAACAAATCCCTTCCTCCGTAACTATGCTTCATGTGGAAGTTCATCCCAGCAACATGAAGCTTTCTACTACAATATCTTTAGATTTCATTACAGTGAATGTGTATTTTAAAGCCCTTGAAGCAATAAATAGATAGAGAACCAATAATTTGTCAGTGGTTTAAAAGACCTACTCATGAACAGTGACAAAAAAGATAACCATAAATGGAAATGGATGATAAGATGTTCATATTGAGTAGAGTAGAAGATTTGCCGAATTATAAGCATCTAAGTGTTATAATAACCCCATATCTTCATAAATTAAGCTTAACCTTATGTAAAACTTTTAAAATCTCCTGTTTCATTTAATGAGAATACGAATCTTTCTACCCATATGAACTGATCTCATGGCAATTGGTGAAAGTCTCAATTTAGGACCGATTTCTACATGTGGCAATTAACAAACACTTCAAATTTTGCTTCTGTCTGTAAGGAACCTCTCTGTCTTTGTATAGACATTACTAGTTGGGATGTGACAGTCTACTGAAGTGGAATAAAATATAGAAGAAAAACAGTGATGTCAGACAAGGTATCACAAGATCTCTCTAGGTTATTAGACTTAAAGAACTTCTATGTTCCATAATTTTGTCTCTTTTTACTTTCATGGCACATATTTCTCAGAAAATAATTCATGATTAGTGTAGTATAAGCTTATATATAAAATATTATCTAACAACAAGATCCACATCGATCTCTGACTATTGTTCTAAATCAAATTAATATGCATGTTAAACGTTCTGAATCCCGCTGTATATTTTAGGGAAATGGCTTCTGACATTAGAAAAACCTGCACTTAAACTGTGTTTCCTCTGATGTTTATTACCAATAACACATTAACACAAATTTCAGCTCAGAATATTTTAAATAGTGTAAGCTAATTAAAGTTGTTAAATATTTTGTATAAATTAGCTCGAACCAAAAAGCAAGCACATTACTGTTTTGATAACTTTCACGAACATACTATGGAAAAGTTAAATTCTGGGTGCCAAATGTCCCATGTATTTACAGGATCATACTGGGTACTTCCCAAAACAGATGGCTGTTTCTGTGTGTGTGTATGAGTATTGTGCATTCATGAATATATGTGCATGGGGCATGTGCATGCATGTACACATGGAACCCAGATATTGACAATGCCTGTCTTCCTTCATTGCTTCCCAACTTATTTTTAAAGATGGTCTCTTTCTAAAACTAGAGCTCACTAGTTAGGCCAGACCTTAAGGACTCCCCATGTCCACCTTCCAGCATTAGATTATAAGCATACAGCACCGTGTTCAGTATTTGCGTGGGTTCTAGTGATTCACATTCATGTCTTCATGCTTGTGAGGCAAGCAATTACTCACTGAACCTTCCCCCTGGGTTTGATTCTTCTTTTGAAGAAACAAAAATACAGAATTAGCTAACACAGATTATCTGCCCCATGGTCTAATGGTATAAGAAGCACACAGAGAGGTTCACAACGTGACACAGAGTGTGCAACTTCTGAGTTTACTAACAAACGTCCGGTGAGACTATCCAGGGTGGTAGTTTGAATGTGATAGTAAAAATGCATGGCCCCACAGACTCAGGTGTCTTATTACATTTAAGCTTTACTTGCATCTCCAGCCACCTAACTGGAGGACGTGTCAATCAGGGGTGGATTCCACCGTCCAGTCGTAATGTGTGTTTGGGGGTGAATCTTAATTCCCACCCAAAGGAGTGCAGAGAGCAGTTTGATCTCTCATGGTCTTGCTTGCTGCCTTTTGGTGTTTTAGTGGTGTCTCTCTGCTAGAATCTATGAAAGGAAGCCAGCCTCTTCCACCATTGATGGTGTTCCCCTGGATTCTGTAAGCCTGAAATAAACCCCTTCCTCCTGTAAACTGTATGTGACTGGATGTTCATCCTAGTAACAATCAGCTATAATGCAATTATAGCAGGTTCTAATATGATTACTTAACAATGGTTGTGAAATTTCACTATACTTCAGCCTATGTAAGCATAATGAGCTACAACCCTTTTGGGTGAATGAAGGCTGGATCTGGTCTATGTATCCATGTATTGAAACATCACATTGAATCCCATTAATAGTCATAAATCATACATATTAATAAAAAATTAAATAACATGTTTCTGGATTTTTTTAAAAACTAATGCTGTGCACTTCTATTAATTAGAATTATCCTGAAAAATGATTACCTTGGTGAGCAGAGGAAAAGTATGCTGTCTGCTTCAGGTAAGTAGATCATCTGCCCCTTGAGTCGTAAGCAGCTGATCTCAGTCCCGGTCAGTTCGTCTTCACATTCCAATTTCTCTACATCCAGCAATCCTTCCTTGAAAAGGCAAGATGTGACCGTGAGCTTGCGCCTTTGCTCTTCCTGACAGGTCAGCTGTGAGGAGCACGTACCACACTTCTACCAACTCCAAGGGAGAGGAAGTGCACCTGCTAGAACAGGGCCATCTCTCCATCTCACAACACAGAGGCTGTACTTCAGCACTACCTGAGGACAAACCTAGATGGCCAGCAACCAGGCCCCTGCTGGTATGTGTATTGTATATAAGCATCTGTGAGCGCCCCCTCCCTCCTCTTGACTTTTCAATAGGGCTAAAATATGTACTACTCAGTTTTTTCCACAACTGTAGCAAGTCAAGCCCATATTCACAGAACAGCCCAAGGTGATCAGTTACACGTACATAACATATGCACAGCTTTAGCTTTCAAAAGGAAGAAATATATGCACTCCAGGAAAATTGTGTTTTCTGTAATTATCCAAGGAGTACACATGATGAGATGTGGAAACTAAGTTGCCAACTTCATGAAGTTTTATTTCCTTATTCGCTTATAAAATGGTATCAAGAAAACTCAACATCTTTACAGGAAGAATCACTGGCTTTGGTGAAGAGAAAACTGAAATGTCATTATTTATTCTAATTTCTAAAACAAAACATGTATTGGCATTGCAATGGAGTAGATGTCGATTTTATTGTGAGGGTGTTAGGTGCCTTCAGCAAGACATGTTCTGGAACTTACCCTCACTGATTCTCATCATCATGCTCCTCAGATGAACAAAAATCAGCAACAGTACCTTGTAAATAAGCATCTCTTTGTGAAATGTGAATGGGCATCTCTTTGTAAATGGATATCTTTTTGTAAATGGACATCTCTTTGTAAATGAGTAATTCTTTGTAAATGAGCATCTCTTTGACAGCTGTTTTTTTTTTTCCCTTTAATATCTCCATCTCACACAATGTGATAGACAAATTTCCCTCCTCATCAGTTCTAGTTGGTAACACAACTTACTTACATTTAATGAAATGAGCTTTCAATTACCTTGCTTCTCAGTACAAAGACCGTATTGATGTGGGACAGAATCCCATGGAAACTAATGTCGATATGAGGGCGGACCAGAGAGAAGACAGACAGAAGGCTGCAATTCCCAGGCTGGAGCTGAAATGGAGATAGACAGCAAAGGACACTTGGGTTACCAACTCGTCTGCTGTGCAACATGACCTGGCCCAGTGGTTAAGTGGCCCCTGTAACAATGGGGAGCTGAGCATTTACCTGGGGGAGCACTCTGTAGATTGCGTTGCCACACTGAGTGACCACTAGATCCCGGTCAAATATGATGTGGAAGGGAAAGGCCTTGCAGAAGGTATATGGACTGATACGTGACTCTTGGGTACCATTTTCTTCGAATCTGTCAAGATCTTCATAAAAGTCCTCTTCTTTTGATTCTTTTTCTTCAATTAAAAATTGAGTATGGTCACATTCCTCATTTCTTTGCTGAATCACCTGGATGTCACAAGAGGAGAGTGTTAATCATCTGCATTTATGTCTAATCAGACTATCTAAGTGTAAGAAACTGTGTATGAACACTGAGTTCAGGAGGCTCATTAGAAAAGACATGTGCAAGTATTGCACATATGTAAAGCAGAAAATATTCCGTGATATTGACCTATGATGTGTGAAAATAACTATTCATTTCAAGTCTATTATCAGTTCCTCATTGGTCCTTGTGGCCTCTTGAATGACCCTGGAAAAGAGAACCCTTTAACTTCGAAAGCTTAGCCTTCTAGCCAGGGACATTTGTATGGTAAACAGCCTGTATGCCATGCACAGTCACACTAATTAATGTGATTGAAAAAAATATTCAAAGACTGGGAAATTAAATGATGTAATTTCATGCTTAAAGCATATGCATTATCATTTTTAATCTGTCATTTGGCAAGTTTACAGTACCAGTCTGATTAGGGCCACAAACGGGAAGGTTTCTGATTAATTATTTTTCAAAAGGAAAAATTGCCACTGTGCCTAAAATGCTTTTAAAATTATTAACTCTGCTTTAATTTTGACTCAATTCCATATACAGGAAACCACAAAAAAAATAATCATAATTGTGAGAAGATGTTATTTAAAGGGATAACTGCATTGCTAATATAGTACTAATGCAAATATATTACTAAAATTTAGAATTATTTTTTACTGAGATTAAGAAATAGAAAGCAGGATGTCCCTTTTCTAAGAGTGAATTTCTATACCAACTGTAGTGACCTGCAAAAAGGTATTGTTTGAAGGAATATTTTCTTCAGCTGTAGAAGGAAGAAAATATGTTACTCATTTTTCACATTTTTATGGAGTTCACTGTAGCATGCCCCGAGATTTTATTAAAAAAAAAGATGTTGCACATTCCTTTGGGACTATTGTATATATTCTTTCATGGAAATATTGGCATATCATTACTACTTTTCATATCAGTTTATTATAGTGTTTCAAGCTAAATATTCTTATTAGATATGGAAGACTTTTCCCATTAAGGTGGCTCTCCCTACATCATGTAAGACTATATTTATAAAATGCAAAAATTCAGTTAATATTGTAAATTTAAATAACTGAATACCACAAAAATCTCAATATTTTACAAAATGAGACACATGATTAAGCAAAAATATAAATTTTGGATAGAACATGAATGCTGCCATCCTCCCATATAACAACCACAATTCTTGCCTTTTCTGAATGCCCTGATTTGTGTGACTTTCTATTTATTTGCTTCTTCCTCAGCTTGGTGAAAGTCTTTGTACCACGCTTTAATTTTTAATTGTCTTTGCATGCTATCATGTCATGTCCCTTATCATTCTCCATTCTAACATTTGGAGAAGTGAATAATGCACCAGAAAAACACTGCGTTCTATGTAAGAATTGACAACATAGGCTGGAGAAAAGGCTTAGAAGTTAAGATACTTGCCTGCAAAGCCCAAGGACCTAGGTTTGACTTCCCAGAACCCTTATAAGCCAGACAGATATAGTGGCACTTGCATCTGGAGTTTGTTTGCAGTGGATGGAGGCCCTGGTGAGCCCGTTTTATTTCTCCCTCACCACCTCATAAATGAATAAAAGCAAATAACATCTCACATCCTCCAAGGCTCAGGGTCCACTGTGGAAAAGGTGGCGGAAAGAATGTAAGAACCAAAGGAAAGGTACCACTTCTTACATACAACTTTCCAGACAGAAATTGGCTGCAATATCCAAGACCTCGCAGTGCCTCGCAATACCTACACAAGACCCTCAAAATAGGAGAAAAAGATGATGACATCAAATTAAAAGAGAGAGTAATGGAGAGAGGGAGGAGAAAGTGGGGGAGGAAAGGGAAATACCATGGTTTGTTGTTTGTAAGCATAGAATTTGCCAATAAAAATATGTATATTAATTTTTTTTTAAAAATGAGAAAGTAAAGGTAAAAACAAAAAAAAATAAAAATTGACACCATTTCCTAAAAGTCAGGAAACTATGAAATCTGACATGACATGATATAATTAAATGGTATATATGGGAGTCTTTTCTAGTATAATCAAGTTTAATATAGTGATTTATGTTGCACCAAGCTCCACTTAATTGTTCTGAGCTGTGTGTGTGTGTGTGTGTGTGTGTGCACTAGAGCAACCTTGTGGTAGCTAACAAAGTGTTATCTATCTCATGCAGAAAGACAACCCAAACTGACCATCCTTGTATCCACTGTGGCTCAGGCTTAGGCCCTTGAACAATAGTACTGTGGCTTTCCATGCTGAGCGCACAGGGGGGAGGGTACACGGGCCAGGGATGAATAAACACGGTGATTCCCCTTGTTCAGCAGCTGCCATAGAAACACCTGGAGTTTACCACTCACAACTTATAGCATGTTTGATCAGTAGCTGCACCACCGTTTCTAACGGATCAGAAATGGGTAGTTTTCTCAGGATAACTTGGTTAAGAAAGAAAAAAAAGAAAGAGTTGACAAAATGAAAGATTCCAAGTTCATTTTAAGGCAGACAAAAAAATCCATATGGAAAAAAAAATCTCTGATAATTGTATCTAATTCTATACTATCTTGGCTTTTGCCCATCCTCATTATGGAGAGCTTATGCACTAAAACTCTCAGTCAGTCAGTCAGTCATACACTCTCTGGCTTCTCAGCTGGCATGTGCTCACAGGCAAGATAAGATTTAATTTGAATTCCCTGGATAACTAGAAAAGCACACATCACAAGGAAAAACAATTCCCTGTATAATGAATTCCAAAATCCAAATAGATGAAGATTTCTGGTCTTTAAATATTTTATTTTTGTTTATTTATTTGAGAAAGAGAGAGAGAAATAGGCAGGGAGAGAGAAAGAGAAAGAAAGAGAGAAAGAGAGAATGAGTGTGCCAGGGCCTCCAGTCACTGCTAATGAACTCCAGATGTGTGCGCCCCCTTGTGCATCTGGCTTACCTGGGTATTGGGGAGTCAAACCTGGGTCCTCTGGCTTCACAGGCAAGTGCCTTAACTGCTAAGCCATTTCTCCAGCCCAAGATTGCTGGTCTTTGTACCCTTCTCGTTAAACATTTAGTGAGATTCATTAGCAGCAATCACCTCAGGTCAATTCAGAGAGCACCATTTAATATATTTCAAAAATTGGGCTGGAGAGATTGCTTAGCAATTAAGGCGCTTGCCTGTGAAGCCTAAGGACCCAAGTACGATTTCCCCAGTACCTACCAGATGCACAAGATGGCGCCTATGTCTGGAGTACATTTGCAGTGGCTAGAGGCCCTGATGCACCTATTCTCTCTCTATCTGTCCCTCTCTCTCTCTCAAACAGATAAATAAATAAAATACTTTTAAAAATATTCCAAATGTCACCTGCTTTTAGAAGTGTCTCTGTTGCCAGTGGACGTTACCTTCATGTCTATCTCGGTGCCATGTATCTGTTGAGCCACCGTCTTGATGATCCCAATCACGATGTCCTGCAGGCCCTCCCGCTCTGAGTAGTAGTGGAGAATGAGTCCTTTACCCTTCTCCGCATCTGTGCACCTGAAAGAGGGCGCCCGCATTCCCGGATAGATGGTAGCAAGGTGGTCATGCAGGGCGTCCAGGTTCTGCAGGGAAGAGGAAGGAATGCTGCTGAGTCAGTACCTCTACTGTGGCAGCAGACGTCAGCCAAGAGAGCTCGGAGTTCCTGGACAAGACTACAGAGTCAGCCCCGCCCAGAAGACTCTTCAACTGCTTCCCTGACATCAGTGCAGGTAAGCACCCCATAAGAGACTGAAAATTACACAGCAAAATTGAGACAAGATGTGTGGGATTTTTAATGGAGCATTTCCATAAAAAATAAGCAGGAGACATGGATCAGAGCAAAAGATCTAGTCACTGGTGCAACAAAGTCAGACGTATTTCCAGACATGTAGGATTGTCACTACATGCTATAGTAAAGGGCAGAGAAGGTCCAGACCACATATCACCCTTCTGTTTGTACTATATCCACAAATTAACTTTTAAAAAGCACATACCAAAATGCTAAACGTATTGAAATACAAGTATGTCACTGTGAGGAGTAATACTCAAAACGTCAAAGAAACAAATTATAAACTAAAGAAGGGTAATTTCTTTTTGTAATTATTGTTCATCAGTAGTCCCTAATCTAAGTAAAAATTCATGGTGCATCGGTAAGATTGATTACCTCTTAGAAAACTGGTAAACTGGCCAGCAAGCTTTCTATTCTTATAGCCTGTGGGGATTTGAATGGAATGATCCTCAGAGACTCATGTGCTTTCAATACTTGGTCCCAAGCTGATGGCATTTGAGAAAGTCCTGGTGCCTTTGGGAGAAGGACTCTTGCTGGAGGAGGTGTGTTGCTAGCAAGAATGTCTTGGAGTATAATACCGGCTAATTCCAAAACCACTAAGACTACTTCCTAGCTGCTTCTGTGGAAATGTGATGTTATCCACTCTTATCATGCTTTCCACACCAGTCTGATATTTCCTCTTCAACAAGCAGGTGAAAAAACAAAACAAAACAAAAAACAAACACAGCCTTCTTTCCATAAACTACTTCTGGTTGGGCATTTTTTTCCAGCAGTGTGAAGGTAATTGCTACATAACCTGGCCATTAATTTAGGATGTGTCAAACTCCTTTGTGTCTTATATTATTTACTAAAACACAAAACTGAGTTGCAAAAACATTGCTACAATAGATGGTGTCCATAGTCCAGCATGAGTTTTTCTTAAAGATATTTTATTTTTATTTAGGAGAAAGAATGAGAAACAGGGAGAGAGAGAGAGAGAGAGAGAGAGAATGGGGGCGCCAGGACCTCTAGCCACAGCAAACAAACTCCAGACACATGTGCCACTTTGTCTGGCTAATGTGGGTCCTGGAGAATCAAACTGGGGTCCTTTGGCTTTGCAGGCAAGTGCCTTAGCCACTAAGCCATCTCTCCAGCCTAGCATGAGTTTTTAAACAGTGTTGAGTTCAAACATGTCTGCATGCAGGAGGCACACAGGACACATGCAGGCATCGCACGGTTAGAAAGGCCGGCTGCTGGCCTAGGTTCATGCGTGAGTCTGCTCATTGACTTGTAAATCAGTGTCATTTTACATTCCCTCCACCCATAATGAATCCTGTGTTCTTCTCCCCATTTTCACACGTGAAAATCAAGTCAGGCTAATTTGTGATGAAAACATGAATTTATCCTGACTGCCTTTAGAAGATGCTGGGATGTTCAAAAGTAACTATAGAGGAGACCCCAAACCAGACCATTTCTGCAACCGACAAGTGCCAGAAACTTAGTTTTCTTTTACTAGGATGCACAGAACTTTCTTGTCATGGAAATCCTTTGCTGTGAAAGGGATAAGTAAGGGTTAACCCTTCACAACCCCCCACCCCATGCAGGGATATGCTTTGATGTGCAAAATCTTGTGAAGAAAATCTTTCCAGGAAAAAAAAAATGTAGCCAGAAGACTTATTTTTATCTCTGTTTTCCACAAAATCTGACTTTATGGCTACACTGAGGACATCCCTCTAATACAGCCTGGCCCAGGTAGTGTTGTGTCCATTAAGGAAAAAAAAAGAGAGAGAGAGAGAGAAGAAAAGAGCAATGGCTAGAGAGATGGCAGCGTGGCTATAGGCACTTGCTTATAAAGTCCGACAGCCTGGGTTTGATTTCCCAGCATCCATGTATAGCTTGATACACAAAGTGGCACATTCTTCTAGAGTTTGTTTGCAGTGGCAGGAAACCCTGACATATTCACTGTTTCTGCCTGTCTTCTCTCTGTCTCTCTCAAATAAACAAGTAAAAGAAATCAAATTGGAAGAGAGCAGGAAATTTTCTCAGATATTTTAATATTTTTTCAACTGTCCCTATACAAAACCTTTAAACATTCCAGACAGTATGCCAACATCACTTGCATATTCCTCTATTTTCATATTGAATCATTAGCACATTTCTATATGAAGGCAAACTGGTGGCACAGAATGACAAAAAACAGTGACAAATAACACCATTTTTGCTACTGACCCCTTGACACTAAGGAAGGTCTATTTCTCAAATAGTTTGCTAAACCTCTCACACTCAGCACTAAACATAGTCCCTTTCCCTGCAGTGTGGGTAGAGACATTTTAATTTGAATACAGGTACGGTTGGTGTTAAGGTTTCCACAAAGATAAAATACTGCACAAATGCATCCTTAGGCAAGAGGGCTACTAGAAATGCTGAGTGATTGTATTCATTGTTTAAGTCTTTCTGTGGTAAACTATCCTCCAAGGACTTGGTTTTATTGAATTTACAATTAATTACATGGACAAGTAAAGTGCTTTCTTGGAGCATAAAACATTTAACACCACTTAATGCAACATTGATATTCTTTAGATGGTAACTAAAATAAAAATACTCTTGGGGGTTCTTGAATTACACCTTTCCTTATTAAGTTTTACTCTCTCAACACTAAAGTGATTACCACAGCCTGTGTATTCCAATGTATTCCAAGAAATTATCTTTATTTCAGTACATTTATATTGGTAAAAATGTGGCAGCCTCACATTTGGTCTGCAATTACTGTGCAACTTCAGACAAACAGAACTGTCAAGAACAAAAATCTCTCCAGCATTTGATAACGCCATCCAAACTGCCATACACTCATCCACGCGGCTGTAGCTTCATCTCAAACCTTTATATTCTCTTTTATTTCTAATTATACCTATGGAAACTAGTATAGGAAAAAAAAAGAAGAACTACACAGACAATTCCAAAAAAATTTGTGCATGTGGCTGAAAGCCAGACATGGACAATGTAAACATAAACTTTTCAGTACAAGCAATTTTAAGGAAACTCTAAGGCTGAAGCAAATCTCAAATATGTTTGTACTTAATTTCCTTAGATTCAGGAGGGGGAGAGGGACTATTTCAGCAGAGATACCTAAGTTTAGTCTGTTTAATTCTGTTTCTAGGTGTTCTGATATGAATTCTTTCTTCCTACAAGCACACTGAATGCAGTGCTTCTACCCATCAGTCCATTTCTCCACAACACTTGAGACAGAAAAGAAAAAAAAAAAATAGTTCTGGTCTCTTAGGAAACTGTGTTTGGCTTCCAGATTTAGTGTACTGCACATATACAGGAAACAATTTAGCATTCATTGCAGATGTACTTAAGTATCATACATATAATGATTATGAAATATTTCAAAAATGAAAATTTTCTTTTGTAAGAGACCTGCCAAAAATGGGCACATGTATCATGATCATGTGCAGAAATCCACAAGCTCATCTCTTTGCTTTCAGAACATCTAATAAACAGTTTATAATGAGCCACAGAAATGCACACATGAGTGCTAGGCCCCAAAGATCTAAGAAAAGAGGGCTGGAGAGATAACTTAGCTGTTAAGGTGTTTGCCTGCATAGCCAAAGGATCCAGGTTTGATTCCCCAGGACATACGTAAGCCAGATGCACAAAGTAGGTATGCGTCTGGAGTTCATTTGCATCAACTGAAGGTCCTGGCATACCTTTTCTCTCTCTATCTGCCCCACCCTCTCTCAAACAAATAAATTAAAATAAAATGGTTGAAACAAACAAACAAAAAAAAGGATTCAAGAAATGTTTTTTATCCTTCAAGAATCTTCTTTATACTAAGCGGTAGAAAAGAAAATTTTTTGTTATGGGCTGGAGAAATGGCTCTGGCAGTTAGGGCACTTGCCTGTGAAGCCTAAGGACCCTAGTTCAATTCCCTAGTACCCACAAAACGCCAGATATACAAGGTGGCACATGCGTCTGGAGTTTGTTTTCAGTGGCTAGAGGCTCTGGTATGCCCATTCTCTCAGTTTGTATCTGCCTCTTTCTCATAAATAAATAAATAATTGTTAAAAAATAATTGTTGGTATGTAGAATATCATGGAAATTAAAAACTGAAGGAAATCTTAAGACAGATTCCTTCTAAAAGTCTCATTCATCCATTCAGTCACTCTCCTACTCTCTCTTTCTCCATTAGTTCTTAATTTTTTGCCTTTCACACATATGAACTCCAAGACAACACCAACAGTTCTTAATAAGAATCATGTAACATGGTTTTATAAGGAATATTCACTTTGGAATTTAAAATTGAAAAAAAAAATAAGCAAGACTGATCCAAACGGGCAAAGCCATCCTTACCTAATGGAAAACACAGACCAAAAAGGTTGTGGAATGTTCTGCTTTTGCTTCTAGAGTTGTTGGTTGAAGTTTAACCTTTCTAATGAAAAGTTTAAAGAAAACAATGGATTGCCCTGTTTAAAAATAAATTGTACCAGAGCCACTGAAATTCTTTAAGTAGAAAATACCTTTAAAACTCTATGTATTTATCAGACTATCCTCTCAAAGAAATGTTTTAAAGGTAAGAACAAAATAGTCAAACATCCCTAACTTACCTGTGAGTGGCAGTTTCCTTCTGTCTTCTGAGATAAAACACCCAACCAGAGGCAGCTGGTGAGAGGAAAGGGTTTCTTTTGGCTTCTAGTCTCCAGGGAAAGTGTTGTCACGGCAGAGGAAGCATGGCAGAGCAAAGGCTGGGCCTCACAACTTATCATACCAGCTGGGAGGTGGCAGCAAGAGTGAGCCAGCAAGTTGGGCACCCAGGAGGGCTAGACTAATAAACCTCAAAGTCTGCGCCCAGTGGTACAACTCCTCTAGGAAGGCTCTCAAAGGCTTAACAGAGAGGAAGTGAGCATGAGGCTTTCATGCCAAACATATGAGGCTATGGGCAGTGGGAGATAGAGGGATTTACACTCAGACTGACACACTTTGTAAAATAAGTCTCCCTTTGCCTTTAAACTCATGTTAAAAAATATTACCATTAAGGCAGGTATGGGGGTGCATGCCTTTAATCCCAGCACTCAGGAGGCAGAGTTAGAAGGATTACCATGTGTTCAAGGCCACCTGGAGACTATATAGTGAATTCCAGGTCAGCCTGAGCTAGAAAAAGACCCTACGTCAAAAATATATACCAGTTATTCAGAGAAAAAAAGTCTTCCAGTTACAAACTATTTATCTTCCTTCAAACGTTTTTTGTTGTTTGTTTCATATGAGAGTAAGCCCCCACATCAAATTTTTAAATTGCAGGTTATGGAAATCAACATTTTTGTTGCTGAGAAAACAGTTTCTTTTGAAATTGAAAAGTTAAAAATAAAGTGCATAGTGCATTCTTCTCTAAGAAATATAAATAATTTAGGGAAGTATTAAAATTTTACAGCTGTTCAGGAAAATCCTAGTGCATCCAAAAATAGCTCTTTGCACAAACATTTAAGAATTAGATCAGTCATCAATGCCACACTGCTGATGGTGGGCTGGCCAAGACACAATATTATATTTCATAAGCCAAAACTTGATCCAACTATAATTTATGAAAGTCCAATTGCAGGCTGAATGGAGGAATCCTGGCTGAGGAAGACGAGTACATGTGAATCCAGTGACTGCAGCTGCCACATAGCCATATCAGCTGATGGAGACAGGGTCTCCAGCAGCAAATTAGGGAATGTTTATACTGGTTTTTTTTTTTTTTCTTGGAGAATGTTTATACTTTCTAATGAGATTCCGAATGCCTACTCACATAGGCATATACATTTAATCCTAATGGTCTCTATAACTGTATTCTGTCTGTTTATTTTTCAACTCAAGTTTTTTTTTTTTTTTTTTAATCTGTGAAATTGGTAAACCTGAAAGCCTTGGTTGTTGATTTTATTTGTGAAATTATTAGGGCAGTAATGAACATGAAATAGACATGACTTGAGGGTCATTCCCAGATGGCCTACCTTATCAAATCAAACGTGACTTATTCAAATCTCTTGGCTCATTGTACATATGTTCCCACAAAACCAGCAAAATATGAAAGGGGGAAAAAAAAACACAGAGCAAAACTGCAGTTTTCAATTTGACACCAAATCATACAAAAATTTACTGGTTAAAACTACAAATTGTTGTTATGTGTGTTGGTTCTTTGGGCTGTCGGGCTGCACGTGGAAGTGTCTGCTCATGTTCATGTTACTAAAAGATGGTGTCGTCACACTGCGGTGGGAGGGGGATTTTCAATGGACCACTGTAACAGTCAAGAGTATGGCCTGCTCCCAGGTAGACATGTTGCCTGAGCAACTCTGGTGGTTTCTATGTGGCTTGTACTTGTATTTCCAGATGTCTGGGTTCACAGATGGAGCATCCCATTAACCTCTCTTCTCACATCCTCAGGAATAAACCTTAAAACCTCTCATGCCGTAGACGTGGAAGCCTCTAAATGTCCTGTCCTGCTAGTCAAATAATCATGAAAGCTAACTTCAAGTCAAGGGAAGGGCAGTTTTATTTCTTGTTTTCTTTTCTTTTCGGTGTGTGCTAGAGTGTGATGTGATGTGTGTGTGTGTGTGTGTGTGTGTCTACGCATGTACTTGTTTACATGTGTGCACACAGATGTGTGTGCCCTGTGAACGTGCATGTATGTGGAGGCCACAGGAAGGCTTCAGTTCCCTCTAACGTCTTCCTTCTTTCTCTGATTGAACCTGGAGCCTGCACTCATTTTTGGCTAAACTGGTTGACCACAAGGCTCCAGTAAGCTTGTCTCTAACATTCTTCAGCATGGGGTTACAGGTGTGTGCGGCTATGCCCAGATTTTATGAGGGAGCTGGGGGTTGAACTCAAGTCTTTATGCCTGTGAAGCAAGCATTGTTTCCCAGACAGCCATCTCTCCAGGCCCTTGGAATTGCAGCTCTTAATGGGGCCTGACCAAGATCCAACTGAAGAACTGCACGGGAGATGGGATACACTGTTGCAGTGACCTTGAGAAAATATCATCGGCCTTAATGCAGCAAAGATGAACATGGGCTGCCACGGAAGCACCAACCCATCAATGATCTCCTTACAGAGTTCTCAAATCCTGTTGGTTCTCCGAAGTATTTACTCAAGTAAAAACCTCCTCTCTCTCCTCTTGCTTTCTCTTTTTTCTTTTATATTAATTGCCTATCTTTTTCTTCCTTCTTTTCCCTGGGCACTGTGCTATAACTCCCAGCACCACCATGTGGCTAACAGCCACAATAAGCTGTTGACCAAAGAGACCTACAACGTTTCCCAAAAGAAGGCAGATTTCAGTCAGAGCACTTGATGACCCACCAAAGGTTAATGGTAAGACCCTACCACCGAAGACACCATATGCTGTTGGTACGGAACATGGGGAGACCTAGCTGGAATCTGGAAGAGAGTCAGTCCCCAGACAGTTAGCTTGTCTAGTTTCAGATTGTGCTACATGAGCAACTGGGATAAAATGGACAGCTGTCCAAGCAACTCGTGGTCTAAGCTACTCAGCAGCAAACAACCTGATGTGATGCTCACTCAAGTGCAACAGTGGCACACAGCCATGGTCGGTAACCAACTGCTCTTGAATTGGCTAACAGATCCACTCAGTGGAACAGAACCCATAGCTGGAGCTGGGAAACAAATAAGAACCATATCCAAAAATCGAGTCTGTTCTCCAATATCAAGCTCCCACCAATCTTGGGCTACAAGAGGGCCTATACCTATTAAGCTCCCTCTAAAATAATAAGGGTTATTCCATTTATCTGGAGCTGACTTCACTCTCCACTGGACAATCTGCTTCTCTTTTTCAGATGGACCCAGAACCTGAGGAGAGATTTAGCCCATTGCACCTCATCAGGGCCCCAGCTGAAACCATAGAGTAATTGGGGAAATGAGCAAGAGTGCTGCTTTCTTGGTGAACCTGGTACCAGCACAAGGGTGAAAAAGATAGACACAGAGAACATGCAACTCCTCCCAAACCAGAGATCCAGGAATACAGAGGCTCCCAAGACCCCATTACTGAAGTAGACTTAAAACAAGCCCAATATGGCTCAGGGAATTTCGCTCAAGAGGGGGCAGAAAGATTGTTAGAGCCACAAGTTGGGACACTGTGTGCAGAGACATTGTCTCTTTCCTATACCCTGGCTACCTCCATAATACCTGAGTCATAATCCTTAATGAGTAGTTTCCCTTTGAAGGGGGAAAGACAGATAGGAGGCTAACAATGATACCAATATGGCTGTTTACAAACTGAGTATGTGCATAGTTAATAAAGAAAAAAAAGGAAACAAAGAAAGTTAAAAATTACACAGCAGAGATATGAACTATTCCTGGTTTAAGAAGAAAAAAAAGTAGATAAATACAGAAGAAATCTTGCTAAAATATGTCCATGTCTTTCCAACAATATTTCTACGGGTAAGTATATGTAAATCAACCATCAGATTAAGAATCTTTTCTGATAAAATATGTTTTCAATTATTAAATTAATGAAAGAATAAATTCCAAATATGGCTTTTATCAAGAGCTCACAAGTTAATTGCTTCACAGAAGAGTAAAGAAAAATCAGTTCCAAACTATGCAATCCCTAGAGAAGAATAATGTTTCTAAAGGCTTCCTATAAAAATATTTCTTATGGTTTATTACTGTGCCCATTTGGGGGATGATAGCCACTTTGTGTTAGATTCTTGAGTTGGGTTTAATGCAAAAAAGTAAAATTAAACTTGGAAACATAATAGAAATTGGTTAATCAGGGTCATAATTTTAATATTAGAAAAAAAGTATTTTAAAGGAAGAGGAAAAGTTAGTGTTTACTGCTAGAAATGATGGCTAACCCCACAATGCACGACCCATATTCCCCAATGAGGAGGGGTCCCTGTGGAGGGTGAAGGACAGGGAGGAGGCTAACGATGTTACCAACATGATTGTATATACTGTGTATATAACTAATAAAAAAGAAAGGAAGAAATGATAAACTCCGAGAGAGAGAGAGAGAGAGAGAGAGAGGAGAGAATGGACATGCCAGGACCTCTAGCCACTGAAAATGAACTCCAGATTCATGCACCACTATATGCTTCTGCCTTACTTGGAATTCAAACCTGGGTCCTTAGCTTCACAGATAAGCACGTTAACCACTAAGCCATCTCTTCAGAACTCATCTAGAAATATTATCTGCACTCTGTGTTCTACAGTATACAATTATATAAAGAGACACAATAAAAAAGTTAAGTGTTAAAATTACAAACACTACCCCAGTGTGGTGGCACATGCCTCTAATCCCATCACTTGGGAGGCCAAGGTGGGAGGATCACTGAGAGTTCAAGGCCACCCTGAGACTACATAGTGAAATCCCAGTCAGCCTGACCTAGAGTGAGACCCTACTTGAAAACAACAACAACAACAAAATACAAACACTCCACAATTAACTAATTCCATCATTTAAAGACTAATGGTTTCATAAGCTATGTTGTTTCACGTTTTGAAAAGATTTTCTTTTACTTGTATATATGTATGTTCATGTGCGCATGCTCTCTAGGTGTGGGAGCACGTGCAAGCAGGTCTTTGTGGAGGGCCAAAGTGGATGCTGGGTGTCTTTCTCAACCATTTCCCATGTTATTTATTGACACAAGGTCTCTCACTGAACCCAGAGCTTGTCGCTCCGGTGAGTCTACTCCCCACCTTGAAGTGCTGGGATCACACCAGGCCATCATGTCTGTCGAGCATTTATGTCAGTTCTAGAGATCTGAACACAAGGCCTCCTGCTCATGCGCAGCAAGTGCTGTATCCAGCCCCCCACCCCTGGTCCACTCTCCCAACCTCTGAAGGCAGTGCACTCAAATCCACGTTTGATGTGATGAAACAGACAAAGCCAAACACCTAGAGCATGAACCAGTAGTCTCTTGTGTCTGGATTTCAGCAGCAAATATATTGTCCTCTAACAGATCTGACCGAACTTCCTTTGACTACCAGGTAAAACTTTAGACTGCATTATTAGCCGACCACTCACTTCCACAACCCAAGCTAAGAATGTTATTGGGCAGTATCTAAAACCGAGAATAGTTTTCCTTAATTTCATGTACCTTGACTACATCATGCCCTCACTAATGTGTTTGGAAAATGCCTTGATTTATGACCACCTTTTACTCTTTGACTACTATATATCTGTACCCAAACCATTTCCATATTGGAACTTGTTATTCAGGTAACCTGAATCCATATCCCTATGAGAGGTTCCCTCATATTTCTCTCAGAATAAAATGTTGTCTTATTTCCTTTGAGATGACAGTAGGGCGTTGTCTTGAAGTCTCTTGCTCATACTGTTGAATTGCTGAATAGGTTTGGGAATGCATTTTGAAATACACAGAATGCATCCATCACACACAATCATCAAGGTGGTCTGGTCTCTGGCCCCCTAGACTCTACATTCCACTAGAATAAACAAGAAATGACAATGCTGTGGTAGAATGACTTTGGGTGAGGGGCATCTCAATGGTCGTGAGAAGAGCAGCCTACTACAAGAGCATGAGAAAAGCTAGTTACCCCACCTCAGGAGGGGTAGAGTTTGGAGAGAGGGGTGTGGTCTTTCTGGAAGAAGCAATTAGACCTGGAGGCTGAATGGGATTTACAGATGTGTGAAGCAGCATGGCCATGTTCCTGGCAAAGGGAACACCATGCCCCAGTGCCCAGGGGACAGAAGGCACAAGGTAGATTTAGGTGTTGAAGAAGTCAGCTTTGGCCACACTGAAGGACAGGTTAACAGGGACCCTTAGGGGATGAAAGTCGTTTCTGTTGTCTTAAATATTTGACATTTCCCATGAGCAATGGAGAATACCTAAAGGTTTTAAAAATAAAACTATATGAGATATAGTTGCATTTTAGAAAAATCATCGGAGATGGCACACAATGGGTTAGGGTAACTGTCCAGTCTCTTGATAATAGTACACTCTCCCAAAGAAGTTTCTAGGAAATGGGAAAAAGTGCCTGAGTTAATATTTAGTCAATACAGTTAAAAGATTTCGTGATGTATGAAAATAAGGTGGTACAAAGAAACAAATACATTTGAAATCTCTTGAAAAGAAGCCCAATTTTTCTTACTCTCTAGTGGATGGTGGATATACATTGTAAAAGTACTAATTAATGTGTGAAAAATTAAGACTTTAATTGCTATATGTGAACTAAGAACTTTAAATGATTTATGAAAATAAATACTTCATTTTATAATTCTGTAAACAGAAAAAGATACATTTAATTTATCTTTAGTTAGCCTAAGCAAAAAAAAAAAAAATCTACTTTAAGTAAAGCAGGATTTTAACACATTCATTTTTTCATTGAAATAGATAATATTAAGACAAGAAAGAAGAAAAAAATTGAACTGTTGAAAAATTAAATAATATTAATGAAACATTGTAGTATCCAAAATTTGGAGTTTCCCCATTTTTCACACTTTTCTGCCAGGGAACAAAATGAAATTGTGCATAGTTTAAGATATGCCAGCTAAAATTTAACAGAAAATTATAAATGAGATATTTTAAATCCATTTGACTGACTGACTTTGAAATCTGTGCATTGAAGTTCATTGCATTTCACATAAGTGATATGTCTGGTTAGTCTCATGGCTAGTGAATAGGCAGTTCAAGGACACAGGGAATCCTGGACACAGCATTTTTTGCCTGATATCTATGTTGTAACAAGTTTGTTAGCTTGTCTTTTAAATCAGATTTATTGTTTTACTGATGTGAGTGCAGGTAAAAAAAATCATTAGTAAAAACATGCGAATTCTTGTTTTATGTGGACAGTGTCATTGAAACAAAGAGAAAACAACTAGAAATTAAAACCTCACCAATAAAGTGATCATCAGAAAGTATTTATAAGAAAATAGATGATGTATTCAAAAGTCTAAAATCCCTCAAATACTTTTTAAAGTATTATGGTGGTTTGAATGTAAAATATCTTATGTTTGAATCCTTAACTCTCAGTTGGCAGCACCGTTTTGGAAGGCTGTGGATGGAGCCTTTTAAAAGCGAAGCTTTGCTGGAGAGAGGGGATCCCGAAGGGTGGGCCTCGGTATGGTGTAGTCCTTCACCACTTGTCATACTCAGCCCCTGCTTTTTTCTTTCTCCATGTTGATGTGATGATGTGATGCTGGTTGTCTGCTCCTGCCATGCGTTCCTTGCTGTGACACAAATTTCACCTTGAAACTGCCATCCCAAATAAACCTTTTCCTTCCCTAAGCTGCTTCTGTTCTGGTATTTTGTCACAGCAATGAGAAAATAACTGCTACAAAAAAGTCTCTCTCTCTCTCTCTCTCTCTCTCTATATATATATATATATATATATATATATATATATGTATGTAATATATATATAATGTGTGTATGTGTGTGTTTACATTATATACATAATTTGCATTATATAGATAGATAATAGAGATATGTATATAGGGAGAGATAGAAATAAGGATAGAGTTATGTAGATACGTAGATAAAGATATATCACCAGGTCTAATTTCCTTAAGGTCTATTTGCATCTATTCCATTTGGAAATGGTAGCTTTCTTCTCTTTGGTTTCCTATTCTTTTCCTCTCATATTTTTGATACCAGTATTTAAGTAAATCCAAAAGCAGGAGTCTGCAAACCAGTGTCCATCCTGATTTAATGCTGTTTTAAGTTTATAAGAAAAAGTCCCTATGTAAACAACAGACATTTTGATTAAACACCAAAGTTCTTATTTTGGCTGTTAAATCAATAATGCAGCTGGCCTGAAAGTAGTTTACATTCCCACAGAACTGGGCTTCAGTTCAGCTGGTACTGCACTGACATCATTTTCCAGCAAGATCTGGCTGCTCTTAGCAGCTGGTTAGAAATATTCTTTGCAAACAGCAACATAATTTCCAGCGTTAACACATTTCAACCAGAGGGTCTCACGTATATTAAGGCTTAAAATAGGCCATCCAGAAATAGTATCACAGCTAAGGGGTAATTTAGTAATAAAAACTTTTAAGGTAATTTTAAAAAGACTGTAAGGCAAAGGTTTTTGATGGCATTATTGATTTTCTCACCTGAAACTGGCTTTGGGAGGTTTCCTATCTTGCTTTCTGGGGTAGATGAGTATGTAACTCTAAGGCAATGAATGGTATTAAGTATTTTTGGTAGTATACTTGAAAACCTTGGTTGTTTTTTTCTAAATAATGAGTTCTAGTAAAACAAGCATTGAAGGGCTAGAGATTGCTCAGTGGTTAAGGTACCTGTTTGCAGTGCCCATGTAAAGCCAGATTCACAAAGTGGCACATGAATCTAGAATTCATGTCCAGTGGCTAGAAGCCTGGCATGCCCATTCTCTCTGTCTTTTTCTCTCTCTGTTTACAAATAAAGAAAAAATAGTTTAAAAATTTAAACAAGCAGTTAAGCAGATCATAATATATCCTGTGGAATTTTTAATGGTGATGTTAATTGCTAATTTGTATATAGTGTCAGTAACTAGGAATTAAGAAATTTTCTGATGAAAAGTGTTGATGTACATGCATTAGCATCAAATAAATCTAATTGTATTTCAAAAAGGCCACTACAATTTCAAGACCCTTTTGTCCAGCTGGCTGAAGAGAAGCATTTCAGAACTTGTATTTAAAGAATCACAAATAGAGTTTCTACCTTCAGAACCTCAAATTGCTTACCTGCAGAAATTCTCTCACATTAGAACCCAAGACACGCAAGATGGTATCATAGCCGGATTCCTGACAAAAGACGAAAAACATCTTCCCAAACATTTGGAGGATTTCGCCAGCATTGAGATCTGTGTTACAGGATTAGTGGAAAAAACAACAACAAATCAATCCTTTTATAGGTAAAATACTGTTAATGACAAGAATAAAGATCACTGTGTATTAAAATGGTTTAAAATCTCCAGAGTTTTTGTACAATGTGAACATAGGCTAACTAGCACAAAATATGGGAATCTGAGAAGAAAGATACTAACACATCACCATCATTTTATCTTTTATTGGCAATGTGACCATTTTCTCAGCATATGTACCAATCTAAATTTGACAGTTTATAGCACATATGTAACATTCTATTTCTTCTGAAAACAGTTTTTCAAGGATGTACATTACATGGTTTTGTTGCAGATAAGTTTCATTACACATACATACTCAATGACTTGATTGCATACATACCCTAGGACCCCTAAAATTTAAATACATATTTACACTTTAATGGCTCTCATATATAAAATTATGGATGCAATAATTTACTCAGCCTATCTTTTCTTATTAACATATAGACTTTAATTTTTGATAATATAAATATTCTGACACAAAAGCACATGTACATAGACTTAAGAGTTGGAAAAGTTTTCAAAGATTTTGATGACATAAAATCATTCTCCAAAAAGTCATCTCAATCCCTCATTAGTTTTAAAATGTGTTTTATTTCTCTTTTACCTTCTTTTGACAACCCTAGATATTTTATTTTACAAACTTCCAAATTCATATTAAAAATTTACTTCCTATTTGTTTACTTTATATTATCATTGAAATAATACAATTTTCTTTTCATTAATTATTTGACCATTTTGTTTCTAATTCTTAAATTCTTCTGAATGGTATTAGAAAGGTCGTTCTATTCCATGCAAACCTTAGTTCCTGTGTAAAGTCAGCACTATGGACATCATAAATAACACTGAGAATAACTGTTCTCCATGAAGATCTTTCCACTGATTTTCTGTTCAGCAGTGAATCCTATCAGGGAATTTCATTTGCCTATTAACTTTCCGTCTTTTGCTAATGGTTAACATAACTTATGATTGCAAAATATATTCCATGAAAATGCTTTCTGCAAATCATTCTTGTATAATTATTATAATCACCATAGTAATTATTATACTGCTGATACCATAACTAAAGTTATTATGACTAAAGTACCAATAACTTTCTTTCCCAGTACACTGCTCTCTTTAGAAAGGCCAGATAACCCATGTTCCCTTTTCCATTTCTAAAGAGCTTGTAAAGGAAAGCCAGGCCTCGACCTAGCCCCAGCTTAGCATCTTATGTGCGTGTCTTCCCTCTAGGATTATGTGGCACACTACTTGTATAACCGTGTACTATGTCATCTTGGTACACACGATCCTTGGGGTTCCTGTGTATAACTGAGGCAGAGAAAGAAAGCTGGATCCAACGTACTGAGGACTTTGCTTGCAGCAGCCACCAGATCATAGGTTTTGGAATCATCGTATATTATTCTGACAAGAAACTGTCCTTCTTCGTCTAACTGTGCCTCTTTTCTGGAAGACAAAACGAGAGAGTGATGGGCAGTGAAGCAGAAATGAACTGGCGGCTGTAGCTGTGATTCCCGTGAGCGTATAAACAATGGTTCTGTACATGAAATGTGATTTCTTGAGGAAAAATGGCTTAAATCAATATCATCTACCTGGAAGCCTAGTGATTAAGCAGAAATTATCACATCTATCTCACCAAAATTAGCATGACATATTCAACTATAGTTTTGTATAACTGAGAGAGTACTGTAATGCCTAATGCCACACCCAGCCCCAAAATAATCACGAAGTAACTTTGCTCTCTGGAAATAGCCCATATTTCCTGCATCTCTGTATGTTCCAGGCATGGCTCTGAGCACTGGGAAAACAATTTCAGTGAAGCAAACTTGCTCTCATGGTACGCATGTATTCTAGGAGGAGAGACAGAGAAGGCATAAAATGTGCATGTAGTACATAAAATAGAAACAAGAAAATAAATAAATATAATATTTAACAACAAAAAAAGGACTGGAGAGATGTCTTAGCGGTTAAGGCGTTTGCCTGCAAAGCCAAAGGATCCCTGGTCAATTCTCCAAGACCCATGTAAGCCAGATGATGCACGAGGGGGCACATGCATCTGGAGTTTGTTTGTAGTGGCTGGAGGCTCTGGCATGCCCATTCTCTCTCTCTCTCTCTCTCTCTCTCTCTCTCTCTCTCTCTCCTTCTCTAACTCAAATAAATAAATAAAATACTTTTAAAAAACAACAAGAAAATAGAACAGAGTACAAAGTGGGCCAGTAAGTCACAACAGCAAGGAGCGTATGGACAAGGGGAGCAGTGGACCCAAATGAAATCAGTGTGTCAGGAGCGACAGAGGAAATTCACTCTGGGAAGAGGGAAGAGCTAAGTGGGTATAGCTGTATGCTAGAGAAACAACAGTGGTCAACGTGGCAAGAAATGAGAACACGGTTGTGTGGTGGTAAGGCAATGTGCCAGCTGGTGCTAAGGCCTTAGTGTTTGGGCCTGACTGGACACAAGGTGGAGTGACAGAGAGAGAAGAGATGAAGACTTGGAGCACCTGTAATGTGAGCAGTGGGGTGACCCAAGCTCTGAGCTCAGAGGAAGGGACTTCTTCGTCTGGCTCTGCACTAACAGTGGACCAAAGGTGTGGAAGTGAGTGGAGCCCAATAAGGGACTTCCTGCCCACATTCAGGTGAAAAAGAACTATGAGAGAATTCAGAGCAGATGAAGGACAGATGGTGTGAGCAGTGCTTCCATGCAGAAGAATGCTGTGGGTAAATTCAACATGACTGACAGACAGTCCTGACCAGTGTGAGCCAGGGAGAAGTCTCAGGGATGACCCTGAGGTTCCTGGGAGGAGCATCTGGAAGGTTTGTCACTAGCATCTGCCTGGGAAGGTCTGCTTGAGGGGGACTGGAGTTTACAGTAATGTTCTAAACATGTGAAGTTTGAAGTGCCAAGTGGACTGATAAAGTCTTCAATATAATATATCCTCCACTTATTAAATACAGTAGTTCAAAACATATACAGTCAGTGAGTGGAGATCACAGTTACCATTTTTCACAATCATCATGATTCTATAAATACATTTATTTTGATAGGATTTGGATGGCTTTTTTCAAACAAGTGTTGGAAGGGGAGAGAAAAGCCATTGTTCAAATACTGCTGGGTAGAGATGGGCTGCTGGCAAGTATCTTTCCTGATGTAAAATTTATATGGAACTGGGAGAGCTGCCTCTGGCTCAGTCCAGCCCCTCTAAATGGCTGCATAAAACTTCAAGGCAGAGGGCCAAGGATATATTAGAGAAAGAGGCAGATTAAGTATGAAAGTTGCCTTCATGGCTAGCCTGAGAACCTCCTACAGGGAGATAGCAGTAGACACTGAGGAGACTCAAAACTCATCAAAGGGACTATAAGGATGGATGGCTCAGTGGTTGAAAGCACTTGCTTGCAAGGTCTGATGAGCAAGCTTCAATTCCCCAGTACCAACGTAATGTCAAGGTGCACAAAGTGGTGCATGCATTTGGAGTTCGTTTGCAATAGTATGAGGCCCTGGTATCCCCATTCTCTCTCTTTTTCTCTCTCAAATAAATAAACAATATATTAAAAAACTCATTAAAGCAGAAACTCAGAGGCTGCAGAAAACTCAACACTAAACAGGCCTTCTAACATGCCCTTAAGGCTCAGAGAACATTGAAGAAAAGGGGGTGGAATGACTGTGAGAGCCACTGGGTGGGGAGGCGTATCCTGAGGCTCTGTCTTCTCCTTCCCCTCTCCCACACCAAGACTGACTGATGCATTCAGGACTGCACAGTGAATACTGAAAACCCCATGGAGTAGGGCCCTCAAAGGAATAGCTATGGGCAAAAGAGAACAAAGAGAATGATGGGAATATGATGAATATGCAATTTATTCATAAAGTTTACACACAAAAAAACAACCTTCGAGGCAGGCCACAGACACTCTCAGAATGGTGTGCTCTCTGCTACTGTTCCTGCTGTGAGGAAAAGCTGGCAAATGCTGGCATTCCTTGTGCCACCTTCCCAGTGTGAAGATCCTAAAGACACATTTCAGAGCATGTCATTTAAATGGTTTTGCTGTAGTTATGCAGATCTGGGGGTGGAGCTCAGTAGAAGACAGCTTGCATTGCTTGCGCAAAGCCTTGCAATCCATGCCCAGTACCAAGAGCACTAAAACTAGAACATGGTTTTAGTAAGCATAAAGATCTGAGTCTGAGAGGCAAGAATTTCCTGGTTGAGTAAATCTGGGGAAACTGTACACAATTTGGGCCTTAGAATCTGTCTTTTCTAAAATGGGAGCCTGAAGGTAACTCAGCTTGCCCAACTGAAATGACACGAAATTATTCAAAATTACACTCTGAACCACTTACATGGCATACATATCACTAGAGCTGCACAGGGCTACATTCTCAATTATGGAGCTCACGATGTTATTCTCGATGGTCACTTTGATTGGATGCATCATTACGTAAGAGAAAAATCTCTGGGAAAATTCTGTAAAGGACATTTTAGATTATGTTTATTAAGGAGGGAAGGCCCACCCTAACTGCAGGTAGCACCATTCCATGAGCTCGGGTTCCAGACTGAAAGGAGAAAGGTAATTGTGTCTGAAATTTACCTCTCTGCTTCTTAACTGTGGATACAGTATGATGAGCTGCTTATATATCCTGCCACCATGCCTTCCCCACAATGACGGCCTATACTCTCCAAAAGTGAGCCCTAAGAAAAGAAACTAATACCCAGCCATATATATATATATATATATATATATGTATATATATATATATATATATATATATATGTATATAATACATGTGTGTGTGTGTATATAATGGTGCCTTATTCCATTTGCCAAAGATCTCAAGTCCCTGTAAGAACTCAAGTCTTTCTCTGTCAACCACACAAAACACACACACACACACACACACACACACACACACACTTAAATACATTTAAATGGAAACCAGTTCACCATATTCTATTCTTCATATCCAACTGAAAAAAAAACCAAGTCACATAACTTTGTGTTAACCTCAGCTTCTTTGAAACACATATCCCATCCACAGTGACCTTTAAATAAATGAGACACAGAGGCCACCAGCCCTCCGTAAAAAAAGCAGACACTTTGATTTTCAGAGAAATCCCCAGGAGCCAAACATTCTCCCCACTCTCTTTCTGGCCCTCCCTATCTCTTACTGAAAGAAGCTTCTTTATCTCTTAAACTTTCCTTCCTAAAAATATCTCCCAACATGTTCCCAGCAGGGGGCCAAAGTAACAATTAGCAGCTGGGCAGGAAGTCACATCTCCTCACAGAAAGAAGTGTTAGGCTGAATTCCACACAACTGCTACTGATGAACACTTAGGACTTACTTACATCCATCAGAAAGACCTTGGGAATCAAATTGCTCATCCCTCTTTCCCCTTTCTTTTCATCATTTTTCACTCAGGAAGTTTTACCAAAAATATTTGGAAATATGTCATGTTCCAGGCCCTTTTCAAAGCACTTTTGGCATGTCAGTAAAAGAAAAGATAGATCCTTGAGCTCACTGGACTTGTTTGGTAGCTGGAAGAAACAGGCAATAAGTAATGAAGTGTATAATAAAATTTCATGGTATGTCATGAAATGATCAATGCTGCTAGCTAAAGCAGTCTAGAAAAGAGAGTAGAGGTGAAGGAGGAATAATGTTTTGTGAGTTAGGACTTGTTTTTTGTTTCATTTTGTTTATTAAGCACTGATGCGCAATCCAAGTAACTGAAATAAGCATGCGTCAAATACATGTCTGACTAGTTTAAAATAAAAAAAAAACCAGAATTAATTAAATCTACTATCCCTTACATTCACACATCCCACCGTAAGCAATCAGACTAGTTAAGGTGTTTGCCTGAAAAGCCAAAGGACCTAGGATTGATTCCCCAGGACACACAAAGCCAGATGCACAATGTGGTGCTTGCATCTGGAGTTCATTTGCCATGGCTGCAGGCCCTGGCGTGTCCATTCTCTCTTTCTCTGTCTCTCTCTTCCTCTTTATCTCTCTTATATAAATAAATAAAATATTTTTTAATTAAAAAATATTCAATCCAATATTACAGGCAAAAATCCATTTTGTCTCCAAATTAAGAACAAACTGTGTTCTAGCTTTTTAAAAGATCATACAAAGATCTTTTAAAAAGCTAGAACACAGTTTGTCCAGAATGTCTAAGCAAAATTCCCCACAATTCCTGACTTAAGTAGCTGGTCCTGAATTTCCAGATGTGAACACAGAAAGAACGAACTCATCCTGCCCGCAGGCTACTGCTACTGTGCACTCTGCCAGCAAATGGACTCCACGTGAGGCAGCAGTGCTTCCAATGCAGCACAAAACAAGGGTGTCCTACGATGGACACCCTGGAGGCAACGTGTAGAATGAAGTCCTGACATAAAGAAGTCTCTACTCAGGCCGAAAAGGTGAACACACATCACATGGTTGGGTTCACCTCAATATCCCTGAGGGATTCTGATCCAGTAAGTTGTTTTTGTTGTTGTTGTTGTTTTTGTTTGTTTTTTTTTTTTTTTTTTTTTTTTTTTTTTTTTTTTGAGGTAAGGTCTCACTCTAGCTCAGGCTGACCTGGATTTCACTATGTAATGTAGTCTCAGGGTGGCCTTGAACTCACTATGCTCCTCCTACCTCTGCCTCCTGAGAGTGCTGGGACTGAAGGCGTGCGCCACCACTCCTGGCAGATCCTGTAGTTTCATCACAGAAAACGCAGGTATGGTTTTCATTTCAGATCTGGAAGAGTACTGTAAATGCCGCATAGTACCCAGGTATTATAAAAGTCCAAATGCCCCACTCTAAATGACAGAAGATAACAGTAACCAACATCTGAACCTTGGAACCATACTCTTTTTACGCCTATGGCTGAGAAGAAGGTCTAGAATGTTTTCATCATCCAGATGTATGGATTTTAGGAATTCTGAGCCCCAAGAGTGCCCTGCTTGAGAGAGAGCTAGAGTCCTCAAATCCAGAAGTGGGTTTTGGTTTGGACCTTCTGAGCACTGGCAAAGGGAAGTCCTGTAAGTCAACATGTCAGGACCCATGCTCTCATGAGTGACATTTGGACTTAGTTTTAGCCAAAGCGACATCACTCTTGCTGTATTGTTTCATATTTGTTCTGTCTGAGATCAACCTAACATGGAAGACCATTCATAGTAATGGCAATTCTGGGAAAAAAAAAAAAAAAACACCCACTGAGGTTTCCAAAAGGGCCCTTTCTGTAGTTCCATCAAACAGACAATGTATGCATACTGGGTCATAGTTCCTCTCAAAATGAATCACTTGTTCAAACTTTTAGAGGCTCCAATTTTCTTCAGTAGGTGTGCTGGTTAGTATATCAATAATCACATTTAAAATACAATAAAGTAAACTGGGCAAGTGGCAGAATATTCCAGAAAATTAAAAAAAAAAAACAATGCATGCAGTACTAACACAATAGAGATTGTTAGTGACCATGATAAATTGGCCGGTTCTGGGAAGGAGAGTAAGTTTTAGATGATGGAATGATCACAGTGGAACAATCACCAGCCTGTGTCCAAACTCATGCTCTGATTAGGAAGAGCTCTATGGTTTGAGAATAAAGAATGAATCTATTTCCTGTAGCGATTGTGAGGATTAAGTGAGTTAATAAGTACAGAGTATTAAGACAAGGCAGAACCATATGGCAGCTGTCTATTATAAATGAGATAGCACATCCCAGAGAGAAAGAAATTCTGTACCCTCAGTCTGAATGTTAAGGACATATATCTACAGCCTATGACAATGCCTTTACACAGAATCCAGTATGCTAACTGTCTTTTGATATACAAAATTAAATTGACAATCTAATACAATAGCCACTTGAAACAGCAAAGAAGAATGATGTCATTCACATCCATACTTTGTGCCTCTCTGATATAAGAAGTGTCCACTCTCTGCAATAGAATTTTAGTTAATAACAATGTAATGTATACTTGAAGTTTACCTAAATGGTGCATCTTGTGTTTTTGCCATGCAAAAAAAAAGGAGTACCCATGAAAGGTGACAGATATGTCAATTACCTTGATCATGGGGATGACTTGGCAATGAATACACACATGAAAACAGCAAGTCGTGTACATTAAATATATACAGTTTTTTTTTGTTTGTTTGTTTTTCAAAGTAGGGTCTCACTCTGGCCCAGGCTAACCTGGAATTCACTATGTAGTTTCAGGTTGGCCTCGAACTCACGGCAATCCTCCTACCTCTGCCTCCTGAGTGCTAGGCTAATATATACAGTTTTTTATTAATTATATTTCAATAAATCTGGAGGGAAAAATGCTTATTTCAAACACTTTTATTAAGTAGCAGTAAAGCTGTCATTATAAAATCTGATTGTAGAAATGAGTCTCAGATGATTATATGTGTGCATTCTATTCTTTTGAAACCAGAAATGTATAAGAGAAAATTCATTTATATATAAGTATTCATACATATAATATTAATAAAGAGTTGAAGAGAGAGGCAGAGAAGGAGATAAACACTTCATTAGGCTATCCCCTGGAGACAGTTGATGTGCCTGCAGTCTAGTGAGGCAGGTCAGGCATTAGTCAGAGAACAAACACGTAATTAAAACTCTTCCAGGAACTAGTAATGTTGAACACCAGGGATGGCTCACTTCAGTAGCACTTGCTGTTCTATCTCAAGGATGAAAGGTGGATGTTTACAAGACACAGAAGGGAGATAAGAAAGGGACCAAATTCTGGAGACACTCATTTCTGGACACAACTAAAACCACCATTAAGGCACTGGAGAGTGGCCACTGACACTGGCACGCGCAGGGAGTGGGGTCTGTGGACCAAAGCGTCTCCAAGATCAGGGTGAACTGAATATTAACCGCAAATCATTTCCACAAAGAAGCAGTTGAAACAACAAATGGCAAGTCAATCACACGTCTTTAATGGGATAAATAACACTGTGACAAAGAATTATTATAAAACCTTCAGAATTTTGCCTTGCTTTCTCTTGGCGCTCGCTGTCTCTTGACATCATTTGTGGACCACAGCGCCCTCCATGTTGCTAGACACAAGCAGTAAAGACCCCGTTTCCCCCTGCCGGCTCTTATTTAACTACAGGCGTGCAAAGATGTGAATAAAAGCTGCAAGAGCTCACAACCACGCTGCTGCTGCCTGTGAACTGCACCAGCGAGATTCTTCCTAATGCTCATTTCCTAAGTGTGATCCTGCTCAACATCAACCCCCAAGAATTGCTTTCCAACACGTTAAAGAGAGACATTTGTCAGAGTCCCGATTCTGAAGAAAAAAACAAGCAGCAGAAACGACATTACTTTTACAGACAACACCCCTGTCTAGTTAAAGAGTGTCCTCACCACATCTGGACACATTCAAAGTGAAAGCACAGGTTTCCTGAGGATCACTGTAATGTGCAAAGATTCCTTCTTTTACATATCAAATTAAATAATGCCATTCTATATACTTTATTTTAATTCATAAAATAGGAAAAATTAACCAAAAGGAGAAAAAAAAAAAAGAGCTGGGCATGATGGCACATGACTTTCGTCCCAGCACTTGGGAGACAGAGGTAAGAGGATCACAGTGAGTTTGAAGCCACCCTGAGGCTACACATGGAATTCCAGGTCACTCAAAAAACATCACAAACACACACACACACACACACACACACACACACACACGAAAAACAGAAGGAAATGAAGAGCCCAAAGTCAACCTTGATTTCTGGGGCCGCGGGGGCGGGGGCTACTGAAGATTATAAAAATAAACAAAAGAAATAAAAAGGTCTGGCAGGCTATTTCCTGCTTTGCCCCCTGGTGCCATATTGCTTCTCCAACATGACCCAGGTTCAAAGGTGCCCAGTGTCAAGTGCTTGCTGGCATGTCTGTGGTGGGATTTATGCTTAGATTTCTACTCTGCCTCCGTTACTGCAAACACTGCTGAGGTTATGACTAATACTTCATGTCTCATTGTCACTCACCTCACTGGAAGTCTGTATTTCTACAGACAAAGGTCCTAATGCCAATAACCTGGCTCACTAAATATTTGACTCTATATCTGGAATTATTTCTTTTCTGAGGAAGTTTCTGGTTGAGAAAATTAATATGGTTTAATTCTAACTTAGATTTTAACTCTTCACTCTAAATTATATCTTAAAATAAGCATTAACTCTGGTGCTGGAGAGGTGGAGAGCTAGAGGTCTGACTTTTCAGCTTTCTGTATATAATCCTTTCATATATAATCACCCATTTTCTTGGAAATTCAACTTGGTAGTGAAGAAAAAAGACAACAATAACAAAAATGTTGAGCCAGAGAGTAATTTACTATTTAAAATAAATGTTAGAGCACTCAACTGAAAATACAGAGAGGAAAAGACCAACATTTTAAATAGTTTTCTAATATATAAAGTGTATACTATTATAAAAGACACAGGTTTATTCTTGCTAGAGCACTCATAGAAATTTAATTCATTCCTGCCCGAATGTGAAAATGTGATTAAACTGAGGAAAAACATTATGATGCAGTGTTTTCCTTGCTTTAATTTGTTTTTATAAACTGAATATTAAGAGTTCATTTAAAACCCAAAAAGAAAAACAATGAAGAAAAGAATTGGGGCAGGAAAGTGGTTTGAAGAACATAGTATAAGTGGAAAACAATCTACTTCCTATGATCTATAAGACAAAGAAGACAGGCAGAAATGAGACACTGTATCCAGCAAGGGGCTGTCGGAGGAGGACAAGGTAACGACAGTTAAGTGGATGAAGGGCTCCAAGACACACACTAAACCAATGCACTGCTACCAACCAGGTGCATGGGATGGAAAAAGGAGAATAAAACTGAGCCTAGAACTTAACTGGAATGATGAGAAACTTTAAAACTGCTGTAATATGGAGACACAATATTCTGCTATTATTATGATTCAGTGTTGGGACTACAACGCAGGACCTCTCACATGCTAAACAAGCTCTCCTCTACACTCTCTACCACTCAGACACATGCCCAGACCCAGGCTACTAACATGATTAAATTATTGAAAATGAGCTTCCTATCTTTCAGATGAGTTGAGGAAGAAAACTGAGAAACTCTGATTTTTTTTAATGAAATGAAAAATAAATAAGAGCTAACATTAGCTAGAGCTATTTAAGAATGATGTCACGCATTTTCCAGACTATATTCAATGCATGGTAACAGCCTAGTGAAGTAGCTACTATTTCTTTTTTTCTCATGCAGCTGAGACTTGGTAAGTTTAAGCAAGTCAGGCCATATGGTCTAAACTAGTCTATGGGAATGTATAACAGAGTGCTATATAAACCCTAATTCTCATTCAGGAAAACCAAATTCAGCTAGACAATACTTTCCTAAATAGAAGATTAGTGCTGGCTATTTAATCATCAAGCTGTTAACATATGTGAGGTAAAGCCTGGGAAGTTTAAAACAAACTCTTAGACTAAAAATATCCTAATATCTCTAGACATTTTCAAGGCAAGGATTACATCATTGGCTTTTCAGTCCTCAGTGACTGAAAGACGAAACTATGCTCATTAAAGATAAGCTTAACAATGAAGAAAGAAGAAAATGATTCAACGGATACAGAAGTATGCAGGCCTGCTCTCAGGAACTCACATAAAAAAAAAAAAAAAACATACCAAGCAGATGTGCTCTGCACACAGGGGTGATGACTGACAGCCTTCCACAGGAACTGACAGCAGTGGCTATCAACTAACAAATTCACTATGTTGTACATTATCACTGAATTTACAGCTTTATGCCAAAATGACCCAGCTATTTAGCTCTGATCTCTTCAAAATACTAGGGAACAGCTAACCAGTACTGTGTGTAGCATTTCAGAATTCAAAAGTTGCCTGTGGCCTAGTAAACTGTAAGCGCACAATGACAGTTTCACAGAAGTGCGGCTTGTGTTGCATTGGTGGTACTCTGGATCTGACCTTGTACAAGCTGAGCAAGGGCTCTACCACTAAGCTACATCCCCAGCCTTTAGTTGTCCTTAGGAGATTTTTAAGCATCCAAGAATTTTCAACCACTTGAATCCATCTTTAGAATCCATCTATGTTCCAGGGAAGCTAGAACACCTAAAATCAAGCTCAGTGACAGGACCTGGCCAGGGCTGAGGATATATCAAGTGATAGATCATTTAAAATGCTTAATTTTGACCTGGTACATTTTGGAAATGAATGATTATTTCCCATCATTTAGGAACCTTGTCTTCTCTAAGGGGATACCTGAAAATCAAAAGGGAATCTACAATTAGAGTTACATTTTAAAGTAAGATTTCGGGTAGAGTGAGAGGTTCCTTGCTTTCTCACCTTTGTTGTGGTATAAACCAGAGGTAGATAAATGACACCCAGATGAACCTAGCCCTCTGCTTGCTTCCTGGTCTGGGAGCTAATAACGGAGTTCGAAGTTTTACATGGTTACATTTGATACCTATGTAGATAATATGACCTCAAGTTTTACTTAGCCCACAAGACACCTAAAACATTTACTGGCCCTTTAAGAAAATTTTACCTGGCCTTAGTATAGGGGGATTTTTCTTTCTCTTAAAAAAGGAAGATGAAGTTCTCAGGAAATGGTTATATTGCTGGTAAGAGGATAAGTGGATATTGAGTTTACCGGGAAGCATTTTTTTTTTGGCTCTTATCCCCCTAAATCTTATGTCTGGAATCTGTTACTCAGAGTTTTATTTGTCATTAAGCATTTGGCCTCCTTTCTCATGAAGGATGGATGGTCATTTCCTACCAAACCAAAAAGAAGGTATTATATAACATCTTATATATAAACATTCATTTAGATGTAAGATAGAGTTTAGTATTTATTGAGTCAATGAAAAAAAAAAACTCATAGATCAAATTTTTCATAGAAAGTTCAAACTGAAATTGCCATTGACCGAGGTCTACATTCATGTTTCTCTAGGAATGGGACAGGGAGGAGGGAGGGTCAGGGTTGTGGCTGCAACATTTGGCTGTTATGATGCCCGAGCCCTGTGGTGCACTGAGGGGGCCTTGAGCAACCACTGGAGTGTTGAACAACAAGCAGCCTTAATCCTGTGATGGGCAGAGCCAGGTCAAGATCTTCCACATGCATACTGTGCCCCCCACCAAAGGCTTAAAGAAAGAATCAAGAGTAGTTTCTGAATTGCCAACACTAGCCCTACTAGCAGTACTTTCTTCTTAAGGGTGAAATCCTTGAGCTCATTTTACAGGGAAAAATATCCAAATGATATGTTTCTTATAAAAAAGTATGTTTTGGATGATTGGAGTCATTGACTGAACAGCTGCACAGCACTGCTCCTCACTACTGACCTGCCAACTGGACAGGTTGCTGGGCGGGTGTCCACATGGAGCCCCTGCCCAACAGCAAGGGCGGGAAGTTCTCTGAGTTGGAAGCCAGCCTGAACTACATGGAAAGTTTGGGGCCATCCAAGGCCACAAACATGACAAAACTCTGTCTCAAAACCTCAAAAAGAAGAAGAGGAGGAAAAAAGTAAAGGAAAAGAAGATAAACTGGATTTAAAGGATATTAATATCTAAGAAAAAAATTTTTAAAAATATTATTATGAGTAGCAAAATTTGACATGATTTCACAGTTCTTTTCTACGTAATTATGAGTTCAGTTTGGGGGGTTTACCTCCTCTGAAGAAATATAGTCAATATAAAAAATTTTCTTGATAATTTAATTTATGACATGCTTCTGGTATATTTCTCTATGAAATATGCTTTTTATTTATACATTCAAAACTTAAACCTAAATTGATAATGGTAAGACATGTATTCTAAATTTGTTTAAATTTCATGATTATTAAATCATAACAGTCTTTAACTATGCTCTTGAAATTCTAAGCATATTCATTGTTACAGTATAGCCAACAGGTATTTGAGTATCTCCAGTTTTAAAGATGGGAAAACATCACATTGGGATGTGTGAGTTGATTTCACTATTTCACAAAGAAATTATATTAAATATAATCCTATAGGTAAGCCACTCTGTCTACAGTCATTTCTTAGTGTCTGTCTTTCCTGTAAAAGTCTACATGGAAAATAAAAGCTAGGAAAGCATTAGTGGGGCTGAAGGAAATTTACAGTATCAAAGTAAATTTTAATTCCAGGCTCCTCACTGGATATAATGAAATCATTTCCAAGTCTTGACTTTTCTTCATAGCACAAAGATGTGCCCTGTGGAGATCATAAGCGATTTAGGGGAAATGAATTATTAAATGAAAGTGTTCAAACACACAGAGCCAAAGGAAGGAGATGCTGCATTCTAGTGCTTAATTTACAGTCCTCGTCATTTCCATGGAAAGAGATAACTATCAAAATCCACCATGAAACAGGCGTCATACAGCCTGTTTGAACTGACCTTCAAGAAACAATGTGCTTGGAAAAAACAAAAAAAGCAAGGTGTCATCATCCACTTGCGATAACAGAACTACATCAGTGAGTACAGGAAATCAGAAGACATGAAGACAACGTGTTCAATCTGATCACCCGGGTAACCCTGGGTGTCCCCTCTCCCATTAGAGCATGATAGTTTAGCTGTAGCTCTAGATTGAAAATCCTTAACTGTGATTTTGGTGTAGTTGCTATTGCCAGCAATGGAGAGACAGGAACATAACTTTGTTAGCTGGAAATGTTCAGCTTGGAGTGGCAGCACGAGACTCGCCAATACTAAGAAGGAGACAGGAGGACTGCTAGTTCCAGGCCAGCCTGGAACACATCTTGCATTTAAGGCTATCCTGGGCTACATAGTGAGACCCTGTCTCAAAAAAAAAAAAAAACGGGTGGGGGGGTAGGCTGCCAAGGTAGCCAATGTAGCTCAGTGACAGAAAGCTTTATCATTATGCTCAAGGCACTGGATTCAATCCTCAGTACCCTCCCCACCTCCCCCCCCAAAAAAAGCTCAAGATAGATACATGAGGGGCAGTATAAATTACCAGGTAGATGTACTATTTCTGATCGTCTCTGAGCATTAGGCTCAAAGCTCTGCTGAGTCTAAACCCTGCTAGAGCTGCCAGTAGAAATGAAAACAAGTATGATTTGGGGGAAAATAAAGGGAAAACATCCTATTTTCAATTTATTTCAGAATGCATTTGATGACTTGCTTGAGAAACAGTCTCCGAATGCGTTAGCATACCAAAACGACTTAAGTATGTTATGTGCACCACAATGTGTAAATCTTGAAGGAGCCCAGGTCTTTTTGGTTTCTGTCTCTGGTGGCAGAAACCTCAAAGGCCTGTGAAATCCCCCCGGTCCCCCCCCACCCAGTGCGTGGGAGCTGACCAGCCCTCCCTGTCTGGCCTGGGAGCCGCAGGGCTCTGGCAAGAGTGTTCCCACGCTCAGACCCTTTGGGGAGGCCTCAGTGACCCCGAGAGGTCTCCTTTGCAAGGCCCTCGCCCTGCGGCCCCGCCCCGGCCACCCCTCCCCTCCAGGTCCCGGCTAGGGAGCGTGGGAGCGCAGCTGCCGCCGGGCTGCAGAGCGGCGGGCGGCGGCGGGCGGAGGATGCGCGCTCGCGGGGGCCTTCCAGGAGCCGCGGCTGGAGCGCGCCGCGGGCGCAGCGCCAGGGGCCGCCCTGCTGGCCCAGGGGGTCACTTACTTGATGTCTTCCCACACTTCGGGGCCGTAGTTGCGGATCACCAGCAGCTCCAGGGCATGGTTCACGAATCCGTACTGCGGGAGCAGGGAGAGAAGCCGGCATAAGGGACCCTCTGGGAGCGGGATGGGGCTGGGGAGCCGGTCTCCTGCATCCTGGCCCATCCCGCTCCCCTCGCTCTGCTCTCCGCCCTCCGGCTGCGCTGCCCGGGGTACCCCTTGCTCACAGGGGCAGAGCGCGGTGCCCATCGCGTTCTGCACCAATCGCTCCACCCCCACGCCATCTTCTCTCCCCCCCCCCCCCCCCCCGGGCTCACCTGTCACCGCTCAGAACCAAGCTGGGCACTGGGGTCAACACCAGGACATGCACCCAGAGCCTCCCTCTGCCCCACATCCCAGCTTGCCACACTGCCCGGCCTGCAGGAACTGAGATAGCACGGTGAAGAGCCCCTTGGGAAGCAAGTCCCCGAACGCCCGTGTGGTGCCCCACCTCCCCTCCCGGATGCCAACCACCATCAGCGCGGCTGCTCCCTCCAGGGGCCGGTTCCATCCAGCGCCCCTGGGCTCCCTAGGCTGCCTGCGTCAGTCAGCCAAGGTCGGCCCGACCTACGTGCGGGGATCCCTCGGACCCGGTAGAAAGCACTCACCATGGTGTCTGAGCCCGCAGCGCCGGGGGGCAGCCTCCACGCAGAGGCTCAGCAGAAGGGACCCCGGCAGCGACTGCAGCGGTGGCGGAGGCGCAGCCCGGCTGGGGCGGCAGCTCGGGGCTGGAGCGAAGGCATCAGCCGGGGGCCAGCTCTGATTGCCACGTCCCCTCAGCCAATGGGGAGCCGAGCCGCGGGAGGCCGGTCGCGGCTTCCAAGATCTCAGCCAATCAGCGACAAGGGAGGGAATTCGGATGCTACTGCGCTCCGCGCGTCTTCCCACCCCTGTCTGGTGTGACAAGGCCTTCGTTTGAGGCCACGTCCATGGTGAGGAAGCGCCGGCTGCACTTGGCTTGCGAGTGAAGAAGACACCTGTGACCCCGCTGGATGCATTCCCTTCCAGAGCGCTGCCCGCATGCAGAGGGGCGTGGGGGCGGGGCGCCGTGTGTGTGAGTGGGGAGGGGTCCTTACAATGTCACAACACCTGATCCTTAAAAGGAATGTGCCCCAGCTGTGGTCAGCATCCTCGCTGTTGGTTACGGTCTGCAAGATAGCTGTTTCCTTTGTGGCCTACTCTCATAACTGTTCAGGCTACAACGCTCAAATTTGGGACTGAATTAAACACATTTTACTTTTAGTCACCGAGACGAAGTTAAAAGAACGAGTAAGTGCTGGAATTTTTTCTCACTGACAAAATGCCTCTTGTATCTTAAATGAGTTGGGGTGGAAAAAAAAAAAAAGGCTAGAGGCTATGCACTTCATGATAGACAGGAAACAGAAAGACATGATACATCTCCCGAGGACGCTGGATGTCTCCAATGACCTATTTTCTCCAGATTAAGTCTCAACTCCTTAATTTTCTAGAACTTTCCAAAATGGTGCCATCAACTGTAGACTGAGTCAGGATACATGAGCCCTTTGTGGGGGACGGAGAGGCACATTTTATTTGTGAGCCCTGACTGTGAGTTAGATGTTAAAACCATATCTGTCCGTTTGCAAGTTACACAGGGTCCAGCTATAATCGGATCTTCTGCCTGAAGACATATACTATGCCTCGAGCTCTTATTCTAGAGTGGCCTAACTCCCTAGAGCTGGCCATGGGTCTTGTTATCAAAGGTGAAACATGAATTAACTGTATTCTTAATGGGGGTACTTATTGATCTGAGCCCCAGAGCAAGGAGAAAATGAGAGAAACCAGCGCTTTGGAGGATGAGCTTCATGGATCTCTCCAGGGTTTCTGTGCCACCACCAATCTCTTGTGGATCTGAGAGATCAGGGTGGCATTTTAATCTGAGAACTTTTTTTTCTGTGATAATGTCTCCATATAGTTACAGAAAACGTCAAAACAATAAAATTGCATTGCTAACAGCACCCACAGAATAGTTGAAGAGTAGTTGATACAGAAATTATATAGGAAACAAAGCAAAAAGAAAGAAAGAAGAAAGAAAGAAAGAAAGAAAGAAAGAAAGAAAGAAAGAAAGAAAGAAAACATTTCCATCAAGGATGCTATGATCAAGTAAATGAGTGACATAATAGATCATCTATATACAACTAGTAAAACATGAAGGCATTATTTAATATCAATCTGTAGTTTTAATTATTAAGAAGGTATCAAGCCAGACATGGGGGCACATGCCTTTAATCCCAGAACTTGGAAGGCAGAGGTAGGATTGCCATGAGTTTGAGGCTACCCTGAGATTACATAATGAATTCCAGGTCAGCCTGGGCTAGAGTGAGACCCTACCTCAAAAAAATGGTATATCATAGAACCATGATAAGGCATGAGAGAGATTATATACTTAGTGATAAAGAAAGATATATTATTATAGGGTAAGCAAAAGATACATGAGTGGAATCATCCTTAATTTGTAACTGTTTATATATAACAGGGTATTGTGTAGAATAGTGTATTGTGTGGGTCAAAAGACCATGACTGTTGCCACAGCCTGCCCTGAGGGGCACTCAGGGAAGTGTAGATAGAGCCACTGTTGATTGGCAAAAATGTTTACTTTTCCTTCTGTAGCCTTTTAAATCTTTTGGTTCCACAATATTTTTTTAACTGTTTGATTGAAAGTCTTCCTTAAAGTATGTCTTTATTTGTTCTTCTGTGAACCGCAGCACACCTACACTGTCTGTCAGTCTGATATGCTGTGACATCTTCCATGTTTCAGTCTTCCCAGGCAACAAACGAGAGAAAATTATTTTTAAGCACAAAGAATGTAGAAAGTTCACCTGGAAAAAAACCAAGAGAAGCGAAGAATGATCCCTCCCCCCCCCCCGCCTCTTTCTCTCATTCAAACTTCCACCTCATCCTTTATTTGTCTAATAATTTTTGGACTTCATGTCAATTTCCCAACACATATTTCATTTGTACTTAGGTTACCCTGTTTTCTTTTTAAAAATATTTTATTTATTTGTTTATTCATTAGAAAGAGAAAGAGAGAGAGAATGCGCACTCTGGGCCCTTAGCCACTGCATACAAACCCCAAATACATGCACCACCATGTATATCTGGCTTTACGTGGGCACTAGAAAGTTGAACCTGGGTCCTTAGGCTTTTTAGGTAAGCACCTTAACCTCAAAGTTATCTCTCCAGCCCTGTTTTCTTTTTTAATTGTCATATGCTCAGTCTGAATCCAAAGGCAGTTATCTTCTGCAAACGACAAGCTGCCATAAAGGAATTCGAGGGCCAGAAGAGTTCCTGACAGTCCTAAGAAGTCCCACAGGGGGATGGAAGGGTCACACTTCTGTAAACACCATCTTCATTGTCTCTTCTGTTGATCAAGGAGTATTTCTCTACTACATAATATCATGAAACGGCTTATGTCACCTTCTCAAAAACAATGCTTTGCATTCTCCTGTGCAAGTCTGAAAGCTCTGAAAGCTCAGGAGAATCCTTCAAGAGGAAAAGGAAGAAATTGGGGCATGACTTTGCCAGCCCCAAAGTCAATGCTAAATATTTGAAGATCAGTCTAATGAATAAAAAACAAATTGATGAAAGTCAATATATGGCTTTCAGAAATTGAGATGATTCACATGTTCAGAGAATAAAAATAAATTAGTTGGGCAAGTTCATTATTGAAAGTACTGGGATAAGTGTGTCCAAGGCTTTACCCGTCAATGTGATAACAATAAGCCATCTGCTGGGATGTTCATAGGCCTGTTCACTCAGGCTGCAGAGTTTGGTATTTTGTGTCTTCTGTTCTGTCGTGGGATTAGTGCTTCCATCCTGGATCGTCTTGCAGAGCAAAGCATTCTTTAATCTCAGTAAAACTTTATACAGTGTTTTCCATTCACATGGTTTTATAGTGGCATAGCTCCAGGTTGTCCTGATTAGCGTGAATTTCTTCAGTTCCTGATGAGACACAATATTCACATCACTTGCAAATGTTGCAAAATGTCACTCAGTACACACGGCAAAGAACTGAGAGCAAATAGAAAAATAAACACACAAAATGACAGTTTCTTAATGTAAAAGGGAAATTCATTAATTTAGATTCCTAAAGAAAGGACATTCAGATTTCCTTCTTACTGTAGAATAAGTCCATATTGGTTAATTGGAAAAGGCTATTATTGGGGCTGGAATGATGACTCTTCAGTTGGAGGCACTCATTTGCAAAGCCTGACAACCTGAGTTCAATTCCCCAGTGCCCACATAAAGTCAGATGCACCAAGTGGTGCATGCATTTGGAGCTCCTCTGCAGCAACTAGAGGCCCTTGCACTCCCATTTATCCTCTTTCTCATGCCGCCCCCCTCTCTCCTAGCAAATAAATGAATACTCCACATACATGGACTGCAAGGTCCCTGAGAAATCCTGCTGGAGCTGAGCTGAAAACTTCTTTCATGCAGACCAGCTGACAGAAAGCTGGAAAAAGCTACACTGCATGCAGTTCAATGGGAGAGAGAGAAATCACCAGTGGAGACATTCAACAGTGGACGACACTGCAAGCCTTATATTTGGCCAGCCAGGCCAAATGAACCAACAGGTGCAATAGTGGCATATCTGTTATGGAGGAAACCAACCACTCTTTAATTGGACTAGAGGCCTGCTCCATGAGATGGAATACATGCCTGATTCGGAAAAGCTACAGCAGGGGTAGTGATGAGCCCTAGAGGTATAACTTCTGCTGGTGTCTGGTTAAATGTATATACTATGCTCACCAAAATGCCCAGTATACATTTCTCTTAATGTTCATACAAATATATTAATGCTGATCTCACTTTTGGTTAGAGAAGCTTCTCTTTTCAGATAGTGGTGACCTTGAGATGACTCAGAGGTCACCATGGTGCTGAGAAGAAGTGACAGAGGAGGGCTCAGCACTGAAATATCTCAATCACATCTTCCATGGCTCAGGGTCCATTGCTGAAGAGGTGGCAGAAAGAATGTAAGAGCTAAGGAAAAGGTAGGACTCCTTAAAACAAGCTCCTACAGACACAAAATGTCCTGGATATCCACGACCTCACAGTGCATGTCACTACCTACACAACATACTCATAACAGGAGGAAAAGATGTTGACATCAAAATAAAAGAGAGACTGATTGAGGGAGGAGGGAGTATGATGGAGAGTGGAGTTTCAAAGGGGAAAGTGGGGGAAGGGAGGAAATTACTGTGGATTTTTGTCTACAATTATGAAAGTTGTCAGTAAAAAAATTAAAATATAAAAAAACAATAAAAATTACAAAAATGAAAATATTTTTGTAAAAAAGTAAAAATTATTATTGTACATTTTCTATTTTTTTCTTTCTTTTGTTTTTCTAGCATTGAAGATTAAACCCAACACCTTGCACTTTCTAGGCAAGTGCACATGTGTATATGAAAAGAAATTAAAAAGAATTAAGTATGATGGTTATTGCTGCTGCTACAATGATAAAAATCAGATAAATTAATTCACCACTTTTATCTACATTTGGAATGTACAGAATTAAATAAAACATGCTTTATTTTTTAAAATTCATGACACTAGATAGAGCTCTAGTGTTATATTTCCAGTATTAAATTAAATGATATAAGCACTAACTGTTCTTAGTTAAAATTCTAGATAGCTGCAAGTAATTATCTGGTTTTTTTTTTTTTTTTTTTTTTTTTTTTGCTTCTGAGTGTGTGTGCCTGCACATGCATGCAGTGGGTGGCATTTTGTGTGGCATATGCATGTGTATGCATCTCACTCACCTGCAGTGGGGATAGCTCTCCTGGGCTGGCCAGGGTGAAACAACAGGGGTCCCACTCCATTGCCCTTCTGCTAGAGTTGGTTTTGGAGCCCGTGTCCCTTTTGACTGTTTCCAGAGCTTGATGGTTTCTATGGTTCTTGGGTGTGTGCCCCCCTGAGGGACTGTGGTTACCTCCTGTTGAGCTGGGCTCACAGGAGCACCAGGTCATGCACAGTTGTTTTACATGGGATCTGGAGATTCAAACTCAGGCAGTATCAGGCTCCGTCCGGCCCTCATGCTTGCACAGAAAGCACACCAAACATCTGAACCATCTCTCCACTCAAATTTGATTTTTAAAAAATATATACAACATGATTATGTCTATGAATTTCCTGTTTCAAGCATTGAAAAGTACTTACAGCATCACTTAGTCAAACCTTCTATATCAAGAGGCCATTTGTGCATATTCTAGCACTTGAACTCAGGGCATTACAAGTACCGAAAAGCACTTTCCCACCAAGATGCATCCAAGGCCCATGGAAACACCTCGCTGTTCCTCAGCTGTTGGGCAGTAATGAACAATCAAAATCTTAGCCAAAGCTCAAGAGTGAAATAATGAATTGTTGTCTCCAGAGACACTGGAAGATGATGAGATTTCCATCAACCTAGAACCAAATAAACGGTTCTTTGGTGTCACAGTCAGACTCTGCCACATGCGATGCAGGGTCTACTCCAAGCTCTCAGAGCCTCCAGATATGACATCGACACGCTTCCCTTCGCTCCTCAGCATTCAAAGACACACTAAGTGTTAAACTGCTAGAGGAAAAAGATATGGTTGCTTTCACCATTTCTTTCTTCTTTTTTGGGTTTTCGAGGTAAGGTCTCACTCTAGCTCAGGCTGACCTGGAATTCACTATATAGTCTCAGGGTGGCCTCAAACCCACACCAATCCTCCTACCACCTCCTCCCACCACCATGCCCAGCTCTTCATCTTTTCTTAACTGAGCAAACTTAGCTATGGTTGGTTATAGCATACTGCAATAGTTAACTGGACAGATTCTTTAATATGGCTGCTTGGTTTTCACCTTTCCATAAAATGATGATGTTGGCCAAGTTACTCAACATATATTAATGTTATTAGTTAACAAAGACATAGGGTTCCATATGACATATTCATAAAATCTTCAATTTTGATGAACTCTCATCTCCTCCATCTCCTCCCCTGATCCCCTTAAACCATTTCACCCGCAAGATTCTTCCCCCTCTACTTACATATCTACTATGAATTACATCTTACCTTTTTACTTTTAAGTAAAGTGAAATTAATGCTGCTTGTGAAAAATGCAGGTGAATAAACTCCAGTATTGAAAAAAGTGGTACTGACGCCTCTGTTGCTTGTGGGCAACAAGTGTCTTAATGAGGCATGATGCTCAAAGCAGTGAGTGGCCTTGTGATATTTTAAATTTGTATGTAAGCTGGCCATGGTGGCACATGGCTTTAATCCCAGCATTCAGGAGGCTGTGAGTTCAAGGCCAACCTCAGACTACATAGTGAATTACAGATCAACCTGGGCTAGAGAAAGACCCTACCTTGAAAAAAAAACAAAGGAAAAATTGTATGTAAGTAGGAATAAGAATCAGACATAGATTCCAGGAAGCCAGGAAGTTGCCATGAAGGAGAAGATTGTTGTTGTTATTAATATTATTATTAATAATATAATTTGTATGTATACATCATGTGTTGGTACCATTATTTCTCTCTTCCCTGCCTCCATTCCACAGGGTGACCTCCTGTAGCAGACAGATTCAGGTTCTCTGAGATGAACTTCCAGACCAGGCACAGTTATGGAGGAAGGGATTTATTGAAGCTTACAGATCCAGGGGAAGTTTCATATATAGCAGATGAAGCTGGCTTGCCTTCACAGGACCAAGCAGAGAGAGAGAAGCACAAGCCTGAAGGCCAAAAGCCATAGCACACTTCAGGAACTCCTTCTAGGCACACTTTGCATATCTTTAGATTGAAATCTGAAACCTATCATCACACCTAAAGATCCACCCAGTGACACTGCCTCCAGCCAGGTGGCTGAAGATGCAAACTACAAACAAATAAACAACTGAATATATTGGGGGCCATCTATTATATTCAAACCAGCACACCTCCTTAGTGGAGGGTTTTAAGGAGAGGGAATAGTGTGTGTGTGTGTGTGTGTGTGTGTGTGTGTGTGTGTGTGTTTCGAGGGAGGGTGTGAAATACTGGAGTTAAATAGTCTAAGTAGGCTTGGGGCTTGGGGTAGGGGTTAGACAAAACTAAGAATGGGGAATATGAACCCAAGTTCAAGATGTTATGAATAAGCCATGTGAAAACCTCCCTCTTTGTCAGATAAGTTTTAAAATTTATTTATTTGAGAGAGGGAGAGAGGCAGAGTGAGAGAGAGAATGGGATTCCAGCCACTGCAAATAAATTCCAAATGCATGTGCCACCTTGTGCATATGGTTTACTTGGGTCCTGGGGAATTAAACCGAGGTCCTTTGGCTTCTCAGGCAAACGCTTTAACTGCTAAGCCATCTCTCCATCCCTCAGATTTTTTTTAAAATTAAAAAGAGTTTATGCAGATGTACCCAGAAGGGCTTGATGATGCTATCCTCAGAAGCAGTAGTCGGCTATAAGAAGACCCTAGGGCCAGGGCTGAGAGGCATCCCAGTGAGTTTTTGTTTCTGGTAGGTCCCTGAGGCCCTCAAAACAAGAAAGCCTCTTGCTCTTGGTTGCCCAAAAGAAGTAGAAGGTAAGACCTGATTGCCGGAAGAGCCACATGCTTCAGGTACTGAGAAATCCATCTGGGGCTGAGCTGGAAGCCTCCTCCCTGCTTAGTAGATGTCATAGTGCTGGGAAGTGCTATGCACGACTGTGGGCAAAGATGACATCAGTAATCCTACCCTGCAGTGGACCCTGCAGATAACACAACTGGTCAGCCAGGGAAGATGTGCCCACTGGTGGATAGTAATGAGTGTGTTATGGGAATAACCAATTGCTCTCAGACTGTATTTGAAGCCCCCTCCATGGGAGGGAATTCATGCCCGTTACTAAACCACAAGCCCAAAGCCTATGGCTGGCGAAAGCATGGTCCCTAAGGGGAGAAGCTGCTACTGTTGTTTGACTAACTTAATATGTTTTGCCAATAAAATTGCCTTCTAAATATTTACGTTTATGTGCATAGACGAGTGCCACTCTCTCACTTTTTGCATATGGTGGTGACTGCTGGGGAGACTCAAAACTCATCAGAGTATGTGACTTTCGAGGGTGCAGCACTAAGTGAGGCTGCTGTTTCTTTCTCCAAGGCTCAGGGAGTATTGTGGAAGAGGCAGCAGAAGAATGTAAGAACCTCTTCCCCACAACTGATGGCAAACCCCACAATGCACGATCCACATTCCCCAATGAGGAGGGTCCCTAGAGAGGGGGGAGGACAAGGAGGAGGCTAATGATGGTCCCAACATGGCTGTTTACACACTGTGCATAACTAATAATAATAAAAAAAAGACTGTAAAAACTGAAGGATGGAGAGGAGTGATTTGCAATGCTGTCCCCTAAACACGAAGTGGCTTTTGCATTCATTGGTAGACACGTCCTTCACACGAGTCACAATATTGGGCACATCAAGATGTCATCATGGATTATGCACAGGGCCAAGAAAATAAGAAAGGACATCAAAATAAGAGGGGAAATTGTGACAGAGAAGGGGAACGGTAGAAGAGGGAAGGGAACAAAAGGAAAAAATGGGAGTGGATACATTATGTACATGTATGAAAACTGAACCATCACTGTGGTGGTTTGTTTTAGTTGACCACCATAAACTCTTCTGTGTTTGAAAAGAATCTGAATGCTAGGTCCTCAGCTGATGGCAATTTGGGGGCTGGAACCTCTGGAGGCAGTGTATTGTTGGGGGAGGGTTCATGGGTGTTATAGCCAGATTCCCCTTGCCAGTGTTTGGCACATTCTCCTATTGCTTTTGCACACTTTATGTTGGCTGGGAGGTGATATGCACCTTCTGATCATGCCATTGTTTTCTCCTGCCATCCTGGAGCTTCCACCTTGAGTCTGTAAGCTCAGATCAACCTTTCCTCCCACAAGCTGCACTTGGTTGGGCGTTTTGTGCCAGCAACTCAAAAGTGACCAAAACTGTCATCATTTAAAAATATTAAAATAAATAAAGCAGCATCTGATAGTCATTAGTTGCACAAAAATTATCAGAATTATCTAATATTATCTTGAGGTTATGGATATCATTGCTGCTTTTTAATTCAACCCTTTGTCTACCTTGCAGAAATCTAGTGGGTCCGCTGTTAGAAAATTTGTAATGAAAAAGCTAAAATATGACTGAAATATCAGACTTGTTACTTTCTTGGCTAGTAGCCAGCCTGGATCTTCCCATTTTAATGGCAATAGCTAACTGGCCACCTTCTTTATCAAAGTGACTGTGAGAATCAGATGAAATAACATGCCTGAAAGATTGCGTAAGGACTAGGTAACTCACAACCCCGTTACTGATTGTATGGGTTAGTAACTGATTAGGTAATGGCTCACAGAGGCACACAATCATTCTTTCCTTGGCCAAACTTGAGAAAAGAAGGCTCCTGAATCTTCTAATGAGTCCATCTGGGTAAAATCCAGTTTAAAAAAAAAAAAAAAAACACCAATAAATCATTTAGGAGGTCTCTGCCCTCAACTGGCTGACTCTTTATATCTGACCAGGTCAGTCTCTACCACCTTCCAGGTAATGTCTGATCATCTGGCCTATCTTGAGTAGAAACCTTGTTAGGTCAGTTTAGCCACAGTTCTCAACCCTGACACTTAAAAAATTTTTTTTGTTGTTCATTTTTATTTATTTAAGAGTGACAGAGAGAGAGAAAGAGAGAGAGAGAGGCAGATATATAAAGAGAGAATGGGCGTGTCAGGGCTTCCAGCCACCGCAAACGAACTCCAGACAAGTGCGCCCCCTTGTGTATCTGGCTAACGTGGGTCCTGGGGAATCGAGCCTCAAACCGGGGTCCTTAGGCTTCATAGGCAAGCGCTTAACCACTAAGCCATCTCTCCAGCCCAACCCTGACACTTTTATCACAGTAGTTTTCAACCATGTTTCCTCACATCTTTCCTTGGTTTGAGCTCAGAACATTTTATTTGTTTGTTTGTTTGTTTTTAGAGGTAGGGTCTTACTCTAGCCCAAGCTGACGTTGACTTCACTATGGAGACTCAAGGTGGCCTTGAACTCATGGCAATCTTCCTGTCTCAGCCTCCCAAATTCTGGGACTAAAGGCATGCACCACCGTGCCTGGTTTTCCTTGGCTTGAAATTGCTAGCAGGGAGTGGTGGCCCAAGCCTTTCATCTCAGCACTCGGGAGGCAGAGGTAGGAGGATTGCCATGAGTTCGAGACCACCCTGAGACTCTATAGTGAATTCCAGGTCAGCCTGGGCTACAGTGAGACCCTACCTCAAAAAACCAAAAAAAAAGAAAGAAAGAAATTGTTCATGCTTCATTTGGAGTCCAGCCCAATCTCTCTCCTCCATAGTAAGGCACCATTTCTCATTTCTCTGGTCCCTGGATTTATCACAGTAGTCCTGAATAAGTCTTTATCACATGTTAACAAGTTCCAGTGACTAATTTTTTCCTTCAGAGTCATTGAATAACAAGTAAAAATCTGCTGGGAAATTTATTTCCTGCATTTATACTCAGATTCCTCTTCTGTTATTCCTTTTTTTTTTTTTTTTTTTTTTGGTTTTATGAGGTAGGGTCTTGCTTTGGTCCAGGCTGACCTGAAATTAACTCTGTAGTCTCAGGGTGGCCTTGAACTCATGGCGATCCTCCTACCTCTGCCTCCCAAGTGCTGGGATTAAAGGCATGCGCCACCATGCCCGGCAGTCTTCTGTTATTCTTTATAACACACCCACATACAGAGAGAAGGAGAGAGAGAGAGGGGCTGGGGAGATGGCTCACAAGTTAAACATGCTTGCCAAGCTGACAGGCCAGGATTCCCTTCCTTGGTACATATGTAAAGCCAGATGTACAAAGTGGTACATGTGTCTGGAGCTCACCTGTACTGGCAGAGGCCGTGACAGTTCATTCCTGCCCGCTTCCCTATAAAAATAAATAAAATGAAAACATTACAAAACAACATCACAATTCTGGGGCTGCGATGGCTCACTGGATAAAATTCTCCTCATACAAACAATAGGACCTGCTCTCAGTCCCCAGCACCCATGTGGGAATGTCAGGCGTGCTAGTGTGCACTTGCAATCCAGAACTGGGGAGGCAGAGAGAGGTGGATCCCAGGGGTTTATTGGCTATCTGATCTAGCCAAATGGGTGACTTCTAAATTCAGTGAGAAATCCTGTCTCATGTCTCAAAAAATAATGTAGAGAGATACTGAAGAGGATGCCAGACCTGGCCTCTAGCCTCTATATGTGCACAGTCCAGTCCACAGGCACCAGGTGCATGTGCCCACCCACCTATGAACTTGCATACCTGCACGCATGACACACACACACACACACACACACACACGGCAAGATAAACCCTCACAATTCTGCTCCAACTAGAAGATGCAATTATATTATGACTCTCCTAAGAATGTAAAAGAGAAACATTGTTCATTAATCCCTTCACATAGCACATGGTGCTTTCCCCTGAGTGGTTTCTTTAGCAGTTACATTAATGAGAAATCAACTTCTGCTGATGGGAATAAGCCTTAGAGATGTCCATTGATTTGAAGTAATTGCATAGAATACCTGCTAGACAAAAAAAAAAAAAAAAAAGTCATTTAGAATTCTCCACTGTCTTCCTATGATTGTCTCCCACATGCCAAAGTACATGAAACTGCAGGACAGAAAAACAAAAGATCCAAAACTGGTTTGGCCAGATTCAGAGCTCCTCACCTGACCAAACATCAATACCCTATTGAAAAGATTCAAGTGTGAAAGGCATTTGTTCCAGTGAAATGAACAGTTTAAAAGGAAAAGAAACCACACAAAGGTTGCGTCCAAATAACCCTAGCAGGGTACACGGACACATTTCCACCTGTGACTTTCTACCGGGTATGTGTTGTTTTTATAAGTGGATGTCTGGTGCCCAGGGGAGTGAGAGCCGGGCACACTAACTAAGACATTGGGTGACCCACTATGCAGCACTCAACTCTTCCCTCTGGGCACACTTGTCCTTTGTATGTGAGGATAATTACCTGGACAGTTTGTTTGGCACAGTGTCTGCAAGAGTAGAAAGAGTTCAGAAGGGAATTATATACAGCTTGATAGCTATGCAAATTACACGAATTCTCTGCAAATCACAGCATGACACTGCTAATATGAGAACTCTCTATTCTTTCCATAGTGCTCTTGAAATGCTTTTGCATGTATGAAAGCAGTTTGTACGCAGTATGATTCACTGCACATGTGGTATGCTACTTTTATTGTACAATTTCCTGAACTAATTGAGTTTTAAACATTCTTTAGGTAAGAACATGCCATGAAGGAGATATGAGAATGGTATTCCTAGAACCCCTGACCTCTGGTGAAACTGTGAACAAATTTTTGAACCTCTCTCAATCTCAGCTTCTTCTCCTAAAAATAACGCCATCCTGGGTATTAAATGTAACAATATTTGTAAAGGACACCCAATGCTTGGCACAAGGTAAGGTCTCATCAAATGCAAGCTCTATAATCCATTTAAGCAATGTGTTTACTAAAAACACAAATAGTTCCCTTTCACATGTGTTGTGTTTGAGTTAAAATAACTCGCTTCCATCCCTTACTGGCATCAGAGAGGTCATAAACCAGCATTATGCTTCTTTTCTTCATTTTCACTCCAGTGCAACAGACAGGATCCAAAGTCAACAGAATAAAGTAGTCCCAGATGTGTTTGATTCTTTTATTCCAAGTGAATGAAAGCCACCCATCCTGGGCTGTGCCTTCCACTTTCTATCTTCCAAAATCATGCTCATTCAGTTCATCAGACTGCTTTTATTTCCCTTTTCTTTGTAATCTGTTACTTTCATTTTACAAGGAGACTAATGAAAAAGAAAGAAAGGTCTATATAACACTAGCAATTTTTTAAAAATAATTTTATGTTTTTATTTGACACAGAAAGAGGGTTGAGAGAGAGAGAATGGGCACACCAGGGTCTCCAGCCACTGAAAATGAACTCCAGACACTCGAGCCCCTTGGGCATCTGGCTAACGTGGGTCCTGGGGAATCAAACCTGGGTCCATTGGCTTTCCAGGCAAACACCTTATCTGCTAAGCCATCCCTCCAGCCCAACATTAGCAATTTTTTTTCAAAGACAATATAGTTCTACTTCTCTGCTATGCAGTGAAGATTTGTGGTTTCATCTGTCTGATCCAAGGAAAAGCTGACAGGTGAGACAAAGTTTTTTTTTTTTTTTTCCCATATGAAGAAATAGCATACTAGACTGAATTAAGTTAAGGAATACTGAGCTATGAACATCATGCTGAGGGGGACAGAATAAAACTTCTCTCCCCAAGAAGGTATCCATATCCTAATCTCCATAGCCTGTACACATTTCACCTGACATGGAAAATGTGACTAAGTCAAGGACATTGATTTGATGAAAATGTTCTGAATTCCTTGAATGGACTCAATTTTATTACAAAGGTCCTCATTTCAAAGTCAATGAAGCAGAAGTAGCAGTACTGGTAGATGAAGACATGAAGGTGGGACCTGCAAGGTGGAACTTCTGTGTCTGTAAGAGAGACACGGTTTTCTCCTCACAGTGTGAGGACACATGAAGAGGCCCCACACTAATCAGTGAATCTGTTAACACCATGACCTTTTAAAAATATATATATTATTTATTTATTTATGAGACAGAAAGAAGGAGAGAGAGAGAAAAAAAACAAAAAAAAAAAAACGGGTATGCCAGGGCCTCTAGCCACTGCAAACAAACTCCAGACGCACATGTCACCTTGTTCATCTGGCTTATGTGGGTCCTGGAGAATTGAACTGAGGTCCTTTGGCTCTGCAGGTAAACACCTTAACCGCTAAGCCATCTCTCCAGCCCTACATCGTGATCTTTGATGTCCATCCTCCAGAATGGTGAGAAATGCCTGTTGCTTCAACCACTCAGTCTATGGGAGTTTGTGACAGAAGTTCAAGCAAATACGACTCATCTCCAAGTTACATTTCCATGTAAATCTTTCAGTAGATAATCTTGCTCTGTACCTCTTAGGATGGTGTGGTTAAATGCCTATTCTCTTGTTTTCCCGGTTGTGCTTTGCTGAGGAGATGATCAGGCTGATATAGTTTTATGTTTGAGATAGGCTTCTCCTCCCACAGAGGAGCAACTTTGAAAAAACATGTGGGTGTGTTTCCACAGGGCTGCCAGAAACTGGTTTCTCCACCACATTCCTTGTTACAAACAACAGAAACCAGATATGGCTGATGAAACAGAAATACATATATTCTTCAAAAACTTACTAATGAGGCTAGAAATATGGTTTAGTGGTTAAGGAGTTTGCCTGTGAAGCCTAAGGACCCAGGTTCAATTCCCCAGTACCCATGTAAGCTAGATGAACAAGATGGTACATGTATCAGGAGTTCGTATGCAGTGGCTGGAGGTCCTAGCACAACCGTTCTTCCTCTCTCCCTCTCCTCTCCTCTCTATCTTTCTGCCTCTCTCTCTCTCTCTCAAATAAATAAATACAATTTAAAAATATTTTTAAAAACTGACTAATAAATATTGGGCAGCTTACAAAATCATAAGGGAAACCCAAAGATAGACAAGCATGAACTATGTGTGAATTCTGGTCACTTCCTAGACGATAGGTGGGCATAAATGAAAAGGGAATTGGGTCAGAGTGTCATGTTGTGAACATATGAAGATTTTTGGAGGTGATATTTTACAAGCAGTTAATAAGGCTTATTAATTATTTTTTAATTTGGGGCATTTGAAAACTAACCTTGTTTGTTTGTTTGTTTGTTTTGCTAGTAGGTACAGTTTCTAGTGAATACAGTACTTACTGGGTACTTTTGCTAGTTGTCACAGTACCTAGTAAGTACAGAACCGTTGGGTTCCAGAAAAACCAGGTTCTACCACTGTCAACATCAGTGTTGTGTACAGGCTAAAGTTGTTTCCTTGGCAACCATCTTCTACTACCATCAACATCTGTGTTGCATTCCCCGGTATCCCTCGTTATTTTTCCCATTACGTTTGAACATCGCTAAAGTATGAAAAGAAGTAACTCATCCTGTGAGTTGAGGATGATGTTTGAGAAAAAGCCAACAGGGAGGCAAGAGAAAGGGAGAATCATACGTAGCTACTCATCTCTAGGGTAGGGATGGAGATCGAGAGATGAGTCACATTTCCGTGACAAACCTGTGAATGGAATTCAAAACTGTTACTTGTCACATATGGCACTGATGATTATTGATTATGCAGTTTAGTGTGAATGCAGAGAACTCCTAAGAGCCAAATGATTGCCTTTTCTAGATCCCACGTCTACCATTCCTCCGGTTTGTCTCTTAGCCTCCCTATACACACCCTCGGCATTTAGGGCGTATCTGTCCTTTCTACTCTATTCTCACGATGCTGAACCATGCTTGCCATTACTCTAACCTATCTACTGACTCTAGGATAGGACTAAGCAAGATGGAGCCTTAATGTGCTCCTGGTCCAGGAAGCAGGGAGGGACTGAAATGGTCTCTGAAGAGCCCACATATTTAGAGGAAGGTGAGTAGCAAGCAGAGACCACTGTCCCGTAGAAGAGTACCCAGACTTTTGAGAGAGATTGCAGCAGACTCTTGGGGTGAAAGAGTCTGACAAACGTCTCTTGGAGAATCTGTTTAAGGACATACTTCTAGGATCCAAACCTAGATTTCATTGCTAGATGTGTAGCTGTTTTTAAGGGATCTGCCCCTTTAACAGGCCTGCCTCCTCCCCCACTGATGAATCACATTTAAAGGCCCACTGTCTGATTTGCAGGTGAAGTCTAGCACGTCCCACCTTGTCCCTCATTTCCTATGTGACTACCCTTGGAAAGTAAATGATACTCAACGTGCAGAGAGCTCTCTATGAGATTCTATCAGGCTTCTATGCCTATAGCCTATTATAAGTTCTGGCAGGCAAGAGATTCTCTTAGCAACTGCTTGGCCACATTCCTGCTCTTTATGCTGAATTCTCTGGGCGCTGTGCAGTTGGCTGGGTGGGAGGGAGCCAGGCGGCAAGAGCTGATTGTGCAGGACTAACTTCACTCGCCATGAAGCAGAGGAGAGGGAAGGGGTGAACCCCGCAGGCCCTTCTCAGGCCACGCTGAAGCCAAAGCAGATGGTACCCCTGGTCCACACCTAAAAGAAAGAGACGCTGCCCTGCTACTGCCCCCACTAGAAAACCACATAGGTGTGTAGTAGAGGGGCTATTTTTTTGGTGCTCACCTCATGTGTGTTTCTTTTCCATAGAGTAAACCAGTTCTAGATTTTGGGTTCACTCAATGACAGAAACATGCGAACAGCACATGAATGGTTTCCTTAGTTCAGGAGAGGTGGTAGAATTTTAAGGACTCCCTGTGGAGGGCGGCATGGGTCACCTCATTAAGCTTCTTCATTGTCACCCACTGTTCTGTGTTCTGTCACTTCCTGGGCTGTAGATGGGTCTAATCTGAATAAAACCCAAAACTTCATCTGTATGTAGAAAGCCGAAGTAATGCACAGTACAAGACCTAGACAATGCTTGCCAACGGCTATACCCTCAATCAGTATTTGTAGCAAAAATTGTGTCGATTTCCTTAATAATTCCAATTTCTCTCTAGCATCCCACGTAGTGAGAGAGCCATCACATTTAGTCTAGGCTAATAGAGCATAAACAGATACAGAAATACTGTATGGTACCACCGGGAATTAAGAGAGACAACATTATTTTTTCCCATGGGTCAAAGGCGCCACCTTGACTTTGAAGGCATTCCACTCTAATCTCCCACAATGGCTGAGGTCTTGATGAATAATGAACACCAGAGACGTTCCTCTCATGGGGCAGTGGTAGAGGCTGTGTAGTCAGCCATGCTCATCGCTGTAGGGAATGTCGTCTCTGCCGGAAAAGTGGAAAAGTCAATCTAGATACTTGATGCATGGTTCAGTTTGTCCCTGAAGACCCATGTGTTGAAGACTTGGGCCTCAGTGCAGTAACATGGTCTTCTTTGTTTGTTTTATTTATTTATTTATTTATTTATTATTTTAAATTTTTAATTTTTTTTTTTTTTTTTTGGTTTTTCGAGGTAGGGTCTCACTCTAGCCTAGGCTGGCCTGGAATTCACTATGTAGTCTCAGGGTGGCCTCAAACTCACAGCAATTCTCCTACCTCTGCCTCCCAAGTGCTGGGATTAAAGGCGTGCGCTACCATGCCCGGCAGGGTTTTATTTTTATTTGGGGTCTAACACAAACACCATACCTGAAGTCATGTCTGTTTCAACAAATAAACAAGAAAACAACCTAGGAAGGATGATTTTGTGTAAACCGTTATGTGGGTGGAGAAAGGAAATCTCACCAACCAAGGGTGAGGAATGGAGACATCCATGGGGTGTAAGGGCCCAAGTCAAAGTCCGCGGGCCTAGGGAACAACAAAAATACCCTTTTCCTGCTAAGGGTGGGAAGGACAAAACCTCACTGGTGGCAGAAACTTCAGGTGCTGGGAGATGAACAGCTCAGAGCTAGGAAGAGGACCTCCCCCCCTCCCCCCCAAGTCAAGTCCGCGGGCCTAGGGAACAACAAAAATACCCTTTTCCTGCTAAGGGTGGGAAGGACAAAACCTCACTGGTGGCAGAAACTTCAGGTGCTGGGAGATGAACAGCTCAGAGCTAGGAAGAGGACCTCCCCCCCCAAAAAAAACCCTTGTGAGCAGCAAGACTTTTTATTTTGGGTTCAGGGCTGAATCCAGAAGGAACCAGCACACCTGGGCTCAGCATCTGGAAGGGTCTGGGCTTGAACTCTGAGCACACCTAATTGCAGCTCTGTGGCAGCGGCTGCAGAGGGCTGAATGGATGTGTGAAGTAAGCAGACAGAAATTTCTCCTATGAGCTTTTTGTCTAATTATCTAATTTCCCTCTCAGTGTGGTGATGTGACAGGTGGTAGACCCTTAAGAGGTAAAAGTCTCCTGGTGAGAAATCTATAGGGCATGGGCTATAGAGGATGCTGCCCTAGGAAGATCATGTAGTTTTCACAGCACTCTAATCCTGAGAAGAGGCTGCCACAAAAACAACAAGGCTGAACCCATCCAGCTCTGGCTTCCTGACTTTTGGTGTGATCTCTTGCTGTAGCACATGATCCTGTGGTCCTGCATGGGTTCTCAGCATAGCTGGAACTATGCCCTTTCCACTTTTAGCTTCCAAAACTGAGCTAATTCAACCTCGTTTATTCTTTTGTTGCTACAATGGAAAACAGACCTAGAAAACTGGTTCCTGTTTGTGGGGCTGTTAGTGTAGCTGTATCTCAAAATGGCTGAACGGGATGTTGGGGAAAGTGTTGGAAGAATTTGGAAAAGTTGGGTACTAAAAGCCTAGAATGTCGCACGCAGATCCGTCCAGATGATTGTAATGAGGAACTATACGGTGGGGCTACTAAAATCCCTCTGAGAGACAGGACAAGCGGTCCTGGCAGAGTGAAGATAGAAATGTAAAGGTCTCGGAGGAAAATGGGTACTCTGCTAGAAGGAGACACATCCCATGCCCTTGTATATACCTCAGCTGAACCAGCCAAGTTTTAATGATACTCCTGGCTTTCTTCCTAGTGCATGTAGATGTGCTTTTGTCTTCAATGTAAAGGTATAAACTGTGTTGGTCCAAGAATGCAGCATTTTCAGTTATACCAGATGTGCAAGCCCAGGAGATGTATCCTACATATAGTGAAGGGGATAACTATGTGCTATATGCTTGCAAACTTCAGGATGAGATTTTTACTCTTCTCATCATGAAAGAATAATGTGTCTCAGATCATGGACATAATAATTACCTTCATTTACCCTTTCCACAGCACATTCATGCATATCAAAACATCGTGCTTATCATAAATAGATATGTGATGGTAAATCACTGGATGTCAATTTGATAGGATTTAGGATCTCCATAGAAACAAATCTCTGGATATATTCAAGTGGTTTTCTAGATTAGGTTAATTAAAATCCAAACTTAAATGTGAATGGCACCATTCTTTATGTTGGAGTCCTGGACTGTATATTTAAAAGGGAGAGAAAGAAGGAGAGGGAGAGGGAGATCCAACTGAAAACCAAGCATCCTGCTTCCTCATGGTGGATACAGAGTGACCAGCTCCTGCCACCATACCTTACCCACAATGGTGGGAAGAATCCCTTCAAAACTATAAACCACAATAAACCTTTCCTCTCTCACGCTGAGTTTTTTTTTTTTTTAGATATTTTTGTCCCAACAATGAGAAAGGCAAGTAAAATTTATTATATAAATTTTATGGGTCAAAATGTTATTTTTTAAATGTACATAGTTGTACTTGCTACCTGAAGAGGACCACCGCCTTCCTGTAGCCCAGAGTGGCTCTTGGTAGTAGTTACAACAGTGGGATGGACTTGAGAACACAGGCCTAATTGAGGAGAATGTCTGGTCACCACAGGAACATTAATCACCAAGCCACTGTTACAAAGATGTCTGCGAACCTACTGTCTGATACTTGACATTTAAACACCTCCTCATTTTGCCCATGTATAGGCAGCAAGATGGAGAGAACTTGTTACCTGACTGAATACAGATTTGGTTGCTGTGTTTTCTACTGACTTCTTTGGGCTTTTCCTTCAAGCTCCTTTCCTAGCCCTGCAGACGATCGATCCCCCCTCTTCCAGAAATCACGGTTTCTAGTTGCATCCTTTCATCCTCAGCAGAACCGACAGGCATGGCAGGGGCTCCTGGGTTTTACTCGTTATTGAGTTAGACTGTTACAGTTTTGTGGTTATTTACAGAAGACACGAGACTTCACAACACCAGAGAGACTATATATTGGTGTAAGCTTACACTGATTTCCTTGGCCTCAATTTCCATAGGGCAGGCTAAAAGAACAAGTGCCAACTACTTATGTAAAAGAGAAACACCGGGTCTGGAGACACACATCTTTCTTCACGGGCAGCCGGCACTGCAGGGACACTCCATTTCTGCCTTGTTAGGAGTGCTTCCTTCTAAACATCCTAGAGGGCTGGAGAGATGGCTCCGTGATGGTTAAAGGAGCTTATTTATAAAGTCTAATGGCTCAGGTTCAAGTCCCCAAATGTCCTTAAAAAGATAATGCGGAATTAAGACAACCAACTGTCTATTCATTTTCTCTACAAAATATCAGGGACTGATGGACAGTTGTGTCCAGGAAGGGAGCAAAGGGAGCAAACTGACTCCCTAGCTTGTGCTATTAACCGCCATACTTGGAAAACCTAAGAAGTTGGTTAAGAACATCTATCTAAGAAGGGGTTTGGGGTTCACTGACTTGTCTGCAGCCCTGGTCATTACCAGTCCACTTCGGCACTCTGTGGTGCTGGACTTTTCACGCTCATCTGTGGCAGCAGGATCTCCATCAGAACAAACCTAGTTGTGCAACTGGGAACAATTCTGCTTATACTTGACCTCATGACTCATTTTTCTTTTTTAAATAGAATTCATCTTAAATTTTAAGACCAGTTTATTTAAACACTTTTATTGCCGTATTTATGTGGCAGTAATATCTACCAGACTTTTAAGACATAGAGTAACATTTTGATATGCTTTGCGATGCTGCCAGAATCAGATCTCAAAATAAATGTGTTATTTAAACAAACTGTGAAACTAATATTGAAACGAGTGTTGTTTGTACCAAGTGGGCTTTGATACAAAATTCAATAACTATCATTCCTTATAAAGAAGAAAATTCTTAACTTAAATTTCAAAGAACTGCTTAAATTAGTGGGAAAAAAATGGAGCTCACATAGCACTGTGACTTTACCAAATCCTAGAGAAATATGTGGAGATATGTGTGAAATATTTACTGAAAAGGAGACTTTAGTTGTCTGTACAGGAAGCACCACAAATTATTTGAAATAGCAGGACCACAAAACTGATTCTCATTATTTATCAGGACTCAAAACTGAATTTTTCTAATTCAAAATTCATAGTCTTCAGTCTGTTACTCATTGCTTTTACATTTCAAGCATTAGTAACGATTACACATTTACTTTAGTCTAGGAGTAGATTCTAGGGAGTCACTCAATTTTTAGAAGCATATGTGTCTTGGGACCTGAGAATGTATGCACATGTTTGGAGGTTTGATAGTTTATATCTGTTTTCTTGTTTTCCGAGTAAAATGAGTCAATAAAAATTAAGACCTGCTTTTCAATTGTAGCAGTTACTAAAGTAAAATACAAAGCTTCCCTTAGGTAGGTGAGGAAAACTTTCACTTCTATTTATGCTTATTTTCCACTGGGTAATTTAAAAACAGCTATGCAACTGCATAGTATGGACATTGATCATACCTCACTGTATGTATAAATGAGTGGGTATTTGTAATGAAAACATATAATGCAAGAACTCAAAAGTTTGGAGAACAGTGTTTCAAATAAGTAAATTCCAGATTCCTAGTTTTACAAGATATGTAAAATTTCCATGTGAAACAAGGTGAAGGAACAATGATTTTCCGAAAGCTGACATATTTTTATTCAGCTCCTTGACACAATACAATGCATTCATGAAGAAAGGCAGTTGCTATGATTAAAGAGCCCCTGAGCCTTGTGTTACTGGAATATTTATATTTATAAAGGTACAGAATCCCACAGCTATGATCACCATAACTTTCCAGAGAGCTTAATTTCTGTCACTGTTCTACCAGGTCCTCTTTCACTCAACACATTGGTCTGTCAAGTTTCTACAACAGCACCACTTTTGTTTTGCTTTGTTTTGCCTTGGTTTACTGTCATGAAACATCATAGTTCTTTTCTGCAATAAAGAAGAGCTTGGCAGCATTTCTAAGCCAACACACATTGTAGCTATTCTTTCAGGACTTGGGCATCATGCAGTAGTTTTGTGCCAATCAATTTTCTTCACAACTTGGCCAGTTTACTTGCAGTTTCACTTCCTGTCAGTATATACTTAGAAAAAAAATTAGAAGCTCAAAAGCCAGACACACTTTCTCTAAAATCTTTCTCCACCATATCTGAGATTAAGTCCTGCATTTCATTTAAATTGTAGCTTGCTCTATACTCCCAGTATTTAAGTTCAAGACACAAATATTTCATGGAATTAAGTTTGTTATAATGATAATAAGTCTGTGTCGATAGTAACCATGCCTTTGAGAATATCAGGTTCTTCCTTTTGTTTATTTTGCTAAATTAAAAACCTATGCATTTATGAATGCTTGGTATTTTTCCAGGCATTCACTATAGAAAGAATTGAGCATAAACAAGAAGGTAAAGATAATTTTGGACAGAAATATATGAGGATTGTGCGTGTTGGTCACAAGAGGTTCAGGTGTGTGTAGGAACAAGGCTGCACGGAGGGAAATGCAGAGGGAGAAGGGCAGGGTTTGTAGCAGCTTCACAGCAGAATACCAAATGTGTGCATATCATTAGGACAAGAAAAGAAACATTGAAAAGCGAGACACACTTCATCCAAACCTAGAAGTCGACTTCCTGAGAACAGCAGAGGAGGAAGCTGAACCCGACAAACCCCAAACGTGACTAATTGCTTCATTACCAAGAGGCACTGGCTTTCACAGCCGGCTTCTTCCCTTCATTCTGAAGGACACAGACACTTCCCAAGACCAGAAAAGTCTCCCAGCAAAGAGTGCACATTACGACACTATAAACACTTAGGGAAAATGAGTTGGTCATTGTGCTGTGGTTGTTGTTCCTTGCTTAGTCGAGCAAGCTGTCCCTGTGGTTAGTCTGTGCGTGGAGAAGTGAGTGGAACCTCATCCTGGCAGCGTGGGGCTTCTGTCTCGAGGAAGATGGTAATGATGGCCTATGCACCCCTTCTATGCACCATGTTCTGAACCCTGCCCCCTTTAACTCTTTCTCCATGTCCCAGTCCACTATGTAATGGGTGAATTAAGATGAAAGGGCATGGGTACATTCAGTGAAAGTCACAGTTTTGCAGTTATTTTGATATTCAATATTCCCCAAAGGGCCATATGTTAAAGGCTTAGTGTCTAGCCTGGTGCTGTTGGCAGGCAGTGAAACTTTGAGGGGCAGGACCAGAGGAAGGTTTTGTAGGGGACACTGGGACTCCAGCCCTTTCGTCTACTTTGTCCCTTTCACATCTTATCCAAAGATTGAATGTTTGCCTCTGCCAACAATGCACTATTCTCCCAGTGGGGACTCATGGACTGAATTGTGGCACAAATTATGGGCAAAAATAGACCGTTCCTCTTTACTAATTATCTGAGGTATGTATAAAAGTATTTAAAAAGTTATACTTACTAATGCATGATCTATCAAGCTACCCAACTAACATATTTTTAGTAATTTATTTATTTATTTGAGAGAGAGAGAGAGAGAGAGAGAGAGGGACAGAGAGAAAGAGTGGGTGTGTCAGGGCCTCTTGCTACTACAAAGAACTCCAAAGGCATGAGGCATGATATGCATCTGACCTTAAGTTGGTACTGGGGAACTGAACCTTGTGTTTATAAGGCTTTGTAAGCAAGCACCTTTAACTGCTGAGCCATCTCTCCAGCCTCCAATTAATATGTTTAAAAAATACTTCTTTCATTTTTTTAGTAATGATATGCACAGGTTAAGCATACTTTTTGGGACAAAAGCAGTTCCTTTCACAAAGATTTGAATACATGTATCAATGGAAGGTAAAATAATCCCAGCACTCAGGAGGCTGAGGTAAGAGGGGATCACCATGAGTTCAACACCAGCCTTGAGCTACAGAGTGAGTTCTGGGACTACCTGGGCTATAGAGAGACCCTGACTCAATAAATAAATAAATAAATAAATCAGCAAGTAAAACTGAACAAGACAAGACCAAAGACATTAAAGGAAGAATTTAAACCATTGGCTTCCTTGGGGCTTTGCAAGTACACACACATTGGAAGGTTTCTTCTGGGCCCAAGCTCTATGCTACACTGATGTCTGAAGCAGACACTCCTACTCATGCTTCTCTTTCATTTGCTGGACCCACTGTAGAGCATCTTGCTCCATTCTATGCTTCTAAAATGATCATACCCAGGCCTGGGCAGGCACAAACAATATTAGAAGTAATTTGAAAGAAAGGTTACATACAAGGCTGAAAGAGTTGCTTCTTTGCTCCATTCCAAGGGATCAGGTGTACAACCAGAGACTCAGATGCAATTCTAGTTTTAGATACCAGCTTTCATATGCAGTTCTAGTGTTAGTGACCAGCTCTCACATGCAATTCTAGTGTTAGAGACCAGCTCTCATATGCAGTTCCAGTGTTAAAGACCAGGTTTCTAATGGTACTTTGGACAAAATATCTTGGAAGTATTTTCCCTTAAGATATGATGTCTGCTACAAATGTTTAAAAATGTAAAGGTTGGAATGCAATTCATTCCTATCTGTTCATTTCCTGAACTTCCCTTTAAAAAATATGTGCAATCTGCCCTCCTTCTTGGGGTGTTGCTTGTCTCCTAGCTTTAACACTGCTGTACTGCTTCTTTTTTTTCTATTTTTCTTTTATTTCCTTTTTGCATAATTAATGGATTTCAAAGGCAGGTCCTGATGCCATCACAAACTCACTGTCTTGGGCATCAATGGAGCCAGCTAAATAACTTTATATTGAGCTACTTGTAAGGCACCTCCAATAAGAAGATTATATAATGATGGCTTTGCTAATACTGATTTTGAAACTTCGATGTGAATGTTTCTCTGGCTTTCAAGGAATCTATCGCAGACAACGTCTCTGGGAAAATGTGTTCTTGATAGGCTTATTTAGATAAAAGGCCAACATTATAGAAAAGTCACAGGAGCAGTACACTCAGCTCCCTTACAGCTTCTTATGTACATTATACACACTTTGTCACTTTGCTCCAGGTGTGCCCACATATAGTGCAGGTGAGTGTGGTCAAATAACAAGCGCACATGGAAGGTGCTACTTGATTTTTTTTTTCTTTCCATTGCATTGCTGGGGCCTAGAGCGCAAAATCTCTTACATGCTAGGCAAGCCACCACTGAACCACAACTCCATTCCTGAAATTAAATCCTAGGATTACATTTTATAACAGCGTGAGTGATCACTTCAGAAAATACTAATTGAATTCTAATTCATTTATAAACTTTAGTGCTGCTTATCAAATTTGGCTCGACTTAAATACATAGTTGATGAAGATGACATTTGGTTTTATGCTTTCCAATTGCAGTTAGCTCCTACTATTTTCCCTATAATAAAGATTCAGTTCCAGGAAAAAAAAAATGTATTTCCATTGTGGAGGTTTGTTTCAGGTATCTTCCATAAATGTGTTCTGAATGCTAGGTTCCCAGTGATAGAAATTTGAGAATTGAATCCTCCTGAAGGAAGTGCATTGTTGGGGGCAGCCTTATGGGTGTTATAACCAGCTTCCTCTTACCAGTGTTTGGCACATTCTCCTGTTGCTGTTGTCCACCTGATATTGGCCAGGAGGTGATGTCCACCCTCTGCTTATGCCACCATTTTCCCCTGCCATCATGGAGCTTCTCCTCCAGTCTATATGCCAAAATAAACCCTTTCATTCCCACAAGCTGTTCTTGGTTGGGTGTTTTCTGTGAGCAATATGAACCTGACTGCAACATCCATTTTTATGGATATTTATTGAACTGGTTATCATTATGAGACTTTAAGTTCACTTTCCCAAGTCCTTCGGTACTCTCTAACAACAGGGTTTGATGATACACACCCAGGCTTTTGAAAATATAAGTATCACTCCCTAAATGGAAATCATCATAGTATTTACAGTAGTATTCTTGGGATACAAGTAGCTGACTGGTGATGACCCTTTTCCTGAGGAGCTAAACTAGCTTGGGGACTAATGGAGATGGTTGAAAAATTTTTATATTGAACTACTTTTCAGAACCTCAAATAAGTCAACGTGTATGGCACTGTTAACACTGATTTTAAAATTATAGTGTACTTTGTTTCTCCTCTTTGAAAGACAGTCTCCTTTAAAAATCCTATATTCTGAGAAACAGACTAAAAGATTGAGCCTTCATCAGTTCCTTAGAGAGAACACCTGAATCAAAGGGATCTGGAGAGGGTATGATGAAGACTAACCTTAATTTTCTCTTGTTTCTCTCTCTCTCTCTCTCTCTCTCTTTCTCTCTCTCTCTCAATCCCTCTCTCCTCTCTTTATATTTTATAATACCTATCTTTTTCTTCCTTCTTTTCCCTTGGTGCTGCCCTGTAACTCCTAGTACCAGGATGTGGTGAACATCCATAATGAGCTATTGATCAGAGAGACCTAGCAGGTTTCCCAAAAGAAGATAGACTTCTGTCAGAGCACTTGATTACCCACCAAAGGTTAATGGTAAGGCCCTACTGCTGAAGACACCATATACTGTGATACAGAATATGGAGAGAATCTGGAAGAGAGTCAGTTCCCAGACAGCTTGTTTAGTGCCAGAAGGTGCTACATGAGCAACTGGGAGAAAATGGCCAACATCTGTCCAAGCAACTTGTGGTCTAAGCTACTCAGCAGCAAACAACCTGATATGATGCTCACCCACGTGCAATAGTGGCACATAGCCATCATGTGTAACCAACTGCTCTTGAATCGGGTAACAGATCCACTCAATAGAAAAGAACCCATAGCTGGAACTAGAAAACAAGTCAGAATCATATCCAAAAGTTGAATTCTTTCTCCAATATCAAGCTCCCACCAACCTTGGGCTACAAGAGAGCCTACATCTATTAAATTCTCTCTAAAATAATAGTGGTTATCCCATTTATCCAGTGCTGACTTCACTCTCCACTGTAGAATCTGCTTCTTTTTTTCAGATAGATGCAGAACCTGAGGAGAGAATCAGCCCATCACACCTCACCAGGACCCCAGCTGAAACCATAGAGTAACTGGGGAAATGAGCAAGAGTGCTGCTTTCTTGGTGAACCTGGAATCAGCACAAGGGTGAAGGAGACAGACACAGAGAACACTCAACTCCTACCAAACCAGATATCCAGAGACACAAAGGTTCCCAAGACCTCACCACTGGAGTAGACCTAAAACGAACCTACCATGACTCAGAGAGATTCATGGAAGAGGGGCAGAAAGATAGAGCCACAAGTTGGGACATTATGCACAGAGACATTGCCTCTTCCTCATAAGTGATAGCTACCCCACAATGCACAATCCACAATTCCCAACAAGGGGGGTCCATTAGGAGGGGGAAGGACAGGGAGGAGGCTAACAATGGTACCAACATGTGCTGTTTGCACACTAAGTATGAACATAACTAATATCTTTTTCTCAAAACAAATAATGTGGAATTTTTATTTCACCAGTGAAATTAAACTGGTATCATTAAAGCTAAAAGTTGTAACTCTAGGACTAAGGTGTTGCCTAACACGCATCATGTATGAGGCTCTGGCCTCCTATACACACACACACAAAGGGACATGAGAAAAGGGGAGGAATGAAAAGGGGAGAGGGACAGAAAGGAAGGAAGAGACAGGTGCAGATGTAAAAGGAGGGAAAGGGGGTTAGTTGACATTCCAGAAAAAAAAAAAAAGCATTTAGAAATCTCCATAATGAAATCACAGCATCATTTCTCTTTATTGTTACTAGTGGTATCTTGTGAAAATATCAAGCTATTTTAAATTCACAGATTGTATTCTTAACAATACAAAACTTCAATCTTAGTACACAGACACACACATCACAAATCACATCACAAATACTTAAGAAAAATGAGCTAACAATAAAGATAAGATCTTATTTTCCACTTCTGGACTTGAGCTTTCTCCTTAGGATTTCATATGGCTTAACATGATAATGGGGGATAATCTCACATGTGTATGCATGTGTGTGCATGTGTGTGAGCACTTTACTACTATATTTTATAGGAAATCCTTGGGTGATCACTGAAATCCCATGTTACTCAGTCTTAGTTAAATTCGAATATTATTGCATTATAACTTAGGCTGTAAGCCTTTTATACCCTGAAAATTTTGCTATTATGACACTTAAATGCATTCATAGGAATTAAATTGCTAATTCAAATTGAAATAGGCTTTATCGCAAGTAGAATCAGAAATAACAAACATCAAAAAAGAAAATATGCATTACATGAGATATTGCATTAATGAGAATATTTTCACTTCAGAAACTGAGAATGTACTTGAAATTTCCAGAACTATTTTATGCCATGTTTCATCTTACCCCTAATTGCTTATCTCCTAAAAAAAAGAAAAGAAAGAAAAGAAAACAATGAAATTACAAACTGAAAATATACCAGCCTATTTTGTTATACATGGCAGCAGTTAAATGAGAAAATATAATCCAATGCAGAGGTGGAAAGTAAAGAATTATTAGTCACTGTCATTTCTACTCAAAGCATCTTTAAGACGACACTATCACAAGCACACTTTAGTAACATTGGCATTGCACCAGGGTGGAGGATGCAGGTAGCTACATCACACTACACAGTTCAACTTGACTACAATGGCCTGTTGTGTCTACTTCATGCTGGATTGAGTATTGGTGGTGATTGTTACAGAACAGATGTATGCCCTCAAAAGGTTTGTTTTCTATTTATTTATTTTTTAATACAAAAGTTAAAGTACTGGAGTAGATTTTCGACACGTTACATGAGAAGAGTGCAGACTAGGACTTAGCCTCTGGGGTTTTTAATACTGCTTTTCAGTCTCCTGGTATCCTAAAGTGTTCTCACAGGTTCCTGACATCCACAAAGGAGTCCAACCCTAACACCAAACAAACAAGCACAGGCTTGACTAGTCTATTCCTGAGGCTTTGCCTAAAAAGTTGGCATTTCCGTCTTCCACGTCTTTCTTTTGGAACCATGGCTTGGAGTTTGTTCCTTGTTGATGATAGGCATCCAGGAAATGACAGGTTCCTGGAATTTCACTGGGGAAGTTAGGTGGAAGTTCTTCTCTTGACCGAGGTGTAAACACAAACCCCGGGCAGTCTTTGAGTAATCTGGAAGAGTAAATAAAGACATTAACACTTTATACTGACATAAATGTTTGACTGTTTAAGAAAACACAATATAACTCAATGAATATTACTAAACTAGTCATTTCAGGTGAAATTGAAGGAATCTTATGTTGTGAATAGATATCTCCACAAAAAGATACAATCAAGAATCAAATTTACAATAAAAATTGTAAAAACTAATATATTTGACTCCAGATAGAAATAAGTAATTAGTTTAAAATATTTTTGAATATATGATTTATACATAATGGAATTTACAAACACAAAATTACATAAAGTCCTAATATTAGCTAGTACACACACATACAAACATCATTTTATTTATTTTTAATATTTGTAAATTTTTATTTATTTATTTATTTGAGAGAGAGGCAGAGAGAGAGAGAGAGAGAAGAAGGAGAATGGGTGTTCCAGGGTCTATAGCTACTGCAAATGAACTCCAGATGCATGCATCACCTTGTGCATCTGGCTTCATTGGGTCCTGGGGAATCAAACTAAGGTCCTTTGGCTTTGCAGGCCAGTGTCTTAACTGTTAAGCTATCTCTCCAGCCCACACACATCATTTTAATGCTAATGAAAAAAATTTCCTAAGTTGAAAATAATAAGACAATATCTATTTTTCAATCCATTATTTACATAGATACTACTGCAAAGAAACCAAGGGCAAAATGTTGCGAGAGAAAGGTGAAGTGATATAAATGGTGTGAAAATTACTCTTTGAACACTTGAATAGAATTTTGATGAATTTCTGATTAGTTTGACTTACATGAGCTTTAATTGCACATATCAACATTATTATTCGGTATGCATTTACAACACTTTGCCTTTTTAAAGTCAACTCTTGTCTTGTTACTTATAACATGCCCACTGTCCTAAATTCATTTTAAATTAAATGTTACTGAATAATTTGCTGCCTCATTTTCCCATTTGTTCCTTTCATTATCATTCTCTGTAATCAACCCTTTGGGCCATGGATGAAAAGTACTGAATAGTTCTGGGCTTTCAACCAACTTGTACATAAAAAAAATTCATTTTTGTCCAGCTAGATCATGGTCTTCTTCTATTTAGTCTGTGGTGTCTTTTCTAAATGAAATAAAATGATGGTTCTAAATTAGATTCGGTACACTGATGCTCTTCTATGTACTGAACAAACAAACTGAATAGGAATCCAGTTGAATTGAATCTGAGTAGAACACAATGTGTGATATCCTGCTAACTTTTACCAGTGTACCAATAGTAATATTAATTGTGCAGTCATCAGGACCAGCAATATTTTTTGATGAGTATTATTTATAAAGCACTGTACTGCTGCATATATTCTGTCTGCCATGTGCGGAAGATGCTTTGATATATTCATACTCCAGAATATACATTATAAGATGCATATAACATGCACAAATAGTCTACACTTTGGTTCACACTGGTTTATGAACATTTAGGAATTTTGAAAAACAGACCATGTATGTGTAGCCCAAAGTAGGGTAGGTACGTTCACAACAAAACAACTGACTAATGTCACAAGCCAGAGATTCTCTGACTTAACTCCCAAAGCTCACTAATCAGAAAACATCAGGAATACTTAATATGCATGAATAAGATCTGCATTTGAACTGTGAAAGATCTTGAAATTATAGTACTAAACTGGTTCAAAGCAAAGAGTAAAAATATGTGGATATGCTATGTGGGAACCTATATTTTTTTGGTTAATTTTCTATCTGGAGGGAGGAAGCTGAATGGGAGTCACATCCCTGACCTCTATTTGCCCCTTCTTCCTGATGAACAAAAATGAGGCATCTTGTTGCTAAGGTTGGAAGAAGTTGTTGAAACGTGCATCACATCCATAATGTTTTCCTGCCTCTCTATTGGTTCTTAGCTGTTTGTACAAACTACAAAGGATACATAGTCTATTATCATAGAGTGGGCTTTGTTTGGGCAGTATTTTATAGCTTTTCCATTTTTATCTTTTGTTTATGCTTTAATTTCTTATATTCATATAGTATGTAATAGAGATACTTAACATTTTGAAAAACAGGGATCTGAAAACTAAAGTGGTAAACTACTGGTGTTGAATATTAATACTGGTCACATAGATATCATATTGCCTTACTCATTTTACATGCATTTGAAAATGCTTTATCAATGATTAAAAACTAGACATAAAATGTAGAAAAGTATGTGTTCAATAAATAAAATTGTCTAAAACAGTAGATGATTGATAACTCTCCATTTATAGCTACACTGGCCCAACATATATGACTAATTTTGATAATTAAGATGATAGTCTTATGCATTAAATTATATAAAAATCTATTTGGTGTTTCGGAGGCTTTAAAGTACATCATTTGAGCTTGGTGAATTCCTTGCTGAAGATTATCCATGTGGTGTTGGTAATTTTCAGGCATGTCTGTTGAATGCAAATCCTATGTTATTTTTAAGAAACTCACAACATGATGACAGGGTCATGGAGTAACAAATGCATCCTAAGAAATATGTTAAAGTGGCCACAATTTATAAGAAAATCATTTTGGAGAATAAACTTATTTAGATGAAATCTTGGTGGCAGTAGACCCAGGAGTCCTTCTGATGTCCCATCAAGTCCCCTTTGTTTTCACTTATATAACCCAAGCACAGATTCTCTATCACTGTGGATTCTGAGTTTCTCTTCAAATTAAAGAAAAGGAAAAAGAAAAATACCTACTCCACAATCATCAGCATGCACTGATACCCTCACCTGCCAATTTTACCTTTAATAATCCATGGCCATTCCACAGAAAAGTACACCCTTACTTTACACCATATAGAAAGTTAATTTAGAATGGATTATAGACCTACAGATAAACCAATATAAATAATAATTCTTAGGGGAAAAATTAAATGTTGTGATATTGGAGTAGACAGCAGATCCTGAGACATGATACCAAAAGCACAAATAAAAAAAGAACAGTACATAGAAATTTGATGCCATTAAAGGTTAAATCTTTTGTGTTTCACAGAAAATTACGAAAAAATGTTCATAGAATTGGAGCAAGCATCTACAAAGCATATATTTAATAAAATATATGTAACTAGAGCATGAAAAGACAACCTGATTCAAACATAAGGAAAATATTTGAATAGACATTTCTATAAAGAAGATATAAAATGGCCAATACACAATGAGTTGGTGACACATTCTCCAACTTGGGAGGCTGAGGCAGAAATATTGAAAATGAGCTAACTATTTTGGAAAATCATTTAGGAAGTCTTCAAGACCCAGCAATCACTCTTACAGGATATAAGAAGCTGCAAATATGTGCACAAAAATTAGATATTAGCAAAAATTGTTCATAATAGCCATATTAGCAATAGCAATAGCAACAAGTATGGCAGTAACCTCTATTAACAACCCACAGAAATGTAACTTTAATAAGACCTGATATCCTTTATTAGTTTTATATGCATCATCAAGAATAAACAAAACTGGGCTGAAGAAATGGCTTAGTGGTTAAGGCACTTGCCTGCAAAGCCAAAGAACCCCAGTTCAATTCCCCAGGATCCACGTAAACTAGATGCACAAGGGGATGCATGCATCTGGAGTTTGTTTGCAGCATCTGGAGGCCTTGGCATGCCCATTCTCTCTCTTTATTTCTTTCTCTCTCTCTCCCTCTCAAATAAATAAAGAAAAATAAGATATATTTTAAAAATAAAAATAGTGAAGTATATTGTTGCCTAAATAAAATCCTTCTCATATTTAAAAGAAAAAAGTAAAATGGTCATTAATTCTATGTATAATTCTAGTTACTGAATAGAAGTAAAAATTATAAGTTGAAGGATTTATTTTTGTCTGAGTATGTTACCTGTAGCTTAAGTTTACACTTGCTAACTAAACATGTCAAGTAAGCTATCCGTATTTGATATTAAAAGGCTGTTGTATTACAGGAGGAAAGCTATCCTAGAGTTCAACAGATTACTAATAAAGCTCCCTAAAGAGACTTGGTACTGGCATTCCATCTACTAATGACACTGTTGCTCAGAATGCTGAAGAAAACTAAAATTATATGCATATTACTGATCACATTTACCAAAACATGCACACGACTAAAATTTAAATTTTCCATTGTCTTTTAAGTTGCCCTGTCATGGAGAAAACAATGAGGTACTTTGTGAAAAGGGCTGTAGATTAAGTATTCACTTCTTGTCCAAATATTATTAATACTAACTACTGCTAGTTCTTTACACAGGCCATGGACATTTCTGTGAAAGCATAAAAAGTAAATCGTGGGCTGGAGAGATGGCTTAGCAGTTAAGGTGCTTGCCTGCAGAGCCAAAGGACCTTAGTTCAATTCCCCAAGACCCACATAAGCCAGATGCACTAGGTGGCACATGCATCTGGAGTTCATTTACAGTGGCTAGAGGCCCTGACATGCCCATCCGTTCTCTCTCTCTCTCTCTGTCTCTCTCTCTCTCTTTCTCTCTCCCCTTCTCACCCTCTCTCAAATAAATAAATAAAAATAAAATATTTTCAAAAAGGTAAATCATTACTTGAGTCAGTAAGAAAACAAAAAGCTCTACCATGCTTGGCTACAAAAAAGTAAGAGAAGAGATCGGAAAGTAGGGAGAAGAGTGGATAATTCTGCGTCCACTCTGGTGGGGGAAATGAACGTGGCTGACTTGTAGCATTGAAGGAAGCAGGAAGTTGTATTCAAGATGAAAGTGTAGTTGAGGTGAGTTGTAAGGAAGATGGGTGCTAACAGAAGATTATGGGAGGGTTATGGTTTCATGCAGCAATGCTGGCCTGAATTCCTTCTCTGCCTGCCTCACCCTCCCAAGTTCCCAAATGACAATATCCCAAGAGTATGCCACCATCCGTGACCTGTGGGTCGCTGCAATATTATTACTAATGAATGTGGGCTGGGTGGGAGGTGGATTTCTTCAGGTTATGGTGAATGGGAAATCAGTCAAGATAATTTAATCATTCATGAGTCATCCAAGAGGAAATATGAAATGTTAATATATGATCTGGAGCTGTGTGGAGAATTATTGAATAGGCCAGATGTTCAACAACCATGAGAGCCATGAAAGTTCATTTGAAAATTGTATTTAATCTTTTTGATGTTGTTGTTATACTGCTCAACCTGGGCTCAAGAGATCTTCTCTGAGGAGGTTAAGAGGAGAGGGGCTGGGACTTCATGCACCAACACCAGCAGCTGGTAAAACAGTGATTCATACAAGATCAGACACAAGAGTGAAGAAAAACAGTGATGGAATGACACCCAAAGATTAGAGGAGGAGAACAGGCCAGAAGCAGTGGGCCAGTGTAGCCTGGAAAAACAGAAAACAGCAAGGAGGTGCGCTCTCAGAAGGCCGCCACAGAAACTGGGGTCAGGACGGCCTGCTGGGCTCTGCTCGCCTGCTGGTGAGCAAGGGAGAAGACAGAGTTCAACTCAGCGGCAGCAAGAAACACTGATGCCCCAGACAAGAATATTCTAGTGATGAGGAAGGGACCGAGGCTGATGGAGTGCGATAAAGGCCCAGTCAGAAGGCGCTGCAAAGAACAGTGAAGGTGAGTTTACAGAACGCCTCTGAGTTGTGCTGCATGAAGGAGCCGAAGTGTAAGATCCTAAATGGGAGACTGATTTGGAAATAAGCAAGGGTTTGTGTTTTCGAGAGATTAAATAATAAGATATCCTGGAACTCTCTAGAGAGTAATCATTCCATCCAGGAGAAAGGGATCATGAAGAGAAAACAGTTGTTTTCAATTAGCAAAGTTCTCAAGAAGGTGGCAGGAAGTGACAAAGTTCTTTGAGCAGGGTAGGGTAGCTGACCCAGCGCAGCAGGGGCAAAGGGCAGGGACAGGGCACTGGGGGCACGATGTTCACTCAGCATGAGGACCGGACAGCTGTCACCCATTGCTCAGCACTTACTGTGAAATGGAAGCAAGGCTTTTAATTGTAAATTAAACACTGTTAGGGCTTCCGGGGGTGGGGGGTGGGGGGGCAAACGCTCTGAGATAGGGAGATGTCTGCTGGGTGTCAATTAGCAACTATACAGATCTTGGAAACTCTATTGCTTCAGGGTTTCCATTAAAGAAAACATGCATGCGTGTGTGTGTGTACATACATACATACATATACATACATATATATATGTATGTATATATATGTATGTGTGTATGTATGTATGTATATGTGTATATGGAGACAACATACATAGGACAGATAAATGGTTATTAAATGACTTATTTTCTTACTAAATATGGAAAAATCATGCCACAGTGGAGGATGTAACTAATTTAGGTTGCCCTCTGCTTGTCAAGTAAACAGAAGAAGAGGACCTTATCTTTCTTTTTTCTTTTGTGCTATACAAGGGATTAAACCTAGAAGGGTCTCAAGTATGGGGGTCGAGTGCTGTACCACTGAGATATATATCTTCGGCCCTCTTTTGACTTTTTGTTTTGAGATGCACTTTAACTAATTTGCCTAGACTAGCTTGGGCATCACTCTGTACCCCTGGATAGCCTCCAACTTTGAGTCCTTATGTGTCAGCCTGTGGAGTAGCTGGGATTACAAGCCTGGGCCACCAGACCCAGAACAGGGGGCTTGTTGACCGTGGCTCCTATCTGACTCTGTCAACATTTGCTGCTCATCCACACGACTTCACGTAGTGAAGATTGTCTAATGATCTGATAGTTTTCCTCACTGAAATCCCTCCTGTTGTCCTGTTGTTTTATCCTGAGGAACGTGGCCCTTGTTCTCGGCTGCAGGGAGAGAGGAACCTTCCCAGCTAATGAACCGTCCTTCGCTGTTCATGAAGTCCTTAGACTGCGCCTGAGTTTATGCTAATATGGTGACTCAGAATGGGGCCAGGACTCCAGAAAAATTAACCAGGTAAAAGCAGGGTTGAATTTTGGGCTAAAATGAGTTGGGGAAGGGGAAAGGGAAGGATCACCGGGAACTGAGTTCTAGTACCAAGCTAGTTAGCCAATCCATTCTACCTACAGAAGGAATTCAGACAGAAAGCCTTGAAGCCACAAAGCTTCTTCATTATGGATCCACTGGTATAGTGGGTGGATGGTATGTCCCTGGGATCTCATGGGAGGGATCATGGGAGATCTGCATTCCAGATCTCACCCTACCTGCCTCTTCACTTGGATTGTCCTGATTTGCATTGTTCATAATTAAACTCTGAGGAAAAATGTAGCTCTTGCCAGAGTAGAAAGCAGTAGATGACTATTTGACTTGAGGGTGTCGTAGGAACATTTGAATGCGCAGCTAACTGGTCAAAAGTGCTGTTGCCTGAGGGACCCTGAGTACAACTAGCCTGTGATGAAAGGCAGCCTTGTGAGGTACTGCCCCCTGTAAGTTATAGTTATAATTACTCTACATTTGAGTAGCTAGTGTTAAAACTGTGCAGCTTACCAACACCACAATGTCTTATACCAATGCTAACTCCATAAAACCTAATAGTGAAACATTTTAACGTTGAATATTGGATGAAAATGTTAAGAATTACTACATTCTACTACAAATATTCCATGAAGATAATGGAATATTTTAAAGCAAGTTAATGTGAGGATGATGTGATTGATTTTCATTTATTTATAAGGTTACCTGAGCAGTAGATAAAGAAAACGGATCAAAGCAACAGGGAAAAAAAAAAAAAAGCCATTCTATAGAAATGGAAAGCAATCCTTTTTAAGGTCTCAATGCAGCAGTACCTGTACGTTGTTGGGCTGACGTTGATTTTCCGTGGCACACTGCAGGACTCAAACTTGTTGGCCAGAGTGACATTGTTTCCAAAGAGACAGTAACGGGGCATTTTCACTCCAACCACGCCAGCAAACACCGACCCGGAGTGCAGCCCAATCCGCATCTGAAAGCAGAAGTGACACGAGGCTCAGGGCTCACTGGCAAACCGCTTTCCATGGGCACCTCTCATTCCAGTGTACCATCTAAACATATCCACCAGTCACTCAAACCACAGCTCTCCTTCTCTCAAAACCTCCCTCAGCTTCCCTCAGCTGCTCATGCAAAGGGAAATGGCCACACCTCATCACTCTGCTGTTACATGTGAGGGTTCATTTCGTCCCTCTTCAATATCTGTGTCAGACATGTACTCATACCTCTCGTGAGCATCGTGACAGAATAACCAGGAATCTACAAACTTCTCCTGTGAATCTACTCTGTCCAGCAATAAGAAAGATGTCATTTCTGGTCCTGAGCAGGTAGTTTTCAATGCAGTGATAGGCCAGGGCAAATAAGGCTAGTATTCACAATCTAAAATGTCTACTTGTTTGTTTGCTTTCTAAAAAAATATATTATTTATTTATTTATTTTAGAGATAAAAAGGGGGGATAGAGAGAGAGAGAAAGAGAGAATGGGAACCCAAGGACCTCCAGCCACTGCAAAGGAATTCCAAATGCATGCACCCCTTGTGCATCTAGCTCACATGGGTCCTGGGGAATTGAACCTGGGTCCTTTGGCTTTGCAGGAAAATTCTCTAATTGTTAGACCACCCCGTCAGTCCCCCTCTTTTAAACTAGGCACAGTGGCCTACACTTGTAGTCGTAGCTATTCAGGAGGGAGGAGTTTGAGGCCAAGCAAACACTGATTCCAAAAATAAAAATAGGGTGGTGAAAAAACATTTGCTTTAAAATAACTTTATGCCAAACATTGTTCTCTTATTCAAAAGACTAGGAGCCAAGGAAAGGAAATTGCAATATTTAAGCAGAAAAGGCAGAGGCAGAGGAAAATGAGAGAGGCTGTGTCCAAGACCCCAGGGACTGCAGTCTATGAGATCTACACACTGAACTTAAGTTCAGATGTATGCAACATGAAACTTGGGTCATGCCTAGATTTAAGAGGCATCCTAGGGTATGTTGTGGTAAAAGCTTGGGAGTTACTGCTAAAGGGACCTTGGGATGGCACACTTTCTTATGGGATCAGCCAAGGTCTGATTATTGGATAATCTGAGAGGATGCAGGCATGCTTAGAGTCCTGTTGCAACAAACAAGTTAATAGACTGTAAATTACAACAAACCATGTTTATTGGTTTCAGATTCTATGTCTAGTTACCCATGTGAAGAAAGTTTTTATTAGGTCCATGTGCTTTAAAGTAAGGCCATGGGCTAAATAACTTAGATGTCATTTAGGAATCAGGGTTTTTGTTTTACTTAAATTTACAGCTAACTTTATGTATTTCCCAGAAATGTCAGAATCTTCTAGTTTTAAGGTGTCAAATCATTAGCTCTGCAACAACTTCAAATCAAAGCAGCTACATTGTGAATTAGGAAATTGGCCTCCTAAGCATTTGTTTTCACTCAAAGAAAGACTTCTGTGAGAAATAATGAAAGCCAAAGAGAATTCTATTTCCCAGGGAAATCTTGAATGGCAGATTCCTAGAAGCCTTCTGTTCCGCGATCCTTTCTGTCATAGATCCTTGCTCCTCCTCGGTTCTAGGATCGACAAGCAGTACCTGAAGGGGTTCCTAAAGTTTGTTCCCCCCTTTGTGTATGTGAGTGTGTGTGTGGGCAATCAAGCCTTAGGTGTCTGTCTTTACTACGCTAGCAGTTTCCTAAGCCTGAGTGGCTGGAAGGTAGTGAGAAGACCAGTGGGGAAATGAGTAAGTGATTGACACACACATGTGATAATCTTGGACAAAAGTACAGAGTGAAAGAAAGAAAAGGAGATACTTTAAAAAAAATTATTTCAATTTCACTGCATGATGGGTTTCTTCAAACTGCCAAGATGCTTTCCCCCAAGTGCATGAACATCTCACTTCACAGGTCACTAAAGCTAACGTTTTATTAGCCAGCTTATTACCTCTTAAGCTAGCTATAAGTCATTCTCCCAAAGGCAATAACTTAAACTACACTTTTAGAAAATAGCAAAAAATCATGGTCATTAATTCTCACTTCTGTAAATATGCATTATTCTGGGACCTGTGGCATCTGAAATGTTTGTAACGTCATATGCTTGGAAAATATTTCTGGGTTTCTAGTCAACATTCTAAGGTAATATGCACTCCTGAAGTTGCTAAAAACTAAATACAACAATTTCCAGACAGTCTGGAAGGCTCTAAATGTTCTTACTTGGGGTTAATCTTATGACTACATCAACTGCACAAGACTTGGAAGGTGGTCTTTCCCCAAAGACTTTTTTTTTTTTTTTTCTCTATGAGCACAGTTGTGGTGGGCCTTTGAGGTTTCAATGCCATGTTAGCAGAGAGTCAATTCTGGTCACATGTATTGTGCCAGTCATGATGTCGGATTCCCATCTTGCTGATTCAAATGATAAAAGGTAAAGCATCTTCTGTAACCAGCAGTAGAGGAAAGCAGTTGTCTGAGCGCTGTCACTGCCTGCCTTGGCTATGGCAGTGCAGCTCTGACCTCAACCTCCAGACCAGGGATAAAGCCGTGGCTCACTGTGTATCTTTTGGAACCATTTTTGAAAGCCAAATTTATAAACAAATGGTTGCCCCAATCGTCCAAATGATTGTGCGAGCCATTTCATACCCTATTATAAATTTTCTTTTCTTTTCTTTTTTTTTTTTTTTGATTTTTGGAGGTAGAGTCTCACTCTAGCCCAGGCTGACCTGGAATTCACTATGTAGTCTCAAGGTGGCCTTGAACTCACGGTGATCCTCCTACCTCTGCATCCTGAGTGCTGGAATTAAAGGCGTGCGCCACCACGCCCGGCTCATAAATTTCTTCCTGCTTAAATAACTTTGAAAAGATTTTGCTCTTCACAAGTAAACCTGACTAACATACTAGATACTTTTGCATGGGTATGTGTGGGGTGGGTGTGTACATGTGTATGTATGCCTATTTGTATATGAGTGGATTTTCATGTGTGTGCAGGTACATGTGTACTTGTGTGAATAAAAGAGCAACGTTGGTGTCTCCTCAGCACTCTCCATCTTAGTTTTCTTTTTAAATATATTGATTTATTCATTTGAAAGAGAATGAGAGACAGACAGATAAAGAGGGTACGAGAGAAAGACATGGAGAAAGTGAGTGTTGGCATGAAAGGGCCTCCTGTTGCACATTTCCTCTTGCGCATCTGGCTTTACATGGGTACTGCAGAATCGAACACGTGTCATCAGGCTTTGCAAGCAAGCACCTTTAACCGCTGAGCCATCTCTCCAGCCTACTCATCTTAGTTTATGAAACAGCATCTTGCACAGCATCTAGAGCTCACAGACTTGGCTAGACAAGCTAGCCAGCAAGCTCTCCAGATCTTTCTGTCTCTACCTCCCCAGTGCTGGGATGTCAGGTGCATTGCCAACCCTGGATTTTAGATGGGATTCCTAATTCAAGTCCTCAAGTTTGCACAGCAAGGGTTTTACCCATTAAGCCATGGCACCAGCCCTACAGAAGGCTTTGGGCGATCACCTGACAAGCATGTGCTCCGGCATGATCTATCGTCTGCTTTACCTTGATCGGTTCTCCGTGGGGAGACATGACTTCATCAGAGAGCTCCATCATCTTCAGGGCCATCAGTGCTATCTGGACAGCATGGGTGTCGCTCTCCCTGTGCAGCCCTCCTGCGACACAGTAAGCATCACCAATGGTCTCCACCTAGGCAGAGCAGGTTTCTTTTAATGGTGTCATCTCAAGCTCAGGAAGAGCCACTACAAATAGCACAGTAGTAAACATTAAGGATTGTAAAACGGCTCAGGCCCTGGGAGAGTCAGGACAAGTGAGATAGCCTCCCCAGTAATGTCTGCTCCCAGGAACGTCCCGTGTTGCAGACCTCTGAACTCACGGCAATACATGGAGGTAACACGGGGGGGGGTCAGTTATCCTCTACGTTAAACTTGCCATTAATTCCCTGTTCAGGTTATCCTCTTTTAACTATAGAGAATAGCATTTTGGGGGGAGGGGGTTGAGGTAGGATGATCCTCCTACCTCCTACCTCTGCCTCCCGAGTGCTGGGATTAAAGGCATGTGCCACCATGCCCGGATTAGAGAATAGCTTTAATATAAACAAGTGGTATATTTTAGATGCATGACTTTTGATACTGAGATCATTTAAGTATCATAAAATCATGCTTTGTATGAAGTCACCCCTCAATAAACGTCATGAATGTAACAAAAATGTTTAATGTAAAACAAAGGCACTAATAGTCATAAAAGTAAGTCAGATATGTTTTTCTAAAGGACTTCTGGGAACCTAAGCAGTTTATTGTGTCTGTGTGGATATTAATCATCCAGAGTAGGACAGAAATCAAGTTGTCAAATTGGGAGATTAAAAACAATAGAGCTGGGTGTGGTGGTGCATGCCTTTAATCCCAGCAGAGATAGAGGTAAGAGGATCACATGAGTGCCTGGCCACCCTGAGACTACAGAGTGAATTCCAGGTCATCCTGGGCTAGAGTAAGAGACCCTACCTCAGAAAACCAAAATAATAATAACAATAACAACAATAGTGCTTTGAAAACTGTTGGAAATCAAGCTGTTATTTATATTCTACATGTGAAAGCATCATTGTCTCTATTTCTGTCCCTACTGGCAACTTGTTCTTTTGTGATACTGGCTACAGAAAACTAAATGTACCTGTAAGTCCATTTAGTTATGATCCATGAATAATTCTAAGAGTTGCGTTTTCTTACCTCTATTTATTGTAACATATTATAACATATATTCTTATTCCAGGACTCTATTATAAAGGGATACAGAGAAGAAAGGAACAGCAAAAGGAGGGGCAAAACTTTAATAGTTACCTTTGATAACTTGCCATTCCCAGAGGAAATGCTAAAGTGATTATCATGCCTCCAGATGTTCCTCACCCTGTCTTTCTGCTCAACTCTGACTTTATATTCTTCCATTTAAAAAAATTTATTTATGAGAGAGACAGGGAGTATGGGCCTCCTGCCTCTACAAACAATTTTCCGATGCATGTGCCACTCTGTGCCTCTGGCTTACATGGGTACTGGGGAATTGAACCCACACCTTTAGGCCCTGCAAGCATATCCCTTTAACCACAAAGCCTTTATCTCAGCTCTGGCTTTATCGTCTGATTCTGTTTCGTGCTCATGCTGTTGTTCCAATGTCTCTGGACTCCTGTCATCTCTCAAACATATTAAGCATGAGCTCACATGTTGTTTATTTGCTTGTAATAAACTGTAGGTATCTATCTGCCTGTTCCTTCACATCTTTCTCCTTTCTCTCCGTGTAAAGCATTGCCTTATTAGAAAGGTCTGTTTGAAGCACCTCTGGAGAGAGATGTTGTCTTTTATCCTCGGCATCACTCCCCCCGCCCACTTAACCTGTGTCATCTCTTCTTCTTAACAATGCACTAACAGGAAAACTTTAAACATACTCCACCGTTCTGTTCCTCCCCCACTACAATGTCAGTGCTCTGAGGTTTCCATTGTATTAACTGTCCAGTAATGACTGAACAGGTAGCAAAATTTTCCCATAGCGCTTTCTTCAGGAATGAGTTCATAAGAAGTGTTCATAAAATGTGGATGAACACACACTATTTAAAATTTTGGTTGCCCACCTACACTCTGAGCTCAGCGCCTGTTCTTGCTGAATGTGGTCCTTTTTGTACCATCCATCACATCATATAGAAATCAGACACTTGTTATCCCCACTCTTCTCCCCCCCACTTGTGAACTCTTCTCTTAGATTGTGTTCCCCCTTTTCTGTATTCATTGCCCACTCATGTACACAAATTCTGGATGATGAGTAAAGCAATCTACTAAAACAATAAGGGAATACAGAAATGAACAGGAAAAAAAATCAAAATACTGAAATCAAATAAAGTCCTGGACTAACCAGCTCCTCTAACAAATAAAGTTGAATGTTCTTTGGAAGTTGTTTGGATTTACATTGTACATACTAAATTGTACTTACCAAATACTTACATTGTAAATACTAAAAGGATCCTATGGCTAACACCGCTTCTCATTTATTTTCATACCCAATGTGTGATATAAGAGAGGGGGTGGTAAGGTACTCCCCAGAGGTAGCTACAGCTGGATTAATTAGTGAGGCAACTCTAAAGCTACGATCCTTGTTTGGAAGGAACATGGTTTCCACGTCTTTGAGATGGTACTTGTAACTTGGAAGATGGAAGAAGGCAAACTCTGTCAGCTATCACAACAGTTTGCAATGGAAAAAAAAAGACTTCCTTCTCACAATTTTGAGGCAAGAACCATTCTCAAGAGAGAAAATTATTAGAAATAAACTGTAAATTCCATAAGAGGCCATCAAACTTAACCTAACTGGTGCCAATTGTTTTATCTGTAATTCAACATGGACTTTTTTTCCTCCTCCATAAGAATTATGGCTCTGTCTGGAATTTCCTGTTAGAAATTTTAAACGGGAAGGTTTCTGCTTCTAGCATCTCCAAGGAAACAAGGCAAGGGTTTATGTATTCCCATAAATAATATTTGCTATTTCCTCAATAATTTTTTTTTCATTTCATGTTGGGCCAAGTTCTAGAATACCAGATTTCTATGTGACAAGTTAAATAGATGATTTAAGTCAAAAATGATGTGGGCTTCATTCTAAATGCCACTGGCTAAAGGGACGCAAAATCATTTACATAAGCAAAGCTTTTCCATTTTAAAGAAGCAGACAGAACTCAAATATTATTTTCCCTCCCTCTTCCTAAAATTAAAAAAAATTAATATTATTATCATGTTAGGTGTCTAGGACAAAAAAGTCCTCCTGCATCTTTAATGCTTAGAAAGATGTCTGTTTGAATGTCAATAAATCCCAGAAGCCTGGTCTACAACATCACCTACCACTAACTTCATTACAATCCTGTTCACAGAGTTTATAGGACATGTTGTGTTATTCACCCTAGCCAACTCTATGGGTGGATATTATCTTTCTCTGTTTCAGAAGTGAGAAAGGTAATACACATGTTCAGTTCCCAAAGGAAGAAAGGTCCAGTGGACAGGATTTGTAGGAAGGACTCTTGTACTCGCTGTGTCTGCTTTTAGCCATGCTGTAAAGAAAAAGGATCTAGCAGGTTACTTTGATTTCCCTATAACTATCTGTGAAATGTATCACATAACTCAGAGGATAAAGTTCCCCCACATGAGTCATCCCTTTAATTAGCTCCAGTACCACAGCGTCCATGGTGCTGTGCCTTATCCTCGAAGGCTACATTCTACCTTTCCACAGGTTCTCCATTCAGACTGTACTCTCTCCACTCTATGCTCATCTTTTGACAAGACAATGTGGCATACCTTTCCTGGAATAATTCTCTCTGTTTCTGAGCAAAACTTGAGCTATTTCTGGCAGAAGAACACCCACATAATTAATACACAATGCCTGTTCCCTAGCTATAACCTGCATGATCCCAGCGGAGAAAGCTTGCCATTAACATTGCAATTCATGTCGTTCTCCAAGGTGACTTCTGCCTGTGGCACCATCACTGTCCTGTGGTCCCTACCTTGTAGACGTCCAGCTCGCCACACTGCCGGTCAAAGCGTGTGTAGAGGGCATTGAGCATGGTGATGACCTGCAGGGGCGAGCAGTGGGAGCAGATGGCTGTGAAGCCCACGATGTCTGAGAAGAGCATGGTGACGTTATTGAACTTCTTGGCTTGGACCACTTGCCCTTGCCAGAGCTGCTGGGCCACCTCACAGGGAAAGATAGAGCAGAGAAGGTCCACGGTCTTCTTCTTCTCCTCCTCCAGGGCTTGGTGTGCGTGCTCTAGCGTGGCCTTCAGCTTCCCCAGCCTCTTCTTCAGGCCATCCTGAGCCCTCGCTTGTTCCCCTATCAAGACCACATCCCTCAGGGCGTTATGAATTGGGATGTCAGACAGATAGAGCCCACGTCCTGTAAAATCTTCCAGTCTGTCCACACACGGTGACCCCAAGAACAGGACCGCACTGGATTCAACAATGTAGATCATTTGGCCTTTGAGATCCATAACCTGTAGGGCAAAGGGGAACCAGTTACTGTGTGGAACCAGTTAGTGTGTGTGTTTGAGTCAAGTTCCCTCACCTTCCCGACACCAAAGGAGAGGAAGCAGATATGGAGAAAGTAAATCTCTTTTTGTTTGAACTCAGTTTGATTTCCAGTTGGCTATAAAAGAACAATGTACCTTTCCTTTTTTTCATACTCCCAGCTTGCTTTAAGTCCTAAAATGCATGTAGGCATCTGAAGAATATCAGAACATTTGCTACAGAGAAATTATAATTTGCCAGAAACAATGTAAACATTCTGGCTTCAAAGCCTCACAAAGCAGCAGGATTTTATTGCTACATTTTAAAAATATTTTCGCTAATTTAATCTGGACTTCTCCTTTTGCGTACTGTGTGGTATTTATGATGAGCTAGTCTCTTCACTCTATCCTTTCCTCCCATTATTTCTTTTTTCCTCCTTCCTGCTTCCTTCCTTTTCTTCATTCTCTATCTTTCTTTTATTCCTTTGTCTTTTCTATTTTATTTTATTTATTTTATTTTTTTATTCCTTTTTTATTTTATTTATTTATTTTATTCCGTTGTCTTTTCTATTTTAGCAAGCTTCTCTTTCTCTCTTCTTCCATGAATTAATTGTTGCACCTAGTACGTATGAAGGTTTAAAGGCCTCTAAATAAGTACAGACATTTCTCTCTCCACAGTTAAACCCTCAGATCCATCATTTGAAAGTCAGTATTTCTCTAGACACTCCCAGTAGAATAGCTTTGTGTTCACTTTTGCTTTAAACACCTAACAAAACCTGCCCTTCACTATACAAGCAGAAGAAACAAGCCATTCAGGGAAAAAAGTGAAATGTCCCCAGGGGGCCTCCAGAGATCATTCTGTTTCACGAGATTTGCTTGCACACAAGTGGACTATTATACACATGTGTGTCCACAGCAGCAGAGTCAAGAGCTGTCCCAATGTGCTTGAACAGGGCACAAGATGAGCAAAGTGTACCCCTGCCATGTGGTGCTGTGCCCACCTCCTCACCCTCAAAGCACTAAAGCACATCTGTACCCAACAGTCGACAAGTGTGGCCACAGTCTGAAGCTAATATATTTTTTTCTGCAAGTAAACATACATGCAAGTCACAATTTTGGTATTTTGTTGCAATGGGCATCTTCGAGTAGTAACCATGTTTAAGGATCTAGACAAACTTTTCTATGGTAAAACTAAGAAAATAACTGCTTCCATTTTGAGTAACAGTGATTCTAAGACCTCTCATTGAATTTTGCTCTCAATGCCAACTATGAATTAACAAACTTTCATTCTTGAGACCTACTAGTTACTGAAGTCCTTTTTCATGAAATGGCACAACATGTTCTGCCCAATACGTACATTCCATATCAATAAACAAATATATTATTTCTCTATTACACCGAATAAAATCCATTTTGCTGCCTCTTATAACATGCAGTTGTTTGTTTATTTCTCCTGAAACAGTATTCACTTTTATTCAAACAAATTAAGCTATTTGATAATAGTTGAAATTTTTTTTGTTGTTGTTCATTTAAGCTCTTTTAATTTAGTTTTCAAAAACAATACTAGATTTTTGAAACTTTTTTTTAATAGGGTCTCTTGTAGCCCAGGCTGACCTTGAACTTGCTATATAGCTTAGGATAACATTGAACTTCCATCTTCCTGCCACCGCTTCCCACGTGCATATGGCATTGCACCCAGTTTTCTGAGGACTTAGGGATCTAGTCCAGAGCTTCCTGAATAATAAGCTAGTACTCTACCAACTAAGCTGTGTCTCCAGCCCTCCATTAGGATTTTAAAACCCAAATGCCATTCAATAAGCATGTGTGAAGTAACGAATGAAATAGGCAAGTGAATGAATGAAGGACATATTTTAAATTCCTTCAGTATTTTAAACACACACACACACACACATGTGATAAAATAACTTGATGTGGTGTATACATATTTGCCTTCTGGTTTCTGGCCCTGAAGCCTTGAATCACTGCTTTACTTTTAAAGACGACATTACTCTGTTTTCCTTACCCTTGAAGACTTCTTCACGGAGTTGTCCCATCTTTTCACTCGGATGACAAATTGCATATTCAACATTGTCATTATCCCGCTGTAGGTCTGGTTAATTTTTGGAGTCAGGATTTCAAAGAACTCTTCAAAGTTCGGCTTCCCTTGAAGGTCCCTCTTGTTCACCAGCCTTCTAAGACCGTTGCCCAGCTGCAGGATGGTCAGGTCTCTGTCGAACATGAAGTGGAACGGGAAGGTCTTACAGAAGAGCGATGCGGGGATCACCAGTGAGGACTGGGGCTTGCCTGGGGACAATGAAGGTTTAGTGCTTTTCACATGGACAGAGTAGAGCAAATAGGGTTGGTTGACAAACTCCGTGCAGTCGCTGCGGAAGCAAGGAGGCATTAGGGACACCTCCACTTGGCTTTCATACAGTATATGGGCAGCTGCCTTAATGATACCAGGGAGGACCAGGGCGGTGGTTCTCTTGGGGAAAAAGTAGTAAACATTTAAGAAATCATGGTCTTGGTCAAGGCACAGGATGGAGGCGTCTTCTAGCCTACCCCTCCTCTCTGCCTCTTGACAGTGGCTGCTCTGTTTCAGAAGGGTGCTGAAACTGTTGAGAAAGTCCTTCAGGGTGCCTCCAACCACGCCCAGGATGCGCTCATCTTCCTCATAGCAGATTTTGAAAAGCTCCTCACCAAGGGTGTCTTTGACCTCCTCCACAGGGACTCCTGAAATACACAGCAGGGGTTTTGTCAATTCCAAACCCTGGGCTGGACCCTGACCTGCAGCCTGGATATAGTTTATGTGCTTCAACCCAAATCAAATGCTCATATTCAAACTGTTGACATGGATGATGTTTCTGAGTTCTGATAAATCTTATAAAAATCCCCTATACAACCCGGACATGATGGTGCATGCCTTTAGTGTTAGCACTCGAGAAGCTGAGATAAGAGGATTGCCATGAGTTCAAGTCCAGCCTGGCTATAGTGAGCTCCAGGTCAGCCTTGGATAGAGTGAGACTCTGACCCAAACAAACAAACTACCATCCCCTAAACAAAACATGAGCAATTGACTATATCTCTCTTTCAGGATGAAGTGCATTTCTGACAAAGCTTGTCTGCCTTTTCTATCCCTCCATCCAGAGAGTCTGGAACTGTGTTAAGTATCACACCTGAAATTAATTTAAAATCACTGGGCATAAAATTCAATTTTGTCTGAGAAAATTTCAGGGATGTTTCTCCTTGTTATTTGTCGTTGCCTAAAAGGATATTCGCATAAAATTTCATTGTTCCCATTCAACATTTCCTCCCCAAACTTCCCTTTCTTCTTTTCAGTCTGTGAACTACATTTTTCTCTTGTAGTGTAGGAAAAAAAATGCTGCCCTCTTCAAGGCACCTCTGTGATGTGTGAGGGTTATGTTTAGAGTAGTGCCTGGCTCCTAAGAAGGGCTCAATATAAACTAGTCATTGTTATTGTTATAATTCCTAACAACTGGTACTTTCTTTCTAACGCTGTGTAATCACTTGGTCTGCATACTTCAACTTGGAAAAGAGTTCTACAGCAGTCACTCATCTTATTTTCTCCCCGGAGCTCATTGTTAATGTGAGAACTCTGCTAGCCTATTTTTCCCATGATTGCTTTTGACCTTGAAAAATGTTTATACCTTGTTGAGCAGTGTTTTCATGGACAGATGAGGAAGACATAGTTTGGTTTAAGACCAAAGGCCGAGAATGTCTGAGTCACCATCCCATCCAGCCTTATCTACATCTCAACCAATAAACATGATAAGAAGAGGAAACTTTTGAGCCACATAAAAGATGCAGTATAAGAAAGGGTTACTCTTCGCACCAACACAGTACACAGCTCAAGTGTTTCATAAGAGAGCCACTGACATAAATATGAGTATTTGGGGAGACATATTGGCTTTACAGAAAAGACATGTGCTTCCTAATCACATATATTTAATTCCATTACCTGCTGCAACTGCTTGGTCTGCAATTATTTTTTCGAAGTCTTCTCTCTCCAAAGATTTCCTGGAAATAATTCAGTATCTTAAATTATAAGCTGATAAATGAATGCTGAAATTTCAGGTTATTTATAAGCTACATCAAGGATGTCCAAAGATCACTTTCTCAAATTGATTCTGGACACAAAACTATACATGGAAGAGGCTTGGGACTTGTCCAGGCCCAGACAAGGTGAGAAAATCCCAATTACACACAAAGGTGCTTTGGAGGTTCACTTTACATAGACAAATAACTAAAGAGAACAGAACTTCATTGTCAGCGAACCAGAAATATCTGCTGATCAGGGGGAATGTGGTAGGGAAAAGGGTGGAGTGCAGTGTCAGAGGACCTGCCTTGTAAGCAGAGTGCTTGGGTTTCATCCCCAGGACTGAGGATAAAAGTGAAGATAATAAATCCTCAGGAGGGTTGTGATCATTCAACAAAAACAAAATAAATCTACCTGCAGTAGTATATTCCATGTTTAAGCATCTCTATTTTCTTTTTAACCCTGTTTTTCTAAAGCTGAAACATAGGATCTCTTGCTGTTGAGTTTAGGAAGCTATATGTTTGCATAGAGACATAGATTTATCTCAGATAGTGTCCCAATCGGCTTTATCCCTGACCTTGTACACAAACTGGTGACAAGTCCATGTCTATTCTGTCATCAGTCATGACCATGCAGGAGTTGACAGGAAAGCCTACATATACACAATGACCCACAGAAGATTTTAGTAATTTCTAGTTACTAAACTGAAGTTGGTAATTTTATTTTATTCCTGTTTGCCTAGTTGGTTTTGGATAACTCTTCATCATCACAACTGATGATAGTCAAGTTTTCCAAACTTCCCAAGGATCCCTTTGCAGTTCAATTTGCCATAGAAGAACCGAATTTACAAATATATGTTACATAACATAATATATATTCTAAATAACATCTAATGAAACATGGTAAATGTACAAAATTTTCAGATAGAAATATTTCAAAGAGGAAAAAATTATCAGTATACCTCTTTGGAACATAAAAGTAAGATGTTTATACATACTTAAAGTACTTGGTAGAAATATTTTACCTAAGTAGGTTAAGAATCATAATATGGTATTATATCTGATTTGCATTGGAAGACTCCAAAATCCTTCATTCAGAATTTCACTACCTTAATCAATCTTTAGATTTGCTACATTTCTCGTTTAAGCCGCTTCTATTTTTATCTGACAAATGAGATCAGGCCTCTGCTCTAATACTGTCAGTCCTGGGTACCCCGGGTGTCAGATACAAACAGAGCAGAGCTTCCTCATTCCAAAAAGTATAGCCAGAAGTCCTTTTATGTGGCCAGCAAACCTATGTAACACACACACATACACCAGCTACGAGTTCATCATACACATACACATACACATGAAGATGTGAACTAAAGCTCCCAGGCAGTTCAAGCTCCTCTCTGAGCATCTGGACAGGAGAGGTTGACTGTACTGGCCAGGTGAGGGAAGCTCCAGTTTTCATTCAAGGATAGTGTGTTGACTTTAATATTTTAAGTATTCCTGGCTTTTTGTCTGTTTTTCAGGTCCCAGAAGATAGAAAGCAGCAAATAAAAGAGGGAGTTCATGTGCTGGCAGCCTGAGGACAGCAGAAAGGGTAGCTGAGATGCCAGTAAGCACGTGCGGGACAGACAAACAGAGGACACCCAAGAGCTGTACAAAGCCAAGAGAACAGAGCCGCAGCCTATCCGCAGACAAGATTAACAGTCTTCCATCAGCCACTCAGGAGTCATCGTTGAAAACCATAAGCACCTCTTTTCTTTAAGAAAACGATGACTTTTATTTTCAGGATTTCCGAATGAAATGATCGCTGTTTGTTTCAGTTTTGAGATTTCTTCTGAGAGACGCCCCTCTGGGAACAGATGTATGCCGTGGCAGCAGGAATACGGCAGAACCCACAGCCCTCAGGATAACTTCTGAGGGAGCCGCTGCCAAGGACTTGAGGAGACAGGCCCCAGTAGCACAGCAAGAATGACTTACAGCTATCTTATCAGCCTGCCTGAGAACTAAGGTCAGAGGCGTCTGGAATGCTTTGCGGTATCTGCCCTGTAAACAAGGCTTCTGTCACACACAGCGTCACACTCTCCTTCTGGACCAGCCCTGACCCCATCTTGGCTTAGTTCTGCTGCGTGCATGCAGTCTGAGAGCAGATAGTTAGCGAGGAAAATTCAGCACATGTAATCCTCAGGTCCAACTGATTACACAGAGATTGGGAGGAGACTGATGAAGGTGTTTGTACCGAGGCTGGTATTAGTTTGCACAAACCAATGCTCTGTTCTGTAAATTTGAGCTCAGGAATCTATTTTAGCATTCACAAATTGAGTGTTTCTTGAAATTTCAGGGAATTCAAATCAGGGTCAATTCATCCACCAGAAGCAAATGTGTGATGTTATATTTTAAATGTTAACCATATAAACCAGTACATTCGTTTTTAAAGTCACCACACATTACATCCCTTCTGAAGCCATTTTATGGCATTTAAGATTTTAAAGCAGAGTTTAAGAAAAGTATAAGCAGAACAGATATTAACCAGTGCAGTTGATCAATCTGGTTATGAGAATGCAGAAGTGTTCCAGATTAACCAAACATTTCTGCCCCCATCCCCAAGATCCTGGAATCCCTCCTCTCACCTCCCGAATACCCATGCTCCTGGGGCAGCTGCTAAATAACAGTTTATCATGCTGAGGGGTGTGTGTGTGTGTGTGTGTGTGTATGTATGTTGGGTGTGGGTGCCCAGTGAGTCCCTGGTTAGCAGCATCTTTCAGAGAAGATGGCTTGGGGAGACCTTGCCTTACCGGATGCTAGTTTAGCCATTAGCCCTTCATATGAAAACATTAGCCAAGTAGCAGTGTACAACCTCATGGGCAGAATCATGAGCTCTGGAGAACCTCACACTTAGTTCTCATGCTCTAAAGAGACCTCAGCTCTGCCCTTTCCTGTGCAGGTGTAACGCCCTAAACATTGAGCATGCATTGGGGTTCAGTCACCTGTCACATGTGAAAGGTTAGTGCACTTACTTTCAAGTTAGTAGCAATGATCATGTTTTGCTCTGTTCCTGGCATTCCACAAGGATCCAACCAATGTCTCTACATGGAAGTACTGGTGGCTAATTTTCGTAAGAATAGTGATTGTGGTGGGATTTGTGAAAATGAAGTGGTTGGACTCACCTGCTTTCCTTTATTTGATGCTTTGCCAATGTTCTCTGGAGGGCAAGATTCAGTCGTTCAAACTGTGAATGAAAAGAAACGTTTGAAGCATTTCCTTAAGTTTCTTCTGAGCCAACAGAAATACTGACACAGTAAGTTGTAGTGGATTTGCTTCTTGGAATCTGAGATTTCCAGGTCTTCTGAAATGCAGGTATCATGAAGTCACTTCCTCTGGGCCAGGAAATGCCTCTGGATGCCCTAACTGGCATTTTTTTTCTTATATCAGCATTGCTCAAACCAGACACCTGCTCTTTTCACAAACTCTGCCCCCTCCAACTTAGGGATTGAAGCATCATACGCACACTTCATATGCTCTACTCTAAAATTCCCACAGTACTCTATTACTTCCTTTTTATGCCCTGAATTAATTCTCTAACCAACATTGTTTATTTACAATGTGTCTTGGGGATGAGAGAGTGTTTAGGGGTTAAGGCACTTGCCTGCAAAGCCAAAGGACCCAGATTCAATTCCCCAGGACCCATGTAAGCCAGATGCACAAAGTGGCACATGCTTCTGGAGTTCATTTTCAGTGGCTGAAGGCTCTGGCATACCCATTCCCTCTTCTCTCCCTCTTCCTCTCTCCTCTCTCCCTCTCTCTTTCTCACTCTCTCTGTGAACACTCTGAAATTTGATGAATTTTATGGCTTATGGATGCATCATAATTTCAGCTGCTTTTACAATTTTCTGAAGTTCTTTAAATTCTTTTGAATTTTTGTTTATTTTTATTTATTTATTTGAGAGTGACAGACAGAGAGACAGGCAAAGAAAGAGGCAGAGAGAGAAAGAGAGAATGGGCACACCAGGGCCTCCAACCACTGCAAATGAACTCCAGATGCATGTGTCACCTTGTGCATCTGGCTTATGCGGGTCCTGGGGAATTGAGTCTTGCACCAGGGTCCTTAGGCTTCACAGGCAAGCACGTAACCACTAAGCCATCTCTCCAGCCCTTTTCTGAAGTTTCTAATGTTTGTCTAGACCAATATTTCCTGAATTCATAGGGGTTAATTAATTTTACTACTATTCCTCTTTGCTGCTTGAAGGCAAATACTCTGGAACATATTTAGGTCCACCTGATACTTTCAGATTCTCAGTCTCTCCCTAGCACTTGAACTAGAGGTAGGTTATTTAGGTAAGTATGGCCAATTCAACTGTTTCAGTTCAGCAATAGATTCTGATTTGCTACAACAGTGGCCAGTGCTCAATGACATGATGCCAGTTTCAACTATTTCATGCCAATTTTCTTTCCACTTTCTTCTTATTTATTTATTTGTCAGGGGAGGATGTATGCACCACCAGAATCTTTTGCCATAACAAACAAATGTCAGATGCATGTACCAATTTTTGCATCTGGCTTTCTGTGGGCGCTGGAGAATTGAACCTGGGTTGGCAGGTTTTGCAAACAAGGGCCTTTAACCTCTGAGTAATATCTCCAGCCCAGATTAAGTTTGCTTCACAGCTGAATAAAATTCCATTGTTCATATGTTCCACATTTTTATTATCTAGTCATCACAATTATGCTGGGAAGTAACACAAGATCAGAATGAAAAAAAAAATAAAACACAAGTTCTCTCTCATAGGTAGTTCTTAGCTTTTAATATGTGTATGCATGTGGATAAAGGGATGTGAGAGTGAGTATAGGCTATGAAACTCGATAAAAAACCATGAGAGGGGAACCGAGAAGTGACGAGAACATGGTGGGGAGGTCATAAAGACACCTGTGACATGAAAGCAGCTAGGAGGCTACAATGGGGGAAAAGCAGAAACAGGCAGTGGGACAGGGATGAAGGGGGAGGGGAACACATCCAAATCCTTTGTATGTTAATAAAAATAAAAAGAAAACCAAAAGACATTGCATGAAGAGCTTGTAGAAGAAGAACAATGCCTCTGAAGAGGAAAGGATGGGTGATTATCACAAAAGGAACAATGAATGGTTAATGAAACCAATTTCTCCATCACGTCGGTATTCCCTTGCACTTTAAGCATGTGATCTGACTTTAGGTGCCTTATTCAAACTGAAATGGTAAGTTTTCACTAGGTAATCAAGAAGGTAATATTCTCTTTACCTCAGATGTTCCATTTTTTGGAGTGACAACTCCCACTATTAATTTTCCAAGGCTAATGAATCTTAATACCTGCCACACTTCCTGAAATCATAATTGCAGAATTAAATCTGATTATATAAAATAAAAACTATGATGTCATGACATTTTAAGTCCTTCCCTTTGGATCATCGATAGAACTGAAACTTGGTAGGCCAAGCACTAAATATATCAACCACTGCTGATGAAGTGATTCAGATCAATTATTATTACTAGGCATTTCAAATATAGTCAACCCTGGAACATGCACTACCACAAAACAAATGGCTTCAGTTGTAGCAGAGTGTCGTATTACTTCTCCCCAGTAGAATTCTCAGAGGGTCCTCAGTCCTGATGCATGACACTGTGATCAGTGTTGATGATCACTCTTATGAGGGTGAGCAAAAAGCACATCTTATCTTAAATAAGCTAGACTATAACCTGACGTTGGCACTGCACCTTTGCATGTCAGCACACGCTTTAGAGAGCAATCGTAGCTATTTGCTGTAGCCTGCATGTGTCTTCCAGGTTGTGAGAAGAGATTCCACCCTGTGGCTTCCTCTTCAGGATGGAGGGAGAGAAACAGTAAGTGTGTAGACATAGGAAAGCTCTTAGTGGCTCCCAGAACCTCAGGCTGGGCCAAGTGCAAATGCATCTCCAGCATCAAAGCCCACACATGAAGGCTGGAGATCTGTCTCCTTCCACACATACACATAAAAGCAGAAGGACGTGAGTCCAGGAAGCGTGACACCATCAGAAAACCACAATATCTCTTCAGTAACCAACACTGAAAAAATTAGAAGCTGCGAGCTGCCTGATAAGGAATCCAAACTAACATTCTTAAAGGCGCTCCATAAACTATTAAGAGAGGCATGTAGCCTCTAGAAAACTTGTAAACAAACACAATGAGAATATCAACAAAAGGATAGAAATCATTAAAAAAAAAAAAGAGACCCAAAGAGAAAATGTGCAGTAGAACCAAAACCAAGCTGCAAAGGTTCGTGTAGAATTTATACATGAGAAAGGGTGAACTCAAGTCAGGCCACCTGAAAGGACTCCGTCAGTCCAGAGCATGAAGGCAGAAACAATGAAAACGAGGGCCACTTGCCTCTTCTACTACAGAAGTTCAAAATGTGTCAACGTAATAAAACCAACACAATAATGACAGGACTCAGGAAAATTGCTGAAGTCACCCAGTTTCAGGATCACAATATGTTGATCTCTGTATATCTCACTGTCTTTGAAAGAAAGCAGGACTATTCACATTTGTGATGCAAACAACTCTATGATGTCTACGTCTCTCAGTCCAGACAAAGCTAGACTGAGAAAGACCAGCCTGAGAATAATGGAGTATGTCCATCTCAAAGGTCACTAAGATGCAATATGCTGATTTCATATTTGCAATGACATGACTCACCTCTCTGCTAATTCTATTTTACCCTTCCTTCAAGCCTCTCTTTAGTCTCTTATTTCTGTCACTCCCACCTAGTTTGTTGAAAGCAGTATTGTTCTCCCCACTGAAAGCCTTGTAATTTTGATCAAGCTATCTCACTTTGCTTACTTTACCAGACCAGAGGCAAGGCAAGACCTATTTTTTAAATTCCTTTCAGTCCTAAAACTCAGTAAATCTGGGTTCAGGTGGAGAATTTTATGTCAATTAAAAATTAGCAGTTTGTGAGTAGCTTAAGTATGGTTATTTCAAGTCTAAGCTTACAATCCATCGAGTTTATAGGAAACAGAGTAAGAGAACAGCTGAAGAGTTTCAAGGGCTCTTTTTAGCCCTCTAGGCACGCAGCGCCCTCTACATACCCCTCCACTTCTAAAGCACCCCACTTCTGTAGATATGGGCTCCAGTACCAGATTCCTTTTGAGAGTGGGTTAATTGAAGGGGCTCCAGATTTCAAAATGATTTCATGCTGCGCAATTCAATCCATGCCCAGAAGTATCCCCAAAGCTAACACCATGCCAGATACTGGTGGTCATGGGCCCAGGCCTGGGGATGTGTCAAGGCTGCATTCAACAATCTTTATCATCAGAGTTAACAAGGAAAGGTATTTTTTCACACCTATGCAAACTGACAGTGACATATGATCATCTTTTGAAGAATGTGATTTTTAATTCAAATCTGTATTATTTTTATAGAGAAAGAGAGAATTGGCATGCCAGGGCCTCCGTCCCTGCAATCAAACTCCAGATGCTTGCACCACCTAGTGGGCATGGCATGTGTGACCTTGCACTTGCGTCACCTTTTGTGCATCTGGCTTACATGGGATCTGGAGAGAGATCAAACATGGGTCCTTAGGCTTCACAGGTAATCCACTTAAGTGCTAAGCCATCTCTCTAGCCCTGAATGTGATTTTCATGCCATAGCAAACAATAGTCGAGCCTTAATGGTTTGACAAGAGCATGGATCATGTCATTTGGTATGAACTGAAACTTCGGGAGGCAGGCCATGATGTCATTCCCATCTTACACATAAAGGAAGCTAAGGGGTGAGTGCGATAGTTACTCAAAAGGCATGAAGTTGACCAGAGTTGTAACATCCTTTTAAATAAAACCCAAATTTTTAAATATAAGTCTAAACAGAATTCAGAATATGTGTTTTTCAAAAGAATGCTCCCATATGTTTCAAGGAAATATTGTATTATGCCCTCAAAAGTGAGAAGCCATACCACCTGGGCAATTTTTTCTTAAATTTTTTATTATTATAATTATTATTATTATTACTCTTACAATTCCAAGATACAACTAATGTTTCTAAGTAGGAAGCACTCACCTCCGGGAAAATCAGTTTGCAAATACTTTCTGCCAAAGTATGCAGATAGACCCGGCTGCGGCTGGTCTTCCTTTGAGGAAGGTTTCCTTGGACGTTCTTCTCAGGAACGTCCTCGCAGATGGTCAGAGTGGCCTTGCAGCTCTCTGAGCTTCCTGCCACATCCTCCACTGGCTCTTTGGGAACCTGACCCGAGGCCAGCAAGGAGAAAGGACACTCCCCTGTGATCTTCAGATCCTTGAGCTTTGTGCAAAACATGGCGATGTCCTCGCTCTGCTCCGGCCTCCTCCTGACAGCCGTGGCTCTGAGGTGGGGTTGACAGAAGCAACAGCTTTCCAGTCTAGGACCCTGGCGGCTGGTGTGTCTATGCGTAGCAGAAGGAACACAAAGAAGAGAGAGGTGAGGACACCCTTGTGAGGACAGGAAAAGACCAGGACAGAGTGGTGAAGAAACTTGCAAGGGGCATGTCAATTATCAGGTAAGCACAACATCTAGAAAGATCTTTTGTATGTTCACTTTTCAGTATATTGCAGCAGTTTTTGCTGTAAAAATAGCTATTAGTAAAAATGTTAATCACAGCTTTTTTTATTGGTAAAATGAACATGATAATGCTCCTTGCCGTCCTAGAGTTTCAAGGCAAACTGAATGATGCCACCCATGCTCTTGCCATGCCACTAAGTAGGGCCCAGCCATCGTTAGCCACTATATTCAAGTTGCACTTCAAATGACTCAGTTCTGTTATTACAACCCATTTGTTCCAGTTTGACTTCACTTGAGTGGAACACCATGAAAAAAACCCAAACTACATCCTTACTTTGCCAATACCAGTACGATGACATTTCCTCATGTGTCCTTTTTAAGTCTCAGAATAGTACATATCAGGGCTGGAGAGATGGCTAAGTGGTTAAAGTGCTTGCCTACAAAGCCTAACAACCTGGGTTCAATTCTCCAGTACTCATTTAAAGCTGGATGCACAAAGCGGTGCATGCAATTGGAGTTTGTTTGCAGTGGTGAGAAGCCCTGGCTAACATGTACTCTTTTTCTCTCTGTCCCCCCTCCCTCTCTATATCTCTGCTTGAAAATATATAAATAAAAATGTTTTTAGGAAAAGAATAGTATGTACATATGTTCACCAAAAACACCTAAAGCAGGGCTGGAGAGATGGCTTAGCAATTAAGCGCTTGCCTGTGAAGCCTAAGGACCCCTGTTCGAGGCTTGACTCCCTGGGACCCACTTAGCCAGATGCACAAGGGGGCACACTCGTCTGGAGTTCGTTTGCAGTGGCTGGAGGCCCTGGCGTGCCCATTCTCTCTCCCTCTCTCTATCTGCCTCTTTCTCTCTCTGTCTGTTGCTCTCAAATAAACAAATAAAAATAACAAAAAAAATACCTAAAACACATAATTATGTCCAGGTATACATTTTCATATTTGTCATACTGAAATTATATTATTTATTTATTTGCAAGGAGAAAGACAGAGAGACAGGGAAAGGTAAAATGGGCACATCATGACCTCTAGACACTGCAAAAAAACTCCAGATGTATGCACCACTTTGTGCATCTTGCTTCACATGGGTGCTGAGGAATAGAACCCAGGTCGTTAGGCTTTGCAGGAAAATGACTTAACTTCTGAACCATCTCTCCAGCCCCAACACAGACTTTTAAATGAAAAAAAAAGTCAATGGAAATGGTGAATGCAGAAAATATTTATTATTATAAATACTAAAATATTTTTACAAAGAATTGAAATAACTTATTTCAAAGATGGCATCGTGGTATTTGCAAGGATCTGTAGATACAAATATACAGACAACACTCAGGAAAACCACGGACGTCACCACTGAGGTCTTATACATACATTCCCTTCATGTATTTCCCCTTCTGCTTTGTTGTTGATGAAATCAGGGGTGTCAATTGTCACATAATTCACAGCCTATGCTTTGCTAGATATTAGTCACTGGTATTTTCCACTTTTGGAAATCAAAATACATGTTAAGACTGGAGAAAACGCATGTTGACTTCTTCCCTGCCACGTTCTGAACGCAGTGCTGGGAACGTCCGTTACAGTCTTCACAGCAACCCCAGGGCCTGGGTACCAGGCTCCCCTCAGGACATTTCCCCTCCTTTGAAATGTGGAAAGTCACAGCCACAGAGCTCAGCTGCAGGGCCATCTGCCTCCCAAGCCACAGTGTTTCCTATTACCCTAAACTCTCTCCAAGCAGGCTTAGTTCATAAACTAAGCTCAATTTGGAAAATGTTTTACATGTCTATATTAAAAATTGGCCAAGATATGACTGTCATGCTTATTGGCTGGTTGTGTCTGAATTGTCCAAGGTACAGTCTTCTTTAGAACTGGGAAACTGGGATTTTTTTTTTTTTTCAAGGTAGGGTCTCACTCTAGCCCAGGCTGACCTAGAATTCACTATGTAGTCTCAGGGTGGCCTTGAACTCACAGGGATCCACCTCTGCCTCCCGAGTGCTGGGATTAAAGGCCTGTGCCACCACACCCAGCTCTAATTGTTCTTTTCTATGCACCTCAGTGTCCTTAATATGCTATCAGAGTGTGCAAGCAGCAGCCTGTAACTTGTCACAGGTAAGTTACCTAATGGGTCTAGAAAAATGGGTGGCTCCTCTCCTGATGTGAAGGAAATAAGGAAGATAACTCCACATTGAATACCTGGGCTGTCAGGAGACATTTGGCATGTGGGAGAGTATGAGGCTGCCAGAAGCTTCCAGAAGGGCCTGTTACTTATAACCCAAATCTGTGATCACATGTACTTTATGAACCTTCGGCAGTGCATGAAGCAGGATCCTATCTACTCAGAAGCAGAAACACACTCTCCCAGAAAACAATCGAAGCTCTTGGGCCCATAACCTCTAAAAGTGACTGATAAGTAATTATACAGGGAGTAGTTATGTAGATTCCCCAAAGACATAATAACTCAAGGTGTTTACCAGTGTTTCTTTTAAGACTCAATTCATTAAAAATCCATGTCTCATTTTTTAGTTTCTTTAACCATGAACTGTGCTGTATGAATGTATGGTATATTGGTCATATTCCCATCAGGTTACACTCTTGTTTCCTCTTCCCCAGCCCCATTTCACTAAGGGTCCTCCTCACTGGGGTTGTCAGTAATCGCTGTGGGGTCATGGATGCACCAGTCAGTGTCTGTGAGGGTCGGGAACAATGCCTCACCATACACCATCTCACCCTGTGGCTCTTACAGTCTTTCTTCTCCCTCTCACACAATGTTCCTTGAGCCTTGGAGGACATGTTATAGGTCTGCTTAGTGTTGCACTCTCAGCAGCCTCTGCTTTTCTGCCTTCATGAGTTATGAGTGTCCTTGGGACGTCTCATTTTTTATTTTTTCTATAACTCAACGTATCTACTACTATCTCAAAGTTAATCATGGTTGCCAACTTGGGAGGATCTAGAATCGACATGGCTACAAGTCTCTGGCATAGTTTTGAGGAATCATTTGGGTTAGGTTGACTGAGGTAGGAAGAGCCACCACAGATGTGAGTGGCACCGTTCTACTGGTTGTGGTCTAGAGTCCATAACAAGGAGAATGCTAGCTGAGCACCGATGTTCATTGCTCTCTGCTTCTGGCTGCGCACCCAATGCTGGCAGCTATCCCAACCCCCCACTCTACTGACAACCCCACCATCCCGAAGTATATCCCTGAAACCGCAATCCTAATAAACTTCCTTCCTTAAGTTGTTTCTTGTATGGAAATGCACACACTATTATTTTTTTTATTATTAACTTCCATTCTGATTTATAGTTGAAATCTATGACTAGTAATCATCACCTGCTAAGAACTGGAAATGCTTTCAGCATTGTATGATATAAGGTAGAACCTGAAACTACTCAATTCTGCATTTGCACTGTGAAAACAGGTGCAGGTCGTATAAAAACAAGCATTCATGTGTTCTAATCAAACCTTACTTGCAAAATCATGCCACGCTTTGATGACACTTACTTACAATTCATTGAATCTTTTAAATTGAAATGAAACTCTGATTTTAAGACCATACCTACTTTGTCATTTTTCTTCCTTCTCCTTCTCTCTCTAAAAATAGCACTGTATATGGATTCCGTTTGAGATATAGTTGTTTTGGTGCTGAAGATGGAACTCAGGGGTTTGCGCATGCTAGGCAAGGGCTCTACCACTTAGCTATATCCCCACCCATACATAACAGTTTTATATGACTTAAAAGGACAGTAGTAATCTTATTTATTTATAAAATGATAATACCACCCTTTCATATTACTTTCAGGAAAAAATTCCTAACTGAATGTCAAAATTTCAACTACCATCTGATAGGGGTGTGATAAAAAGGGTAATCAAAAAATGAAAAGGAAGGCATTGAAGAACAGATCAGAGGATGAATCTGACAGAACTGTAACAGTGCTTCCTAAGAAAAGTTGTTCTAGCCAGTTGTGCAGGCGTATACCTTTAATCCCACCAGTAGGAAGGCAGAGGTAGAAGGATCACTGTGAGTTCATGGCCAATCTGAGACTACATAGTAAATTCCAGGTCAGCCTGGGCTAGAGCAAGACCCTACCTCAAAAATAAAATCAAAAGTTCTTCTAGTACATATTAGACTTTTTGTATTGCATTCAGACATATAGCATAAAAGTTTACGATAGATCCTTCCATTGAACTTGATGTTAAACATCAATCTTTTTCACACACAATAATGCTCACCTTCCTAGTGCGTCTGCCTGTATAGCCAGAAATGTGTAACCTGTAAACCTTTCTTGAAATTCTTCCTTTCCTGAATTTCACAGGACTCTACTTCACAGAAAAATTTCCTCATATACTTTTTTTTTTTCAAATCAACTTAAAAACAGCAATGTGAATAAGTTATTAAAGATCAGTTAAGTTTTTAGTCTCATTAAGTCAGAAAGATATAAACAAAGTAACTGTCATTCTTTGTCTGCAGCTGGTGACTGCCCCAGGAAACAGAAGCACACAGGGCCAGCACACTGGACACCTCTGTTTGTCTTGTCTTTGCCAGGGATGCAGCACATATACTTCCACTGAACTTGTGATGATCTGTGTACACAATGTCAGCAGCCATGTGCACTCAGTTGATGAAGTTAGTACAGGGCTCACTTGAGAAATGTTAGTAACACGTTGAGGGTAAGCAAATACATTAACATAATAAGTCAGTGACAAAGCTTTGGCAAGTGGTGGGATAATAATTTCTCAGAACTTGGAGAGGTGCTTGCTATCCCTAAAGTTGATGATTAAAATAGCTTCCAAAAAACACTAACTGTTTTTTCATGTTACTAGTGAGTGAATAACTTTGTTTGTGGTGAGGATAATGACCCCACCAGTGGCCTTATATTAATAATCTTGGTATTTTATTGTTAGTAAGGGCATGCTCCATCTTTAACTCTCACGTTTAATCATAGATGAATGCTTTGTTTATTGCATGTAGCAAGGTCATGTAGACCTGAGAAAAGTACTTCTTAGATACTCCCTGACACCAAGTGATTTTTTTTTTTAAAACAGCAGGCCTTAAAAAGTAGATGTCAAGAGCTGGAGAGATGGCTTAGCGGTTAAGCTCTTGCCTTTGAAGCCTAAGGACCCCGGTTCGAGGCTCAGTTCTTCAGGACCCACGTTAGCCAGATGCACGAGGGGGCGCACGAGTCTGGAGTTCGTTGGCAGTGGCTGGAAGCCCTGGCGTGCCCCTTCTCTCTCTCTCTCTCTCTCTCTCTCTCTGACTCTTTCTCCCTCTGTCACTCTCAAATAAATAAATAAATAAAAATGAACAAAAAAAGAGTTTATAAAAAAAAGTAGATGTCAAAATTAGAAAATATGAGGGATGGGGTAAGAGGGCATAGCCTAAGAATCTAATCTCCATTGAGAGAGCAAACAGTCATACCTAATGCCTAACATCAGACCTAGGGCTAAGCCTTCCAGTATCTGTGACAAAAGAAATATAGGCGTCTTGTCATTAAAGCTTAAATTCAAGATTTATTTTATTTATTTGAGAGAAAGAGATAAGAGAGAGAGAGAGAGAGAGAATGGGTGTGCCAGGGAATTTGGCTACCATAAACTTCAGACATGTGTGTCATCTTGTGCATCTGCTTTATGTGGGTGCTGGGGAATCGAACCAGGGTCCTTTGGCTTCACAGGCGAACACCTTAACTTCTAAGCTATCTCTCCAGCCCAGTTCAAGACTTTTTCTTAAATTTTTTTTTCTTTATTTATTTCAGAGTGACAGACAGAGAGAGAAAGAGGCAGAGGGAGAGAGAGAGAGAATGGGTGTGCCAGGGCTTCCAGCCACTACAAATGAACTCCAGACGCAAGTGCCCCCTTGTGCATCTGGCTAACGTAGGTCCTGGGGAAGTGAGCTGCAAACCAGGGTCCTTAGGCTTCATAGGCAAGTGCTTAACCACTAAGCCATCTCTCCAGTCCCCAGTTCAAGATTTTTAAGTGTAGTCAGAAGGAGGAAAGCATGGGACATCAAGATGCCTTGATAAGTTTACAATGTTCATCATCCAGGACAAATTGAATCAGCCCCTTTTCATAAACAAAAGTATAGAAAACTGATGGGTTTTCAGGTGGACATCCTGAAAGGCTTTCCTTCCTAAGTCATTGAAAAGTATCAAAATAGAATCCCATAAATCTTTCTTTCACAGTGAGTTTCTTTTAACTTAGCAGTAGATGTTTGTTGAACTTTTATTGTGATATATCAGGCATGAACACTGAAGTAGAAAAACGCATGAATATGGCCAAGGCTCCTCAGAACAAAATTCACAACCACAGAGAAGGTAACAAGATCCATGCTGCCTTTTTGCATTTCTCCTGTAAATGACCATTATCTGCTTATTCCTACACTTCTTGGAAGTTCAAGTCTATGGACTATATGGATAAATTGACATCTACACAGCTTTGTTTCTAATATGTGTCTGAAACCCCATTGTTCAATTCCATGATGTTTACAATTCAAAGATCTATAGTCTTTGTTTCTAATAGCCTTGAGTTCTTCATTCATTCACATTTTTCCTTTCATACTCTTAATGGCCCCATAGAGTCTTTGAAATCACTGGATTTCCTTCTAATTCACTTACTCTTTTTTAAAAAATATGTTTTATTTCTATTTATTTATTTATTTATTTGAAAGAGAAAGAGGGAGGGAGAGAGAAAGAGAGAATGGGCATTCCAGGGCCTCCAGCCACTGCAAAAGAATTACAGATACGTGTGCATATGGCTAACTTGGGTTCTGGGGAATCCAACCTGGGTCCTTTGGCTTTGCAAGCAAACGCCTTAACCACTAAGCTATCACTCAAGCACTGCTTCACTTATTCTTAATCTCCTCCACAAACATTTACAGATGTCCTGCCACCTCCACACATTCTTCTACACATAGTGTCCTAGTCATATCCAATGGCGTATGTATTACATTTCTCATAGCTCTGGCCAAATACCTGACAAGAAGCAACTTAAGGGAGGAAGGGTTTGTTTTGGCTCACCCTTTAGGAGTGGAAACAATCTATCAGGGCAAGGAAGGCATGGTGGCCAGAACATGAGTTCACTGGTCATGTTGTTTCCAAGTCAGGAAGCAGAGAGATAAATGGTAGAGCTCAGCTAGCTTTCTCATTTTATCCAGTCTGAGGTCTCAGTCCATGGGATGACTGCCCACTTTCAGAGTGGGTCTTTTCTGTCCAGTTAAACCTTTCTGGAGTCACCCTCACAGACACATGTGCTTACATTGTGATTCTAAATCCTCTCATGTTGATAACGAAAATGAACCATCACAAAAATGTCTCCTGTTCTCATAGGGGTGTTCATGTTGAAAGAAAAAAAAAAAGAATTTCTTCTAAGACATCATTTCTAGTAAAGATTATGACTAGGGGGAACACATGGTATTCTAGGAATGCAAATAAGGATCCAACTTTGCCGAGAAGAGAAATCCAGAAAATGTGGATGGTTGAAGATCAAGAAGAACCAAGACATATTTAAGGAACTGAAATAATTCCAGAATACCCTGAGTAGAGTGTCTGGGAGGGGAAAGGTGATGGTATAAAAGAACAAATACACAGAGGTCAGATTTCTACAGAGCTCTGTAACCATGTCATATGTGAAAGAGAGGCAAGAGTGAGGATGATGTAGTGCTCACCTAAAAGCTGCTCTGAGATGCACAACAAGTAGAGTCAGAGCTGGACAGACTGCACTGTTGGCTTGGGCTTAATGACAACCCTGGGGATGGAAAGAGGACTCATTCTAGAAGCACCTTAGGGAGACAATCCTGAGCCTTTGGTTACTGGCTAGATATATATGAATGTCAAAGCAAAGGGAGAGCAAAATCCTATGACTTTACCCTCAAAACAATAGCTAAAGAATGATTTTAGGGACCATGGGGGACAATTAAAATAGTAATTAATACACTATCAATGACTTTAGTTGTCTAATTATCACTACTCCCAGATTGGCAGGAGGAGGGGTTATGTTCTATAACATCTTGTGGAAGTGCAAGTCTCCCAGTAAAATCTTTTTTTTTTTTTTTGTTTCTTATCCAAGATGTAATTTTAACATTTAGGAGGCCGAGGCAGGGGCATTACTTCAATGCAAGGTTCGGTTATTTAGTGATACTGTGTCTCAAAAAATACAATAATAATTTTGAAGGAACTAATACCTCCTCTTTATAAAAAAAAGCTAAGACACAGAAGAGGCGTATCTAATTTACGTAAGTAGAAGGAATATATCTTTTCCCAATAATCTATCTCTGTGTGCAAGTAGAAGCTGCCTCCATGTATTTTTGAGAGCAGAGAAAATTTATCTTAAATTTAGGTAATTAAGCAGATGATACCTGTAGGTCTCTGAAAACATAACGAGGTAAATCTCACAGCAATATTAAACCTCATTCTCAGTACAACAGGTGTCCTCACCACTGATGGCAGTGGCCCTGTTAATGTTATAGCATCAGACACAAAGGCATTTGATAAACATTAATTTAGGCTGTCTATATGTCTATGTGATCTGTCTGCACATCTACATGTATGTTGTTACTGTGTGGGGGTACTTCTGGGTATAGGTGTGGGTGCATGAATATGCACACGGGTTTGGAAGAGGTTGACACTGAGTGACTTCCTTGTTTCTCTACTTATTTATTAAGACAAGATCAATTATTTGAACCTGGAGCTCCTTGATTCAGCTAGACTAATAAGCAGAATGCCAAGGGATGCCTGACTCCACCTTTCAATTGCTGGAGGGCTGCCACACCTGGCCAGTGTTTCTACAAGAGTTGGGTATCACAACTCAGGTCTTCATGCTTATGGGAGCAAGGAATTTACTAGCTTGTCATCCATCTCTCAGCCCCCAAGTTAATCCTTTATTAAAAATTAGATGAGATGGGGTCTGGAGAGATGGCTTAGCAGATAAAGTGCTTGCCTGTGAAGCCTAAAGACCCAGTTTTGATTCCCCAGGACCCACGTAAGACAGATGTACATGGTGGCTGATGCATCTGGAGTTTGTTTGCAGTGGCTAGAGGTCCTGTTGTGCCCATGCTCTCTGTCTGTTTGTCTGTCTATCCCTCTCTCTCAAATAAATAAAAGTTAAAAAATGTAGATAAGAGGCTGGAAAGATGGCTCAGCCGTTAAAGGCACTTACATTCAAAGCCTGATGGCCTGTGTTCATTTCCCCAGTATTGACATAGCTAGACCCATAAAAGTACACAAGTGTCTTGACTTTGTTTGCAGAGGTAGGACGCTCTGCTATGCCCATACTCAATAACTCTCTCTCTCTCACACACTTTCTCATAAATAAATAAAGTCCTTTGACAAATTAGATGAATGGTTGACAACTTCTTAGTTATCATTCTGTTTCTCAGCCTTGCTAGCAAATATTTGAAGAATATTGCATAACTAAATAGCAAAACCCATATCCCAAATATACATGTACACGTATATACTTTAAAAACTGTCTATTGTAATAATCATGGAAATTTGAATATATATCTATATATTTAACACATCTATGAATTAACTATCATTGTCACTTCAGATGAGTCATAAGACTCATGAGGAAATAGGACAAACTTTCTGATATTTTATTTCTGAAACACACAAAGTAATTTCCTAATGCTCCTAACAATTCTCATTACATATTATGGTGCTGACACCTTTAACGTACACTTCCTGAATGTACGCTATTTGTTATTGAATGACATAAAAATAGAAGCATGTAGTTTCTTTGTAACCATACTTTTATCTGTTTTAAAATAAATATTATGTATTTCTACAATAAAAAATTGGTTCAGAAGAGCTGGTAAGCAGAGGAAAACGGTCAGCATGAGTGGCGGTCAAGTATCACAGTTTACCTTCCCCTTAACTGAAACTGACCAGAGCTTTTTTTTTTTTTTTTTTTGGTTTTTTGAGGTAGGGTCTCACTCTAGCTCAGGTTGACCTGGAATTCACTACAGAGTACTCACAACATAGCTTCCCTCCAGTCTTCACAGTCAGCCAGCAGCACCCTTGTTTTACCATTTCTTTCCACCAAGCCACTTTCATGTCTTTTCCTTGAAGTCAAAGTCTCCGATCACTGTAGGACAGCTGTCATTAGAATTTACCTTTCTTTTTAAAATATTTTTATTTTTATTTATTTATTTGAGAGATGGAAAGAGACTAAGAGACAGAGAGAGAGGACAGAGAATGGGTGCACCAGGGCTTCCAGCCACTGCAAATGAACTCCAGATGCATGTGCCATCTTGTGCATCTGGCTTACATGGGTCCTGGGGAATCGAACCGAGGTCCTTTGGCTTTACAGGCAAACGCCTTAAACACTAAGCAATCTTTCCAGCTCTAGATCTTACCTTTTGTTTTAACTAACCTTATGTAACTCTTAGAATTGCTATTGCTTTTATTGCTCATAGATTTTTTAAGTAAATATTTACTCCCCATTTTTTTAATTTTTAGTAAGTAGTTTTGTAGCACATAAGGTCTACCTTCTCTCACATCCAAAGGATCACTAACCTCAACAATGCTTGACTTAAATGGCAAGATATACAAAAAGCTGACTTAGCAAGTATGTATTTCCCAATGCTCTGTGCTTGTGATATTCATAATACCACCTAATGAAACTGAAATGAATGAGCTGAAATTAAAATGAAAACAAATGCTTATTAAACACTTGATCTGACTGATGCATTTCATTTTGTTTCACTCTCTCTGTGTGTCTGCCTCTTTCACTCTATATCTCTCTCAAATAAATAAGAATATCTTTTAAAAATGATATGAATGACCTTTTGTCACTGGGACACTGAAAGGAATTTTCTGGCCCATGCTGGGACCCGGCTGGCAAGAGAGACACAGCGAATCCCAGCAAACATTCAGTTCCTTCTGAGCATTTATGTAGTGATCAGTACAGATAAAATCATGACCAAAAATGCTGTTTTGGCTTCTGAACATGTACTTAGCATATATATTTAGATACTAGCAAAAAACACGTTGAGAAAGAATGAGTCTTTCCCCACTGTATCCAACACCACAACCCTATTTTCAAATGCTTTCAGCCCTCTCATTAATTCAGAACAAGGAAAGTTGAAAGAAATCTGCCTTTTCAAAGTAAACCACAGTTTTCCTTTTCTACCAGAGTATCTCACATAAAAGCCAAGTGAAGAAAAAAATGCAAGCATTTGCATAACCCAAGTTGGGAAGTAGAGTAGAGGTTTGGGATCATCAACTGCAATGCCTTCCACTCACATGTGACGGGAGTCCAGAGGTTAGGGATGACACAAACCCCACAGCTCATCAGGGACAGCACCATGGGTTAGAGCTCACAGAGAACGCCCTGACGACGTCCTCCAGGGAAATGCAGAGAAGTCCTCCTCCCTCTGCAGATACCCACCCCTGCGGTGACTGCTTCAGAAAAACTTAAGCTTATTGACTCATTCATTCATTCATTGAGTGCTGGGGCTCAAACCCAAGGCCTCACATCCAGTGGGCACACACTCTATCACAGGGTAATGCAACCGTGGTCCTCAGCCCTTCTGAGTTCTACATGTAGCAAGCTTTCAGAATTTGGATAAATGCTACATCTCATCCAATCAGAGAGTTACGTTTTATCTGTGTATTTCTCAGTGTTAGACAATCTGTTTGTGATTTAATTCTTTTTCTAGAATTTTATTTTCTTGTTATCTTTAATAGTTTCTAAAGAAGATGTCTTTAATCATTTTTTTTTTTACTATTCAAACAGATTTTCTGCATAAGCTTGTAACTCATTATCCCATATTTATCACTTCACGACAAGATAGGTATATTTTCAACCTTTATCTAAACAACAGTTCATCCAATCTTGGAAAAGCTATTAAGTTATCCTCAGCTCAAATTGAAGGATAGAAGAACTGGCTCCAGTCATTTGGTATGAACACAAAGAGGAGACCAGCCTAAAACAGTACAAGATCCATTCAACCTTTCCCCTTTAGTCCACATTAATTAGTATGTAAAGACAAAACATATGCCACATGACAAGAAGAAAAAATTAAAGTTTTCCTATATATTTTCTGGATCTTTTTTTTTTTATTACCAGTAGGTTTGTTTGTTTTGGTTTTATTTTTTTGACTTTTTGCAAAGCTGAAATTTCACTCCACACACAAGTCTTTGAATGTCACTAAGATCTTATGTCACCAATGAAGTCAACAAAGCCTGTATAACTAATTCCCCATCATCTTTCCCACTTAGCTATGCAATCATTTATGGGACAAATCACATGTTCCCTACAGTTTAATGCTTTGTGACCAACATTCAGTATAGTAACAGGCCCCACTGAACATTCAACAAATATATTAATGTTAATATGCTACATTAATATTAAATTATTAAGTATACAGGACAAAATACAGTCAAAAAAACCCTATAAAGTTTGATTAAAATTCAGGTAGCTGAGAGCCAATAAAAATATATACTACCTCTTAGAAACAAGGTCAAAAATGAGTTATGATAAATTTGTCAATCAATGAAAAGTTACTGAGGTTATACAAAAATTTTCTTAAAAGTTTGAAAATAATTTTTTGTGTTTTCTAAAATATTTTCACTTACTCGTTTAAAAGAGTGCAGAGAGAGAGAGTATGTGTGTATAAGGGCCTCCTGCCTCTGCAAGCGGACCCTAGAGGCATGCAACACTTTGGACAACTGGTTTTATGTGTGTACTTGAGAATCAAACCCAGGCCACCAGGCCGTGTAAGCAAGTGTCTTTAACTCTGAGCCATCTCCTCGGCCTGACATTGAATTTTCTGAGCGGGCAAGAATAAAAGGTGGAGAAGGAGCAGGCGTAAAGAGAGCAGTGTCACTGTGAATATCATCATTTTTGAAGACCGGCAGCAGGACATTGAGCTGGAAAGCCTTCCAGGACATGCAGAATTTCACAATGCAGGGATAAAGAAAGCTGCGGGAAAGAGGCAGGGAAGGATGGGTGCTGAAGATAACTGGGAAATGAAAGTTGGCTGAGACAGCAGCTGACCAGATCTAAGGAGCACAGTGACTTGGGTTTCTGTCTGGAAAGATAACAGTGACATTAATAGAAGGAGGTGGCAGCAGGACAGGGACGGGTCCAAGTGGGTGTTGAATTGTGCTTTGCTTACGTGGGTTTCAACTGTTAGAAGGACATCTAAGTAGATAAGCATTTATATTGGGTTCGAATCAGGGGTAGAACAGACTACATACATTCATTGTGGCCCTTCCCCTAAAGGAAGCTACTGAAATCAGGGCTTAATTCAAGGTCAAAGTGTTACATACAGAGAGAGAAGATGGCCAAATTTAGAACTCCAGGGAAAACGTGTGTTTAAGCATTGAAAGACGGATGTTATGTTTAAGGCACAGAAGAACCCATTAGAAAAGTATGACAAGAATGCACACAAAAGAGCAGGCATGTTCAAAAAGAGATGTATTCTGCAAGAGGGAACGGAGCCTAAGAAAACTACAATTAAGTTTTAGATTGGAAAGAAATGCACGAAGCTTAAAAGAGAGACTCTGGTAACCATAATGGGGCAGAGTGAAAAGAAATGAGGAGCCAGGAAGACAATGGTGGTGGGAAAGCCATCAAGAAGAGAGTCTGTTATGACCAAACGGCAAATTCAAAAGCCAGGATTTCCAGGACAGGAAATCTCACTTGCATTATTTATTTACAGTGGTAGATTTTTGCAAATGAAAATAATTACTACACAGTGTACAAAATTAGCTTCAACAATGTCTGTAAGAACCTTTTAAACCCTAGAAAGGTTGGAGGAAAAAAATCCAGACACTCACTTCACCCTTAACAATGAGACAAGCTAAACAAAAACAAAAAGTACATAAGGAATCATCTATAAAAATTACAGCTAGTGCTGGAGAGATGGCTTAGCCATTAAGACACTTGCCTGTGAAGCCTAAGAACGCATGTTTGAATCTCCAGGTCCCACATAGCCAGACACATAATGACACAAGTGTGCAATATCACACATGTGCACAAGGGGGCGCACGTGTCTGGAATTCATTCACTGTGGTTGAAAGGCTCTGGTGCACCCATTCTCTCCCTCTCTCTCTCTCTCTCTCTCTTCATCATTTCCTCTCTCTTTCTTTCAAAAATAAAATAATAGTGAAAACTCTATAGCTAAAATCATATTTCCTGGTGAAACCCTTAATTGTTCTATTATTACCAAAAACAAAGCAAGAATGCCTCCTTCTCACCACTTCTAATGAATACTGAAGTAAAGTTTGGGCAATTGAAACAAGTTAAGAAAAAGAAAAACAAATTAAAAGTTATTGCCTATTTGTTCTGTGCACATAAATTGTCTAATTGGAATTCCCAAAGGAAATTCAAAACAAAACCTAACACCAGCAAGTAGATGTGGTAAGGTTTCAGGACATAAGGCTAGTCTACACAATTTCATGGCAGTCTGGGTATTAACTACAGATGTTGTGTTTGATTATTTTTACAGAGTATCTACAAAAATGTCAACAATTAGAAAGTTCTTGGGAATAAATCAAGTTTAGAGAGTTGGTTATACCAAAATGTACAAATTTTGGTGAGAATTACTAATAAAAGCCCCAATATTTAGAGAAACATACCATGTTTAACGTTGTTAACGAGCCAGCTTTCCTTTACTAGTCTATAGATGCAATGAAATCCCAAACAAAAAGCCAGTTAGGTCTTCATAAGAAATTGACAAGATGACACTAAGATTAAGTGGAAGACACAGAATGGACACACCAATGTGAAGGATGCCAACAATACTAAAGCCTTACAGATGGGGGCTGGAGAGATGGCTTAGTGGTTAAGGAGTTTGCCTGTGAAGCCTAAGGACCCAGGTTCAATTCCCCAGTACATACATAAGCCAGATGCATAAGGTTGCACATGCATCTGGAGTTCATTTGCCGTGGCTAGAAGCCCTGTCATGCTCATTCTCTCTCTCTCTCTCTCTCTCTCTCTCTCTCTCTCTCTCTCTCTCATAAATGAATAAAATATAATTTAAAAACCCTTACAGATAGTTAGAGACTCATTATTTTGAGTCTCATTAGGCTATAGTCATCAGGACTCTGGGACAATGGTATATCTCTGTATCTACAGCTGTTCTAGAGGCTGAGGTGGAGCTCACTTGGAGGCTGAGATCAGTGTAGACAGCAGAGCAATAGTCTATTTCAGGAAAGGAAAGAAAAGAAAGAAGAGGAAGAGATGGGGAAAAAAGGGGGAAGGGAGGAGAAGAGAGTATAGGAGTGAGGGGAGAGGAGATGTAAGAAGAGGAAGGGAGGGGAGGGTAGAAAAGAATGTCTGTGTTTGATACCTGTTTGAAAGCAATGGAATCAGTGGAATAAAGGCTAAAAGAGATCTGTAAGTATGTTTTTACTAAGTTTCCAGATAAAACAAAATGTAAAGTTTTCTCAATAAATGACACTGGAACAGCTAGATATCTATCTGGAAAATAATGAACTTTTATTAGTATTGTATGTCATGTCCCCAAATTAATTTCAATGTATCAGAAACTTAAACAAACAAGTTAAAATCTACTAGAAGAAAACAGAATAAATGTGTTAGGACTATGAATGAGGCAAAGATGCCCAAGAAGAAATGGTATATGAGGGGCTGGGGAGATGCTTAGTGCATATGACGCTTACTTGCAAAACCTGCCAGCCCAGGTTCAGTTCTTCAGCCACCATATAAAGCTGGAAAGACATGTGTTTGCAGTATCAAGAGACCCTGCCACATCCATACTTACACACACATGCACACACACACACACACACACACACACACACACACACACATCTAAATTAAAAAAGGAAAGAAAAATGTATGAAACTTCACTTCATCAGAACTAAAGTCAACATCAAACAACACTAGTGTTCTTTGAAAGACACTGTTAAGTAAACAAAGTGACATGTCCCACTTAGAGAAATCATATGGCATACAGATACCAGGAGTGGGAGCAAGGAAAACTGACAGTCTATTTTAAAAGAGGGAAAGCAATGTGGCCAGACACATCAGTAAAGAAGATTTATGAACAGCCAGCAAATAACTTTGTTTGATATTACAATATCAACAATTAGGCAAAACCCCAGTACAATGTCTACAATTCAAGGGATTTGTTTGTCTTTGTTTTGTGGTACTGGGAACCAAAGCCCAGGCCTTACACGTGCTGTGTGAGGGTTCTACCACTGGGCTATTGCCTTTGTCCTCTATCATTATTGTTGTTGTTGGGGCTATTCCTTTTACTATTATTTTGAGATGGCATCTTACTAGGGTACCCAAGCTGGCCTTGAACTGTCTTTGTAGCCCAGGCAGACTTTGAACTTGTGATCTTCCTATCTCAGCTTCCCACATAACTGAGAGTGCAAGGCCTGTGGCACCAGGCCCAGCTGCAGTTTGAAAATATAAGAAAGCTTTCGACAATATGTACTAACTGGAATCCTCACATACCTCTGAAGGTTCAACAGTACTAGCACTCTGGAAAGCAGTTTGGCATTTTCAGAAAATGTAAAAGATTGCTGACCATATGATATAGCTACTCAATTTTAACATATTTACTCAAGAGTATCATAAACATATATTCAAATACAGATTTATATGGAAGTTTTAATATCAATTTTATTTGTAAGACTCAGAAACTGACGATATACATGTCTATCACCATACAAAGAAAATTCTGTATAGCCATGCATGAAAGGAAGTATTACTCAGCAGACATATGAAACAAAATGAATTTCAATACCATTATACTAAGTGAATGAAACTAAACACGTGAGGAAAGAAGTACAAAATTGCTTTTATACAAAATATGGAAAATAAATACAAATCCACATGACATAAAACAAAACAGTGGCTACCTGGGGAGAGAGAGTGAGGAGGGATGGATTGGAAAGGAAGCCAAGAAAACATTGAGGGTAATAGAAGTATCTATTATCTTGATTTCACAAGTAACTGGAAAAATCTTATCTAACTATATGCATGTGCAGCTCATTGTTATCATAAGCTTTATATTAACATGCTATAAAAAAAAGACCTCAGAAAGATAAAACTTCAGAGAATTCTGAGCTAATTTCCAAATTTCGAGAAGCATAAGGAGTGATGAAGCTGATATCTGTGGTCGTCCCTGAGGAAGCAGAGGAGGGTAAGACATGCTCGCAGACAAGGGCAAAGAGAACCCATGTGACAATCTAACTTTAGGTACTGTAGGTGTCCAGAATGTGAGGTTAGAGTCTGGAGAGGCTCACTCATGTGCCAACAATTTCCTGCTGGCTTCATCAAGGGCAGGAGACTGATGTGTGCTGGAGGCCAGGAAGGTTCTTTGGGGGGCAAGCAGTGGCTTTCTGCAGGCGGTGAGCAGAGCCAAAGGAGAGGCATCACCGTGGTACCCAAAGGCTCAGCAAGTCCAGGCAGTGGCAGCTGACCCACGGCACAGCAAAGCAAGATCTCAGAGGGCATAGCCTGCTACCTGAAGAGAGGACTCCCTAGAGACTCCAAAGCTGGCTGTGTGTCTAGGGAGCACACAGAGATGTGTCAGACTCGACACCCTGGGGAAAAAGAGAGTCCTTTTCCTACTCTCAAAACATGCAAAAGCTGGTCAATTAAACCTTTGTAAAGTGGTGACAAAGCTACTCAGTTCTGGATGGACTGAGTTCTGCATCCTTGCTGCCGGGTGTATGCATGTGTGTGTATGGTATTGTATACATAAGTCCTACCTGCATCTAGTCTTACTTGTGTGGCTCAAGAAAGAAACCAGAACCCAGGCAGAAGAAGAAGTGGTTAATAGAAGCAGCTCATAACCATTTAAAATCTAACAGAAAAAAAAAATACCCTAAATAATATCCTAAATTCTATATTCTATAATACCCTCTATTCTATAATACCCTATAATATCCTGTAATACCTTAAATTCTATATTCAACAAAATATGCTTGAAGAGTGAGTAAGCTTGCAATATGTCTGTAACCCCAGTACTCGAGGCTGAGGCAGGGGGATGAAGACCTCCATGCCAGGGTGGGTGACGCGATAAAACTCTCTCAAATAAAAGCAAAACAGCACAACACAACAACATCCAACAAATCCACAACAAGACTCAAGACAGTGACTGAGAAATGCAAATGTTTCCTTAACATTTTTTAAAAGCCTAAAAGGCAATAAACAGAGTGGGAATATTGTGATTATTTATTTTGAATGACTATTTATAAAAACGCAAAAGATTTTTATTCCTTTCTTATGTATGCATTTCAAAATTCATAGATCCTTGAAAACTAATTATAAGTCACATGTGATAGAATCTAGACGATTTCGTTCATATGCAAAATTTAGCTTATTTACCATGTAGCAGAAATAGTTGCATATGAGCAAAAAAAAAAGTTGTTCTGCATAATAATCTAAAGGACTGTCCAGCCTGGCTGCACACACTGGTCCACCTCTACTTCAGAGTAGCCCAGGCAGGAGAGCTACTGGCCTGCTCTGCGCCTCCATTTCCTCGTCAGTAAAACAATGAGCTCAAGAACCCTTATCTAAGGGTTTCCTGACGGCAAGAACATTGTATCAGTGCTTGCAACATACTAAGTATTTAATAAATGCAATTGATCATTACTAGGTTTGAAGATTACTATAGCTTTTACATTCACCTTGCTGGAGACAAAAGTTTCCCCAATCAGCATGTTTCTGGCCACCTTCTGCAAGCATTGGAGTTGTCGTAAACCTTGTGAGAGACTGGCAGGTCAAAACCATGTTCCTTACAACACCTTTATAATATGTGCCCTTTCCCTCTCATGCCCGCAGACTTCGGGGAAGTTTTGCTGGGCCTATTCATTCCAAAGTCATTTGAGATTGTGTAAGACTTCCTAAGACAGAAAGTTTAGCCAATAAACATACATTTAAAGAGGTTACTACAAGGTTGCCCCCAGAACTTCATTTCTTCCTAGCTCTCATTACATTTTCTTTAATCTCTAATCACACTGTTGTTTTTTTTTTATAGTTTTTTATTTTTATTTATTTATTTGCAAGCAGAGAGCAAGAGAGATAGAGAGACAGACAGACAGAGAATTGGCACTCCATGACCTGGAGCCACTGCAAACGAACTCCAGATGTATGTGTCCCTTGTGCATCTGGCTTACATGGGTCCTGGGGAGTCGAACCTGGATCCTCTGGCTTCACAGGAAAATGCCTTAACCACTAAGCAATCTCTCCAGCATCACATTGCTCTTTTAATAGGAGAATTTTGAGATTATTTTTCTTTTTTATATTTTATTTTTCTTTATTTATTTCCAAAGACAGAGTGTGAAATAGGGAGAGAGAGAGACAGAGAGAGAGAGAAAATGGGCATGCCAGGGCCGCCAGCCACTGCAAATAAACTCCAGGTGTGTGTGCCTCCTTGTGCTTCTGGCTTAATGGGTCCTGGGGAATTGAACCTGGGTCCTTTGGCTGTGCAGGTAAGTGCCTTAACCACTCAGCCATTTCTCCAGCCCCTGAAATTATATTTCTTATACTCACATGTAAACCTAAGGGCTACTGCACCTTCAGTAATAAATTATTTTAGCTTTGATGAAAGTAATTTTTTAACTTAAACTATTAGTGTTTAATATTTATTTAATGTAAGGGAACCTGCACATGTTATAACTAAGGACTGTAATTAAAAGAGGAAAAGCTTCATCAACCTATACTTGCAGCGTCTACACCTGCCATGGTGAGACAGATGACTTCGTAATACTTCAAGTTCCTCATGAGATAGTGAGGACGTTAACTAATACAATTCTGGTACCGAATAAAGACTTATGTCACCATGTGAAAGATTTGTAAGTTGAATTGCTATATTATTTCCAAATGATCAGCATATGACATGAGCATGATGCACAACATCACACATGAAAGACCCATTGAAAGAAGGTGGTAGAATGAAGGATGACTTCATATCCAACACTGCAAATTAAACTTAAAGAAACTATCACTTCTCAATTTGGGCATTATATACAGAAATATCTACAATGTCTGATAATATGTACTAAACTTTTTCACATTAAAGCTTTTTTTTTTCATTTACTCCCAACAAATCAACCTGAATTTCTTTAATACTGAACAGATAAAGCCTTTTGATATTTCCAATAGTAAGATGAAGATTATGGATTCTCTTGTTTGTGTATATTTATGTGTATATGGTGTGTGCATGAGTACACTCATACCATTGTGGGCTTGGCTTGTGGTGGTTACAGGACAACCTTGAGGTGTTTGGTCATGGCCTCAGACCTTATTTGAGAAAGGTTCTCTCTTATTTTGCCACTGCAGATGACAAGCTAGCTGACCTGTGAGCTTCAGGATGCCCCTGGCCCCGACTCCCATTGCCATAGATGCGCTGGGATTAGAGACACATGGGCCATTTGCTTCTGGCTTTATTTGGGCTCCAGATCCAATTGTCAGGCTTGTGCAACAAGCTGTTTTAACCACTGAGCTATCTCTCTAGCTCCCAAAGCTGAATCATGTTATCAAATGTGAAGTGATATCTTAGGAATTCTAGGTTCTGGGGCTGGGGAGATGACTTAGCGGTCAATGCGCACACCTGAGAAGCCTAAGGACCCACATTCAATTCTCTCATACCACATAAGCCAGATGCACATGGTGGCACATGCGTCTGGAGTTCATTTGCAGTGGTTAGAGGCCCTGGCATGCCTATTCTCATTCAATCTCTCCTTCTCTCTCTCTCCTGTCTCAAATAAATAAAAATAAATCTAATTTTTACCAAAGAAATTCTAGGCTCTAAATAATATCTCACTGATGCATAGGCCAGCACAGCTCTTCCATGGTATTCCCTTAAGTGCCACAATAACTCTGGGTCTAAACCATCCTCCTCACACATCATGGCTCTTTCCACTTTAAAATTTATATTCTCTGGATGCTACGGACTGCATCACATAATCCCATCTTAATTTCTGTTTTGAAACAAGGTCTTCTGTAGCAAAGGTAAGCCTGAGTACTTATGATGTAGCTGAGGTCAAGCTTCAACGCGAGATTCTCCTGCTTCCACCATCTATACTAGAATTACAAGTGTGCATCACCACACCTGATTTTATGCAGTACTTGGATCACAAGCAGGGCTTCTGCATGCCAAGAAGCACTCTAGGAACTGCATACACTGCCAGCTCACTTATCATATAACTTCCCTTGAGAGTGACTCTACTTGGTCTTATTCTCTTACAGTCCTCCAGTCACTTATGAATTCTCTCATTCATATATACCAACAGTACTTCTTTTGGATTTATTTCATCCTAATGGAATAGATTTCATAAATTTAAAACAGAAACAAGACAACAATATACCCTTAAAACAGTGGTTGAGGGTGGAGAGATAAAGACTACAGAACTTCAGTTTTTTTGTTGTTGTTTTTAATGCAGGCCTTGATGAGGAGACTGAATATCTGAATATAAGTCTGCCCAGTACTTTGGTAAATGCTTTCTCCACTTGAGTATTGTAGAATAAGTAGGTAGAATAAGTAGGTGCAGAAAAGTGGAGGAATCAAGAATACGCATTCCTGGAGAGAAAAATGAAACGTGTAAAAGACAAAACTATGGAAACTACAACAACAACAACAACAACAAAAGAATGTAGACATGAATTCAGCTATGGCAAATGTGTGTGATGTTGTTTAGAAGAGAAAGAGCAGAACAGGATGGTGGCATGGCTATCAAATTAGCGACTGGAAGTCGTGAGCAGGTATGGTGGTTTGAATCACGTGTCTCCCAAAATTCCTGCGCTTTGAATTTTCGGCCCCCAGCTAGTGGCAGTTTTGGAGGTGGAGGCTGGCTGGAGGAGGTGTGCTTCCGGGAGTGGTCTTAGAGGTGTTGCCAGTTTGCCTCGCTCTCTTACTGCCATTTCCCACCTGCTAGCAGGGGGTGAGATCAAGCCTCTGCTCTACCACCTTTTCCCCTGGAGACTGTAAGCCAGAATAAAACCTTCCCTTCCATCAGCTGCTTTTGGTTGGGTGGTGTGTCCTAGTGATGTGAAGGTGACTACAATATCAGGTGTGTCACATGCCCCTTTACAGGGTTGTTAACGTATAATACAGACAAAAGTTGTTGAGGTTTGTTTTCACTGAGTCAACTATCATTTATCAAGGACAGTTAATGTAGTTACAGCCAAACACCAATTTTCTGTGTGTTAACTAGACTGACCACACAGAGCTCTTTATTTCTACTCCCACTGCTACAGGTAAGTCACTTAGCTCATTTTTCTTTTGTTTGATTTAAACAAGATGATAAAATGCTGATGAAGAAAACTCTCCTCACCCACTCCAGCCATGAGGAAAACCAATGGGCAGTAAAGGAATGAAAGATCTGTTTTGTAATGACCACCTTCCTCCACTGTATATGCCTGAGTGTGCCATGTTGCGATATGCTATAACCAGTCTCCATCTGGGTCTGTCCTTATCTGTGCCCTACATGTGCCACATTCCAGTTGTTTCTTCCCTTAACTTTGACAGTCTTTGTTCTCGATTGAAATCATAAGGCAATCCAATCCACATAACTTGTTCTCAGGTAAACTACGTTGCAGGGACAAAAAGTTATCCATGGAATCCTAGAAGCACAATCCAAATGCACAGGAGTTCAGGCTCCAAGCAGGAGCAGCGGCACGGAAGCTAGTGTGGAGACTGGGCTGGGAATGCCCATCACATGTGGTTTCCTTGCTGTTGTCCAAACCAGCAAGTAGGCTTATGATGGTCAGCAGCCTAAGTCAAAATGAGTCCATAGCCTCCCTGGGAGGTGGGAAAATGAGGGAAGGAGAAAGCAGCAACTTCAGTTAGGTTGTTAGGGCGTCTGCTTTCCCAAATAAAGCACACTGTATCAGGAAGTATCACATCACTCCTTCGTACTGCTGCCAAATGAATTGAGCATAAGGCATCATAGTAAGATATTCAGAATCCATCTGTGCCAGCCATCAGGGAAAAAAAATCTACAAATAGATGCTATGTCACATTAAATTATTACTTGGGGTACAGATGGACAAAGATGAATGTTACTTATCATGTGACTGCACATATTTTAAAACATTTTAAGACATGGAATCTTATCCTAATTTTCACTTGGAATGCTGCCTTTCGCTAATAACTTTTACAAATATATAGTGCCAAACCAGTGTGAGAATGTCTTATTTTAAGCTAGGTGTCCTTGTGCATGCCTGGAATCCCACTTGGGGGACAGAAGTATGCGGTTAGCTGGCCTGGATAGTGAACATGCCTGGGCAACCTAGTAAGTACCTATTCTACTCTTGTTCTCTCTCTCTCTACATATATATATATATATGATTTAAACATCATACATATGATATATATATATCACATGTATGATGTTTAAATCCCCAGTACTTAAAATTTTATTGTGCCCATCCTAATCTACTTCTATGTCACATTTTTAACCTTATAAATAATTCATGCCTACTGCTATCTAGATTATGTTTTATGCTGACCCAGACCAAAATAATAGTTTACCGAAGCTAATGAAAGATTGGAATTCCACATTCAGAGATTTCTTTTGTTAACACTGTGGCCTCCTTTAGCTATGGAGAAGTATCCAAGACATTTCTCAGACTCTGAAAACACAAGTAGTATCAAACCCAGAACAAACTACATTATTTTTCTTATGTATATACATACTTGGTAAAGTTCAGTTTATAAATTAGGCATAGAAAGAGATGAACAACCATGTATTATAATAACACATTGCCAATAAATTTATTTAAAATTTAATAATTGTTTGTTTCTGGAATTTTTCATTTAATAATTTCCGACTACTGTTGATGGCAAAGAATTGAAACCACAGGCAGCTAAATTGTGAGTAAGGAAGTTATTGTGATATGAACCACAAATCATTCAATTTCTTTCTTTCTTTCTTTTCTTTTTTTTTTTTTTTATTTTTATTTTTTTTTTTTTTTTTGGTTTTTCTAGGTAGGGTCGTACTCTATCCCAGGCTGACCTGGAATTCACTATGGAGTCTCAGGGTGACCTCGAACTCATGGCAATCCTCCTACCTCTGCCTCCAGAGTGCTGGGATTAAAGGCGTGCGCCACCACGCCCGGCTTCATTCAATTTCTTATACCAGAGCATCACTGAAGATGGAAAGTGACTGACATTTGAGAGTGCAGCTAATAGTTGCACTGTGTATTTGTGTGCTTATATCAGTAAAACAAACTTCTCTGGTAAAATCCTGCAGAATTAAAGTCACATGGATGCTCACCTCACAGTGCCATATAATGTTTGCATCCCCATCTACCAAGTTTTTACATCAAAATCCAATCTCCAATGTGATCGTAGTCAGACATAGGACCTTTGGGAGAAGAGCCCTCATGAATGAGTTTAATGAGTTCACAAGAGAAACCCCAGAAAAAATTCCTTTCTATCACACAGAATGTGGTCAGTACTCAGATATTTGTTGGCGGACCCTCAGTGAAAACTGAATCTTATGCTGTCTTGGTCTTAGACTTCCCAACCTCGAAAGCCATGATGTATTCTTCTTTGTTGTCCATAAACCTAGCAGTCTATGATAATTTCTTTCAGCAGGTGAATGTACTGAAACATGTGGTCAAAATAGCAAACAAATTCCTACCCAATTTCCCAGAAATGTCTATCAGACTCTGAATGGTTTGAATTGGTTTTCTAGTCTAATGAAAACAAATGTATATAACTTATACCTTTCCCCGTCCTCAAAGTAAAGCATAACATAGTTCCATATGCTCTAATAAAGCAAATGTTTATCTTCCCATCACTCTTTTGCTGTAACACAATCCCTTTTTATCTTTAATGTCTTTGCAAGTATTCTCCAAGATCTTTGCCCCAAGCAGGCTTATTTCATAACACACATTTTCCCCTGTGTGTACTTATAAAATGCCCAGCACTTATCCTGAGTTTCTGTGAAAACTGGGGAATTGAACCAAATGGTACCATGTCCTACAAAGAATCCCCAAGGGGAAGCAGAAGACTCTTCACACAGTTAAAATTTAAAATGAAAATGTGATGAGGAAGGTACGGGGTATTGCGTAAATACACAATAAGTATTCATTTCAGAATTGGAAGTTCAGAGACAGTTTCTGAGGAGAGCTGATGTTGCAACAATATGCAGTGTAAGCAGGTGTGGATCTCCTCATGTGTAAAAGGAAAGGCGAGAACAAGACACACAGTGGTGTGGAAACCTGACAGTGTACACCTCAATTGTAGCTACTATAAAAGCTAAGGTCGGAGTTTTGTGTGAGCCCGGGTCATGCCAATTTGGGCAACATACCCAGAGCCTGATCCTGGTGAAAAAAGGAAGAATGAAAGAACTAAAAGAAAAGAAAGAAAAACAGAGAGGGGTAGGGAGGGAAAAAAGGGGGAGAGAGAGAAGAGGAGGAGGAGGGAGGAAGGAAGAAGGAAAAGAAAGAAAAAAGAAAGGAAGCAAGCAAGGAAGGTAGAGAAAGAAAGGAGGAGAGAGGAAAGAAGAAAAAAAGAAAGAAAGAGAGGGAGGGAGGAAGGAAGGATGGAAAGAAAATGATGAAAGAAAGGAAACAAAAGAGAGGAGGAAGGAAGGAAAAGAGGGGGAGGGAAGGAAAGAATGAAAAGAAAGAAAAGAGGTGGGAGAGGAAGGGAGGGAGAGTAGGGAAAAAGAAAAACAGAAAGGAAAGGAAAGGAAACGAAAGGAAAGGAAAGAAGGAAAGTGAGAGGATGGGTCGGAAATTTTCCGAGCTCACAAGGTCTCCACAAAACACTTTCTGCCTGATAACTTGGTCATCCCCACCTGCTCATGCCTCATCCTCTGCCCTGCTCTCCTATGTAAGCCCTGCCGGTGCTGTGAGCTCAACACCCGGGCCTTGTTTTAAAATCTCACCTCAGTTCATCTAAGTCCTAGATCATCTCTGGCACACTTCCCTCGATCTTTTTCCACCCTGAAGAACCATCTCCCTTCTTCCCCATTCTTTAGAGCCCATTAAGACTGTCACACACATATCACACTGATCGTTAGGGGCTGACATGTATAATTTGGAGACTATTTTTTGCTTTTGTTAGCTGCCACGTGCAGGCATTAAATTCCTTCAAGCCAGTGACTGTGCCATCCACTTTGTAGAACCTTCCCCAGCGCCAGGCGAAATCTGTAATGAACTTTATTGAGACAAGCACAAAAGAGTGACTCCTCTAAAAAGAGCACTGTGAATTACCAACCATAAAATAAGATGGAGCTTTTAGAAATTATAAAAACAAGAAGTGTCCTTTTTCTTCCTGTTATGACTGCTAAATAAAGCAGTAATGATGGCATTTTTATTAGATGTGGAGAAAGCATTCTGCCTGCTGGGAGATAGAGGAGTTCAAACGACAGCACCTAATCACAGAGCTGTGCTAGTCTACACATGGCTTCCTCTCTGCTCCCCAAAGTAATGTTGATTCTGATAAAAGCAGGACCAAAATTTTAAAAAAAAAACACAAATACATGGCCCAGGGTATATGATGATATTAAAATGCACTTATATTCATGAATACTGAGATGTCAAGTACAAAGTACTGAAAGAAATTATGGACAAGGTAATGAATTATTGAAATTTTCTTTAAAAATGCCGTAATAGCTAGTTGTGGTGGAACAGACTTGTAAGTGCAACACTCAGGAAGCTGGGGTTAGAGAATAAAAAGTCCCAGGCCAGCCTGGATTGCATAGCAAGCCCTGTCTCAACAAAGACAGCTGGAAGGAAAGGTGGGAGAAAAGGTATGGAGGATGGGAAGGAGAGAAGGATGGAGGCATGGAAGGAGAGAAAAACATGGCAAGGAGAAAGGTTAACAGAGATGTTATCCAGCCAATGCCTCAATTTTCAAAACAGGGAGTGTGAATTCCACAGATTGTAACTTAGAGTTTAACATTTAGTCGAGGCACCATTCCATAAAGATTTTTTACAATTATACTCTGTGAACACTGAAAATAAGAAGTGTTACAGAAAAGCCAGGAGTGGTCACAGGAACAGATTAACATGAGAGAATCTATGGTTACTCTTTTGGGTTTTAGTAGTTGCCCAATATCTGTTCAGCAGAAAGTGGAAACATTCCAGCAAGGGATCTCCCCAGGTCTCTCTGTCACAGTAAGCATCTGGGTCTCACAAAGAATGTAAACCCCAAGAAAGAGGTATGTGACTATATAACTGTAGGGCAGCCTTGTAAGAGCACTGATTGGACTATCCTGAAGCAGGAAGAAGCAAGCAAAGGGGCCGAACCATTCCAAAAGTTCTACCAGTTCAGTGTTGTGCAGTTCCTTGGATGAAGCCTTTAGTTCCATATTAGATGACATCCATTAGTGCCTCTGTGCAGTGGGAAATGGGTCATCTGAATTATGAGATTAGAAATAAAAAAGAATTTAAGAAGATCTTGACCTTCCGGAGCAATAGCTAAAAGAAATATTAAATTTATTTGCAATAAGTATTTTCAGCCCTAAATTAAGACAGCTGTGGTGGCATAGATGTATAATCTTAGCACTCAAGAGATTGAGGGCAGGAGGATGGCAAGTTCAAGGCCAACCTGGACTAGGTGCAAATTTTAGGCTAGCCTGGACTACAAGTGAGCCCCAAATCAGGTATCCAAACATAAAGTTGTAGAAAAATATGCAAAACAGATGTAAAAATAAATACTGTAGTATAAAAAAGAGCAAGAACAAAGAAAGTAAGAGAGAGAGAGAGAGTGATAAAGACCAGAAAGTGAGGAGAGGTTGACTGACTGTAGGGCATACAGCACACACAATCCAGTATATCCAACTATGTTAGAACGTCCTTGATATGCTTACCTCTGAGGACTATACTTAATAAAATCAAGAATTCATCCCCAGAAGAAACTGTGACAGTAAACTCTCACCCCATACCAAGTAAGGATGAGGTGAAATAATATATTGTCTTAGAAACTTCAAGAATTGTTATGTGTGGAAGAATTTGTACATAAATACTCAAAGGGGAAAAAAAGGAAACAGAAAACTTTTTTTTTGAAAAAATAATGTATTGTTCAATGTAAGAAAATAGTCTTTTTACTCCAAATTGGCCAAAAGCAATACAGGCTATATTCCAGATGAGTCTTAAATAATTTACCAGAGTTGATATTTATCCTCCTAATTTGACTTGGTAAGTATGGACAACTGTTGATAGTGACAATTCTGTTTTTCAAATTTTTTTATGTGAGTGAAAGAATTAGTGCACCAGGGCCTCTAGCCAATGCAATTGAAATCCAGATGTGTGCATCCCCTTGTGTGCATATGTGAACTTATTACACTTGCATCACTGTACATCTGGTCAAATATGAGTCCTTAGGCTTCTCCCTAATCACTAAGCCATCTCTCCAGCCTGAGAGTGACAATTCTTAAGACCTCAATATGTAAGTAGATTTGAAAGTTGATATATTGAAGGATTTGGTGCAGCATGAACCAAGGGAGAAAGAAAAAAAATGTAACTTTATGAGCCCCTGAAGCAGTCCTTAAGCTGAAACTAGAATGGGTCAATTGAAAGTTCTAAAATGAGGATCCAGAAATTTTTCTTAGTAAAACTAGATCACAGTTATTTTCAACTTTGCAAACAATATGGACTATGTCAACAACACTCAGCTCTTCTGTGGTTCCATGCAACTGGAAAAGAGACAAATAAATGAATACTTCTGAGTCTCAATAAAAATTTTTTACATACAAAATTAAAAAGTTGACCCAAGGAAACAATTGCATTACTCTGCCCAGCTGTACCAGAGCAAGGAAGGGGTTCAGGTATCCTATGGATGCAGATTGGGAAGCTGATTGCACAACAGAAGGGAGAGCTGGGCCAGAGTTAAAATTACTGTCCAAGATGGATGTGTTAGAAATGAGAAGGAATGAGAAAAAAAAAAAGCCAGGTGTCAGGAGACAAAAGATGAAAGCATCAAGTGTCAGATGGCTATAAATTATTGAAATCCTTAGAAGGATAATAGTGTTCCACTGAGAAAAAGAAGATCCAGCTCTGATTTTTCATTTGGGAAGGCCTAGAGATAGGTGTGTCCTCCAAGGTCCCTGCAGAAGTAGATCAGGTCAAAGTGAAGCCACGTCTAGGAAACTCACTTAAGAGAAGTGGAACAAAGGCCTGCAGGAGGCAGGCAGACGACAAGGGTGGCTCAGGAAGCCTCGGTTGTTGCACTGTAAGAAAGAATGCTCACCAGGTCCACACATTGATAATGTGTTGGAGAGACAGTACCCATAGTGAGGGCTGTAAACTGAAGGAAGTGTAATGGGTGACAGAAACAGCAGTTTCCAAACAGGTCTTTACAGGCCACAAAGCTTGTGAGAGAATATCAGAGATGGGCCCCTAGGTGGACAAGTCCTCAACCTTCCAAGTGAGTCCTCCCAAAACACACAGTAAAGGTTGCATGGCATTCCTGAACAAAATACCCCATGGCACCTGGCACAGTCTGACGACCTCACTACCTAGCTCATTAGGCATCTTCTGTGTAGACGCTGAAGAGCTATGAATCCATTTTTATTTAAGGCTGATTAAAATTCCCTTGTGGGTATGTCTCACACTTTCCTTATCCATTCCGTTATGGACAGACATCGAGGCTGGCTCCACATCTTGGCTATTGTGAATAGTATAGCAACAACCACGGATGTGCAAGACTCTCTGTGGTTTGCTGACAGAACCCTTCAGGCATGCACCCAGGGGTTAAATAGCTGGATCATATGGCTGTTCTATTTTTAGACTTTTGAAATCTCCCTACTGACTTCCCTAATGGCTGCAACAGTTTATATCCTCACCAGCAGTCTATAAGGGGCCCTCTTTCTCCACACGCTCACTAGCCTTTGAAATACAGAAACTTGTCACACACTATGGTAAGCCTTCCTGGTAGAAATGATTACTCTCTTTCCAGACAAGATAATGTGTGGCTTCCACGTTTAAAAACACCATGCATCTTGGCTTTCTTTTGGGTCACAGATCTCTTCTATTTTACTAAATGTGGAAAAAACTCATGCATCTAAGTACAACATCTGGGATGACAAAAACCCCTGAAACATCTTCAGAACCAATTGGCGAATCACTGAATAAGGTAGAAAGTTCACAGACACCTTCCACTGGAGCAATACAGAGTTTACGACTTCCAGCAGATTAAGCTTTGCTTTAGAATTCTAGACATTTTACTGTCGTTATACTGTTACAGCACTCCTCATAATAGAGTATCTGAAGTGATCGTTCCTGAAGAATGAAAATATATTTATATATATATATGAAAAGCAACACAATTTCCTACACTGTAAAAATAACATCTAAAATTGTATTCATTACTAAGTGCTCCAATATTTGTGTACCTAACAGGACGGTTAGTTATATTCCTATCAGTCCCAGGGCTAGTAAGTAGTCAGACATCAGTCCTTGCTGGAGAAATGATCTTAAGAAAGCAACTGTAGATGTGTGTTGGAAAGAAGTTCCAATGAACGAGATGCATCCTCCTTAAAACCCAGTGTGGTTTCAGGAAGCTGAGAACCAACAGGCCCAGCACCAGTGGCCTCCAGAAGCTGTACAATCCTCTGGCTTCCTTCAGATGTAAACTGTTTATCAAATGCAAAATGAAGAAGCCACCAAAGTGAGAAAGTAACAGAAAGACTAAGGAAATGCATGGCCTGGAATCACATGACCACATGGTCAGGCAACCCGCCTCCCCACCCCCCCCCCCCCGCCAACCCGCCCCCTCCCCACACACTAAAGAAGCACTGAGAGACAGCTCTGTGGACCCAGGCACAGGGTGCCCACGCACCCAGGCCTAGGAGTTGGTGGTGACCCCTTCTTACCACCTTCCAAAGTGCCTCTGCCATAATCACAACCAAGCAATCACACTCCCCCTGCGCTGGGACACACTGGCACACTTTGGGGAGGGCCCTCAGCTCGCTGCAAGTTTGCAGGCTGCTGGCTCTGGGCATGTTCCGCACCCACCCAGACATTTGGCGCTGGAGGAGGGCGCACCGCTTACCCACCGGGCAGCCTACTGAATGAGCAAAGCAGGGTGCTCAGCCGCACACCGAGGGCTGTAAGGTCCAGGCGGGGGACGCGGGAGGCCGCGATGCTGGGCCGAGCTGGAGGCGGGGATGCCTGGCATAGGGCATAGGAGACCGCGATCTCAAGAGTCCCTGCTCCTCCCTCCAGCGCCTCAGGTCCCCAGGGTCCCCGAGCTGGCCCCCAGGCGTCCCCCTCTCCATCTCTCTCCAGCGTGGGAACCGGGTCCCCGCTTGCTCTGGGTTGGGCAAAGCGCGGGGAGAGCTTTCTGGGAGCGGAAGGGGGAGGACACCCGGCCGCCCCCTCCACCTCTAGCTCCCCCCCCCCCCGCAGCAAAGGGTCGATTACTGTGGAGAGCGCAACCTCCCCAGGGCACAAAGCCGCGACCACTTACTCGGTGGCTTCCCAGACCTCGGCGCGGCTTCTCCAACCTCCAGCGCCGGCAGAGATCCCCGCGCAAAGCCGCACTGCGAAGCCCAGAGGGCGTCAGCCGGTGGGCGGGAGAGGTGACCTAGCGGTGGCACCTGTCTGTGGGTCCCCGCGCGAGCGCACCGGGGCACCCGCCGCCGCTCCGCGCTCCCCGTCCGCCACTGTGCTCAACAGGCGGGGCAGGAGACCTACAGAGCTCCCGATGGCCCACGTCGCTGCAAAACAATCCCGTCTTGCCTCTGTCTGTCACCAGGTCTTTCCAGCTGATGACCCCAGAACATCCTTACACTTCCTTTCTCTGTAGCAAACGACTTGTTTATTTATTTATTTATTATTTTCCAGACCTCTCTCGCCCCTTCCCTTTCTCTGCCCCAAACACCAGAAAAGAAAGTAACGGCCCGAACCCACCATGGTGTGAGCAGGCAAGGCCCCTGGGGCGAGGCTGGTGCGCCCGGGCTCGCAGGTGTCGGTCCCCGGGCTGCTCCCGGAGGCTGTGCGCCTCGCCTCGGGGTCCGTTCGCGCGCGGGGAGCACCAGGAACAGTGTGTGCAAGCAGGACTTGTGGGAACTGGCGGTGGAGTCCCACCCACTCTCTTCCCAGACTCAGGATGGGGAGCCGGGTTCTGTTCTCAGTGGCCGCCCAATCCAGCTGCCATCCTTGAAAATAAGAGGGGACGGGGACGGACTGACACCTTGGGAAGGGATGAAGAAGAGGACTCTGGGAAAATTTGAGATACTTAAAAACAGGAAAAGGTTTTCTCCAGTACACACTGGTCTGGCAATATTGTAGTTTTCCATAATTAAAAGCTTGCTGGAATGTTGTTCCCTCCTCCCTCTCTTCCTCTCTCTCTCCTCTCCTCTCTCTGTCTTTCTCCAATAGGCTTTCTTGACCAGATTTCCAGGTTTAAAGCCAACTCACTTGCCAAGTTCGTTCTATGGTCACCCAAACTGAATTTGTTTTAAATAGTTTGGTTCACTACATGCAATTCCGTGTGTGTGGGGGGGGGGGGGACGACGCATGCACACACACACACACACACACACACACACACACCCCTTCTTCTGATATTGATGAGTTAAAAGTCGCCTTTCTAACATTAAAAGTTGTGCTTTTTCTTTGATTTTCTCACCTTAAAAAGCATGTTTTATTTAAGTTAGCTAACAAGTTGATTTCCATGTGGTTTATTCATAGCATCTTTAGTTTTTTTCAGTATTTTATTTACGTATTTGAGTGAGAGAAAGAGGCACAGGGAGAGAGAGAGAATGGGCATGTCAGGGCCTTCAGCCATTGCAAATGAACTCCAGATGCATATACCACCCTTGTACATCTGGCTTAAGTGGGTCGTGGGAAATGGAACTTGGGTCCTTAGGCTTCTCAGGCAAAATCCTTAACCACTAAGCCATATCTCCAGCCCGCATCTTTAGTTTTGATTAACCCTTCTCCCACCACGTCTTCTCCTCCATCCCCCTCTGTTGACCCCACTTCTGTGATCCTCACCCATTCTCACACCGCTCCTTCTGCTTACACACACGCTTCCCTCTGCCCTTAGCGCTCTACTTTCTTCCTCCCTTATGTCTCCATTCTAGCTTCCTGGTCTCTACTACGACACACCCAACTCAAATAGTAATCTAAAATTTGAGGGTAGGATCCACGTGGTGAGAACATGGGGTTACCTCACTTAGTATAATATTTTCCTGATCCACCTTTTTTTTCAGCAAATTTCTTATTTTACTTTTTCCTTACTCCATTGTGTTTATGTACCACATTGCCACTATCCATTCATCACGTGATGGTCATCTAGGCTGATTTAATCTCCAAGCTCTTGTGAATAGAGCATCAGTTAATATGGAGGACCAAGAATCTCTGTAGCACAGTGTAGAGTTCTTGGGGTATATGTCCAGGAGTGGTAGAGCTTTCCATGGTGGTATGTGTGAAGTCATATTTCACTATGAAGTCACAATTACTCCCTATCTCTTTGGGATCTTTCAGCTCCAGCAAGTCTGTCACAAAGGACTCATGATTATCTCCTCTGTCAGCTTCTAGACCTGCCATTGACGTTGAGTCCATTCAGAGATATGTGCAAATGCTTCTCACTCTCACCTTCTATGTAGCAAACATCAGTCAGAATCAGACTAAAAAAAGGATGGGAGGAGAGCAGAACAGAATTAGGAGAGTCACTGTTGTAGTCAGCTCCATGCTGGGATGAACCCCCAAAGAAGACACAGGTGATGGGAGGAATGGGAGTTATTTCAGGCTTACAGATCCAGGGGAAGTTCCGTAATGGCAGAAGCAGCTGGCACCCTTTACCAAGTCCATGTGCATAAAAGCCACCACCAGCACCAGAAGCAAGGTGTGGTGGTGATACTCAGACATCAGGAATTGACATCACTGCTTAGGAGTTAAAGGTCCATGAAGGAAAATATAGGAAGGTTTGGTGGTGATTGGTTGAGTCAAATGCCCTAGTTGCCCTGTTTTCTGCTGTGAAGTGGCCCTTCATGTAAGGTGCTATCTCCCCACGTTGACGTTACTCCTGTCAATATTCCTTTCATTCTCAAACATGTCTTCTCACTTGACCACTTCGGTTTATCACCGTCAAATTTCATATCGCACTAAATCCCTTTGTAAGTACTGCATTTAAGTACGGTGAGAACTGAAAGGTCTTGAGAGTACAGAAATAATCTCCACAGACCCCAAGTGCTTAGCAGTACACTGGGGCTTACAATATGGATTCAATCATTTGACTGTTGAGTGGATAAGTGGTACCTGAAATTTCCAACATTTTCCAGGACCATTATCTCTTATGGATACCACGTAAGTTAAAGCCCCTGGTCTCTGTGTTGTTGATAATAGGAAAGTTACCTGTGACAGCTTAATACAAATGCTAACAAGGATGGATATTCGGTGGAAAGCAACCCACCACAACCAAATTTCCCCTGGAGAAAAAAAAAAAAAGTCCAAGAGGTTTGTATTTCTTCTCAAAATATTTTCTTCCCAGGCCTACAGTTGAACACAGTACAAAAATATCACAATGTTCATCATTTTTACCCTTTCCCATAAAGTGATGGTGACAGCCAGTGTGGGGTCCAAATCTGTTATCCAAGGTGTGGTTTCTGCTGCAGTGACATCAACATAAACTATCATCTTTTAGGAACCTCAGGCCCCACCTCCAACCAATTGGACCAAAACACTCATTTCACTAAATCCTTAGGTAATTCCTACGCAGGTCAAAGTTCGAGTCACACTGGTCTAAATAAATTCAAGTATGTTAAAGTTTAAAAAACAACCAAAAAAATGAGATATGTGAATCTAAGTCCAAGATACTTTTAGAAATTCTCTTTTTATTTTTATGTTTTGCTATCATCACATCTAGTCAAATAAAATAAAGAATTGATTATGATTATTTTTACATCCATAAATATTAGAGAAGAGAGAATCATTTTTAGTAAGCAAACCACTGAGTGATCAAGTCAGGATAACTCATCAAACACAAATGAGGTAAGAATACACTCTACCTCTCTATTATTCTATCCTCTCTATTTTGTAACATTATTTGTAATCAATTCACTTTACTATACCTATTTAGACAAATTTTACACTGTGACTGGAAAGAATTAAGCGCATGCTAGTCCTCCAAATGTATTTTGGGAATGTGAAACTTACAAAATGTAGAGCATATGAAGTTGAGGTTTATAGACTTCTCTTCTTGGCATAAATATTCATGAAGAATTTGGAACTTGAAATTGATTCTGGTGGTGACAAAAATTTTGTCTTGTATATTTTGTCAAAAGTATGGTGCTTGTTAGGGATACATGGGGTAGTGGATGGAATAATGGCTCTTTAAATATACTCACATGGTCATTCTCAGAACCTGTCAAAAAGGAGAATTGCCAGGTGTGGTGGCTCACACCTTTAATCCCAGCATTCTGGAGGCAAAAGTTCAAGGTCATCATGAGGCTATAGAGTTAATTCCATGTCAGCCTGGACTAGAGCAAGACTCTACCTCAAAAAGCCAAAGAAAGACAGAGAGGGAGAGAGAGAGAGAGAGAGAGAGAGAGAGAGAGAGCAAGAATAAGAACACAGATGGAACAGTGCTGTGGTTTAAATATAAAATCCCATCTCCCTAAACACCCCATAGGCTCATGTGTTTGAACACATGATCCCCATCTGGTAGAACTGCTTGAAAAGGTAGTGAAACCTTTATAAGGTGTACATAGATGGAGAAAATGGGTTGCTGTTGGCCAGACTTGAGGTTTTGTATCTGAGCCCACTTCCTTTTCACTCTTTTATTTCTGATGGCAAACTCCTGCTTCTGCTATTACTTCTCCACCATTTCCCAACATGACACTTCCTCCTGGAACTGTAAGCTGAAAACAAGCCCTCTCCTTCTGAAGCTGATGCTGGATGGGTATTTGTCACGACAATGTGAAAGTAACTGATACAGAAAATTGGTACCTGAGAAGTTACATCATTGGTACGATGGATCTGAACATGGGCTTCTTAACCCTTTAGAACTGGTTTGTGAAAGGAAGGTAGAAAAGCCTGGAGCTTTGACCTGAAGAAGCCTTACGATTCCGTGATCAGACCTCAAAGCTTCATTCTGCATGGCTTAACATGATGATGTGGAAGAGCAGCTTGGTAAGAGAAACAGGAGGCGTGGAGGCTCAGCTCATGAAGTTCAGAGGCTGTCAGAGTCAGTTCCAAGTTGCAGGGATGAATATTTAACCAGACACTGTCTATGGGAGGAATGGGTTCATTTTAAGCTCGTATCCAGCAGAGGGTCCATCCATGGCAGAAGAAACTGCTAAATTCCATTCATCCAAATAGAGAGAAACAACTGCCACAAGCAAATAACCACGAGCAGCAAACACAAGCCCAGAGCTCAGACAGCTCTTTTCATACCTTTGGGCTTGAATCAGATCCACCTGCAGTAACAACTCCCCCCAGAGGCCCCCAGTAGCCAAAATGTTCCTACCAGGGGCCAAAGTTGCAAGCTCAATTTTAAAAATACACCTTAGTCTATAGAGCCATACCATTACAATACCATATTCAAACTACACAGAGAGCAGCAAGGTCTCTATCAGAAACCAGGCTAGAGGCAGTTCATGTGAAACGATGACAAAGAAACTGTCTGCATTCTTCCTTAAGACAGGTTAAATGCAAGATACTAAAATAATTTATTTGCAGAGGAAATTTAAAAGCAAAATGACAGTCTGAAGCATTTTTAAAAAATATTTTGTTTATTTATGAGAGAGAGAGAGAGAGAGAGAGAGAGAGAATGGGCACACAAGGAAATCTAGCCACTGAAAACAAACTCCAGACACAGTAGGCCATTTTGTGCATCTGCCTTTATTGTGGGGCCTGGGGAATCAAACCCAGGTGTTAGGCTTCACGGGCAAGTGCTTTAACTATTGAGCAATATCTCCAGCCCCTGAGGCATTGTTCTTACAGACTGCTTATATTTATTCAGACCTACCATGAAAGAGAGCAAAGTACAGAATAGAAAAAATATTTTTAAAAATAATGGTTTCGAAAGGAAAGAAATTTGAGAAAGTCCAGTGTTCCAGGCAAGTAGATAACAGCTAAACAGGGTGTAACTCTTAAAAAAAAAAAAAACCTTTATGTTTATTTATTTATTTGAGAGAAAGAGAGAGAGATAAATAGGTAGAGGGAGAGAGAGAGAATGGGAGTGGCAGGGCCTCCAGCAACTGCAAGCAAACTCCAGATGCATGCGCCCTCTTGTGCATCTGGGTTATGTGGGTCCTCGGGAATGGAACGCAGATTCTTTGGCTTTGTAGGAAAACACCTTAACCGCTAAGCCATCTCTCCAGCCCCAGGGTGTAATTCTTAAAGAAATTAATACCATTATAAAGAAGCTTATTTCTTTCCACTGCAACAATTGGAAAGATGAACTGAGGGAAAAAATAAGTAAATAACCAGCCACTAAAGCTTTCAGCATGTGAAAATACAAATTCATTTGAAAGGGAAAGGCCTGAAGGGAGTCCCCTGGTCCCCATAATCAGCAGACAGAGGTCCAAGGCCAGACTACAGAACTTTGCAGCATCATCCATTCGGTACTGGCTTTGAAGACATGAAAAAGCACAAAGTCGAGGGGTTCATCAAATATAGCAATACTGTTCCAGATAGCCACAGAGGCCGGGCCGTGTATGACAGGGACAGACTCCCTGCAAGGAAACCTGGAGAGGCCACAGAAAAGGAACCCTAAGTTTCAGTAGGTAAACGCAGAGTGTTGGAGATACCAAAGCCCAGGTGAGCTACATGGTCAGAGTGGCTGTGGCCCATGAGGAAAGGTGTGTATATTACAGGCAGCAGAGCTCGAAGGGCAGAGCTACCTAAGCTTCCTGGAGTGCACATGATTTCATCTTGAGCCCCAGATCCCAAACATGGAGCCGCAGAACTTAACATTTGTCCACTGTGTTTGCATCTCATATTGATTCAATCTTTCTTGCTATGTCCCCATGCCTCTGTCTTTGGAATAGGAATACTTATTCCGTGTCTTTCTGTGTTGGAAATATGCAAATTGCCCTTTGACTTTACAGGGGATCACAGTTAAGAGTTGGCCTTGAGTGTAACATGAGACTGCAAATTGGACTTTTGAACAGTGTTTGGACTGGCAGAGACGATGGGGACCTGTAAAGCTGGACTGAATGTGTTTTGTATCATGAGGTGGTCATGAATCTATAAGGGTGAAAAGTGGAATGTGGTAGTTTGAATATAATACATATCCCATGGCCTGATTAGTTCCAATACTTAATCCCCAGTTAATGGCCCTCTTCAGGAAGCTTGGGGACATCTCTAGCAGGTAAAGCCTTGTTAAAAGAAGTACACCATTAGGGTAGGGCATAGAGGTTTTATAGTTTAACCCCGGGTATGGTTCTTTGTCTCTCTCTTCTTCTCTGCTGATCTGAAGATACGACTCTGGGTTCCTCTTGCTACCATGCTTTACTCGACCATGATGAAACATCCCCCAAAACTGTAAACCAGAAACAAAACCCTTTCCTTCCCTAAGCTTCTTCTGATCAGTATTTTTTTTTTTTTTTTTTTTTTTTTGGCCCAGCAACAGTAAAGTAACCTAGACAGAAAGTTGGTGCCTAGACATGGTACTGTTGGTGTGATAAGCCTGACCACATGGTTTCTAACCTTTTGTAGTGGGTTTTCTGAATGAATAGGAAATGATTTGGAAGTTTGGTTAAGAGGAGTATTATAATTCCGTAAGGAGAGATGATTCTGGTGAGAGTTTGGAAGATCAGAAAGCCAAGACAACTGTAGACGTTAGAGCCTGAGAATAAAGTTTTAAAAGGGATAAAAAGGACTTTATTGGAAACTGGGCAGGAGGCAGTTTGTGTGATAGTCTGATGGAGTATCCAGAGTCATTCTGCCCATGTCCTGCACACGTCAGTGAAGTGGCCCTCAAATAATGGACAGGATGGGAAAATAACTCTGCAGCTAAAGGAACTAGCTTGCAAAACCTGCCAGCCTAAGTTCAATCCCCCAGTACCACATAAAGCCAGATGCACAATGTGGTGCACACATCTGGAATTCTTTTGCAGTGACAAAAGGCCCTGGCACACCCATACACTCTCTCAAATAAATAAATAATAGTATTTTAAAAATGTTTTAAAGTAATGAGCTAATGTGTTTTGGGGAGAAGTTTTAAGACAGAAAACATACATTGTATGGTTTGGGTTCTCTCTACTGCTCTGACACAGACCTATACTGAATGATATGAAAATGTGATTTGACACAGAAAGAAAGGTAAGCAAATTTGAAGACCCAGTCCCAGATACTACAGCCTCTTCAGCTTAAATTATTAAAGAGTTTACCTCTATTACAAATGAGCCAACTTCTCTGTACTTGGACAATAGGAAGAATGCCTTGAGGGAAACTCATCAAAGCCTTCTCAAGTACAAAGTACCAAATCCTTTCATATTCTTCCCACAAATGTATTCCAAAGGACAAAAAGCCCTATAGCCAGATTCATCCCAGAAAGGACCTCACTTCTCAGCACTGATTTTCGGTGGCATTTACCTCTAGTTGCTGGAAAAACACCTGCCCAGAAGCATCTTATGGAAAGAAAGGATTTATTTCAGACTTAGATTCCAGGAGAAGTTTTATCATGGACGAAGAAGTGAGCTCACTTCATCATCCACCCACAGCAGAGAAGCAATGGCCAGTACCAATAAGTAGGAGCTAGCTTGTCACACCTGCCTAGGTCTGGACTCACAATCTGCCCCCAGTGACGTACCTCCTCCACCAGGCTTATGCCTGCTGATGACTCAATAGGAAGCTTAACAAAAAATACCCGAGGCTATGGTGCAGTTTACACACAAACCACACACTGACATATAGTGGCATAAGAATGTGTTGAGACTATATAATCAAAATTTGGAACCGTACATTACTCAGAATATTTCAATATATCTTTTGCAAGTAAAAGTTGACTGTTTTAAAATAACAGTTAAGAAAAATAAGAACATATCTTCTTTGTTAATTCCATGGGAAGGTATAATTGGCCCTAAGAACATGTCTTTTTTTTTTTTTAATTCCATGGGAAGGTATAATTGGCCCTAAGAACATGTCTTTTTTTTTTTAATTCCATGGGAAGGTATAATTGGTCCTTACTTTAAGTTAGTTCAACATTGCTTCTCTTTATTCTATTTTTCAACAACATTCTTTCTTTTCTAGCTTTGATCCCTTTGCCCTAGTTGTTTAATTTTATGTCTAGGAGCTACAGAATTATATGACTAGCCACTTTAAAACAGATTTTATGAAGTTTGGAATTTACAATATTCTTTCTTTCCCCTTCCCATTTCCTTCTCTATTCCTCACACCTTCTTTCTTTCCATCCTTCCATCTTGCTTTACCTTATATGCTTTATCTTATTGTATTCATTTGTTGTGATGTTGGAGATTAACCCTAGAGCCTGTGCATGCTAGACAAGTATTTGGCCACTTAGCTTCATTCACAGTCTCTGAATTTTCTATTTTCTAAATAAATAAAAATAATAAATGCCAACTTCCAGCAAAGAGAACAGCAAAAAGATAGACCAGAGAGTTCTTTGTTGTGGTTCTAACATTTTAATTGTTGGATGAGAATCATTGTAACTAACATTGTAGGCTGTTAACAGGGCTAGGCACTCCTTAAGCCTTTTGCACATATTACAATATTTATTTGTCCTAAACTCCTTTTGGTATAAGTGCTATTATGATGTAATGTCTGAACAAATCGACATATGGGGAGATTATGTTTCCCCAAATCCTACAGCAAAGCCTATAGTAAAATGAAGCCTCAAATTCTGGCGATTTGGCTCATAGCCCTGGGAGATTAATCAGGCTTGTCATGCTGAAAAGTGTCTGCAATTTTTTTTTTCTTTCAGAATAAAGTTCCCCAGGCCAGGCCCTGCTAAATTGTCTTCTTATATAACTGATGGACTGCAGAAATCTTCATCTTAACAAGCATCTGCAGACCATCTGATGATGGAGGATCCCATCCAGAAGCACCATAGCTTTCAAGGTGGGAAAACTGTTTCCTGAGAAGGACAGGCATACACCATGAAAAGTCGTGGTATTACACATAGGCATGGAGTTTCAACTCCAGCACACCCACCTGTTTCTGCTTTCTTGATTTCATTGCATGACATTAGTTATAACTTATCAAGTGATTGATGTAGAAGGTAAGTTCCAATAACTCAGTTGGCTAATGGAATGGTTAACTGACATAGGGTATTGTTTCTCTTTGGATAGTCTCCGTGTGTTCCATGTATAAAGTTCCATGTGTAAAGACTTGGGCCCCAGTGTGACACTATTGGGAGGTGGTGAAATCTGTGAGAGGTGGAGCCTAGTTGGAAATCTTCAGGCCACAGGGAGTGTGCCCATAAAGGGGGTAATTTGAAAAATGAGTTGCTGCCTCTCTCACTTTGACATACTGGTTATGAAGTAGCCAGTTGTTCTCTGTCATGTGCTCCAGTGATGTTGAACTGGAAAACCAGCATGAGCAACCCCCGAAGCTGAACCAATAGAAACTGTTTCTCTTTTATAAACAGATCTATTTTATTTTAATTATTTGTTTGTGAGCAAGAAAGAGGTAGAGAGATAGAAAGAATGATAGATAGATAGATAGATAGATGATATATAGATGGATAGATAGATAGATAGATAGATAGATAGATAGATAGATAGATAGATAGTAGATAGATAGATAGAGAAAGAGAATGAATGAATAGGCACACCAGGGCCTCCAGCCACTGCAAATGAACTTCAGATGCATGAGCCAACTTGCATATCTGGCTTATTTGGGTACTGGGGAATTGAAGCTGGGTCCTTAGACTTTGCAGGTGTGGTAGTTTGAATAGATGGCCCCCAATATATTCAGTTCTTTATTGTTTGTATTTTGCATCTGCAGCCACCTGGCTGGAGGCAATGTCACTGGGTGGATCTTAAGGTGCGGTGGTGGGTTTCAGATTTAAATCTAAAGATATGCAGAGTGTGCCTAGCTGGAGTTCCTGAAGTGTGCTGTGTGGCTTTTGGCTTTTAGGCTTGTGCTTCTCTCTCTCTGCCTGGTCCTGTGAAGGCAGGCCAGATTCTTCTGCCATTATGGAACTTCCCCTGGATCTGTAAGCTTCAATAAATATCCTTTCCTCCATAACTGTGTCTGGTCTGAAAGTTCATCTCAGTGAACCTGAAGCTGTCTGCTACAACAGGCAAACACCTTAACTGTAAGCCATCTCTCCAGCCCCTCTTTTCTCTTTTATAAGTTAATCATATCAAACTACTGCTGATTATAGTTATGGAAAATTGTATAACACAGACAGTTTGTGTTCATTTAGTGGAAAGGAGGAAGGAAGGAAGGAAAGAATGGAGGGATGGATAGAGAGGAAGAGGAAAGGAGGGAAGGAAGGAAGACAGAAGTTGTATTATTTACATTTCTTATGGTTGTGTCCAAACACATGACAAGAAGCAACTTAAGGAAGGACGGGTTTATTTATTTTTGTTTACAGTTTGAGGTTATAGTCCATCAAGCTGGGCAAGGCATGGGCATAGGGGCAGGAACTTGAGGCAGCTGGTGGCCTGGCATCTGAAGTCAGGCAGCAGAGAGCCAGGAATGCTGCTGCTCTCCTCTTAGGATTTGGCTGATGATCCCCAGCCCATGGCGATGGTGCTGTCCACATGCAAGGCATGCCTCACCACCTCAGTTATCTAATACAAAAACTCCCTTACAGGCATGTCCTGGGTCTAGTCCGCAGCACTGCAAAGTACAAAGGGTAAACATTCATAGCATCACTTTTATAAGAACACATTTACTCAAAATTAGAAATGGTTTTAATATAGAGGCCTCTGAGCAATCTCTCTCTCTCCAATACATACATATGTACATATACATACATATATATATGTGTGTGTGTGTGTGTATGGAGAGAGAGAGAAAGAGATTTTATTTTCTGGGCATTGAACTGAAAGTCTTGCATATTTCTCTAGACAAATGCTTCATTACTGAGATATATTCCCATTTCTTAAACTTTAATAAATATTCCAGATTAACAAGATCTGTACTCCCTGGCAGAGAGAGCCATCTATGTAGAGAAGCTAGTTTGTAACTTTCAAAGGATGATTTTTTAAAAAATATTTTTATTTATTTATTTTTATTTGACAGAGAAAGAGGGAGAGAGAAAGAAAGAGAGAGAATGGGTATGCCAGGGTCTTCAGCCCCTGCAAATGAACTCCAGACACTTGCACCCACTTGTGCATCTGGCTTACATGGATCAAACCACAGTCCTTTGGCTTTGCAGGTAAATGCTTTAACCACTAAGCCATCCCTCCAGCCCAAAGATGATTTTTTTAATTATTGTTATTTTTTTGATTGAGAGAGAAAGCCAGAGAAAGGGAAAGAGAAGATAGGTACACCAGGGCCTTCAGCCACCGCGAACAAATGCCAGATATGTGTGCCTCCTTAGGGTCATGTGTGACTTTGTGTGCTTGTGTCACTGTGCATCTGGCTTATGTGTAACCTGGAGTTTCAAACTTGAGTTCTTCAGCTTTGTAGGCAAATGCCTTAACCACTAAGCCATCTCACCAGCCCCAAAGAATGATTTAAAAAAGATGAAAGCATGCATCAGGCAGTAAATGGTCTTCTCATGTTTTAATGTTGAAGTGGGGAAAACTATTCTCTAATTATTTATACTTATTTTTACTTACATAATACTGGTGTAGCTGTAAAATACAGCAGTGAGGAAAACAACACAGCTCTCATTCAATTCTCCAGTTCATTGTTCATCTGCAAGTTATTCACCTACTGGGGATGTCTTGTAGCAAGGAGCTAATGAGGAGTTTTTATAAGCATCTATGTGTGGATGTTGATGGTGTATCTGCTCCGTCCTTTCCCTCAGAAGTCAGGGTGCTTTCTTTAACTCCAATACTAAGTATATTCCACACAGACTTCTTCCTCGGGGAGAAAGAAGCACATAGATCTCAGAACTGAAGAGGGATCCAAGAAGATTCATAGACTTCAAGTGATAGTCTCTTCAGAGAGGGCCAAAAGGCACATCCTGAGCCACAATTAAAAAAAAAAGTGATTCAAGCTTCAAAGGAAAGGGAATTGTTTTGACATAAAGAAAAGGCAAATTGTGCAGAGGCAGACTTGTTGAAATCTCATTTTGTGAAAATGACATTTATGGCTGCTACTCTCATATTTATGAAATACTTTGTTTAAACAGTTGAAAATATTACCTAAGGGAAATAGTGTCTTACCAAATCTCTTCCTTTATTGCTTCTTAGAGTAGTCTATTTTGGTCTGATTTTAAAGTGAATGCAGTGGGTCTTCTACTTCACAGCACTGTGTGTAGATAAACACTTCCAGAACTAAATACCTAAGAAACTCAGGTGAAAATTTAAACGTGCTGTGAAGGCATAACTTGGCTGAGTGTCTATTAATTGTAGCTTGTTAAGACTAGGATCTGTGAATAAAGAGGGTGCTATTGTTGAGCAAACATTCTTGCTGGCCATTTCCTTCAAGCCAATGTGTTTGCACGCATGCATGTGTGCATGCACATATGCATGTGTGCTTGGCTTAGACCTAGATATTGGCCAGGAGAGACAGAAGATAAAACTAAGCACTTCTGTATGGAAAGAACAGCACATTAATAGAAACCTTGTGGGATGGGGAGGTGGGGAAAGGGGTTCTGCACAGAATATCTTATCTATGAATGGATTGCTCAGAAGGGAGAATGGTGGAGGGGAGAAAACAATGCACTTTTGAGAGTTTCTAATCACAGGTCTGTATGTCTATCAGTTGGGATTGGAAATGAATGCTAATTCTGTAGATTGAAAACCTCCAGACAGATCCCTTATTTTGAAGTTGAGAACATCTCAGGAGCAGAGCCCAAGCAAACACTAATCCTCATGAGGGAATCTAGAGATAAGCCCCAAATAGTCTCTGCAGACAGAGCCCAGGAAAAGAAACTTGTAGTAAGAAGGTCATTAAGTCCACGAGGGAAAGAAGCATGCCACACACATGGTAGAAAACAGTGCTAAATCCATTAAAGAGCAGAGCTCCAGGGTCCACAAAATTGAAATTACTTGCTAGCTAGTCAGAATTGCACTGACGAGTTCCTGGACAGAACACTAAGCTGTGGAGATGAGATACACACCCTCCCTCCCAGGACTCACACAGAAAGGTTCATATATGGAAGGACTGGTCCACTGGTATTGCACTTTTGAGATGTGACTGATTGGTCCATGACAACATTGACCTCATAGACGGGTGAACACAGGGATGCTTCCATAGCTTAAGGGACTGCAGAAGTCAGGGTCTAGTTGGAGGAAGTAGGTCACTGAGGACACACCATTGATGAGTGTATCTCCTCCTGGCCCCGGCTCTCGAGCTCTCTCCCTCTCTCTCTGCTTCCCAGTAACAATGAGGCAAACACCTTCTTCCACTCCACTATGTCTTGCTGCCGTGCTATGTGGCTTCATTGCAGGTTCTAAGAAATAGAACCAGCTGACCTTGGACTGAATCTACTGAAACCAAAAGCCAATCTAAATCCTTTCTCCTTTAAGTTGTTGTCACCGGCATTTTGTTAACAATGACAAAAAAAAAGAAAAAAGAAAAGAAAAATGACTAACCCACTTAGATCAGCACTTCTGTCTCACAGCTTCTGCGGTTTCAATCCATGGCCACTTGACTGTTTTTTTCTGCATGTAGAGCACCCGAGGGAGAAAGAGGCACAGGGAGGGACAAGTGTCCCAATACTTACTTCAAGGGCATAATTTCAATCATGTAAAAGCTTGGCGTGTTGAGAAAATTTACTTGAGATATCAAAATTATGCATCTCAGTATTGAGATTACATTAAGATTAAAAGGAGCTACAGAGGGCTTACTGGTTAAGGTGCCTGCCCATAAAGCCTAAAGGATCCAATTTCAATTCCCCAGTGCCCACATAAGCCAGATGCACAAGGTTGTCACATGCCTCTGGAGTTTGTTTGCAGTGGCTAGAGGCATTGGCGTCCCCATTCTCTCTCTATCTGCCTCTCTCTGTCTCCAAATAAGTAATATATATATATATATACATATTCTTTAAAAAGGAGCTCAAGATGCTAGGGTATTTGAAAACAAAGTAATGAGAGAAAGTATTACTCAGTTTTCTCAGTTTTGGGCTGATGGTCCCTTCAATCCATCCAGGAGGATCTACATCATGAGGAACTCGTGGGACAATGGACATGGCTGAGGGACTCATGAAGTAAGTTGAGTGCATTTAGAATGACAGCATGCATGGCCTGTTTTGTTTTTTCTCCCCCATGTTCAGAACCCTTATTTTCTCATTTATTCACTGACAAAGAGAAGGAAAATAACTCTCTATGGCTTGTTAATTAATTACTCACTTTAAAAAAATGAGTAACAATTATATCCCAGGTACTGTTCTAGAAAGAAGAATGATTGGAAAAGGGTCCCTGCCATTATGGGCTTCGTAATTCCTTTATGACATGATAGACAACAATGACAACTAAAATAAAAATACAACGCATGCAATGTCAAATGATTACGTGTGTGTGAGTAGGGATGACTGTGGAAGTCTGGCAAGAAACAGAGGGGAGTGGAGTGAACTTCAGCTGTTCAGCCAACTGTGTCGTGTTATTTGTTTGTCTCTGAGTTACAAGCTATTTAAATTTGGTTATAACCACTCATCAGATTGCCTTTTTCTTCAGAAACATTTTACTTTATAGATTCCAAACAGAATGGGGTGTTAACAAGCTATTGAAGATCCTGGAGGAGGAATGTAGAAATGAGAGGAAAATAACATTGATTGCTTGAGATTACAGGATGGGTTAGAGATATTCCCTTTGTCTCTGCAGGTCACTGCTGTCACCAGAGAGAATGGTGCTTCTTCCCTCCATGCTCTGACAACCAAATCTCATGTGAATTCAGAATTCAAATCCAACTCTTTATTAGGGAAGGGATTCTGGGAGCCTTCATATCCATGCTTCTGTTTACATCACTAAAGGTAGTATAGACAGAGACAGGAATGGTTCTAAGCTGAGTATAGATAATCAGATATAACAACAGGGCTGGAAAAGTCAATTATTGCAAATAATGAAAAAGTTTGTTTTTATCTAAGGAATCCTTACAATGTCTAGTAGAATATTTAACGTGCTCATTTAAGGTATATATAAATTCACTAGGCTTGAGCTAATTTACCAGAAATGTAGAGAATGAGGAGATAGTATGAGAATAAGAGTAGGTTGGAGAGCTGGGTGTGGTGGCTCACGCCTTTAATCCCAGCACTTAGGAGGCAGAGTTAGGAGGATCGCCATGAGTTCAAGGCCACCCTGAGACTACATAGTGAATTCCAGGTCAGCCTGGGCTAGAGTGAGACCCTACATCGAAAAAGCAAAACAAAGAAAAAAGAAAGAAAGAAAGAAAGATAGAAAAAAAGGTTAGCTTAGAGAATGAATGACTTAAGGAAGGTGGTAGTGAAACTGAGAGAAAAGAGCGCTCTGTTGCAAATTATTTTTATTGAGTGGTTAGGTGGATGAGGTAAGTGTAGGAATCAAGAATGTTGAGAACACTATTTTGTTCAGTTATATTTCCTGTTCATTCATTAATTTTATATATCTAAATACTTGTCCTATGTTTTCATGAGTTGAATTATGTTATTAATTTTACCTTCAATGATTTTTTTTATTACTTTTTCCTTGGGTTCATTAAAAGAAACAAATACATAACCTGGACACAGTTCTCTAGGAGTTCACATTCTAAAAGAAGAAAGGTAAATTGGAAAACAATCACCGTAGAGTAATGCAAGTTATATAGCAGACCTATGATCATTTGGTTCTTTGTGAAAACGTGGAGGGTAATGAGTAATTTTGATGAGTTTAAATATTTGAACTGAGAATTTAAGGCTGCTTAGGAATTTTATTAACAAAAACACAAATTGCTCTCACAAAGTTATTGATTAGGAAATTGAAGTCTGGATTTTCAACTCTAAATTAGAGATATAGAAGAGAATAGTATTCTCTGGGGCCATAGCTCATGAAAAGAGTCAGTTGGCACGTTGTCGTCTGTCTGACAAGTAGCAGGCATTTCCTCTATGGAATGCTGTTGTGTAGCTGCACACACACCGTGCATGCCACTAAAGAATAATCCTACCCTTCACATTCTAAAACATTATCTGAATTTTGAGTGTGATAAAATAAATCCCATAAAATACGTATTTTTCCCTGTAGCCAACACTGTTCAGTCAGTTCAAGCATTCTCATGTGCTATTGGGAGGACTGTAAATGGACCTGCGACAAATCACCTAAGAATTTATAGATATTTTTATGTCAAAATTGGCATTCTGAGCCTGGCTTGGTGGCACATGTCTGTGACCCTAGAAATCAGAAGGTAAAGTAGGAATCGTTTGATTTGGGGGCCAACCTGGGCAACATAGTGAGATTGTGTCTCAAAATATAGTAACAAAGACATATCTATAGAAATTACATATATCATGAGATCAAAACATGTCTTACATAGACCATCTCAAAATAAGTTCTTGATGTTTGGAAATCATTTTGTTTTTACAAGCAATGAACTTCATATCTCACATAAATAATTTTGACTGATTTTTTTTGTTTTGTTTTGTTCTTTTGGTTTTTCAAGGTAGGGTCTCACTCTAGTCCAGGCTGACCTGGAATTCACTATGTAGTCTCATGATGGCCTCGAACTCACAGTGATCCACCAACCTCTGCCTCCCAAGTGCTGGGATTAAAGGAGTGCGCCACCACTCCCAGCTTGACTGAAATTTTAAATAAAGAGATCTATATGTGTAACAACATTACCTACCATATATGTTTCACTAGCATTATGACCTTTTATGAAAACTTTGCTCTTAGAATTTGGATGTGGTAGGCATTCAACTAGATGGTCCTTTCAAAGAGTTCTTTAGTTGACCTTTTGTCTGGCAAAACAACATCAGAACATGCCCTGTCTGTTTTCAATGATACTGTTGAGAGGGGAATGATAGGTTTTTGGAGTAGGGATAATTAAATTATTAAGCACTTTAAGTTTTTATAGCCTTCTGAGTTAATTTTTTGCTTGCCTGCAATGGTAAACCCTAAAAATTGCTCTCTAGAAATTCTAGTCAAGGGTTCAAGACTGCCAAACACATACTACAAGTGTTTTTTTTAAAAAAAATATTGAAAGTAGATCATGTTCCACTGGGCTTTTTAATATAACATATCTGAGATACTATTTCATCAATGGGTGATATTTTATTGTAATGACATTTGTGATGTAACTTCTGAGAAATATGTATAAGGTATTTGAATAGTGTAACTCAACTGAATAGCAACCCACACATTCCAATATACTCCTGACTTACTTATTTGTATGGGAATTGCCATGGGCAACTGCTGTGGTTAGAAAGATAACCGGTGACCCTGGTTTGACACAGGGCCTATCATTGTCCAGTATTCCACTTACCAGGGTCAGCTGGCCTAGCGGCTTCACGGAGAGCTTCTGAGAGGGTAGATGTCTTCACCTCCCTTGTGGGTGTAGGTGTGGTAAGATCACTGGTGACACTCTTGAAGGCAAAAGTACTAAAGTGTGGGCACCTTTATAAAACTGGTCCCTAACAGCCTCTCATTCTCACCCCCTCCACACTCAGCATCCTGAGTTCAACAAAATTACCACCAAAATATTCTTAAGAGAGTCTATGTCATGTGGGTTCTGTGGCTGGTTAGCAGATCCTAGCTGTGGATGTCAGGATCCCCTACCTGTTGTGATTCCATGATTGGGGTTACTATGTGACTTCAGCTCTTATTGGTTTAAAAATGTTATTAAATGACACTTTTGAGGTTTTCTCTTCTATAAAATGATGGGAATGACTAATTTCATGACCTCTGTACACATCAAATCTGAAAGCAGAAGTCTTGTTTATAATACATTCACAATCATCAGTGCCAAAGATTAAAATGTTTTCCTTCAATGTACACAGAAGTGTTGCTTTTTAAGGAAAAAAAAAAAACAGTTTGAACATGGATGTATTTTGAAAATAGTTCTAAATGTTAGCATATAACACCAATGTACTTAAACTTTCATATCAGACAAAATTAACTATGTATAAATTATGGAAATTTATAAAGTGACAATTACTTTTAACAGGCCCTTGCACTATCAAACATGTTTGCTATGGGACTACAACTTTTTTTATTGGTTTTTTGAGGTAGGGTCTCACTCTGATCCAGGCTGACCTGGAATTAACTCTGTCATCTCAGGGTGGCCTTGAACTCATGGCAATCATCCTACCTCTGCCTCCCGAGTGCTGGGATTAAAGGCGTGCGCCACCATGCCCGGCCAGACTACAACTTGTATATGAAAACTGAATCATATACAGTTACAAATTCTATGAAAGTGCTTGGCTTTAATTCTTTCTGGTCCATTTGTGAATGCTCAATGTCCAGTGTTCATTGCAAAACATGAGTGTACCCTTCTAAAAAACATAACCACACTCTTATATCAGAAATAATGTCGACGCTGTAACAATTAAAAGGCTCTTGCCAGAGCCTGGTGTGGTGGCACATACCTTTAATCCCAGCACTTGGTAGGCAGAAATAGGAGGATCACCATGAGTTCAAGGCCACCCTGAGAGTACATAGTGAATTCCAGGTCAGCCTGAGCAAAAAAGTGAGAACCTACCTCGAGAAACAGAAAAAAAAAAATGCTCTTGCCCCCATTAAGTACAAGAGCATATGATACCAATTTCATGAGGCTTGTTCTTAACATCCACATCTCCAGGCTAATGAAACAAATTCCTGTGATGAGAATTTTAGTTATGTACATATTCACTGTGTAAACAGCCATGTTGGTACCATTGTTAACCTCCTCCCTGCCCTCCCCCTCTGGAAGGACCCTCCTCGTTGGGGATTGTGGGTCGTGCATTGGGGGAGTAGCCATCAGTTATGGGGAAGAGGCAGTGACCCTGTGACTCTGTGCATAACGTCCCAACTTGTGAGAATTTTTTTTGATTTGCATTAAATTACTTTTATTACTAGGTGGGAGTAGATGCTAGCTGTAATAATTTTCTTGGAAGTTAGGAAAAAGGAAACATCTTGACTTCCTCTGTTTATAACAGAAATTCCCTCTGCCCCACATTACAAGGCCCCATGGTTCAGAGGTCTTTCCTTTCTCAGAAGAAAATTTTTCTATCTGCCAAGTTAGATAAATCAAAAGAGCAGAAAAGATGAAAAAGTGTCGGTTAAGAAGTTTCTGTCCCTTAAATCTTATGCTCAAGAAGTAAAGATCATCTGTCCTGCGGTGTTTGAGATTGCAGAGCCAAAGTGCAAGGTGGCAGGTCTAACACGGTTGGTATGGGATTGCATTTGGAATTCAGAAGTGGAGTGCATTGCTGAAGTAGAATAACAAGGGAGTATGTCAAAGAAAAGTTCATAGATACATTGTCTATATATTTTCTCTTATTAAATAAAATCTGGAATGAATACACATTAACAAAACATACCAGTAGCTCCGTGTCATATCAACTTTAGAGAAGAATTTATGCAATGTTGACTTTCATAATACCAGAAAGTTTTGAGTTGGAAAGATTGCTCAGTGGTTAAAGGCACTTACTTATAAAATCTGATGGCACAGGTTCAATTCCCCATTACATGTGCAAAGTGACATATGCATCTGGAGTTCATTTGCAGTGGCAGGAGGCCATGGTGCACCCTTACATGCAAGCTGGGGGACAGTCAAGAAGGTACCAGGACTCCTCAAGAATGGGAAGCTGAACCTGAGCAGGGCATGGTGGCGCACGCCCTTAATCCCAGCACCCGGGAGGCAGAGGTAGGAAGGATCGCTGTGAGTTTGAGGCCACCCTGAGACTCCATAGTGAATTCCAGGTCAGCTTGGGCTAGACTGAGACCCTGCCTCAAAAAAAAAAAAAAAAAAAAAAAAAAAAAGAAAGAAAGAAAGAAAGAAAGAAAGAAAGAAAGAAAGGGAAGGTGAGCAAAAGGCAGAGAAGATTTTCACAACCAAGAGGAGCCAGGGTGGCCTGAGGGCCAGGTGGAAGGAGGTTGTAGAGGGATCACCAAGTTGAGGAAGGACACTAGTGTAACTAAGAGCATCCTAACAGTGTGTGCACTTCTTTTAGTGAGGGAAGAGTCACTACTGGCACATTAACTGTGAAAATATCTCTAGGGTAAAATATATGCACTGGGACACACACACACACACACACACACACACAAAGATAAATGACAACAAAAGATACTTTTGTGCAGGGTATAGACATAAATTTAAGACAATTTAAGATATTTTAAAGTATCTATTAAAAAGGCAGTCATCACACATTCCCAAGCAGTGCACAGGATCACCTCAAGGAGAACGAAGAGAATACAACTAAAAAATAGTCCCTTCCTGTTTTAAAAAGTCTTGCTGCAGTGAATACCAGGGCACACTTACTTATGTGCTCAGTAAAAAAAATATTTTGAGAAAATATTGTATGCTTTCTTTGACAGGTGGTTGAAATGCAGTAGGGATCTGAATCGTTTATATTTAATTTATTAATCCTGGTTAGTAAGGAGGAAAATAGCTAAACATATGGCATAAAGTGGTGGCAAATTCCAGGAGAAGAAAATTCAGATGCATACAAAAGGCAAATCTTATGTATACAGGCGAGAGGTGGCGATGGGCTCAGGAATTGTCCCAGGTGGAGTGAGGTTGTAGGGAGCCACATGTGACATGGTACAGTGTGCTGAGGATCCAAAAGGGAATGAGGCACAGACACAGTGGTCTTGTCAAGGGAAGAGGGTAGCATTGCCCAATGCATACTGGTTTGCCATTAGAAGCACGGTAACACAGAGTCCCTTCTATCCTATACACACCTCTGGAACCTCTTCCAAGGAGGCATTACACCCAGGAGGAGACGGTGGGTTGGCTGCTCCCAGCCCAGTCCCTCTCAGATCTTCATGGAGATGTCTTCTTCCAAATCTCCAGGGATTGGGGCGAGCAGGAGTGAGGCTGAAGTTCTCCAGTCTTCTTCCCACCATCCCACCCTGGGCAAAGGTCCTCCTACCCATGTCCATGTCCGTGCTCTAAATAAGACTGGATTATGCCACACATTCTGGATCCTACGACACTGATATATCTTCTATATCTCTTTTTACACCTGCCTTCACTCCTTGAACTCTTTGTGGGTAAGGACCATATCATATTTATTGGCAATCAATAAGCATTTATTCAGTGGACAAGCAAAGAGAATTCATGTGATCACTCAAGATTCAGAACGTTGATACTAAATTCACTCACTTTAGGCTTCGTTCATCATAAGTGGCCCAGACAGCACATGTCACACCTTGAACGAGTCACTAAAAGGTGGCTATGGGGGCATGTCACCAGGCCAAAGACATCTGTTAATGCCACATCACTATGCTACCTATGACTCAGGGTATCGCAGTATTTTTTTTTTTTATTCCTTTCTCATGGAAACTTCTGGGTGCTGATTAGCTGATATGTACTTGAATGCAGAATCTACTCTCCAGAGTGAAAATGTTCTTTCTCAGAGACTAGTACAGGGGGCTGGAAATAGGGATCAATGTTTAAGGCACTTGCCTGCAAAGCCTGGAGACCCAGGTTTAACTCCCTGGTTCCCACCTAAAGCCAGATGCAAAAGCTGCATATGCATCCGGAATTTGCTTACAGTGGCTGGAAGCCCTCGCATACCCATTATCTCCATCTGTCTCTTTTCTTTCTATCTCTTTACTTGCAAATAAATAGAAACAAAATAAGACAGCTGGTACAAATGAAAGAAAAATTCTATTTTTTCCAAGCAGATCATGTGCTTGAGTATTTTATGAAAACAAGTAACATTTCAAACACATCTCAACACTAATCTTGATACAACAGTATTTAGACCTCCTTTCTCCCTTTGCACAACCACTTTGAATGAGGCAGACCTTGGGTATGGTAAATTTTTTTGTTAACACTTAAGAATATTTTATTTTAGGATCAAACTGGATATGAGTGGAAAACATCATGTGATCATAGAAACTCTTTCTGTGATAAAACTATCAATTAATATGTTAATTGGGCACCATTTAGCAGCTCTTGGAGTTTCCAAGTATGGCCATGCACTACTCAAGCCCACGTGTGTTAGTCACACATGACACTTACATGTTGTATAGTTGGGCCTCATGGTTACACACAGAGGCTCTGAAGATCATGCCAGGTATCATGTGATATGTTGATTTCAGTTCATTGCCTGCTGATTTATCAATATTGGACTCCAGATAGCTCTCAGCCCATTCAGGAGGTTAATTTTATGATTAATTTATTTATTTGAGAGAGAGAGAGAGGCAGATGGAGAGAATGGGGGCACAAAATTTTAGTGTGTATGCTATCAAAGAAAACATTAGTTTTTTGACGTTTGATTTGAGAAGAAATCAAATTATTATTTATGGTGAATTCATCTTTACCAGTAAATGTACTAAGACTTTTCATTGGATCTTAAATGGCTGTTTGCTTGAATAACTACTCTGTGCTTGCATTTCACCAGATTTATGGTTATATTGTGCATTCTTTTTTAAAAAAATATTTTTGGTTCATTTTATTTATTTATTTGAGAGTGACAGACAGAGAAAAAGAGCCAGATAGATAGAGAGAGAATGGGTGCCCCAGGGCTTCCAGCCACTGCAAATGAACTCCAGACGCGTGTTCCCCCTTGTGCATCTGGCTAACATGGGTCCTGGGGAATTGAGCCTCGAACCGGGGTCCTTAGGCTTCACAGGCAAGCGCTTAACCGCTAAGCCATTTTTCCAGCCCTATAGTGCATTCTTAATAGCATGTTATAGAATTTACTTGGAACCCATCAAGTCTTTGACTGGTAGTCCTGAGGGGTGAGACACATTTTTCCCAAGAGAGATAGGAAACTCGACTCATGTGTTAACTGGTGTCCATCAGAACCACAACACTGTGACACACAACATTTCAATTATTGTGCCAAATGTGCAACTACTAAATATAGAGCCAACCCATGAGTTTGAGGCTTTCTGGGGGTCATAAAAGTTTCTATCATGAAGTTTTCTTCAGTTCTCCCTACTCAACTGCTGCCCTAGAGGCCAGATTGTTTGACCAACTTTGCCAATGAAAGAATCAAAACACAAAAACCAAAAAAAAAAAAAAAAAAGAGGAAGGAAGAATTAAATAAATAAATCAATTTTGCTTAAGCAAATTTTAATGGCCTCTTAAGTAATGACAACTATTTGCATAGAAGTCCTCTGTAAGGAGTCATAAAATATTTTGCTATCTAGGGCTTACTAGGTGATTCTTTTTTGTGGGTGGGGGGTTGTTGTTTGGTTGGTCTTGTTTTCTCACTCTAGCCCAAGATGACCTAGATTTCACTATGTATTCTCAGGCTGTCCTCCAGCTCACAAAAGCGGTCCTCCTACCTTAGCCTCCCCAGTGCTTAGATTAAAGGCATGCACCACCATTAGAAATTCAAGGCAAGTTTTAAGTGTGAATTCTCTGCAGAGAGGCGTGTGGTATGCTGGTGAACATAAACCCACTTTCAGTGTCAGTCTTCTCAAATGGTTATCTGTGGAAACTTTATATTTGAGATCATACACCATAACGTTATATAGAATGAAATATTAGCACTTTTTTCCATTAAGGCTAACAACTTAATCCATGCTGTCACGTCAGCTCTGTGCATGCCAGTAACGTGGCTGGACAGCCCCAGTCAGCATCTGCATTCACTGTACAATGTCGACCCACCATGGTCTTAAACATAGAGACCATTCACTGCCAGGCCTTCACTGGTAAACGAAGATGCCTAAAGTTAGTTGGTTGAAATTTTACTTGAGAACGTTACAGATACAAATTTTGGCCCAACAAATGGAACATTTCAAACAGAAACATCTGCTTCCTGGAAGCTTGTTTTCTGTAGCAAATCTTCCCTCTCTCGTAGTCATTAAGACACTTCTTTCAAAGCGACATCGGACATCTGCATTAGCTGTTTCCCCTACACACATCTGTGTGATCTCCGCGGCTGGGTAGTGCAACTTTACAAGGCAATTAAGGAAGTTTCATTTGGAAGAGTCTAAAAGCATATCAAAAGGGGAAAACGTCTTTCACTGAGAGTAAAGGGATGTATTCTAGATGAATAATGATCATTTTCCACATTAGTGCATAACAAACATCCAGTTTGTTATAGCTTTACACAGGCAACAGTGAAAGATTAGCAGAAACATGAAATACATAAGTTGTAGTCACGGAAGTGGTAACGCGGTTTCCATGAGTTTTGAAAACCAACTTACTCTTACCTTCCCAGATTGACAATGTATGTAAAATGAGTGAACTGATAATTAAAAAATAAACACTTAGCAAGCTGGGTATGGTGGCGCACGCCTTCAATCCCAGCACTCGGGGGGCAGAGGCAGAAGCATTGCCAAAAGTTCGAGGCCAGCCTGAGACTACAGAGTGAGTTCCAGGTCAGCCTGGGCCAGAGTGAGACCCTACCTCAAAAAAACAAAAATAAATAAATAAATAAATAAACACTTAGCAATTAAGAATTGACTACTGCTTCAGTATTTTGGGACAGTAGTGAGATGTGACTGGGTGCATAAAAATATTTTATTACTCCATTTTTAATGTTAATTAATACTTGTGGAAGAGTAGGTAAAACACTTCCCTGTGTGTCTATAAATATTTGTAGCACACATTAAATGAAAACAAGACTGTCTTGCATTCAGGTATACAATTTAACATACAAGGTGCTATCACAAATAAACTTAAATAAATTGGGTTCTTAGTATTTATCACCTATCCAGGCCTTGGGTCCCTGGGTGGCAGATAGGTTTTGCCTTTTATGAAGACTTGATGCACATGTTTCTCATATTTGGGGATGAAGCAGTAAATGATGGCTTCTGTTAGTCAGGTTTCCTTACTATAACAAATACCTCAGATAGGAAGGGGGAAAGTTTGCCTTGGCTCAAATTTTGGAAGCTTTCAAATGTTGCCCCTGATGCTCTGAAACACATGGTGCAGAAGCTGCTCAAATTGTGGCAGGTGGGAGGCAGCAAGGAAGAGACAAGGAGATGGCAAAGGACACATCCCCCCCCTCCCGTGACCTGCTTCCTTCCGCTCTGCTCCATCTGCTAAATGCATGGGTCTTTATGAGACACCTACCAAACCGTGGCATGGTCTACTTACCTAACACCATCCCTAGGTCTAATATTATTCACAGAGTAACTGAAAAGACAAAATAAATTATATAATTTATATACCCTTGGATATATATTTAGCATTTTATTCTAAAACGTTAAAAACCAGTTAAATAAATGTGGAATGAAGATTTTACTGCTTTTTTTGTCTGTCTTTACATCATAACTAGTGTAACCACATGTCATGTTTTCACATTTGGGACACTTTCTCACTCATGGAAATAAAACAAAGTGTTTAAATAGTTAACTGAGAACATGAGTTCTATTCTTCGCAAGGTATTCTAAGAAAAAAAAAAAAAACACTTAACATATTACCAAGATTACCAAGAGCTGAAAATTTCTTATGAACTGGCTGGACTGTGTGTTTGAGAGTGTTTTCAAGCTGAAGTTTACAAGAACCTGAACATATAAACAATGACAGTGAGGCTGGCGCTCATCCAGGTAGCTAGGACTGTTGAGAAGAAGATCATAATTACTGGTTGAAAGCCTAAGTTATAGCAAACATTCTCTGGGCCCTCAGCCTTGTAAACACTGGGACTCCTGGTGTCGTCTCCAGATACGTCTTCTGGAATTAATTTTTTCCTTGCTAGCTTAAGGATATTCAAAGCCTTTGGTAATGCTCAGAGATCTAGATGAAAACAAATTTCCAGGAGAGTTAGTGTTATAATTGGGAAGATCCAGTTTTACCACCATTCAAACATACCCTCATGAAAGAAGAGTGAACGCCCTAGGGGAGGGTCAGGATTGTCTTCTATAAAGGCTGGAACATGCGCAGTTCATAAACACTACTCAGTGAGCAACTTAAAAAGGTCTCGTCTGATTCCGAAAAAAAAAAAAAAAAAAAAAAAAAGCTTTTTACAGGTTACTGCTCCTTAGGCTTCTATTTAAAATGAGTCGACCCTTATCTGATAGTTGGTTTTCAAAGGGAGAATGAGTCATGCCAGAAATGTCCATTTTTGCTTTTGTGAGGCTTGGCAAAGGGCTTTCTATTTTCTCTATATTTTATGAGATCTCAAAATAGCTTTAGGAATACCCCCCCCCCATCACACCAAGTATTCTACTGAGTAACTTGTGTTAAGAAGGTACTTCTCACGTCCAAAGGCTTCTGCCTACATTATGCAGCAGCAATATGCATTTTCTATAGTATCTACATTTGCTAGACAAATGACAGGACTAACAAAGAACTTATTGGGACAGGACTCATGGTTTGCCATGAGGTCAAGTTGAGAATTAAACTCGAGCTGTCTGAATCAAATCCTAATTGTTTTCTTGACCACTTCATATTCAGTGCTATAGGAGGGCCTGAAAAAGTACAACCTTTAACCTTTTTACAGGAAAAAAAGAAATACCTTCTACTGATACAGTAATATATTTGTAACTAGATGTATTTTTAATAAAGGCTGCAGAATATCTCTATGGGAAAAGATTTCATGTTATAGTATATAATGATTTTTATATTTTCATGCTCTCTGTCTCCCTGGATAACATCAGTGCCTTATTCCGCTGCCATTACGAAACGCTTAAGACTCAGTACTTTATAATGTAGAGCTCTAGGTGGCAGAAACTTCACCTGGTCGACCCATAGTGATGGTTTTCTAGCTCATAAAACGGCGTTAGAGATCACGCAGTGAGAGAGGAAGCAAGACAGCAGGGAGCTTCAAAGCTTGCTCTTCTGTGGCAACTTACTCTCAGAGGTATCTCAGGATACTTCCAGAATCCAGTCTCTCTGGAAGTGATGTCCCCATGGTCACCTCCCTTCCACTGTGCCCCGCCTGCTACAGTTCCACCACTAGATGCCATCGTGTGAGGGGTGGGGTCTGTCAGCGCATGAACTTTCAGACACACACTCAAACCAAACCAAACCAAACTAAACCCGGAAATAGGCTCCTCTGCTCTGCTCATAACCTACATCCTGACATTCTCCTATTTACACATCTAATGCAGTTCTTGTCTTCCACAGTTTTAGATCTCTATGTCTACGTACCAGACACCCCACTGCGATGCCCTGAACCTAGAACCAGACTCCAAATGCTGCCCGTTGGAGTCTGCAGTCTCTTCCCACACCAGCTTCCTGTTTTCCCCATTGAAATTGATGTCAATCCTTACAAATAACCCAGCACGTGAGCTGCATGCTTTCTCTTGATCAGTTCTTCCTTCCCAAATATTCCAGAAGTATGGCTGATTCAAGTTTCCAAATATCCCAGGGGCTTCTTCCTCCATTGTCACTGGCTCAGTCTAGGTGAGGGTCTGTGACTTCACCAAGAAGAAAGCCTTCGCGGTGCTATTCCTGCGCTCCAGCCTCCCTTGAGCTCAGTTTCCACTCTACACACAGTGACCAATGGTGACTTAACATCCTAAATGCTAGCTCTTCCATATGACCTGTGGAACCTGCTCCTGACTGACTTGGCACATGCTAACTGACCGGTTCATGCCTCACCACTCTCCATAAGCATCCAAAAGCCAGAAAATTCCATTCAAGTCTCCAGCTATTCTGAGTTCCTTTTTGGGGTGGGTCCCTGACTTACACCATCTATTGGGGTTTCCTCTCTGTTTTGCTATGAACTCAGCACAATGCTTCTTCCTGGCTTCTAGTTCCTGACCCTCCGTCCCTCTCAACTTTCTTCTTCCCCCTTTCTTTGTTTCTTTCTTTTACTATCGCAGTTCCTGTTTTGTGAAGTGTCCCGGGACCTCCTTGCTCCCACTGTGGTTGGTATTTTATGTGAAATCCACCAGCGGACCATGGCAGATCCCGAGGCACTTTACTAAATTAAATAAACTGATATCAAAGATAAATTACTTGGAAAGGAACATAAGACCTAGGGGAATGGGTAACTAAGAATTAAGAATGACTCCATTTTTCAGATAGGAAAGCTTCCAGCAGAGTGGGTATGTTTGGAATCAAACCCACTGCAGACTCTGTTTTTTTTTTTTTCTGGAGAAAAGAAAAAGATATGTAGGTTTAAGTTTAACTACACAAAGTTTACAGTGACAGGAATTCACCATAGTGAAAATTCCCAACTCAAGTAGAGATAAAAGAAAGAAGAAGAAGAAAAGTCAGGACTGGTTAATGACTAGAGAGGAAGTAGAAGGGGTTCTCTGTGACCGTGGGGTTTAACAGCAGGATGAAGATAGACATGGGCAGGGGATGAACATCTGCACTTTCAGTTCGGCTGGGAAACGAAACAGAGAACATTGTGCATGTTCTTCCTAAATAACAATGAGTAGGCTCTTATACTCCAGGGACGGAGAGTTCTGTATGGATGGCCAGGACTATATTGGAAAGAAATGGAGGAAATGTGATTTGGCCCATCACAAGGACTTAGGCTTTTCTTTGAAGAAATAGGACTTAACTGCTACCCCCCAAAATCTCAGACTCTGTGCTTAAGAAATGTCTCAGCCGTTAAAGATTTTTTGCTTGCAAAACCTGATGGCCCGTGGGTCAATTTTCCAGTACACATGTAAAGCCAGATGTACAAAATAGTGCATGCATCTAGAGTTTGTTTGCAGAGGCAAGAGTTCTCTCTCTCTCTCTTGAAAGTAAATAATAAATATCAAAAATTAAAGTCACAAGCTCAGAGTCTGATATTGACACAGTGCCTTGGGTGTGAGAACATCAGACATTTCAGAACTTATGGGTCCTGTTTCAAAGATCCCTCTGTGCCTTCTGCTTTTCCTGGTCAGGTCCTCAACTCCCTGTTGACTGGGAGTTCCTCATTCTGCTAAAATATCTCTCTCCCCTTTCAAAGGGAGAGAGTCAACTTCTATCACTTGAATCCAAGCTCCTCACCTGGCACGCATGGTGACTACATCTTGTTTTAGAGTCTAGAGGGGGGTGGTCCCACCTTCCACATGTAGACTCAGGTCTATCAATCCCAGGAAATGAGGCCGCATTTCAAGGTGGAGGTGTCTCTGGTGACTTTACAGAAATCAAGTTCAATAGTTTGTTAAGACACGGTGCTAACTGGTAGGAGTCTGTGAACAGTAATTGATGAATTCAAAGAAGCTGTAATTCAGAGAAGTTTGGGCAATTCTAAAGTACATATGTATGACAAGTGCATAAAATGCTATAGGGGGATGTGAAAAAAAAACCTCAACATAGTAAATATGGAATAAATGCAGAAAGCAGGTAAGAAGGCATGGAGGAGGGGAGTGTGGCTGAGAGAGGAGAGGAAGCCTGTCTGCTTGGGGTCTGGAAAAGAATGAATGTTGAACTTCATGTGACTCATTGGTAACTGCAGTCCCTTTGTTTGACATGTCCTGTCTTCTCTATCACTAGTGTTAGCCACTAACAAGCTTTGGTTCATGCTTCAATGATAAATGATCATGCAACATTATATCTAAAACCTATCTCTTCCAGAGTGGACACTGTTCACATATAACATAGCACTTTAGTGACTGACTGACCCCAATCTGGAAACTGTCAACAAAGACGTAGGAACCCTGCGACCCAGACTGTGTTCAAGAGATCTGATATCTCAACCACCTCTGTTCCAGGCCCTCACATGAGCTAAGCAAACACTCTATCACTGAGCCATACCTCTGTCTCTTGCAGATCCTTTCGAAGAAAATCCTTCTTACTGTTCTTCCAACAATGACTCATCAACCTAGATCAAAACTGAAATCATTGATCCCCAACAGGGCCATTGGGTTCACCCCTCTCTGTCCCTTCAAACCCTCTCTCTCCTAGATTTTCTAGTCAAAACATCACAGAAACATTTATTTCTTTTTTATTCTCTTTAGAAAACACCCACAGCTTCTGTGGGAACTGAAGTTTTAATTTAATTTATTTATTTGAGAGAGAAAAGGAGTCAGAGAGAGATAGAAAGAATGAGAGGGAGAGAGAGAGAGAGACAGAGAGAGAATGGGTACTCCAGGTTCTCCAACCACTGCAAACGAACCCCAGTCACATGAGTAACTTTGTGCATCTGGCTCATGTGAGTACTGGGGAATTGAACCTGGGACCCTTAAGCTTTGCAGGCAAACACCTTAACCACTGAGCCATCTCTCCAGTCCTTAATTTATTCTTAACTCAGTAAACAATTCTTTAGTAGTTTCTAAGGTTTATGTGAAAAAGCAACAAAACATTTGACACGTCCAAATTTCCTTTGATAAATCTTATAATTAAGCATTTGTCTGTGGTCTATTTCCAACATTCTTGTACTTATTCGTAACTTATAAAGGAAAAAATAGTATATTTTTTCTAGCTAATTTGATAATATCTCCCAGCTTGCTTGCTTGCTTTTTCTTTCTCTCTCTCTCTCTCTCACTTTTTTTTTTTTTTTTTTGCTAAGTTTGCATATCATGACTAGGAATTTTTGTTCAACAGCATTGGGAGGAGGGGAAGGAAATTTACTAATATAAATACAAATCAATCTTAAGTTGAAATTCCTAATTACTTTCTCACCTAAAAGGGAAATGATATTTAATTATTGGCCTTTCATCAAGGTAACTGGCCAAATGACTGAGTTAGCCACAGTTGAGGTATTGTTAGTATCACAATTTGTTTGGAATTAGGCTGTGGGAAAGAGTAGTTTCTACAGAAAGTTAAGCCAAGTTAAACAGAGAAGGGAAAAAATACTGTTATTCCCTTTACTCCAAGTCTGGGTTAAAGGGTTGATTATGTGGGAAGATGCCAAAGGGTCAGATATACAAAACTCATGGAATCTGGCTTCTTGACAAATACCTAAATATAACTTATGGCTTCAAGCGCCTAGTTTGTTCCATTAATTTTGGAATTCTGATATAGATTGTTATCAAAACCAAAAGGAAGTAGTTTATTCTTTTTCTAAAAAAAAGCATAGATATTTACAAAGAAAATAAAAATAATTACATCTATGCATAGATTTGTATATTACCTTATCCTTTATTCACACAGTATTTTGGTAACATAAATGTGTGTGTGTGTGTGTGTGTGTGTGTGTGAGTGTGTGATAGGAACATACTGTGTAGGCCAAACTGGCCTGGAATTTGAGAGTCTCCTGCCTTAGTATCCACAAAATGGACATTTATATACATACCATATATGTGTATGTATGGATACATACAAATACGCATGATATAAATATAGACATAAATAGATAGATATATGATTGATTGTGGTCATTAATCTCTGCTTGTTGACTGGACAGGATTTAAAAACACCATAGAGTTGATAAATCTCTGGGGATGTCTGTGAGGAATTTTCTAGATGAGGTTAATTGAAGTAGGAAACCCTACCATAACTGTAGTTGGCACCATTCCATGGACTGAAGTCCGGCATTGAATAAAAAAGAGAAAGAAAGCTAAACCCTAGCACTCATGTCTCCCTGTTTCATGACCACTGATGAAATGCCACCAGCTGCCATATGCCTCTTCCTGCCACCGTCTCTTTCCCACCATGATGGACTATAACCTTGAACTGTCAACAAAAATAAGTCCTTATGTCTTACCTTTTTTTTTCTTTTTTTCTTTTCTTGGTCAGGTATTTGTTACAGAAATGTGAGAGTGACTAATACATGAATTTAAGCTGGAATAATTTAATTATGTAAGCTATTCAAAGCAAACTATAGGAATCAATGGTCATTTTGATGGCATGACCTCCACTTTGATCAGTGTGTTCTCACTCTTCTGAGACCAATATCCTGTCTATGTTGATGTATTTTGACAAAATTTCCATCCAATATCCACACTGTGTTTTGATTTTAAAATATTTATCAATATAAACATCAGAACACACGCGCACACACCAGGTCCTCTTCCCACCTCAAACAAACTCCAGATGCAACCATTACTTTGTGCATCTGGCTTTATGTGGGCAGCAGAAAATCAAACCTGGACAGCAGGTTTTACAAATTAGTGTCTTTAACCACTGAACCATCTCCCCCTTCTTTGGTTGTAAATTTAGATTGGAAAGAAATTCTCTAAGCCCATTTGATTCTTAAAAAAAAAAAAAATTCCTTTTACTTTTCTCTTTCCCAAAACAATGTGTTGCCCTGATTTACATCTGTTTTAAATTAATTGTTCTTTTGAGTGAGAGCTAATCATTTTTCCCATAATCCATTTACCATTCTTGAGGAAGCTAAGACTATTTCTAGAAAAGATTGAATCTTTTTATTTTTTTTTTCCTGGCTAAGCAAGGCCTTCTATTATTTTTCTTCCTGCAGTAGCAAACCGAAATGCCAGTGGCTATGGAAGTAAGATTAGGCTCTAGGTTTCAGTTTAAAGAAAACAAGCGAGTCTTCAATTTTTTATTACTGAAAACAAATTCTTCTATCATTACATTTGGTGTAGTTACTACCCTAGAAGAGGTAAAAAATGACAAGTATTATAGAATATGTTTAAGCTTTTTGAAATAATAAAAATTAAGTTTGATCTACTAAATATGCTATCAGTAAAGATTTTTCTATGGTAGAATTTATAACTTCAATTATAAAACAAGATCTTATTTGGTTGGAGAGAATTAAGAAGTACTGAATTCTACAGTTAATAAATTACAGGGCTGGGAAGATGGGTCAGTGGTTAATAGCACTTGCTTGCAATTTCCTAGTACCAATGTAAAGCCAAGTAAACAAACTGGCATGTGTATTGTATGCATTGGCAAGAGACCCTGAAGTGCCTATACTCTGTTGGTATGTATTTTTTTCTTTCTCCCATTCTCTTGCGATTACATAAATAAAATATTAAAATATAATATACTGTTACCTATTATTAGTTCTTTCTTATGATATAAAAAATTAGAAAGCTGAAATGTCTCTCATTCTAAATGTACATTATTGAATCTTTTGGCTGCTCCAAGACTTACAAGAGAATAGGAAACACAATTTCTTTTTATGTTGATTTTGTATAATTCATGTACATGTACATTGTGCATACAATTTTGAAGACAATTAGCAAATTGAAACAGCATTAATTGCTCAACTCTTTGTATGCTCTAATATACTTTTAGTTATTAGGAATTGAAAGTGAGTTAGACAAAATATCATCCACTAAGAAAACTAGACAGTAGAAATGGGAAGGAAGCTGAAACAGCAGGAGGAGCAGAAAGAGAATTTAAAGCCAAGAAGGTGTGATAGGAGAAGTTGATGAGAAGTACAGCAGACAGTGAAGATCAAGAGGATGCAAAAGTGCAGGACAAAAAAAGAAACCATAAAGATGGAATCACTGAGATCTGGAAGGTCTCCTAGCAGCCCACATGTTAAGACTTGTTGCTAGATCTTGATGCTACTGAGAAATAGCCTTATGAGATGGGATCTTGTGGGAGATCTAGTCATTGGGAACATAGCCTTAAAAAGACCCAACAAATGTTCTCACACAAAGTGGTCCAAACTCCTGTAAAAAATTAATAGAGTGGAAAAAAACTATTAGTGGAAAAGGCCATGTTGAAAGAATATTGTCAGCCACAGACACAAAATAAATTCAAGAGATAAGGGCTAGTGACCTACAATGGTAGGAATGGTGAGCGTAATAGGCCAGAATTAATGAAGGCTTCTTAAGGAACAAGGTGCCATTTGATCCAGTATAAATTTTCCTAGTCTAGCAACAAAATCATACATTTTTTTCATTGAGGCATTGTGTCATAGTATTATTTATTCACTTGAACTACAATGAGAGGCAAGTATCAGAGATAGATGGTGTGGTGATTAAGTTCTGTTGTCAACTTGATTAGATTAGGAATCAAGTAAGAGACACTCCTCTTGAGTGGGTCTGTGAAGTTATTTCCATAAAGGATCAAACTAAGGGATCATTTCCTTTCTCCAGAGTGGGAGGCCCTTTCAGTCATGGACATGAACCACATGTATAAAAGCTCTGACATAACTGGGACTTTTTTCTTCTTTCTACCTGTGCTACTCACTAATGTATGTCTCTACCCTGTTGCCATCCTTCATGGACGGTTGGAACTCAGCTTCATCTGCCTTCCAACATGGACTGATGACCAGCAGCTCTCCAAGAATCCTTCAGGCCTTCAGTGCCAGACTGGGCCTGCTAAGGCACCCAGCCTCATGGACTGAGCAGCTAGGTTCTTGGACTCTCTCTCTCCTGAAGACAGCTACTGTTGGACTGCCTAACCTTTATCCTATAAACTAATCTATTAAATTCCCTGTATAATACATATCCATTTTATTGGTTCTATTCCTCTAGTGAGCACAGACTAATACAGATGGATATGCAGTTGAATATGGGCTATGAGACATCAGGAAAGGTATCAGGGAAGGGCTCTGTACAACTGGCAGATATATCTGAAGTTCTGGCTTAATCCCTAATTCTCCTTCTCAAATATGGACGTGTCAGTTTTCTTTGATGCATAACCAATAGTAATGCACTGATTGGATAAAAATCATGCTCATTTATTTATCTTAGTTTCTGGGTCAAGAAGGCAGGCACAGCTTGGCTGATCCTTAGCCTCAGAGTCCTCCAGTCATTAGTTCCTTTTGGCTGGGGCTGAAATCTCTCAACAGGCTTCCATAGGGAAAAACAAAATCTGCTAGACCCACTCAGGCTGCTGCCAGTGTTCCCCTTTTACAATCTCAGCAATAAGGTCTCCTATTTCTTGCTGGAGGCTATCTCAGCTCCCAGAAGCTGTCAATGGTTTCTTGCCATATAGGCTTCTCCCATAAGGATATTCATTCCAAGAAGTAGGTTTTTATCTCCCCCGCCCCCCTCTCTCTCTGACAGGTATAAGGGAAGACTCTCATCTGTTTGCTAACTAGATGGATTCTTTTAGAATATAATGTGCCTATCTCCTTGGCCATTTTCTATTGGTTAGAAACAAGCCACAGGTCTAGCTGACACTCAAAATGAAGGGCTAGGACAATGGGTAAATATCAAAACCTAGGGAATACAATCAGTCACTTATAGCCTGTCTGCTACAGTGCTACTCCTTGGACTGTCTTGTGACCTTGAAGAACATTAGGTGATAAGACTAGCAAAAGTTGTCCCTGTAGAATGTCATAGAGGTGTTGAACCAACCTTTGAATTCCTACCCTGATCTTTTCACAGAGGAAAATAGCATCTAATTTGCATAAGTGCATTCAGTTTTTTTCTTTACTCTTAGCTGTTGTACATTATTATTTCTGATATAGAGACTAACTGGTTTAACCTTTATACCATCTTCTAAGCTGTACATTAGGCCTATTATTATAAACATCACCTTATTTCTGTTCTACAAAAGTCATGAGAGGCAGATGTTCTCACTTTTACCATAAATGATCATGCCATGCATTATAGCCACAGCCTGCACTATGAACTAAATGTGGTAACCCTAGAAGGTAAGAGCATATTGCTGACAATACCATATGCTTGCTTCAGTTGTAGAATTCTCAGAAGCCAAACTTGAACAGAGCTAGAAGCCTGCGGGATAGCTGCCATAGTGCTTGAAAGTGAATGCAGTCTTAATGCAGCAGTAGCTGTCGCAGTGTAGTCCGCATTGCTGGTAGAAGTCATCTAGCCAAGAACCGCTTGATGGAAAAAGGCTTATTTTGGTTTACAGGTTCAAGGGAAAGCTCCACAATGGCAGGGAAAACGATGGCATGAGCAGTGAGTGGACATCATCCCCTGGCCAACATCAGGTGGACAACAGGAACAGGACAGCATGCCAAACACTGGCAAGGGGACACTGGCTCTAACACCCATAAGTCCGCCCCCAACAGTACACTGCCTCCAGGAAGCATTAATTCCCAAATCATCATCAGCTGGGACTTAGCATTCAGGATGCCTAAGTTTATGCGGGACACATGAATCAAACCACCACAGTGGTCCTTAGGAACTACACAGCAGACCAGTCAGATAAGATGTGCCCACTGGTTTAATAGTGGCACGACATGTCAGGGAGTAACAAACTACATGTCAAGTAATGAAAATCTAATCAACAGAAATAGACCCTAAGAGGGAAGCTACTACTACTTTTATTGTTTGGATAAATGGATATGTTGTGCCTATCAATTTGCCCACTAAATATTTATGCCCATCGATTAGTGCTGCTCTCAACTTTGTTCAGAGATGCTGCTTTTGGTAGCTGGCAGTGACTTTTGGGGAGACTCAAAACTCATCAAAGTGCTGAGAATAAGTGTGTTAAGTGCCCAGTGCTTTATGAGATATCTATATAACCCCCCCCCCCCTTGAGACTCAAGGAACGGTGCATAAGAGGGGAAAGAAGAAGCCTTTGGAACAACATCTCCTGGACATGAAGTGGCTGTCAAGTTCATGACCTCATGGTAGCTGTGGTTACCTGCAAAAGACCTAGACAGTATTGGGTACCATCAACATTCCATCATGGATGATGGAAGAAAGGAAAACAAAGGAGGAAAAGTTCAATGGAAGGGGGTGTGAGAAGCATGGATGAAAATTATCGATAAGACGCCGGGCGTGGTGGCGCACGCCTTTAATCCCAGCACTCGGGAGGCAGAGGTAGGAGGATCACCGTGAGTTCGAGGCCACCCTGAGACTCCATAGTGAATTCCAGGTCAGCCTGGGCTAGAGTGAGACCCTACCTCGAAAAACCAAAAAAAAAAAAAAAAAAGAAAAGAAAGAAAGAAAATTATCAATAAGAAAGTTTTTTAAAGCCTGACAAATCCAAATGCAACGAATTCCACTGCCCTCACGCTCTATCTCTGGATTCATTATCTGTGAGGTATCAGCACACTTCCTACTCACAAAGTTTATTTGTTCAAGGTGCCTAAGTCTGAAAAGTGAGAACGTCTCCTCAACTTGATGGACACGGTTCCTCCTGATAAAGAGACACATGGCCTACAGCACTGTAAATAGCAAAAGCTATGTTTGCAGAGCAGAGCCGGTATCACCTGCAGATCTCATGTATCTGTGGTAGCATCTGTCTTATAAAAAGGCCATATTTTTATTTATTTGAGAGAGAGAAAGAAGCAGAGAGAGAAGGAGGGAAAGAGAGAGAATGGGCATACTAGGGCCTGTAACTGCTGCAAAGAAACCCCCCAGATTCATATGCCACTTTGTGCATCTGGCTTTCATGGGTCCTGGGAAATCAAACCTGAGTTCCTTTTGCTCTACAGGTAAGCACCTTAACCACTAAGCCCTCTCTCCAGCCCAGGGCTATATTTTTATGACCTATTGCTGTTATCATAATTATTTGTTATACACTAACCTTCCTATGAATGTATAATAATTTGAATAATGACCCTCAAAATATTTTACATGAAATATCTCTGTTTTAAAAGAAATTTGGTAAACATAAGAGAATATGCCAGCATTTCCGAGTATACTAATTACTTTAACTTATACCATAACAAAAAATAATTATAAGTGAAGTTTGATTGGTCTCTGCTGAAAGTAGATAGTTTTAAGTGTAAATTTGTGATATTTATTTAATGCCTTCATTAACAAAATTTATTTTTCAAGTTGGGATTTTTATGCTACCAAAGTTTTAAGAGGAAAGATGAAGGAAAATATTGTCAAGTATGAGTGAATATTCCACGGAATGTATGTGAAGGATGGATAATTTAAATAATTTCTCAGAGTTAACATGACATTAAAAATAATGAGGTTGTGTTGAAGTAAGAAAACCACAGCCACAGAGATTCAGTGACTCAAGTGGATTAAAAAAATCTCTAAGACAAAGTTGGTGTGCAGAACATGTAATTCAAAGATCAAATTAATTCTGCTGTAATCTAGTGATCCTTTTTTTTATTTATTTTTCTTTTTCAAAGTAAGGTCTAGCTCTAGCCCAGGCTGACCTGGAATTCACTATATAGTCTCAGGGTGGCCTCTAACTCGCGGCAATCCTCCTACCTCTGCCTTCCGAGTGCTGGTATTAAAGGAGGGCTCCACCAAGCCCGGCTCAGTGATCTTTTTCACATGATGAAAATGCGTGTCTCTGTGGGCAATGTGCTGGCACTGATTATCTTTGGCACTAAAGGGAGTCATTGGTTGAGGGCAAGGAATATGGCAAAGTGTGAGAGCAAACAGCCTGGGGAAAAAAAAAAATCACAAATAAATCTTCCATGCGGCTCCTCTCATATACATCTCCTTCCTGTCCTGAAAAGCTGAAGAGTCTCACACCACTGAGAGTAGGAGAGAGAGAGAGCAGTCACACCTCTGCAGCCGTCAAGGTTACACTGAGAAGGAGAAAATGTGTATGCCTGGACAGAGTGTCAAGCTCTCTGAATAAATACAGGAGAAGGAGAGGCCAACTCCATCAGGAAGCGAGGCAATCAAAATACTCTCTGTTTTGCCTATCTCTTCTGTAAGCCTTTGCCAAAGTCATAATTACATACTCTGTAACGCATTACATAAGTTAATCTATCTGGGAAGGCCCAAGTTTCTGTGGTTTGTCTTCTAAGAATACTAAACTTTGACCCGAGTCCCTACAGTTGTGGAAATGTGGGCTGGCTTACTGGAAGGGATGGCGGTCATTGCGGTCTCTTCACTCACAAGACATGGAAAGTATAAAGCTTGCTGAGTTTCATGGCTCTGAAAACAGGATCATTCTCAGCCTTCTGAGGCCAGTCATTCTGAAAACGTAATCTCTCTCAGCTGTTCCATGATTTTCCTTACAAAAGTGTTTCACTAGACAGACGGCGTTTTATAGGTAGTCAGCGACAGAAGCCCCCAGAGGGAGCAAGGAGATGTCATTGTGTCCCAAAGCTTAGCTGGCTCTTGTTCTTGTTTCATCCAAGGTGGCTGCCAGCGACACTCTCCAACGGGAACTTCCTGATTATTCCTCAGCTCCACTTCTCTAGGCCAGCACCCTGAGTCCACAAAGCCAAGCAGGACTTGGCCCCCTGGGTCTCTTGACCTGAATCTAGAAACAAAGCTCAACATCATTGGATGTCTGATCTCTATAAAGGCCCTTGACCACATGGGCACCTCCCCATTTTTTTTCCCTTCCCTGATTCTCATCTAAGTCTGTCTCTCCTCTTCTCAGCCAGGCTTGGAAGGAGAGAGCACTTCCCTTAGCCTGAGTGTCTTTCTGCTTTTCTTCTCCCCGCGTCACGCTTTGGTGTGCTTTCTCACTGGTCATATGTAGGATTTTTCTTTGATCGCAGGACTCCGTTGTTTCTCATCACCTCTGGTCTTTAACGTGAGGGGGATCTTTTGCTCCTGACACTTTTCCTTCCACGTGTGGTTGTGTGTGTCTGTCACAGGGATTCTCTCCGTCTCCTCTCTCTCTTTCTAGGCAAGCAAGCAAGCAGGAGAATTCTCCCCTGGCTTGAGTCTTTCAGCTAGATTTTTCCTTGGATCTTAATTGCCCTTAAAATAATAAACCTCATAATTTGTATTTTCTCCCTACATAAACTTAATAAATAATGATTTACATTCTTGGAGTCTGTTTTATCAAATCATTGCTAAAATAGGAAAAGGACCTAAAAGCTGAGGTTCACATGCATAAGGGGACTGTGCTGATCTGATTCAGGTGTCCCCCATAAATTTAGGTCTTTTGAATGCTAGTCTTCCCAGCCAATGGCAAACTGGAAATTAAAGCTATATATTGTTGGGGGTTGGCTTATGAGTGTTATAGCCAGTTTCTCTATACCAGTGTTTGGCATACTCTCCTGTTGCTATTATCCACCTAATGTTGGCTGGGGGGTGATGTCAACCCTCTGCTCATGCCATCATTTTCTCTGCTATTGTGGACTGTCCCCTCGAGTCTGTAAGCCAAAATAAACCCTTTTTTTTTTGCAAAAGCTGCTTTTGGTCGGGTGATTTCTACCAGCAATTCCAACTTGACTGCAAGAGACCCCTCTCCTGAGCCCAAAACTCCTTCATCACTGATAGTCAGATAGGTACTAATTAATGACAGGTGCCTTCTACCGAAATTATTTCAACTAACATATATGAAAGGAATGAGATAATTAGCATGTATCAGCTTTTCACTATTGTAACAAAATGCTTGAAATTATCAACTAAGAAGACAGGAAAAAGCTGGGTGTGGTGGTGCATGCCTTTAATACCAAATACCAGCACTCGTGAGGCAGCAGTAAGAGGACCACTGTGAGTTTGAGGCCACCCTGAAACTACATAGTGAATTCCAAGTCAGCCTGGGCTAAAGAGTGAGACTCTGCCTCAAAATAAATAAATAAGAGGAGAAGTTAATTTTTTTTTTTTCAGTTTTAGTTTCTTGTCCACAGATGGGTCTGTGCATATCACGGTGGGGAGTGGGTCCTGGAAGAACCTCTTCAGCTCAAGGCAGCAGAGAAGCAAAATGAGGTAAGAGAGGAAGCAAGTACCATTACCCCTTCAGGAATGAAAGGCCAATATGATCAAACTTGTTTCTACTAGGCCTCAAACTCTTGAAGAATCCACCACCTCCTCCCAACAGCAATGCAAGAGGCTCAAACAGACTTAAACACATGGGCCTTTAAGGAGCATTTACTCAAAACATAACAACTAGAAAATCACTAATTTACAATATATAACACAATAAATGACACACAATTGTGCCAAGCCAAGGCCAAGAGGACAAGACTTTGATCATGGAAATAACATAGATAACCTGCTTGGACATCCGTGTGATTGACACTTGGTGGAGACCCTAATGGTTGAAAACAAATACAAATACTTTTCAAGAGTAACTTCAACAAATGCTGTAATTGATTGCACTTGTGTTTGGTGAGTTAGTACATGATTTACGATGCATACAAGTCCAGAGTAATTTTGTAGAGTGAACGAATTCATTACTTAACAAGTCCTTTCTTGATAGAAAGCATAAATATTACAGTAATACACTAAGATTTTATTCTTATAACTTACACAATAAGTCTCTGGGCATTTATTATAATAGATAGCTTCAAAATAATGTGAATCTCTTATGTATGCACATTTGTGCCACACACTGATGGGGCAGCATGCACCAGTGGACACATATGGAAAATAATTACTGGGTCCATTGATGCTATTATTAATGAGCACAGGCAACAAGAAGGACAAGTATATAAAAATAGGTTACATTAAGGGATTAAGAATGAGTTAGGAGGCTGGAGAGATGGCTTAGTGGTTAAGCGCTTGCCTGTGAAGCCTAAGGACCATGGTTCAAGGCTCGATTCCCCAGGACCCATGTTAGCCAGATGCACAAGGGGGCACACATGTTTAGAGTTTGTTTGCAGTGGCTGGAGGCCCTGGTTCACCCTTTCTCTCTCTCTCTCTCTCTCTCTCTCTCTCTGTCTGTCTGTCTCTTTCTCTTTGTGTCTGTTGCTCTCAGATAAATAAATAAATAAATGAACAGCAACAAAAAAAAAGAATGAGTTAGAGATCATGAAAATGAAATTTGGACTGTTTAAGTCTCCCCAAACTAAAAGTAGGAGTGATGGTTGATAATTTGTAAAGCCAGGGCTGGGGGTGGAGGGGAAGCTTGGTTCATACAGTGCTTCTCTTACAAGCTTGAGGACCTAATTTGGATCTCCAGAATCAAAGAAAAAGCCAGAATTGGTGAGGTGCACATGTGATCTCAACAACCGGGGACACAGAAACTGGTACATATCTGAAGTGCGCTGGGCAGCCTGACGACACTCATTGGTGACCTTCTAGGCCAATGAGAAACCTAGTCCCAGAAAGATGTGGTTGGAATTCCCCAAGATTATACCTTGGGTCATCCTCTGGTCTCTAGGTGTGTGCACACATACGCACCCATGCACATTTGTGCCCACACATACATGCATATAGACACACATGAATTCCACACACTCACAAACAAAGCTGAAGTGAGAATGAGCAGAAATGAAATGACCAAAAATGAATGTGGCTTTTCTTCTCCTTTCATAATAAAAGCCATTTTAAAAAGGCCTGGTTTACAGAGTAAGACCTTGTTTCAAAGTGATAGATAGATAGATAGATAGATAGATAATAGATAATAGATAATAGATAGATAGGCAAAGTATTTCCAAGCATATCTATCTTTTTGTACCTTACTTTTAGCCAATTCCCTGTTTAAAGGAAGAAAAGCTAAGATAAAAATGCTTTCAAAGCATGTGACCACCAAATAGGCAACTCATACCAAATCGAATTATGTAGACTTCACTGTGCTTGCTGCTCCAGGGACTCCCGTTTCCATGTCATGACTTCCTCGCTGGAAGGACAATCATCTCTTGCTTCTTCTCCTTTGGCAAGGTGTGTTAAAGTGCACTCTTAATAACAATGAGAAGTCCCACCGAATGCTAACTCACATTACTCATGTTTCACACAGTGACATGTCATTACTTCCAGGGTTGGCACTGAAAACAATCTTCTGTAAGAATTGAAGCACAGGTATGGCTGAGGCCATGATGGGGCATAAAATCAAGAAACAAAAGCAGGAAAAATAGTCATCTGTGGTGACTACTGAAAAAAGCTTGAGTTGTTAGTAACCAGGAAAATAGCAACAAGCTGGTCAAGGCTTATGCATGCCAATGCACGCTATCCCCAAGCTACGCTTGGGAAAATAGATGAGTGGTTTTGTAGAAAGGAAGTGGGGTCCCAAGTTCATGTCTCCTATGTGTTGATCACTGTTGTGAGCACATCTGCTTCACATGGCTAAGTCCTAAATCAAGCATTTCTTTTTATTTAAAAAAATTGTATTTACCTCCCTCCCTCTCTCTCTCTCTCTCTCTCTCTCTCTCTCTCTCGCTCTCTATCTCTCTCTCTCTCTCTCTCTCTCTCTCTCTCTCTCTCTGTGTGTGTGTGTGTGTGTGTGTGTGTTTGATGTCAGATGCTTATGCCACTTTTTGTATCTGGCTTATGTGGGTGGCTTAGGAACTAAGTCCAGGTGGGCAGACTTTGCAAGCAAGAGCCATCTTCCAAGCCTACAGAAATTATTTCTGTTCTCATCTTTGAAAGAGACAAGTGGAAATTATTTGTCTTGATCTCTCCCAAACTCGGTCCTTTAGTAGTCTATAGGCAGGGTCCTCTGAGGAGGAGTTTACTTGGTGGAGAATCTAATGTTTCCAGTAAGAAGATTTGACCGGATGAGCCAGGAAAGTCATAATGCATGTTACTTTTTAATGCCATTAATTGAGATGGTGAAATACATGATTCCTAACCATTATTGAAAATAAATTCAGTAAAAATAACTTGGAGGTCTGGAGAGATGGCTTAGCAGTTAAGGTAGTTTGCTTGTGAAGCACAAAGACCCAGGTTCAATTCCCCAGAACCCATGTAAGCCAGATGCACAAGGTGGCGCATGCATCTGGAGTTGTTTTACAGCAGCTGGAGGCCCTGTCACATCCATCCTCCCCCACTCTGTTCTATGTCTCTTTCTCTCTCTCAGATAAATCAATAAGAATAAAAAATATTGAAACAATGACTTGGATGTTTGGTAATCATCAGACCTTCCTGATCAGCATCATTCAAGTTTGAATAATGTATAATGTCTTAAAAGTCTCAACAACAACTAACTATACATGAAATGTCTACCTCAAAAAAGATCTGTTAGAAAACCATGTTTCTTCTTGTTGTTGTTCATTTTTATTTATTTATTTGAGAGAGACAGACAGAGAGAGAAAGAGGCAGATAGAGAGAGAGAGAAAGGGTGAACCAGGGCCTCCAGCCACTGTAAACAAACTCCAGATGCATGTGCCCCCTTGTGCATCTGGCTAACGTGGGTCCTGGAGACTCAAGCCTTGAACCAGGGTCCTTACGCTTCACAGGCAAGCGCTTAACCACTAAGCCATCTCTCCATCCCAAGAATAGTGTTTCTTATAAACTATGTTCTACCATCATTAGATTTATTCTTATTTGGATAAAAAGCCTTCCATATGACACAAATTCATCCTTCCAACAAGCTAAATATTATATGTAGGTATACCTAATCTTAGGGTCCAGGACAATGTTATATTATTTTTTGACGTGCTAAGGTTTGAACTGAGGTCTGTATGCATGTTAGGCCTGTCTTGGCTCACAGAACTATACCTCTAGACTCCCATAAGATTAAAAAGGAATATTGAATCATCAGATAAATTTACTCAGTATAATTTTAGGCATGCATTCATTACTTTCTGGAATTTTACACTTTGAGGGAAAAAAAAGACACATCCTCTGAACTTGACCTCCACCCTCCTTAAGCTTTCTAAGTCATTAGAATTGCTTAGGGGAGGAGTTTATTTTTGGTAGTTTTACATAAATAGAATCTCTCTTGGAAATTTTGATACCATGGGTTTATGGTATGTTGGGGGCATAGATTTCTAGTGATGCAGCAGGTATTCTTTCAGTCAGGATAACTTGGAGTCACAGATGCAAATATGCATATCTCCAGAATATTCCATTTCCTATCTGGCTTGGAAAGCAGGTTATGAATACTTTTTCTGCAATATGGACAGAAGTGTCTTCATTCTTCTAAGGCTTAAACACCTGTGGAATCTGCTGCTTCCTTGGTTCTTTCCTGCCATTGTAAAATCCACCCCAAACACCTGTGAGAGCATACTGACCCCCGGCTGTGAACTGCTGGGTTGGTATCTCTCAGAGCCATGAAATGCCCAGCATGTTTCTACCGGAGATCCCTGAAGAAAAGTTCCCAAAGGGTATGATCATAAAATGGTGCTTCAGACACGTGACCACTCAAAAGGGAGTCGTGTTTTAATATACAATGGGCCAGCAATAGTTGATCAAAAGTTTTTATTTAGCATGAGGAGAAAATAGAGGATAGTCAAGCTCCATCAATAAGACAAGAAGATAACCGACTGCCCACCATGATACTTGCCACCTCTACCACATCTTCCAGGACCCTGGAGAAATTTCAGAGGAAGCAGCAGCATGAATGCTGCTATTACTGTTAGCCTGACAGCCAGCCCCAGGTTGATAGTGACCAACATGGTGATCAATCAAAACCTGTCAAAGCAGGATGCCAGAGGCCACAAAGAACTCAATACTAAATCAGATATCCAATAAGCCTGCCATGGCTCAGGAAACACTGTAGAAGAGGGGACAGTAAGAATACAAGAGCTGGGCTGGAGAAATGGCTTAGCAGTTAAGACATTTGCCTGCAAAACAAAAGGAACCTGGTTTGATTCTCCAGGATCCACATAAGTCAGATGCCCATGACCATTTTCTTTCTCTCTGTCTCTCTCTCTGTCTCTCTGTCTCTCTGTCTCTCCTCTCTGTCTGCTTTTCTCTCAAATAACTAAAAATATAAATATTAAAAAATGAATATAAGAGCCAAAGAGTAGGTAGGAATACCCTGAGACACAGTGTCTCCAAACCCCTACTACTCTGTAGGCACTGACTGAGGCCTTCATAACCCCACAGTGAATATCATAACCCCACTGAGGAGACCTTCCCCAGGATAACAGGAGCCTGGGTGAGCATAACCTGCTATATATGTGATAATTTTTTAAAGAAATTATGTGCATGAAGATTAAAATTTTGCAAACTGGGAATGCACTACAATTTTCTTCTTTATAGATGACAATGACTTTACTATTAAATTCAGAACTAGCTTCACTCAGTGTCAGGTTTAGGAATATACATATGTAATTAGCAGCTGTTCTTCATTCTACAGAAGATTATTAGAGCATAATTCAGATGTTACTGTGTAGAGAAAACTGAAATTTCAGGGAGCCTAGGAGCTGAAATGAACTTTTAAAAAATATATAGAAAATTTACAAGACAAATATAATTTTATTCTGTTATTTTATATAAAATAAATATAAGAATAAAAGCATACAAGATATAAACAAATTTCATAGGGATGAGGAGATGGCTCAATGGGTTAAAGGCAGTTACATGCAAACCTGTCAGCACAGGTTCAATTCCAAAGAAGACAACCATATAAACTGGACATAAAAAGTGGCTCATGGGCTGGAGAGATGGCTTAGAAAGTTAAGGTGATTGCCTACTAAGTCCAAGAACTCATGTTCAAATCTCCAAGTCAAACATAGCCAGACGCAATGATGCAAGCACGTAATGTCTCACATGCACATAAGGGGGCACATGGTCACGAGTTCATTTGCACCAGCTGAAGGCCCTGGTGCACCCACTCTCTCTCTTTCTCTGTCTCTCTCCCTTTATCTCTCCTTCCATCTCTCTCACAAATCAAAAAAAAAAAAAAAAAAGTAGAAGTTGACCCACTTAAAAGAAAAGTTGCTCACATATCCGGTGTATCTTTACAGTGGCAAGTGGCCTGGGCATACATTCACACACAACACACCCAAACACAAACACACAGAGAGAACTAAATTAAGATTAAAAAATAAAATATAATAAAAAATGTTGGAAGGAAATACATTAAAATGTAGGTTTTGCATGATTCTGAAGTTAAAGTTTATTTTAGTTTCATTGTCCATATTAATTTGTATTTTTATGCGTCTTGCTAAATTAGGTTTAGGTTGCATTGTATTTATATTATGTTTAAACATTGACCTGGGAAAGTTTTTCTAATATTTGTACATTGGCCTAAGCAGTAAAATTATGCTCCAAAAACTAGCTGCCAAAAGTTCAGGCTGAAGGGTGTGTTTGATAAGATGACATTAATAACATACTGTCAATTCCATGTTTCTGGGTCCTCAGCTCCTGGGGGAATTTTTAGCTCCAGATGAAAACAGTTCAGTCTTTTGTTCAAAAAGAAAAAGAGAATGGTGTTCTGAATAGTTAATTTAACAAAAGCTTTGCATAAAGGATTATTTATGCATATAACAACCACATTTGTAGGTATTTTTAAACTCTTAAGTATTTACCTTTATGCATTTTTTTCTTTTTTATTAAATAGGGACATACTCAGTATATAAACAGCACATGTTGGTACCATACTTACCCTCATCCTTGCCCCTTCATGCCTTTTAAAAAATACTTTTTAATATATATATATATATATATATATATATATATATATATATATATATATATATATATATATATATATATATATATATATATATATATATATATATATATATATATATATATATATATATATATATATATATATATATATATATATATATATATATATATATATATATATATATATATATATATATATATATATATATATATATATATATATATATATATATATATATATATATATATATATATATATATATATATATATATATATATATATATATATATATATATATATATATATATATATATATATATATATATATATATATATATATATATATATATATATATATATATATATATATATATATATATATATATATATATATATATATATATATATATATATATATATATATATATATATATATATATATATATATATATATATATATATATATATATATATATATATATATATATATATATATATATATATATATATATATATATATATATATATATATATATATATATATATATATATATATATATATATATATATATATATATATATATATATATATATATATATATATATATATATATATATATATATATATATATATATATATATATATATATATATATATATATATATATATATATATATATATATATATATATATATATATATATATATATATATATATATATATATATATATATATATATATATATATATATATATATATATATATATATATATATATATATATATATATATATATATATATATATATATATATATATATATATATATATATATATATATATATATATATATATATATATATATATATATATATATATATATATATATATATATATATATATATATATATATATATATATATATATATATATATATATATATATATATATATATATATATATATATATATATATATATATATATATATATATATATATATATATATATATATATATATATATATATATATATATATATATATATATATATATATATATATATATATATATATATATATATATATATATATATATATATATATATATATATATATATATATATATATATATATATATATATATATATATATATATATATATATATATATATATATATATATATATATATATATATATATATATATATATATATATATATATATATATATATATATATATATATATATATATATATATATATATATATATATATATATATATATATATATATATATATATATATATATATATATATATATATATATATATATATATATATATATATATATATATATATATATATATATATATATATATATATATATATATATATATATATATATATATATATATATATATATATATATATATATATATATATATATATATATATATATATATATATATATATATATATATATATATATATATATATATATATATATATATATATATTTATGATATAGACCAAATTTTATGGTTTTATTTATAAATTTCTCTAAAAGATAATTGATGGTTAAGTAAAACAGAGTGACCTCATATTGAAAGGTTTCTAATTTCTGCCGGGTGTGGTGGCGCACGCCTTTAATCCCAGCACTCGGGAGGCAGAGGTAGGAGGATCACTATGAGTTTGAGGCCACCCTGAGTCTCCATAGTGAATTCCAGGTCAGCCTGAGCTAGAGTGAGACCCTACCTCGAAAAAACAAAAAAAAAAAAAAAAAAAAAAAAGGGTTTCTAATTTCTAGAGAAATATAATGTATGATGTTGTTGACTCAAAAGTACCAGGGGAAAGCTAGGCTTGATGGCACATGCCTTTAATCCCATTCCTTGGGAGGCAGAGGTAGGAGGATTTCTGTGAGGTGGAGGCCAACCTAAGACTACATAGTAACTTCAAGGTCAACCTGGGTAGAGCAAGACTCTACCTCAACAAACCAAAGGAAAAACCAAAAAAAGAAAATGTACCATAGGAAATAGAAGTATTTTGTCATAATTTTTAATTATAAATATAGTGACATATTATTACTTAAAAGTGGACTGTGATAAATTATATAATGCAGAACTGAGATTGGCATACTTTTTCTGTAAATGACTACTTGACTATTTCATATAGTACATGTAAAGTATATATATATGTGTGTGTGTGTGTGTGTGTGTGTGTGTGTGTGTGTAATGGAGACATAATATCTATATCACAAATATTCAATTCTGTATTTATAACAAAAAGTATAGGGTTACAGAGATGTCTCAGTAGTTAAGGTGCTTGGCTGCAAAGCCATAACAACCTGGGTTCAATTTTCCAGTATCCACATAGAACCGGATGCACAAAGTGACATATGCATCTGGAGTTGGTTTGCAGTGGTTAGAGTTCCTGGTTTGTCCATTCTCTTTCACTCTCTTTTTCTCTATATCTCTATTTCTTCTTCTCTCTAAATAAATTAATTAATTATTTTAAGTAAGCAAATGAACATGTCTCTTTTCCAATGAAACTTTATTTACAAAGCAGAGAATTTGCAGTCTTGATGCCATGCACTTGGGAGACAATGGTAAGAACAAGACAATTTTGCAGACAGCCAGACCTACAAAAGAAAATATGGGCTAAAATTAATTCATTAATTAAAACAAGTACTGGAGTATGAAACTTATTAGTAGAGCATATACCTAGCATGTTCAAGGTCCTGGGTTCAATACCCAGCACCACAAAATAATAATGACAACAAAGGCAGAGACCATCTTGCAGAATCCTTTAATAACTCATTTAGTGCATACTAGCAGAAACACATATGGCATAAAACCTAAAAGTTTCTGATATTTAAATAATACAAATAATTGCTATTGCTATAGATTTTAACATAGCATTTAGCTTCTATGTAATGTAAATACAAAATAATCAAGGCTAAAGAGTAATTCTATGCCATGCTAATATAAATAACAAGGATTTCTCATGAATGAAATTTCCTTGGAACACAATAGATTATTTCATAGTCATAAAACATCAATTTATGAATCTTAGGATTTTTACAGGTTTTTGTCTCACATTAGCAAAACACTAGAATTTAACAAAGATACAAGGATGCCTCGATATTAAAGGTATTCTTTCTTGGTATATACGAGAACAAGAGCTATCAGATCAGTGAGGAGAGAGGATAGAGGATACAAAGGCAGGTGTTTAATGATGCTGGTCAACTTGATCTAATTCACCTTCATAGAACCCTCCAACCAATTATGCTTTAATAAAATTTTTCTGAAGTACCCACAAGATATTTTCTAATACAGAACACACTCTGACCTATAATATAAGGAGATAAAGTTCTAAAAGATTCAAATCAAGGTATATTTTCTGATCACAAGTATGTAACAGAAATTTATAACAAATAAATCTGTAAATTCCCAAATATTTGGTATATTTTCAATGAACACTTACTCCAAGAATAAATCAAGAAAATTATAAAATTCCTTTGACTAGATTGAAAATGAAAACAATATATCAAAATGTCTGGTGTTAGATCAGGACAGACTCCCAAAATGGAGTCAGCAAGGACAGCAGGACTGTCACAGAGACTTGTCCACATTCCTCAAGAAATTGCCCAGCTATTATCCCTTCCCTTGCTAACAATACCCCCAGGTCATGGTTTCCTGTCCCTTATGTTTTCATGTCTTAGGGAAGTCCACTGTATACATATAATGTTAATATACTTTGTCTAAATGTCATATATAAGTCATAAATATTTCTTTAGTTAAGCCTTAAAATTGTTCAATGGTAAAAGGAACCTATTTAAGAAATTACTTTGTGTCTGTCTTATTGTTTCTAATATATGTTAAAATCGGGTTTGCTTAACTCAACAATGACCAGGTTTTATTTTATTCTTGCACTATGTATAATCAGTCTCAATCAAGGTTTCATTTAATTAATTGTTTCATTTCTGGTATCTTAGGTTAATTGCTTATAGAGATATTGATACTTAAGACATGTTTCCTTCCCTAGAAAAATAATCTTAAATTGCTGTTCTGCTTTCAGTTTGGGGGCGGGTAATTGGTACTTACATTGGTATACAGACTAGCCAAAGTTGTTTTCAAACACAGATGCCAAGTTTTTATCCTGGCATATAATTTCTAGATTAAATCAATTGCCTTAAAGTTATTGATTAAATCATTCGTAAAATATGGTTTCAGGGCTACTAAAATGTTCTGCCCTATACTTACAACTGACTGATACTTAAAAGATAGAATGTATATAACTCATGCCTTCTGCCTCTGCCTGTCCCTAATTACTTCTGAACCTCACCTACCCTGGCCCCAGCTCTTCCCACTTGCCTCAGCCAGAATCAGAACAATTCCTTGGGCCCCTTCCTTCCTTAGCCCTTACTCTACCTCATCCAGGGATATGTACACTGCCACCCCAACGGGCACTCTCAAACTTAATCGCTCTCATGTTTCTACTTTTCTCTTGATCCCAAAAAGTTCCTCTTGAATACACTGATGCCCCACTGCATCCTCCCTCTTGCCCCAAGCCCTCTGTCCCTCACCTCTGAGTGCTCAGCCTGCCCTTGTGCCTGGCATTGTGATGTTGTAGCTATTAACATGGGTAACGAGCTCCTTGATTCCTCCTTCTGTCCTCTCACGGGGTGCACACAGCCCATCTCCCTCAACTCTTCTATAATAGATGTGGCCAGCGACTGCCCAGAAGCCACATGCAGGGATGATATGAGAGAAGTCTCTGCCTCGCTCAGGACCAAGTCATAACGGCATGCTGCACTGGTGCTGACAGGAGAGTGCTCACTATCAATCTCACCACTCTGCCACCTCTAGCCACCATGGAACTGCCTCCTCATCACCTTCTCTGAAGGGATATGCTTTCTAAATTATAGACCACATTATCCAGCCTCTCCCATAAGAACTCATCACCCAGTAGACATAAAAAAAATTAACCTTCATCTCTTATCATTAACAAAAGGCTGGAATGTTAGGTTGTGACAGGCTACCAAAATGGAGTTAGCAAGAGCAGCAGGATGGGGACACTGACATGATCACTTATATTACATAACAATGCCCCCGGGTCATGGTGTCCTGCCCTCTTTTTAAAATTTTATCTATTTATTTTTATTTTTAGATATGGACATATTTTGTACGTAACCATCACATGTTGGTACCATCCTTTCCCTCCTCCTTGCCCCTTTTCTGGAGAGGCCTTCCTCATTGGCGATGCAATAAGTGGATACTAGCGAACAGAACCTGGGTCCTTAGGCTTTGCAGGCAAGTGCTTTAATTGCTAAGCAATATCTCCAGCCCAAAGGGCTTTTTATTTAAGAATATCAGTGACATTGGTGTATTTTTTCATTTCTCTGATGAAGAGAAAACAGAGAATTCACAAACTGCCAATATTAGGTACAAAAGAGAACAGGAAGCCATTATAATGATTATACCTTGAACTATCATCATTATGCTATCCTCTAATTACACTCACAAGTCCTCACTCCTGTTATATCAAATGAGTGTGCCATCATGCAAACAGACAGTTCATATATGCTTTCCTAGAGGTCTCTCAGTGGCTTTCAGAGATTAGTCAGTCTAGCTGTCTAATTTTGGTAAGCCTGAAGAAGTTAGGTAGTGAGAGCTGATTTCAATATTATATAGGTACGTCCATTAGTTTTCTCATTGCTGTGATCAGTCACCTGACCAGAAGCAACTTAAGGGAGAAAGGGTTAATTTCAGCCTGATGTGTGACTGTAGTACAGCTCATCATGATGAGGGAAACTACAGCAGGAGGTGCATGAAGCAGCTGGTCATATTCATCCCACAGTTTTATACAGTTCAGGAACCCTGGGACATGGAATGGTATTGTTCACATTAATGGCAGGTCTTCTCACATTGATTAACCTCATTTAGATATCACTCTGACAGATATGCCCTGATGTTGCTTCTGTGTTGGTTCTAAATCCTGCAAGGTGGCAGCTAAGATTCACCATCATGATAAAATAAATATATGAGATATATACATTCAGTTGCATGTATAAATACAAGTATGAGATGAACATAAATGTAGGGATATCAAGCAGCGAAAAGAATCAGGGGAGAAAAAAATTTGAAAGAATAATTCACAAACACTTCATTTCTAACACTAAAATTTAAGTAGGGTGATTTAGAAGTTACAGTAGCTAATTGAATCTGCTCATCTATATTTATAACACTTCCGTCAAGAAACCTGAAATTCCTAGAAAATACATAATAATGTTAAATGTTATATTTTCTATAGTGATTAATAGTGTGAATTTAAACTCCTATAATTGTCATTACTATATTTCATAGTTTTGTTTCCAATAGGGATATGAAAGAAAACTCATGAAATAAGACATATATTATGGTTTGAATTTGAAACGTTCCCACAAAGTCCCTGCTTTGAAAGGTCATTCCACAACTGGTTGCAGTAATTCCAGAAACTGCTGAACCCAGCACTGGTTCCTGTCACCTACTCTGCTCCCAAGTGCCCCATGTCAGTGAGGAGCCACCACCAGTGACAGACTGAAGCCTTCTGATACCATGAACCAAAACAAATCTTTCTTCTCTTGAGTTTTTCTGTCAGGTGTTTTGGTCATAGCCACAAGTAAGTAACAAATATCTGTAGTAAATATATTATATGTTTGCACTAGAGTTCTGTAGAGAAACAGAAAAAAGACAATTATATACAACTAATGGAATTCATAATAAATATGTATTTGCAATAGATATTCCCATATACATGGAAAAGAGAGAGACTAAGAGAGCAAGACTGAAGAGAGGGAGACTGAATAGCTATGTTTTTTTTTTTTTTGTTTGTTTTTTGTTTGTTTGTTTGTTTGTTTTCTGAATTGCCCTTAGCCTGGAGCAAGTATTCAAAATGCATAAGGCTCTAGGGGACATTTCCTTCAAACCTACCTCACCTTGCAAACAATACATTCAAAAATGAATTTATTGTTTTCTGTGGGGTATTGCTTTTGCAGCCCACCTGCCATTCTGATGTCTTGCTCTTTTCAATTGCCAGTTACTGTTGATGTAATGTTGGTAGTGCAGAAATGAAAAATGCTGAAGAAAAACAAGTTTATGCTAAGCATGTGGCTATTGACAGAGCCTAGCGAAGAGGAAGAACAAGAGTCCCCTGAGTCGGCTCCCGGCAGGTGGACCTGCTGTTGTAAAATGCTTCAGTGTTTGCAAACGGACTCTGTGCAGCTTGCGTTGCATTTCCCAACAATCATGTCCTGTAAGAATATGGTTTTTGTTGTATCTGTCCCTACAAGAATTTTTTTCATGGATCTGCATTATTGTTATTATGTAATTTGACAAAAATCAATGAATTTAGGAAAACATTTAATTATAGTTCCTCAGATAGCCATGAATCTTAAACCTGCATATAGTTTCTATATTTCAGCTGTGTTATTCAGTTTTAGAAAAATATTATTTTTAAACATTTTTGAAAAAAATTTTATTTTTGAAACATATTACATGTATGAAATTGTCAAAAATAAAACACAATAAATTGAGTTGAGCTATAATATTCCTTATGAGGATTGTATACAATCTCAAACTGTTCTGCAGAAAACAGTGTTGATGCCGACTATACTGGAGACTTTCCTACATTTTTTTGTTGTTTGTTTTTTGTTTTTTCAAGGTAGGGTCTCACTCTAGCTCAGGCTGACCTGAAATTCACTCTGTAGTCTCAGGGTAGTCTTGAACTCATGGCGATCCTCCTACCCCTCTGCCTCCCAAGTGCTCCCTGCTTCCTACTTTTTTGGATGTATACACAAGATCATAGCTTTGTCATCCAAGCCCAGACCTGGGGAACTAGACTCAAGTACTAAAAAATAGTCAGGCAATAGCCCTAATTTAATTATAAGCAAAACCAGAAATGTGGACAGCCAATCCACACACTGCCTACAAATCAAATGTTTGAAATTTCTTAGGACTATAAGCATCACTGCCTGTAGGCAGTGGCTTGATGAGTATTTTAGTTAGCTAGTCTCTGGAGAACTACTTGACATTATTGGAAACTTTCCTTCAACAGATTCATTTTTGAAAGGCATACATTCCACAGAGAATTGAGTTAAAAAAAAAAAACCTCAAAGTAATTTTAAAATTTAATGACATTCTGAAGTCTATTTATTTGTAGAATAGGATAAAGTTTGAACAATGTCAGAGTTTACCAACTTAAGATTCCTTATTTGTATTGATTTCTTTCAATCTCATATTTTGAATCGCTGCCAATGCCTAAGTGGTCCCACTAAATTAAGGCTGGGCGCCAATAAGTCACTTAAAATTAAAGAAATACATGAATAACAGCGTGCTGTTAACAGATAGATGGAAAGGCTCGATGAGACAAGTGATTACACACTCTGTGGTTCTTACATAAGCCTCAAGAGGCCTTTGTTAGGGAACATGAGTAGATTCAGCTACTGCAAAGATGTCCGCAAGAACCTCTTCAAGTGACATGCAGTGGCCTGCTTAGCTTAGCTGAATATTTATTCCCAATAACCAGGTTGACAGTGACCTTGATTTACAACTGGGCAGGGAACTCCTTTACCATTGTGCACTGTCTTTGGAGCCCAACCTGGGGGAAAGCAGTCAGTCGTCTTGCTTTCAGGCTTCTGGATGGATTGAAGAGACAAAGGATCCAGGGAAGAAATCAGAAGGACAGGGACATGACATCGCTGCATCTATTTCTGTGGCTCCCTCTTGTTGGAGTTGCCTTGGGTCGGTGGCTTTAACTAACTCAAGCACACAACTCCCAAGCAAAGATGTCCCTTTGCATAGAGTGGCCACTGCACTGGCTCCTGCTGCTTGGAGCCTGGGAGTGGTGTTTCGTCCCTGTGCCTTCCCTTAAGCCTAATCAGTCCACATCTTTTTTTTTTTTTTTTTTTTTTTTTTTTTTTTTTTTTTTTTTTTTTTGGTTTTTCGAGGTAGGGTTTCACTCTAGCCCAGGCTGACCTGGAATTCACTATGGAGTCTCAGGGTGGCCTCGAACTCACGGCGATCCTCCTACCTCTGCCTCCCGAGTGCTGGGATTAAAGGCGTGCGCCACCACGCCCGGCTAGTCCACATCTTTTAATAGTGCTTACTGAAGTCTTGTTCCTCAGATAAGCAGCCAGAGTGTGCCATCTGTTTTGTGCTTGGAGGTGAAGTAATTCCCCCATGGAATCAGAGGAATGAGAGTTCAGCTGGGTCCATGAGAAAGGAGAGAGGAGGTTTTCTGCAATGAGCAAATCGTCACCCTCACACATCTGAAGGAGTTGACAGGCAACTTACGAGCGGCTGAGCATTTGATTGTATCAGGTACATGTGACCAAAAATGAAAACTACTTTTAAAGTGGTCCAATAATTGAGTCTCTGAAGCTTTTAGTTCAATTCAATTTCTCACAGCAAATGACAGACTCGTTGGATTCTTGAGTATTCTTCATCAGGCCTGCAGTATCTTCTTAAGTACCTTCTCATTTGCATGATCTAATACAACAATGGACAAAGAGTGAGAAAAAAAAAAGCAGATAATGGGAATGTAGGAAATACACAGAGTTAAAAACATGCTGGAAGAAATGTCTGACATTGAGTTACTCTTGTGGTTTTCTTACCTAACAAAATTTTGCAAAACTCAAAATGGAGCCTTAACAGCATGTGTTTCTAGGGATTCTGTATATGGAATTGACATATTTCTCAGTGCACATTCACTGAGAGGGGTAAACAGAAAAAATGAAGTTGTAGATTTTCAATAAAATAAGTAAATTACACATTATATATGTATATTGGAAGAGGTTCTAAATACTAGACTGCGTGGGCATCCGCAAGCAGGTGTAATGTGTGCATGAGTGGTGGGAAGGTGTATATGGAATAGGTGGTTTAAGTAAAGTCCTTTCATGTTTTATATTAAACTGCTTCACATGGGGGTATGTTTCCTTGGTTGAGTTCTTCCAACTGTCAGTTTTGCATGTCTACACTCATCTGAGTAAGTTTCATTTGATCAGGGGAACATTGGCTACCAAGCACTGTGTCTCAGGACTCTAATATGCAGGAGTGTAGGTTGGGTCACAACTTCCCAGAGGCTTGGTTCCAACAGAGGGTTAAGTAGATGTTTGCACATCACTGGCTTTATGTATCATTAACCTTCAATCCAGAACACATTTCTCAAAAAAAAAAAATGTGAGACTTGGGAAGTTGGAAAGTGCATGACAAGATGAAACTGTCTCACTAGTGCAACCAGCTGGACTCTTTCACCACTCAAAATGTGGTTTTCATTACAAATGACTTGGCCTTCAGGGGAAAAATTTCATAAGGATATGAACCGTGATTACTTAATATTCCAGTAAGTACAAATTAAACGAAGTGAGCTGCATAAATGAGGACAGCAAATGTTGGAATCCACTGCTGAACACATTTCACATAGACATCTTTGTATGCGTTTTAGAAATATGTGTGCCTGGGATTACTCAGAGTGAGGTGCGGTTGACCACCAGGTGACATTCTTCTCACAGTGAGGAGAAACGTCTTGTCTTCTGGAAGAAAATGTCTAGTGCCATTAAAAGGTGGAAGAGTCATTCCTGGCAATCTCTGAGAAATGGAAGCTGTTTCTCAGAATACACTAGTATGAACCTCTTCAATCCATGAAGCAGAACAACTCATCCCGCATTCTACTATGGGTATATAGTCCCTCATCTATTCCCAGATGTCATGAACATAGGATTCAGTTTAACTGAGAATTTTATTGCATGATTATATTGCATATTGGTCCTATTTCCATCAGCTTATACTCTTAGGCTCCCTCTCCCATTAGGCCCCCATTTCACTGAGGACCTCATTCATTGGGGTTTTCTGTGTTCACTGCAGGGTCATGAATGCTGCAGTCAGTCTCTGTTGGTGGGGTGAGCAGTGCTTCAGAATGTACCTTCCCTCCCTGTGGCTTGCAAAACAGGAAAAGAAAATCTGCTATCTAGCACAAGACAAGTCATGTCTATCACACCTGCCGTGGCCCAGGAAACCTTACAAAGTAAGTGTCAGATTAAACACTGCTGCTCTCACGACTAGCCTGAAACCCCCTGCAGGGAGATGGCAATCGACACTGAGGAGACTCAGAGCGCATCGGAGCAGAAAATCGGAGGATGCTGAGAGCTCAACACTAAAGGGGACTGACCACACAGCCTCCACGGCTCTGGGAACACTGTGGAAGAGGGAGTGGAAAAAACGTAAGAGCCATGGGCTGTTGCTAGCCCATTCCTCCACCTGGGTGCTCTTCAAGGGCTGTGTCTCCCTCATGTTCTGTAATCCGCTAATCTCATCTTCCCAGAGAAGTTTCCTTGACTGCCTATGTAAGCAAACAAACATCCATCCATCCCTGAGAATCTTCTCTGCCCTCTCCTATTTTATCCTATTTTTCAAATGCACTATCATTATCTAAAATGCAATGTAATTTATGTATATATTATGTTTATTTTTATGTGTTCTTGGTCCCACTGCCATTAAGTAGAATGGGACAAGATTTCTGTTGTTTGGGCTAGAGAGATGGCTTTGGTGCATGAGGCACTTGCCCTTGAAACCTAAGGACCTAGGTTTGATTCCCCAGTACCCATGAAAGCCAGATGCACAAGGTGGCACATGTGTTTGCCATGGCTGGAGGCTCTGGTGTGCCAGTCATCTCTCACCATCTGCCTCTAACCCTCCCTCTCTCAAATAAATAAAAAAAATCTTCAAAAAGAGATTTCTGATGTTTAGTCACTGAAATATTATTGGCATGTAGAACAAAGGCCAGTTTTAGTCAATGACAAAGACACATTGTCTAATATGGGGAGGCTCTTATGAAAACAAGGACATCCAAATCAAAGTCTAACTGGACCAATGTATTAAAACTTCATTTTTGGGCTGGAGGGATGGTTTAGCGGTTAAGCGCTTGCCTGTGAAGCCTAAGGACCCCGGTTCAAGGCTGGATTCCCCAGGACCCACGTTAGCCAGATGCACAAGGGGGCACACGCGTCTGGAGTTTGTTTGCAGTGGCTGGAAGCCCTGGCGTGCCCATTCTCTCTCTCTCTCTCTCTCTCTCTCCCTCTTTCTCTGTCTGTCGCTCTCAAATAAATAAACAAAAACAAATTTAAAAAAAATTCATTTTTAATACTTAAAACCTCAAAACCTCAAACACATGGATTTACTGAGAAAGGAATCATAATCTTAAAAAAATTGGCCACAAGGTTTTAGTTGGATAACATCAGCTATTCGGGCCAGTGGGCTATGGCCTTTCCACTGATCTTTTATCCTAGCTGGACTGGGACACAGTCACATCCACAGCCAGCAGGCACTGCCGTGATGCCCTCCCTCAACACCCCCCCCCCCCGTGTTGCCATGAGAGGCTCTCTCTTAAATCTGCCCATAATGTCAAATGTGCTGCATAGTCCTTCAGACAGGTGGATAGTAGGACTTCAGGCCTCTGATTTAGATCAAAGTTGCTAATGTTTGGCAAAAAAAGAGTTCCAAATATGAGCAATTTCCTCAAAATACGTTTTCAATTTTCTGTTAAAAGATTGGAAGGAGAAGGAAGTCTAAACCAGTCACTTTCTCACTGTACCATGTTAGCAGCCTGTCTCTCTCTCACACTCACTCACTCTTTCCCACCATTTCTGTTTTTTAAAAAATTATTTATTTATTTATTTGAGAGTGACAGAGAGAGAGAAAGAGGCAGATAGAGATAGATAGAGAATGGGTGCGCCAGGGCCTCCAGCCACTGCAAACTAACTCCAGACGCGAGCGCCCCCTTGTGCATCTGGCTAACGGGGGTCCTTAGGCTTCACAGGCAAGTGCTTAACCACTAAGCCATCTCTCCAGCCCACCCTTTCTCTTTTTAAAAATTTTATTTATTAACTTAAAAGCAGAGAAATGAGACAGATAGAGATAGGATGGGCACACCAAGGCCTTTAGCCGCTGTAAACGAACTCCACATACATGTGCTCCTTGTGCATCTGGCTTACATGGGTCTTGGAGAATCAAACCTGGGTCCTTTGGTTTTGTAGGTAAGCGCCTTAACTGCTAAGCCATCTCTCCGGCCCTCGCTCTTTCTCTTTTTCTCCTTCCTTTCTTCATTCTTTCCCTCCCTCCCCCTTCCTGCCTCCCTCTTCCATCCCTTCTTATATTTTATTTAGATTTCCCTAGTAAAGGTTGTGATTGATTTGAAGTATGTCTGAATTCTATGCTAACACCTTGAAGTACCATCTTCTGTTATTAAACAGAATTCTCCAATTCCCTATTATTTTACAGTGAACTTTCATATTATGACTGCTGGATTTATTTCTAAAAATACCTTCAGTGTCCTCTCCCTATTTAAACACAATTCCCTTGATGTTCTCTAAAAGTTATTGTCAGACATTATTATTCTTTATTTATTCTTCAGTAATTGTCTTGAAGGAAGACATAATTTTCCTTCATACTTAATTCTGGATATAAAAAGTGTATACCTTATTTAGCAAGCACATTGTTACCCTAATAGCTGCAGAACAGTTAATGACAGGGAAATGCACTTTATCATTATGCCTAGCAAAACATATAAAACCAGTGCTTTTAAGGGTAGATATTTAAGTACTATTTAAATAATATTTCGTTGAATAAATTCTGATGTATTTTCTTAATAGAAGTTAATGTCAACCAAAGGCAAGTATATGTATAATTAAAACAAATCCTTCTTTAATCATTCTGTCTATATTTGTATATTATTTTATATATGTACGTGAGTGGTGCTAATATATGTGTTGTGTGCAAAAAGTTTAAAGAGATAACTAGCTAGGAGAGATAGAGACAGAGGTAGAGAGAGGTTATAGAGTGTTTGGAACAAGGGAAATCTCCAATAAGTGTACTATCCAGTATTGCTCTTTTACTATGTATCTTTTCCTTTTTCACAATAGATATCATAAATCAGAAAAAAAAACATTAGGAAATCCTCACTAATATAATAGATGAGATAAACTGAGAAAACATGGTCTCAAAGTTTCATGTCACATTACATAACCAAGTTTTCCCATGGACCATCCAACCAGATAACTGACTACTTCACTTGGAATTCTGTAAATATTGATTTAGAAATATTTTAGGGGTTTTAACACTGATAAGATTGATATCTCATTGCCTTAATTACAAGTATGCATAATATCTGATTCACAAAACAGAAATCTTACTTAGGTCCCAACAAGGTAAGATATTTTCATAAGTAGATTAATGAAGTGAAAAGTCTAATTACTAAAGTCATCAAGCATATTAGTAAGTTGACCTCTGATTGAGAAAAATGAGGACAAATGACTTAATAGAATGTGAATTTCCCCAAAACAAAATATGTTGCTTGTTCCAGTGTATATTTCCATTAAGTATCCAACACTGGCATATAGCAGATTTATTCCATCACTGGGAAAAATCTAACTGCAAATAACCAGTAAAAGCTAGAACCTAGGTTTGAAAACTTCAGACTTGAGGTTCAGTCCTTTTTCTAGGATAAGAGGGAATATTCTTGAAGTGGCAAAGAAAATATGATTATGTATAACTGTATATATACATATGTATATATATACTTATAACTATGTGTGTATATACAAAATAATTGTGTGTATGTATGCATATATAAAATAATATATTATATATAAAAATATAATATAATCTATATATTACATAATATAATTATAATATATTATATATAAATGCATACATACACACATACACATAACATATTATTATATATAATATAATATATTATATTATATTATATTATTAGTAATCCCTAATTTAAAATTTTTGTTACATAAATAGTGGTGACTATGTGACTGATAATGGGCAAATTTTACAAGAAAGTACTTATGAATGTCACAGACTGCTATGGATGTAAGGCAGAGATACCTGGAGAAAAGCACATGCCAAGGACAAAGAAGATTCTAAAGATATCCTGAGAAGCTTCCATTTAGGCAGAAGCCACTACTGACATATTGGAGAGTCCTTGACTTATCTGTTCTGGCGCCATGAGTCAGATAGCTAGAAATGAATTACAAGGTTGTACAATTAGGAAGACACCGCTACAAGTCAGAGGAGCCTCACTGTACAACAATAGCATGTGCAGAAGAAAGCCAGCAGAACTGAAAGGGGAGGCTTAAATGAGATTACCATTAGCTCAAATACATCATCTGGGGAAAGACAAAACAGATCCTGGAAGCCCTTGACCGGTATGGTCCTTTAAGGTTGCTCATTACACCTCATTGACCTGTGGGTTCTCTGAGCTCATACTAGGCTCCTGCCAGTTGACAAAACAAAGTTGTGCCTTTTAGTCCTCTCACCCCATATTTGCTTAGTAAACACTTCCCCTTTGTACTGCTTACCTTGTCTGTCCCCACACTCCCTCAAGGTCTCAGCTTAAAAACCCTTCTTATCTGGATGACGTTCTTCTATTCCCAAAAGGCATGCCCTCCCAGTTTTGCTGCAGAGATCTCCTTAATGTTATTGTTTTATTTTAAATATGCTTTTATTTATTTAAGAAAGAGAGACAGAGGGGGAGAAAGAGAGAGAATGGACACACCAGGGCTCTCATCTGGCTTTAGCTTTCATACTGGGGACTTGAACCTGGGCCACTTGGCTTTGCAAGCAAGCTCCTCTCCTGACTTTTGTAATTGCACTCATAACTAGTTATTTCACACATTCTCTTCTCCTCAAGAAAAAAGCCTTTGGTGCAGGGCTTCTTAAACATTTCTACTCACTATTCCTTTGAGCCCAAGAAATTTTCATACAACTTCAGGTGTACAGATATATAAAATAGGTATACAAATCAAACATTACTGATAATAAGCTATAAATAAATCTGTTTTCATAGGTTTTACATGTTTACTTCTTTTTAAAGATGAAAGCATATTGCAGGGCAGAGCGCACACACCAGTCAATCAGTAAATAAGATGAATAAAATAAAATAAGTAAATAAACAAGAGTCCAGAGGGACTCCAATATTACTCTGTGGATAGATTATTTCTTATTTTGTGAGTGTTATAGTTTAGATACTTGGGTTCTTACAAAGTTCACCTGCTGAAGCTCAAGACAATAGTATCAAGTACTTACTACTAAGTTGTAAGAGCAAGGCCTTTGGGGGAAGTAATTAAGTCATGAAAACCATTACAGGGGAACCATGGAGGGGAGTAGAGGAGGTTTAAAGGAGAGTCTAGTTCCTTTCTCGCCCACCCTGTCATGTGAGGTTGCAGGAAGAGGCGCCATCTTTGAAGCTCACACAGTAGCCCTGCACCATCCGGGTCATCTGCCAGAGCTGGCTTTTCATCTGGCCAACCTCCTGAACTGTGAGTAAACACAGTTTTATTCTGTTTATAAGTCACCTAGTCTAAGGTAGTTTTTATAGCAGCAGAAGCAAATTACGACAGACGTATTGCATCCTCAGTGAGGAAGAAAGCTAGAAGTGTATCTGAATCCAAGTCCCTTAACACAGAGCAAGTGGAAGAGGAAGGGGCTGCCCCGTGGGTCCTCCCTTCATTTGTTATTAGCAACAACGTCACAGCATAAGTTAATATCTCGATGCATAATTATGTCTAAACTGTCAGGTTTGTGAATTCAAAGGCTTTAAAAAAAACTCTCTTATCTAATGTCTACTTTGTTCACTGTAGGTTTCCAATAAATATTAATAGTTATTGGCTGTATGCTTAAAAGAACAGATCAAATGACTGACTTTCACTTACACTGGAAAGTTAGGTAATCCTGTCTTTATACACCAGGAGCTAAGGAAGCTTTCTTTCTACAGGGTCTTCTACGCATGCCCAGCAGAATCTCCCCGTCGCAGCCATCATGTCCTAGTGAGCAGTGAAGTGGCATGCTCAACTTTACTTCATTGCTTAGACGACGTCACTTTTCTTTCATCTCCAATGCCCTCCATTATCAAACCGAAGTTTTTCCGCACAAACTGTTGGAACTTACACTAAATTTCACAGCCCATTTGTTTCTTTTCAATCATTTCATTGTGAGGTATATATATACTCATATATTTTTCTCATAAACTGATAAGATTCTTAACCATAAAAAACACACCTACATTTCCCATACGAGAGAAGAACGCAGAGTGTCTTACTACTGAGTGTTAAATAAACAAAAGTCTGATGGGTGTATCATTTCCTCTACAGTGCAATGACCAGCTTGAAGCTCCTCGGTAGCAATTTATGTTTCTGAGTCAACTGTCTTCCCCTTTTTGAAACACAGATGTCTGTTTTTTAAAGCATTTCTGAGAAAATGACCTTTATCAATTTAGCAAGTTACTTTATGTTTTACTTTTCACAGTTTCTGACACTTTTTTTTTTTTTTTGCTTAGCTTCAGAATGTCATTATGTCCTATAGAGTACATAGGAGGGTATATTTTTATGCTTGAAGCAGTGAAGCAGTGCTAATTATCAGTGGAATATCACATACCTGGAAATGCATAAAATCTCAGTAAATGAGTTCTATGTACTTATTCTAAGGAAGCATTTGAAAACTTGTGAAAATTCAGTTGAAGATATTATTATGGCATTATTAATAAGAACAGAAAGTAAAGAGAAAGCTCTATGTCTAGAAGCAGAAATTGATAAAATTGAAGTATGTGTATTGTGTGCAGTAGTTATAAACATATGTAGTTGCTTAAATAATGCAAACTGATTTTATTTACATTACATGCATTATGGGAAAATGATTGAGGAATACCATGGGTGACAATCACGCTAATGAAATATAAGGGCTGCAGAGCTGGCTTAGCTGTTAAGGTGCCTGCCTCCAAAGAGTAAGGACCCATGTTCAACTCCCCAGATCCCACATAAGCCAGATGTACAAGGTGGCACACACGTCTGGAGTTCGATTGCAATGCCAATTCTCTCTTGAGCTTTCTCTCATATTCTCTCTCATTGAAAAAGAAATATAAATCATACGGGATGGGAGAGGATTGCTCAACAGTTGAAGGTGGTTGCATTCAAGGTTTGCCAGCCTGATTCAGTTCCCCAGTACCCATATAAAAAGTGGACCCAAAGAGGCTCATGCATTATTCGCAGTAGTAGAAGACCTGTTGTGCCTGTATGTGCAGACAGGAAGGAAGGGAAGAAGAGAGGGAGGGAAGAAAAGAGGGAGGAAGAGGAAAGGAAGGATGGGAGGAAGAAAGGAAGAAAGGAAGAAAGGAAGGGAGGAAGGAAGGAGAAACAAGAAAGAAAGACAAGAGAAAGAAGAAAGAGAAAGGAAGGCAAAAGAAAATTCAATAAAGGAATGACTAAAATATTTACACAAGATAAAACTGGTGTTTTCGACTGAATGAGTGACATGATATGAAATGTAATTTTCAGTTACTCCTATCCTGTATTTATTTTGGTTAACTTGTTCTACTTTGGAACAAAGGTAAAAGTAGAAGGCATTTCAAAATTGGAACACAGGTATTAAAGTAGGTTATTGTTATGGGAATTTGAAAAGCATCTGCATGTTCACTATATTTAATTATTGGTGGGAATATTCAGTTAACTCTAGTGGTAGGAGCTTGAAATTAGATTGACATATTTGACAGATGTACCACCAAGGGTTGAAAAAATATATATTTTCTACTTGAATCCATTGTAGAGTTGTTGTTTTTTTTTTTTTTTGTAAAAGCTAATGGACTTTGCGCACAGCAGTCTTCCCCAGCCATCTGCGCCATCTTATCTGCCGCCTCCAAATGATGCACACAGTAGTTTCTCACGAGAACACACTGCCAAGGTCAAGCACCTAATGATGGAGGCATCGTTTGTGGATCGTTCTTCTTTTACACAAACAATGACAAACTCTCACATTTTGCTTATTATAAATAACATTGAAAATAACAATGAAAGTATAAATATTTTAACAAAGAAAATTAAGGCATTAAGAGGAAGAGACTGGGAAAGATGTATATGGAAGAAGCCCGTAGGTTTGATAACAGTAGCAGTTATTTACATGGTAACTTGTTCTTACTTCATGAGAATATCTTAAGTAATAATTGATGTGTGAATGGATTTAGTGTGTAGACTGTGGTACTTAGTACAGTGGGAATATGAAATGTTCCTTGCAGGAATATTGGTGTCTAGCTGGTGGTGCTATTTTGGGAGATGAGGTCTAGCCGACGGAGGTGGATCCCTTTGGAGGGTACACCTTGTCCCTGTGCCCTTCTCTTTCTCTACTCCCTGTTTACAATGTCTACTCCTCTTCACATTCTAGCCACCATGACCACTGCCTCAGTGTAAGTATTGACTCAGTGTAGCCAAAGAAGGAATGAAATCTCTGAAAATCTGAGTCAAAATAAATCCTCCTTCCTTTACATTGTTTTCATCAGGGGCTTTTTTTTCCCCACAGCAATGACAAAACTGACTGATAAGTAGTTGCTTTCATTAGTGCCTGGCCCGTCCCTCGTCCATGCCTTCATCTGCTACCTGCGGTTCCGAGGCTTAGTGATACTTGGTCACCACATTCCAGGAGCTCATTGTTTGAGAACAGAGGGATCGCAATTTGTATGGGCTGTTGTTCACCATGAACTGCTATCCTTGCTTCTGGGGGTGTTGCTATCGTGATCTAGAGAGTACTTTGTAAGAAGGAAAACTTTATTATTTTATTTGTTTGCATGTCTACCTCTTTTTTATCTTTTTATTTGAGAGAGAGAGAAAGAGACAGAGAGAAAGAGAGAGGACAGGCACACCAGGGCCTCTAGACACTGCAAACCAACTCTAGGCGCATTGTGCCACCGTGGACATCTGGCTTACGTGGGTCCTAGGGAATCAAACATGGGTTCTTTGGCTTTGTAGGCCAACACCTTAACCATCAAGGCATCTCTCCATCCCATAAGGAGGAAAACATTAAACAAAATAAACTTATTTGGGCAAAGAATAGTTCATGGATTACCACTACCCTTAACCAGCAGTAGCTCCATGAACTCTGTTTGGAACTGTCAGGGAAACTACACACAACAAGAGGAAAGCATAGGTAAAAATATTCACTGTATGGGGACATGCTCTGATCTTGGCTGCCTTTGATTAGCTGGTGATCAGCTATTTAAAAAAATAAATCCTAAATTAGCCTTCACTTTAATTAAATTAGGCTGGAAAATCAAACTCCCACCCTCCCTTCCACCCCCCCCCCAAAAAAAAACCTCCCTTCCACTGAATCCCTCCTTTTTTGTCCAACTAGTCTCTCTTCTATTTTGATGTCATCATTTCCCTTCCCATTACACAGGTCTCATATAGGCAGCATTAGCCATTATGAGGTCATGAATATCAAGGCCAAATTGTGAGAATATTGTTTTAGTGAAATGAGCAAGATGAAATAAGAAAAGAAAAAACTAACAATTATGAGATGTAGAGAGAGGATCCTGGTTTTCTTGTCCTGTGTTGCATTTTTCATCTTATCACAACAGGAATTTACAGATGTTTATACTCTTCAGAAAGATGAATGCTTTTAGAATATGTACTTTGTAACCATAGAGCCAACTCTGAAGCTAGAACTGATAAGAAAACAGAGGAGACGAACTCCTCCTAAATACAGAGAAGTCTCAAGGTAAATGGCATGTTCTCAAATCTAAATGAAATTAAAACCTGCTTTGAAGACATCGAGGGGGCCATCAACATCACAAGTGGCTAAATGAAATGTGGCATATATACCCAAGAGAGGTTTATTCAGCCATGAGCAAGAATGAAATTCATTTGCAACCAAAAGGACGGAGCTGAAAATATCTTATATTTAATATGTCTGATCTGGAGTTCATTTGCAGTGGCAAGAAGCCCTGACATGCACATACATACATTTCTCCCTTTCCTTCCTCTCTCTCTCTCTCTCTCTCTCTCTCTCTCTCTCTGTGTGTGTGTGTGTGTGTGTGTGTGTGTGTGTGTGTGTGTGTCTATCTTACTCTCCCCTACTTCTTCTCTACATACCTTTATCAAAGAGATTCTGGGAACGCTAAATGGACTCCTTATGTGAGACTCTTCTTGGGCGCATGCTATAAAAAGTGGCAGGGTTGTCCCTACTCGAAAACCTTCCTAAGGCACACTTCCCGATGGCATCAGTGGACTCGAAGCAGGAAAGTCTGTTTAGGACACAGACATGTTACTGTCAAGTAATATTCACTTCTAAAGGTAACAAGCAGAGGTTATTGGTCTTTTCCAAGGTCAGCCTTCGAATCTGGGTTTGTCTGACATTAAAGTTCAGACTGTGACCATGCAAACGTGTGCCAGCTGATGTAATGAAATTGATTTTCTTATCTGCCAGCTCCAATTCCAACTAGAAATGTATTCTGCACCTCTGGAAGAAAAACAAAATATAGGAGGAGAATGGTTGCTAGGCAACCAAGGCACCATGATGTCCTGGTTGCAGAGTAATAAGTTGGAAACTGGCAAACCTCCCAGAATGGAAGACCACAGACAATTATCTATCTGGCCTCTAGTGCCCCTTTGTGTTACCTTGAGACCTATTCTCTCATATTAAAACCATAAGATTTTTTTTTCAAAATCAGTATCATCTAGCATGTAATTATTCTCTTACAGATAATTTTGATATGTAATAGCTATTGATTTAATATACTGAAAAAACTATCTAAAATTGTAGCATCATGTCTAGGTAGCTGAGGTCTTCCTACCTGAAGCATTTTAAAAGGATTTTTCCCCTTATTTCAAAACAGGTGTTACAAATGATCTCTGGATATTTTCAAGCTCCTGGGCATCTTACTCAAAAAATGTAATATGTGAGCACACAATAAAGTGGCAAGAAATTTCATTTAGAGCAAGATAATAGTAAAGTAATGAGGCTGTGAAAATCCTAACGTGTGAGGACCTGTAGACTGTTAGTTGAAGTGTTGGGAAGTGTTGTCTTGGGGCTGTAGTGAAGAGTCACCTGAAAGAACAAAGATGTTTTGGGAGAGATGCCAGAAGTAGCTAAAATTAGCTGCCGAAGCTGAGAGCCATTAGAAAGGGCTGGCTGGACACTGCAATTCTACTCATAGTCAGGGAACTAAAGAGAGATGCTCCAAGGACCACGGTAAAGGCTCTGTGAGGCAAAAGACAGGAAAGAAATTAGGTAAAGGAGAAATCATTGACAACTCAGCTCCTCTCCCAGGCAGGCATCTTGCTGGACCGGACCCAGCTGTGGAAGAGCAGACCTCAGTGCTATCTGCGTTCAGAGATGAAACTGTCACATTGAATTGCATTGTTAATGAGTAAACCGAGTGGGTTTTGAAAACAAAATCACCAACTGGTCTCTTCATGATGTGGCTGTGCAGAAAATGTATAGAAACCACCGCAGAGTGGAGAGGATCCTGAGAGCAGAGCACATTCTGAACAACTACGAGAATAAGACAGTGGATTATTTGGGCTCAGGATATCTGTCTTCTAAAGAGTTTGGATGGTTTGCTATTGGGAATGGTCCACTCATGTTTACCAGCATTTATCAGGTCTTTTCCTGCAGTTGATAATTGATGTTTCTAGTCCACCAGAAGCAGGGTGGTTGTTAAGAATGGGATAAAGATGTAAACTAAATGAAGTCCAGTGATAAAAATAACATCACCATTGAGGCTCTGTAATATTTATGAGCTTCCATCAAACACATCCAGTCTCATTAATTTGAAGTAACCAAGCAGAAATAACAGAGTGTCTTCTGTGTACCAGCAACTCCAGCAGAGACCAGTACTGGACTTTACCTCCAGGCCCAAGCTCCAGATGGATGCGCTGGAAATGGCTTGTAGGAGGGCCAAGGTAAGGACAGCCAGTGAGCTGGAGGTTGATGCATCCTTCCCTCCCTTCCCACAGTGAGCTGCCCCAGTAGGATTCTCTCCCACACTTGGTCAGACTTGTGAAGGAGGCCTCTATGCAATTCTGTGAACTAGACAGACACACTCACATTTTGTAAGGTAGGAAACAGAAGCACTTTAGAATGCTCATGAAATTTGCACCTGATAAGGATCCATTATTCAATCAATCTGACTTAAGCTCTTCACTTTGTAACATTCTTTTCCAAATTAGTAGAAAACCAACCTACTTTTTTGGACAATGGAACACACAGGAGCCATAGATTGTTACTAGAAAATTTTCAGTCCAGAGATGGGATACCTTCTAGTGAGTTGTTGGCCAGGGAGGTTCCTGATGCCCTGAAAACATTCCAGGCCATTGCCAAGGCCCTTGGTTTCCCACCAGGTATAGATGGAAAGACCCTATTGCTGAAAACTCCACATACTTGGGCTGCAAGGTCACTGAGAAATCCCGCTGGAACTGAGCTGATAACTTCCTCCTTGTAGACCAGCTGACAAAAAGCTAGAAAAAGACATTCTGCATCCAGTTCAATGGGACAGAGAGAAATAACCAGTGAAGATGTCCAACAGTGGACACTGCAAGCCTTATATTTTGCCAGCCAGGCCAAATGAGCCAATGAGTGCAATAGTAGCACATCTGTTATGGGAGAAACCAACTCCCCTCTAATTGGACTGGAGTCTCACTCCATGGGACCAAATACATTCCTGATACTGAAAACCTACAACAGGGGTAGTCATGAGACCTAGGGTTGTAACATCTGTCATTGTCTGGCTAAATGTATATACTATGCTCATCAAATTGCCCAGTAAGCACTTCTCTTAGTGTTCATACCCATATATTAATGCTACTCTCACTTTTGGTTAGAGAACCTTCTCTTTTCAGATGGCAGTGACCTTGGGATGACTCATAAGGCACCATGGTGCTGAGAAGAAGTGACAGCTCAGCACTGAAATATTGCAATCACACCTTCCATATCTCAGGGTCCATTGCACAAGAGGTGGCAGAAAGAATGCAAGAGCCAAAGGAAGGGTAGGACTCCTTACAAAGTGCTCCTCCAGACACAAAATGGCCTGGATATCCATGACCTCACAGTGCCTGACACTACCTACAGAAGACGATCATAATAGGAAGAAAAGATCATGGCATCAGAATAAAAAGACTGATTGAGATGGGGAGAAAATATGATGGAAGATGAATTTTCAAAGTGGAAAGTGGGGAGAGGGAGGAAATTACCATGGGATATTGTTTACAATTATGGAAGTTGTCAATGAAAAAAAAAACCAAGAAGCTAGAGGTTTTTCTGTTTTGTCCTTTGTTTGTGTTTTTTTTTTTTATTATAACTTAATGAAACCTGGGTGCCATATAAAATGTTTTCTAGGTAAAATTTAATTCCACCAATAATTTTTCAGAGCAATTTCACATTAGCATTTTTACATATACTAATTATAAATGAGAACTGCCATCATAGGCAGCCACTATTCTGGAGCATTGCTTAGTTGGCAAATAAATAAATATCAGCAGGAAATACCATTTCACTGTGATTTTAGAGTGAAGCAAGCTGATGTAAGAAAAGTACGAGTAACTTACGTAATGCACTAAGCAAGCAGAGAGAGGTAGGACTGAGGATCATCTAGTCTCATTTCTAATCCAGTGCACTTAACAGTGATTGAGCATTGCCATTCTTTTTGCTGGATGAATTTCAGATCAATATGTAAATGATGGACTTTTTTATCAGAAGGTAAAAGAAGGCTGAAGAGACAGTTTAGTTTAGTTAAGTTAAAGCACTTGTGTGAAAGGCCAAAGGACCGGAGTTTGATTCCCCAGAACCCACGTAAACCAGATGCACAAGGGGTGCATGTGTCTGGAGTATCTTTTCAGTGGCTGAAGGCCCCAGCATGCCCATTCTCTCTCTGTCTCTCTCTCAAAAAATAATAAAATATAATACTTAAAAAATAAAGGTATAAGAAAAAGCTACGATATATGAATTACTTTAAGGATATTTGGTCACAAATTAAAGTGCATTTTCACTAGTTAAAGAAAATAATTTTCTATAAATAGAGAGTGAGCAGGGCGCTGGAGGGATGGCTTAGCAGTTAAGGCATTAGCCTGCAAAGCCAAAGGACCCAGGATCAATTCCCCAGGACCTATGTTAGCCAGATGCACAAGGGGGTGCAAGCATCTGGAGTTTGTTTGCAGTGTCTGGAGGCCCTGGCACACCTATTCTCTCTCTCTCTCTATCTCTCTCTCTCTCTCCCTCTTTCTCTGTTAATTAAGTAAATAAACAAACAGTGAGTAGGGCAGGTACCAGGTAGAGGGTGAAATAATATATATTATTGAAATGCTGCAGGAAATAAAAGAATGTCATGTTCTAATATCTACCTATCACTTACACGATCCTAAAGTCAGTCTCATTTTGTGCCTCAGTTCATTTATATAAAAGTAGCAGTTACAGTCTACCTGTAATTGCTATAACATAAAATATTAAAAGACTATAAAATTTACTCTTACAAGTAAGAGATTTTCTTATAAGAAAGAGATTTTCCTACATGTGAGGATTTGTCATGTGATAAGAACTCAGTGGAAGCTATAATGTTCACATTTTAAAATTGCTAAATAATAATAATAGCTATGCTTTACCTTATGAAGTACCATTAAACTAAATGACTTTGAAGATAAAAATCATGAGTAACAGTACTAAAGCCAAAAATCCCAGTTATTTTCCTCTTTTCATGAAGAAAGGCAACATTTCACAGAGCCAATTATCTCAGCTCTTTGTAACTCTCAGCACCTGACAATCCCTTTAATTTCTCTAATCTATAATTAAAGAGAATGATATTGATTGCTACCCAGAAATGTTGTAGAAATAAAATGAGAAAGGGATGGTGAAGGTTATTTTGTTAGCCATAAAAAAATACCAACTTGGAACATTGTTGTTGTAGGAAAGTGTGTGTCCTACTGCGAATCTCAAAACAATTCAGGAATTCTGTATTATCAGATAGATGTTGTTTTAGCACGAGTAACAATGTTCTGATCTGAATTTTTGATCCTGTTCACTTTTGCCTCAAAATGCATGTGTTTATTGAAAATGACATGTCTGTAAGAGGAAACATTGTTGCATTTTTTATGACGTTGCTATACAGAGATAGTACCCAACATTTTATGTTGTACGGTGACCATTTAAGCAGTGATGGGTGTTAGGTATAATTGCTGTGGGCTCACTGCCATTTTTATAAAATGATTTAAACTTTTCATTCGATATTCCTCTGAAACTTTGACATAAGACTGTAAAACTTACTCTTTCTTACAAGTAAGTTTCTTTTTTAGTATAGTGAAATAATTTGCATGAAGCCCTTGAAATATTGTTGCTATAAAAGTACCACTTAGCTCCATTTCCCATGACTAGAAAAAATGTGCTTTAACCCAGCCAGAGAGGGAACACTATTCAATTCAGCCTTTGTCACAGACCTATCACTAGGCCTTGACCACTGTTACTATCATGTATCTGAAATTTCTACATAATGCCAGCTTTCTCACCAACTGCCTTCACTATAATTATAGAATACGGACCACTGTAGTGAAGGGGGCAGAGACTGCAGATCTGGGAGAAAGTGAATTTCTCCTTCCCCATGCATACTGCTTCACCAGGGAAATGGGGGCTGTGTGGAAGATGGAGCCATCATGTTGCATTAGTGTCATGTTAGGAAGACACCAGCAAGATACAAAGTTCTTACAGTGGAGTATGGAGAGCATGCCTGGCCTGAGTGCTTTCGTTCACCAGTGCTGTTCAGTAAATACACCCATCTAGGCTAATTCCAAGCTACTAATGTCACCATACTAAGTAGACTTGGGATTATCTGACCATAGCTGGCCACACTAAGTCAGTGCAGGTCCAGCTCCAGTGAGTTCTGGGTCAGGAGTACGGAAAAGCATGACAGCTCTCATCATGCCCAGGAAAGAACGAATATTAGTAATGGTTGCTTTTACATGCTGAAATCATGGAAGCCACCCTACAATTGTAGTGTGTCTAAAAACCATAATTTCAAGATTTATCTCCCCATGGATTGACCCTTTAATTTAGGAAAACTACAGTTATATAAAACCTCCCCTGGCTTGCAGCAACTGTCTCTCATGTTCTGGCTTCATGACTTTTTTTCATTGTCTTTACTCAGCAATATTTTTTTTTTGTACTTTTGAACGTATCTTTAACTGTTACTATGGTCACTCCATTTTTTTGACGAACATAATTATTTTGCAGGATATAGCATAATGTTTTCCTGAATATTTGAGTATGGGGTTAAGCCATTTAATGCATTAACTAAAGTTATTTTTTTTTTCTAGATACAGGTTGCAGTGAGTCTGTTCAATGTGACATTGTAATAATATACATATCCATAAAACATCCAGGCCTCACCTGTGAGTCTTAACAGTGAAAGGAAGGTTCCAATGTCTAACTAGTCATCTTGATCAAGGAAGAAAGATCCAACATTGGTTCTGTGAAAGGCTGAAGGTCCTAAACCAATATACACTCCTTTAAAACACTACCTGGTACATACCATGGATAAGTGCAATAGAATCATGCAATAGTGTCTGTAGACAGTTGCTTCTCTAGTGACTCCTTCCTCCCCAAGGCTCCACTGCTAGTGAGTGACCAAATTGGGATCTTCTAGCTGGTTCTGGGCCTATCACACAGTGCAGGTAGATACAACCCTTCATTCTCTATGCATCATGTAACAAGGGAGATGTAATTAGTCCCACTCAAGAAGTTGTCTCTTTTGACTCTCAAAATTATGCTATATTGAATTTAAAAGTTTCTAATTTCCTGCTGTATGCAAACCAGCTGGCATCTCAGAAAAGTTCTTATGCTTTCTCTCGTCAGACGTTTGTGTGTCTTCTTGCTGTAAAATGCTGTGACCACACTCTTTGGTAGTGACTGAGCTGGAGAGACTCCACGGGCCTGCAAAGTGGCCTGGATTTCTTCCAAGAATAGCATTTCTTGAGAGAGAGCCCAGGGTCACTCTCAGATCATGGCGGTAAGAGATGGATTTGCTTGGGGTGAGGAGAATGGCTTTAGCTTCTCATGTCCCTGTAGAACTAGCATGCTGGTCAAGTCAATTAAATAGCTAGAACAGTTTCAAACAAACAATCCTTTCAACATTTGAAAATTGTCTGAGGAGGCACAACGCCTCATATTTACTAAGAACAAAACATTAAATATAGACACACTGCAAAAAGTAACAGATGGCTTTGTATTTACCAAGGTCTAAAAGGGACATTGTTTTTCTCCCTCACTAAGGCTTTTTCTTTAAATAGCTGCCAAAGAGTTCCTAAGAAAAAAAGAGGCCTAACTTGTCATTAATCAATCAATCAACATTTATTTATTTAAATGTACACTTAAATAGCTATATTAAATACCCAACTACTTAGGAGCATGTTAAGAAAATACCTATGGATTGGAAAAAGCTTTGCTTATAGAATTTTCTTCCTGACAGAGCAGAATCTAAGAGTGTAAAACAGCGACCACTCTGCTTCCAAGCCATTAAGCAACAAAACACAGGTTCAGAGAGAGGTAGAAGGGAGGAGTGAGCTTAAATTGTTCAGAGAGAAGTGTCAATAACAATTGAAAGCCCCACCTTACCCACTGAGTCACAATGGGCCACTCTGGCAGAAATGACAGGATTTTGACATAGGAAAGAACTAGTGGTAATTTTCCCCTGACAGTAACATGAAATTCTCCAAGACAGCCTGGCAAAGATGGCAAGGGGGAGAAAAAAAGAAACAATGACAGGTCACAGATCTGGAAACCCACAAGGTCAAAACCCAGCAGACTCTCACTTAATTAAATCACTAAATGGCAATTGTGCTTTGGATGATGGGAATGAAAGAAGTCGGCAGCATCCGCTGTGTGCTTCATGTCTCAAAGGTGAGAGCAGACGTAGCAGGCGAGCCAAGGAAGATCTAGCTGAGGACACTTCTCGTGCCCAGACTCACCATGCCAATCTTTCAAAAAATATGGTAGTGCAGCTTTTGTTTATTTCACATGTAGCTTTGAATTTGAAAGAAAGACTAATTCAGGGACTGGGGGTATACCTCAGCGGTGGGCATTTTTACCATGCTCATCCCCCACCCCAAGGAAAGAATACTTTGAGCAAACCAAGTATATGAGGCTTGAAATTTTAAAATGCAATGTTTTGTTTTTCTCATAACAGTTTTACATGGAGCAGAAGTACTTCCCTCGCATGCTCCAGATATACATCAGAAATTACCGCAGCTTCTTGATGCAGAATGCACCCGAATTCCAGCCTCTGTGAGACCACTCACTGAGCCACCAACATCTCTTCTGGAAAACTCTCCCCTCACTTGTCTCTGCACTGCGCATACCCTTGATCTCCCTAGGAGGCCTTCTCCACACAGCACGTATATACTGACCTTTGGATCCTTTTAAACTCTAGAAGCATGTTAAAAAAAAGTCTAGCAAATTAGCATCAAAATAAAAGAGAGACTGATTGAGATGGGGAGGGGATATGATGGAGAATGGAGTTTCAAAGGGGAAAGTGGGGGGAGGGAGGGTATTACCATGGAATATTTTTTATAATCATGGAAGTTGTTAATAAAAATTTGAAAAAAAATAAAGAAGAAAGAAAGTAAAAAACTAGCAAATTAAAACATGGGAATCCTGTTTTTCACAAAGTTCCTCCATGGGCCTACACCTGACTTCGCTCCATCTCTGCGTGTTCCTCTTGTTCACTCTGTCTCAATGCCTCCCCTCCACCCCCCACCCCCCGCCACCCCGGGAGCCTCCCTTAGTTAATGGCAGTCCTAGATCAGAAGCTTTCTTCCACTGTGGAATATCACTTTAACCATGAGAATTATGTCTCTCCCTCTAGACTTCCTTCTCTTTCTCCCATTTTTTTTTTTTTGAAAATATAACTTATCACCTCCTCTGCACTAGACTGTTTTTTGTTTTAGGCTCAATGTTTTCTCCTGTCATCATGTCAGCTCGCCCAAGGATGAGTCTTTGTACTGATCGTCATTGCATTTCTGAGCTCGTGGATCACCCTTGCACACAGTTAGGACTCAAAACTATGTGCTAGTGCAATGATAGTCAATGGCATGAAAGTTCAAATGACTGGCATGAAAATTAACAATTTAACAATTCTACTCATGTCCATCATTCTTGAGAAAAGTAAAGGTAATGACTGTAACTTTGATGTTTAGCTAGCTTCCTGAAAGTGGGGGAAGAGAAGGAAAGGGAGAGAAAAGAGAGAGAGAAAGAAAGAAAAAAAGAAAGAAAGAAAAGAGAATGGTAGGAAGAGAGAAAGAAAGATAGGAAAAAGGAATGATGTATTTGAAGTATTTTCTACATGGATACATGGGATGAGTTTGATCATATTGGGGCTTGCTTTCAGGGGTGTTATGGTGAACCAGACATAGCTGTGCTCTAAGGCTAACTTTGTTCCACTTGTGAGAAAGTGTCCTTGTGAAACCTGTGCTCTGTGCAGCCGTGGGCATGGAGGCAGCTCCACTCCAGCCATGGGAACACAGACTTTCTCAGGGCCATCGTCATGATACGCCACGTGTTCCCTTCCTGTGGTCATTTCCCAAGCCCACTTGGTTTCAGCAGCTTCTGCTCTCCTGCACGATCAGTCCTCAGTCAAAGGTACGAAGGGGTCTCTGTGTATACCTGAGCTCACTGTTAGGCCTGCTGGTTCTCAGAGCTCTGTAAAGGAAGTGGTTTCATTTCAGGTGTGGCTTCTGAAGATCTGAACCACTTCATTCTCTTCACTGTGGCCTTCTGTCCACTGCAGTGGTTGTTTACTGACATCATTTTCTAATGAATTTACCCATCCTCTCCTCAAAGCCAAATTTTGTACTCATTATCTCAGCATAAAATATTTGATTCATTGTATTAGTTATGTTGTGTCAGAGATCCATACACATCCACATGTTAAAGGCTTCATCCTGTCTGGAGATATTGGTAAATGGTGGAACCATTAAGAAATTAGGTCCTTAGGTCACTGGGGTTGCTCCCTTAGAGGGGATTGTGGTACCCTAGCCTCTTATCTTTCCACTTCCACACTCCAACCTGCTCTCCCCCCATCACCATCTGACACACTCTAGAGGCACAAAGCAATAGGTCTGACCATATTGGATGACATACACCGAAATAAACTCTTCTTTATTCCATAAGCAGCCTCTGCCAATCAGTTCAATGCAGTGATGAAAGGTGACTATCATACTTCTATCTTTTCGTAATTTGTGCCTTCAGGACAGGAAATGTGTGGCCCACAGTGGATGACGTAAGAGCCATCCCCCTGGACTCTGCCTTATGAATTCACCTTCCACTTGTCTGAGCCTTTGTTCTTGAGTACAGGACACCAAAAATGAATGTCCAAATCCCAGCACCACCTCTTATGACTCAAGGTCTGGAAACCATTGTATCCTTGTTTGAACTCCAGTCCCACAGGGATACCACCACCTCTCTAGCCACGTGGTATGAGCCCGGAGATAGATCTTAGCAGGGATCCTGAATTGCTTTATCTTATTTTTTAAAATATCACCCCTACTACAATCCTAAATTATTCACCTAAATTCATTCAGAAAATAACAATTAAGTAGTTACTGGTATTAGGCACTATATTAGGTGGATACAATGATAAAACTAGTCATACATGCATGAGATATGAGATACATAAGCTTTCCATTTGTTTATTACCAGTATGAATTAAATCCTAACACTCAAGTAAGTATGATATGTCTATGCTGCATATTTTTATAAGCATGGAGTATTTTAGTTGGCTTTATATTATGATTAATGTCCAGTTGACAGATGACCTCTTGAATCTGGGCTTTCCTACTCAAATATTCTGGAGCTCTGTAAGTTAATAAAAAATTTATTGTACATCTGCTTTTGTCTCTGTGTGAAGCTTACAAATCAAAGTGGGTCACTGTTCTGTAATCTAAGTTGATTGCTTTAGGTAATTCCAAGAAGAGAACAGTTTAATCAAGTAAAATAATTTTTCCAGAAAAAAAATGTTACAAATCTTTTATAGTGAGGAGGTTGAGTTTCATAATGGCAGCATGGGAAAAAAAAAAGTACTAGAAAATCTAGTATATACCAAAACCTTAAATGGGATTAATTTGAATTTTCTCGGGAACTACAAAGAAACCTGTAAGTTATTTACATTTATAGAAACAAGACCAGTAAAGTTATACACCAGAATAGTTATGACTAGCTGTCAACCTCAGTGGAATTCTTCCCTCTATTCTTGCCAAGGTAAGTCTACATATAAGCACACTATGAAAATACAAAAGTGAATAATATTCTGCTCACAGCCCATAAGTTAATACATATAATTTTCCCAGACATTACAAAGTGTTCTGTAGCAGGTTATGAATGATTTAAAGGGGACCATCAAGTGAGAAATGAAGTGGGGCTCATGTTTGTAACGTTTGGCACCTAGAGTGAATCACTTTTGCTACATGTGGCAGTTTCAGTGTACACCCCCCCCCCCCCCCGACAGCATCTAGTGTTTGTGATTAAGTCTCCTACTTGATCCTCAGCTGGAGGAGCCTTTGTGAAGTGGAGACTTACTGGACGAAGTGTGTCACTGGAAGAGGGCCTTGAGGTTTATCAACCCAACCCACTGGGTGTTCAGAGCCAGCTCACTAAGGTGATTCCTTCCTGCTGCTGTGACAAGATGTGACACTCCCAGCAACATGTTCTGCCGTGGTTTCCCCTCAAAGCTGTTACCTACAAATCAACTGTTTCCTCCCATAAGCAGCTTCTGAATGAGTGTCTTTTCACAGCAATGAGAAAGTGAGTCAAACAGTATCTTCTAAAAAGTTACTGTTATTGATTTGCAAGCAGAGAAAAAGAGAGTGAAAGAGAGGGGGAATAGGCATGTTAGGGCCTCTTATCACTGCAAACAAACTCCAGATGCATGTGCCACTTTGCCTCTGTCTTTCTGTGGGTACTAGGGAATCAAACCCTGGGTCGGCAGGCTTTGTAAGCAAGCACCCTGAACTGCTGAGCCATCTCTGCAGCCCAATACCTGGTGTCTGTAGGGCAGGTTTTGAGCACGTCGCAGAGGCATGCTCCACTGTCCAACCTGCGACTTCACACACAACAGTGAAATCACTGGCCTTCATCTGTCCTGTCAGCCAGTTTGGACAATGAGGATACCTGTCTACAGAATAGCTGAGCCCAGCAGGATGGATGGAGGTGAAAGGCAGAGGAAAGAGGAAAGAAGCACTTTTCCTTCTCTCAGGGAAAATCTCCATACCCTGCCCTCGATTTCTAGCAGATCTAAGCTACCTCATCCCCAATCGAATGTTCATAGCATGGTGAAGTTCAGTTTGTTTTGATAATACGCATTCTACAGCTTCATATGCATCAGGTATAAACACAGAATTCCAAGCCAGAGTGGCTGGAGTATATAATTAGAGTTAGCTTTCCATGAGCACCAGCATTTTCAGAGGATCCTAGAGAAAGGGAAAATGAATTAAAGCAGTACTTATGCATGCTTTATGGTAGATACAGGATATAAATAGCAAATGTCTGGCCCCCCTCCTATGTGAGCCATGAATGAATTAGGCGCCACACGTGGCTCACCACTGTGGACTGCTGCCTCCAGCAAGCTCATAAATGCCTTTCCCGAGCAGCTGGAGGAACAACTGGGACAGGAGGAGATTAGTGAATATTCATGAATTTCAGCAGCTGCCAAGGTGAATCTCCGCAAATCCTGATGATGTTTATTTAAGTGTAACATCTGCCAATAAGAAGAGACAGGTTTACCGAAACAACATGGTACAGCTTCTGTCCTAATAATAATGAGAAAACTGGCACTGGGTGTGTATTGTCTTGTCATTGGTGGATTTCTTTGGTTCATTTTATTATCACTGTTGAGCGATGGACTCTTTAAAGGTGCACATAGCTGTGCTACTGAAATTGACAGTAGTTGTAGGTATAAATAAGCCGTTCATTGCTTTTCCTAGTGAAAATGGTTGATGGGTACAAGGAATGAACTCAGGAAGCAACTGAGTTTGCTAACATAAACCAGAGGAGCATTTATTTCCAGAGTTTATACACTCCCCAGTGCTGCACCAGATCAGGGCTGTGGGAACGCTCTTTCTCCTCACAGATAGGAGCATCCTGTGAAGGTTGTCCTAGTTTCAATACCCCGGTGACAGGAATAAAGACACCATCACAACATCTGCAACTGTGCAGATAGAACTAAGATGGAAGAGATATAACTAGATTGCAGACATATTCCTGGACCATAGTGCTCCTAAGAAATAATAATGGGCTATTAGAAAACATTCTATTTGTGTCACTTTATGTCTCTAAAGGATCCATTCTGTGAAAGACACTTTCGCTAAAGGTGATTAGATGAGTCTGGCATCATCTCTAGCTTTATGCAATTTACAGTCAAGACAAATAAGCAAATGTGTATGCCTACTTGTTTGCACCAGGGATCCACAATGTGGGAATCACTGGGCCATGGCAGTGGATGCAGTAAAATATATGATAATATAATTCCTCTCTCAGAGGATATGTTAGATTTCTAGGGTTGTCTTGGCAAAACATGACAAATTATGTGCCTTAAAACAGAGAACTTAATTCTCACCAAGGTCTGAAGTCTAGAATTCATAAGTCAGATCAGGGCCACGTTCTCTCCAGAGCCTGGAGTGAAGGATTCTTCTTTTTCTCTACATACCCTGGTAGCCCCAGGTGTTCCTTGGCTCATCCAAGACCTCATTCCCATCTCTTCGTCTGCCTTCACATGATGGCTTTCCCTGTCTGGTTTGTCATACCATCTTCTTGTTAGAATATATGTCACCTTGAATGAAGGGGCACCCTACTCCAGTATGATCTCATCTTCAATGATAACTTTTCAGTGACCCTGTTTCCAAATAAGTTCAAACACTTTGGTAGTGTGGACTAGGATTTCAAAACATCTTTTGGCTGTAGGGAGAAACAATTTAACCCAATATATGGAGAATCTAGGGAAATATTATAGAAGTAGAACGATCATATATTTGTAGAGAAATTGAAAGGAAATGATAGCTAAAAAAATGACAGAGTACTGAATTATTTCAAATTGAGGGAGAGGATGAGGGTTATAATTCTAGTTCTCCAGATATATTTGTAGAAAACAGAACTTAAGAGAGCAGTTCTCTCCTTCCCTACCAAATGCATGTCTTGCCTTTGAACTTCATTATAACAGGGTCTGGGTCCCTGAGCTCCACTCTCAGATCACCTACACAAACCATGCCAGGCCCCTGTCACCAGGATTCCCTAGCTGTCCATTTCATTTAGGACAGAACTGAAATCTAAGTTGTAACTATGCTTGCGTCAGTGAAGGATTAAAAGCTATGGGCCCTAGATTTCATTTCTTAGTCCTAGGTACTTTTGTGAGAATCTTTAGAAAGCCCACCCTTGACATCATGCCTGTACCCAGCCTCTTCTCTTTCACCCAGCTGTGTGGCTCAGTCAGTGACCAGTCCTTCCTTCCTAGCCTAGCAACATGCTGATCCAGAGAAGAGAACAGTAGACTGAGAAGGAAAAAGCATTCAGATACATGCTACAGTCAGAGGGATAATGATGGGCTGCCTCTAGAAGACACATGGACTGTGGAGTATGCCTTTTCACATACTGAGCACAGGTAGGAATGGAAGTAGGGAAGTCATCAGACAATACAATGGAGCTGAAGACATTGCAAGATATTCCTATTACCAGAGGAAATTCTTATAAGACAGGGTTGCTTAAGAGATTACACTTTCTCAAGAATAAATAATAAGTATGCAGTCAATGCAAAGAAAATTAGACACAGTATGTGAACGCAGTTTTGTCTCATTTATAGTATACATGTGTGTATGAGTGTATGTACATATGTATGTATGTATGTAATGAGGTTGTCTCATGATGCCTTGATTAGCCTGGGACTTACTCAGCCAGCCTAGTGCTAGGATTACAGGCATATGCCAGCAGGCCCAGCTCTGTCTTTCCCATTTTTGAAAGATGTTGTAGTACCTTCTCAATGCTATGACAAAACACACAACCAGAAGCAGCTGATGGCAGGAAAAGATTTATTTCGCCTTACTGTCTCAAGGGGAAGCTCCATGCTGGCAGGGGAAAGCAAGGCATGAGCAGTGGCTAGGCCTCACCTCTGCCACAGCAGATGGACAGCATCAGCAGGAGAACAACCTGGGCTCTGGCAAGGGGGAGATGGCCCACCCACACCAGCACACCTCCCCTAGCAGGGCTCCACCTTCCAAATCACCATCACCTGGGGTCCAAGCCTTCAGAACGCTTGAGTTTATGGGGGACATTCGATTCAAACCACCACAGAAGCATACATCACTTGTTGAAGTACTCTATTACAAAGAAAGTTACCAGTGACATTTCAGAAACAGGAGACAGTTTGTTGTAAAAATTGAGCACATTATTGATTTTTCTAGCAAATTCTTTACCTGGTCAGTATCTTCAGGAAATGGTTGTCCCTACATACAAGGCTCATTTGAAGATACTCTGCCCAAGAACAGAGCTTTCCAGGGTTTGTTCTTCCAGGAAGAAACACAGCAGCCAGCGTAACACAGGCTTGTATGAGCAGCACATGGCAAACGTGGATGTCAACGGCGCCGAGAGCATTCGGTCACTGTGCCATCCTGGACAGGACTTGTCTTTGCAGTTTTGCCCCAGCAAACGTTTTGTCTGAGCAGCTCATGGTTATTACCACACATCTTTCCTCATCCAGCCAACAGACACATTTGCTTTAGTCAAAAAAAAAAAAATGTTTCTGTTTCTGTTTCTGAAAACAGGAAAATTCACTTCCAAACTCTATCAAGTCTGTTTGTACCATACAGGAAAATATTTAATACAGCTCTCTTTGATTGTATGAGCTCATAAAGTACTTTCCCAACATACACACACACACACACACACACACACAGTTAACTTTGAAGCATTAAGTGCCTATACAACATGACAAAAAGAGTCTTAATTTGGCATTTCGTATGGATGCCTTCAAAGAGACAAGCATACTTATGGAAGTTTTCAGAATCAAGCTTATCTCCCTCGAGGATTGCTGCATTTCCTACCAATCTGCATGTACTCCAATATTTCCATGTTCTTAGAATTATAACAAAAATATGCTGACTATGGTCACAAAAAGTTACCATTTTTTAAAAAAAAATTACCCAGATATAGTTAGTTCCTTTTTTTTTTTCTTTTTCGTTTTCTACTAGTCTCTGCTTGGAAAATAACAATGAGAGAATGAAAGCTTTGAAGAGTGAGTTAAGGATCACTGCCGCAGGTACAAGAAGCTAAAAGATTCCTGAATGTAACAAAAACATGTCTGCCTTGAGAGAAGTTTAAATTTAATTTAAAAAATTACCTCTCTCTCTCTCTCTAGCTCTCTTTCTCTGTCTCTCTCAAATAAATAAATAAAATATTTTTAAAAGGGCTGTAGAGAATGTCCAGTGGTTAAGGCACTTGCCTGTGAAGCATGAGGATCCAGGTTCAGGTCCCCAGGACCCATGTAAGCCAGATGCACAAGGTGGTGCATGCATCTGGAATTTGTTTACAGTGGCTAGAGGCCCTGGTGCACCATTTCTCTCTCTATCTGTCTCTTTCTCTATCTCTCTCAAATAAATAAATCAAATACTAAAATAGAGAAAAATCCAGGAAACAAAGGCATTTTTAGCAGGCTCTAAAAGTACTAGATGATATTTATTGAGAGATCGGTATATGCCAAACCTTGTGCATAAATTCTGGATTTATTCTTTCTCTCCCATTTTAGAAACTGAGTGCAATTGTCATTTGTTATGTGCATCCCATGGCTATTAAGTTGAGGGATGGGATTTAGTTCCTGAACTACCACAGCTCTGGGAACTACAAGTGTGTCATTCGCTGTCATGACACGGCCCCACGGTGTCAGCTGGCAAGAGCAGATACAGAGCAAGACAATCCAAAGCCATGCAATGCATTCAAGTGTCTACAGTTTAGCACACAGAAAAATAAATCCACAAGTTCACACACATACTAATGGTTTGCTCTCCCTTGGACAAATTCCTAGAAAATAAAATTAAGTAAAGACATGACTATATTGTTTTCTTTCTGGTCTCTGTAAAAAGATGAAAAGAAAGCTATTAAGAAGAACATATTTTTTTTCTAATTTCCCCATTTCTCACTTGGGTCATTTCCAATTTGAGGCTATTATTTAAAATATCCACTATGTGCAATTTTGTACATGTATTTGGTGGGTTTGTATCAATGAGTGAAATGCCTAGGGCATACAATTCTCTAAAGCCATGGTAACCATTGACTTTCCTGCTAAGCAGAAAGAGCCTGCTTGCTCCTCTTCCTCACCAGCCCATGTTCGATCCAGTCTTCTTACTGTGCCCTTCTTGTTGCTCCCCAGGGGGAACATGCTAATCATTGCCTCCTGCATTTGGGCAGGCTAAACTTGATGCCTTGACTGGCATGGTATCTTCCGAGACTCAAGAGTTTAACAGCTTCTTGTAAGTAATGCCACTAGAGGGGAGATCATTTGAGCCCGTGTCAATCTCCTGTTCATCATCAGCTTTCACCCACTAGTCTTAACTGCTGAGGATCTGCCACTGGTATTATTCTTCTACGCTGACACTTGTTTTCTTGACATTTTTAAAAATTTTATTTATTTATTTGTTTGAGAGAACCAGAGAGAAAGAGAGAGAGAGAGAGAATTGGCTTGCCAGGGCCTCCAGCCACTGAAAACAAGCCAGACACATGTACCACCTCGTACATCTGGCTGACATGGGTCCTGAGGAATTGAACTGAGGTCCTCTGGCTTTGCAGGCAAATGCCTTACCTGCTAAGCTGTCTCTCCAGCCTGCCATTTTGTTTTTTCTGTAAAGTAGAAATATGACCTCTTGGGAGTTAGAGATCATATTTAGACCTTCATCATTTGAAATGTACCGTGACCTATCTCAGGACTCATCATGTTTTATGCTGAACCTTACACATGAAGGTGAATTTTGTACAATGAATTTTTATGTTTCCCTTGCAAATATTATATAATTATATAATAATATATATTATATAATTTCTAAATTTGAGTGAAATTTACCTTTGAAAGCAATTTTGATGCTAAAGGATATATCATGAAAACTATTAGTAATCTGTTCCATTCTTTTTCATTGTTTAAGGTAAAATATTCCTAGATGTGTATGTGGATAAAATATTTTTCCATCCTATTCAAAATTCATATTGATTTCAGAACTTCTGGATACATTCTATGACCCTTTTACTCACCAGAAACTCCTGGGATTTTTTTACAGCTCACAAAAGTATGTTAAAATGTGCTATAATCATTTTCCCTCTGCTTTTTTTTTCGCTTCATTTTTGTTTATAAAATTTATTCTGGGTATGCCTTTAAAATGGAATATTCCTACCATCTCTTTCATGCATTCTTATGATTTGGAGTTCATTAAAAAGCTGTCACACAGGGCTGGAGAGATGGCTTAGTGGTTAAGGCATTTGCCTGCAAAGCCAAAGGATCGAGGTTCAATTCCCCAGGACCCGCATAAACCAGATGCACAAGGGGGTGCACACATCTGGAGTTCATTTGTAGTGGCTAGAAGCCCTGGCACACCCATTCTCTCTCTCTCTCTCTTTCTCTCTCTCTCTCATAAATAAAGAAAAATAAAATATCATAAAACAGTCACACAAACAAGAAACCACTTTCCCTGAGAGATTCTGATAACAGAAAGTGAGGCACCACACTGCAGAAACGCTGTCTATGTATTGTTCTCACTCAATATGAGGTTCAAACTAGTACTCAATCTCTCTCTCTCTCTCTCTCTCTCTCTCTCTCTCTCTATCTATCTCTCTCTCCCCTCCCCCCCCCGGTCTATTTGCACAAAGGGAGCTACTACATGAAATCAGAAGGGTCTGTTTGGGAAGATGAAGGACACCAGCAGAAATGGCAGGAGAGGGTAATGAGAGTTGAGTATGAACAAAGCGCATTATGTATACAATACATGTATACATATGAAGCTACCAGGATGAAACCCATCATTGTGTGCAATGGGGAATAAAAGGGAAAGAAATGGATTACTAGAATAGAAGGACGTTGCCTCCTGTCAGTGATATTGACAGGAAACAAACACTCACTCCTGTCAAATAAAAACTGAGACGCAGAGCATAAACTTGCAAGAAAAAGTTTAAATGGAATGAAATAAGCCTTGAGATAAAGGCAGGCAACAACATTGCACACCAACTGAGAAAGGAACTGACCTTTCATTAGGTTGTTGGAGTGGATTGTGGTCTGGGAATTTTCTGGTAGTCATGAGATAGCATTTTAACAAATTTTTCCTTCATGGTTTAAGAAGATTTTCTCAGACAAGATACAGATCAGTGGAGATAACATGCTATTGTCCTGTATTTTGGGTTATTTTTTACTCTTGTGTTAACGCAAGAGGATGAGGGTCATGCACATTCCATGGACTGCTGAAAAAGGAAGAGAGACTATTGGTGGGGAACAGATTGAGAAAACAGGGACCTATTGCTGCAGGTCCTCATGAGCATTCTTATTTTATCTCATTAGCATTCAACTATTTTAGTGGACTCTCACTTACAATTTTTTTTTTTTTTGAGGTAGGGTTTCACTCTAGCCCAGGCTAACCTGGAATTCAATCTGTAGTCTCAGGGCGGCCTTCAACTCATGGCGATCCTCCTACCTCTGCCTCCCAAGTGCTGGGATTAAAGGCATGCACCACCTCACCCAGCCCAAAGCTTACAATTTTGAATATAAACTCACAAAGGCATTTCTTTGATTTGAGCTAAAACATTATAGATGACTACATTACATGTCAAGATATTTTGCACACAACAATGAATTATTTAATGGAAAGAAGATATGTAATATCAGATAAGAAAGGGAAAAGCATTTTGGATCTAGATACATGAGCACATGTGATCTCCTGTCTTCATGTTGACTGTGCTACTTAGATAGCTGTAGGAAAGTCTTTCATTCATTTATTTTCCATTGAGTCTTTGATAATTATAACCATGAAATGAAATGGCAATAGGCAGACAGAATGAAACAGATTATAAAATATATTGCCCAACTAAGACACGGAGGCACCTGACAAGGACGCTGAAGTATCCCCAGTTTCTAGAGCGTCAAAGGGTTTCTGAGAAGGAGGTGGCATAGGCTATGAAAGGTTGGGGACATGTGCACAGTACACTAAAATTGACTAAGAGTTACCCGTGGTCACCACTGGGCCAGATGTCAGACACCTAATCTCTTCTTCCTATGAAATGGTCCAGCCTAGGCAAAAGGGTGGGGGTGGGGTCAAATAGAAATATCCCACCTGCATTTGCCATTTCCTTTTGCTAAAGGACAGTATTTTGGAGGGGGGGGGGCATTCATATATCTGCAGAAGTCTGTAGTTTCTCTAAATTAAAACTTAAAATATATGTTGGTACATTTTCCTTTCCAACATACCCTAAAGGTTTGGGCAGATTCAAGGCTTTCCCTGCACAATCATCCTCCATCTAGTATAAAGAAAGCTCTGATAGATATGTTCATATACTCTTTTCTGAGAGAGAGAATATGAATATGGGCAAGCTAGGGCTTCCTGCCATTGCAAAGGAACTCCAGACCCAGGCTTTACGTGGATACTGGGGAATCAAACCCAGGCTGTCAGGCTTTGCAAGCAAGTTCCTCTAACCACTGAGCCACCTCTGCAGTCCTGTTAACACACTCTTGATGGCAAACTAACTCGTACACTTTTCTGCTTCTTCCTACAGCTTCAACTTTTCACCTAACTCTTAGTTGCTGAGAAAATTCCTGTCTCTGTGATAAACTGCACAGGCTTTTGAAACAGAGACTTCCTTTCCCACACAGAATACTATCGATAGAGCTATTTTAATTGGATAGAACTTTCGTTTTCATCTTTTTTCTTTTGAGAAAACCAATCTGTGCTAGTTGTGGAAACGATTATCCAGTGTGCTGCTTAAAAGCCTATTAGAACAATCTCACAGGAAAGTAAAAGCCAGACGGGATTAGCTTTCCAAGAGAGAGAGAGCAGTTGTTTACACGCCAATGTCTCACAATCCAGCAAATCTGGAGAATTTATTTTTAGCATAAATTTTTAGCTATTTCATTTTCCTCTATAACTGAGAACATTAAGATGATTAACATGAATTTAAATCGCTCCGCACTCTCATGTTGGAAAGTTAAGTACTAGACCGTGTACAGACGAGGAAAGCTGGGAACATTCTCAGATTTGGGGTAGTCTTATGCACATGCCTTTTGCTGAACTTGTTTTGCGATTCGATGCTAGAGGTAGAGAATTTTCAAGAGCAATGAAATCAGTACTACCTTTAGAGAAATCTAGTTGAAGTATTCATTTTCTCTTTAAATGTGTCATTACAATCTAATGGTAAATATAACAAAAATAAGTAGCTGTTTTTTTTTAATTTTTTTGTTTATTTTTATTTATTTGAGAGTTACAGACAGAGAGAGAAAGGTAGATAGAGAGAGAGAGAGAGAATGGGCATGCCAGGGCCTCCAGCCACAGCAAACGAACTCCAGACTCATGCGCCCCCTTTGTGCATCTGGCTAACGTGGGTCCTGGGGAGTCGAGCCTTGAACCAGGGTGCTTAGGCTTCACAGGCAAGCGCCCAACCACTAAGCCATCTCTCCAGCCCCTAAGTAGCTATTTTGTTCAACAAAAGCCTGATGCCATTGAAACATGAAGGGACGATAATAAAATAACTTTAGATATCCTGAATAATCTGCTTTTTTTTTTATGTAGCATGGCCTCAAACTCATGGCGATCCACCTTCCTCTGCCTCCCAAGTGCTGAAATTAAAGGCATGTGCCATCACTCCCGGATAGTCTTCCTTTTGATACCTGACTTGTAAGAGACCCCTTGTCACCTAGGTGTGTAGCTTTCTTACTTATTAAAGTAAGTGATTAAGCCAGGCGTGGTGACATACGCCTTTAATCCCAGCACTTGGGAGGCAGAGTTGGGAGGATCAACATGAGTTGGAGGCCACCCTGAGACTACAGTGAATTCCAGGTCAGCCTGAGCTAAGGTGAGACCCTACCTGGAAAAAAAGAAAACACAGAAACAAAAAGAAAAGAAAAATAAAGGAAGTGAGTAAATGTAATATTATTCATCATAAAAGAAGGATATTAACATTAGAACATATTTTAAAAATATATTTGCAGGCATGATGATTCCTGCTTGCAATCCAGTATTAGGAAAGTTGAGGTAGGAGGATGGTGAGTCAGAAGATACTTTGTGCAACATAGTTGGGAGTTCTAGGTTAGCCTAGGCTACATAGCAAGACCCTTAAAATTCAGGACATGATCTGTTATATATTTTTTTCTGTCAAAGAAAGTGTCAACCTTTGAGTCAATAAAAGGTGTGTGTGCCTAACTTGCTAGGACCTGTGGTATTCAGATGAGCTCTATGCTCTTTATTATCAAAAGAACAAAATGGCTGATGTGTTCCTTACCTGGCGTTATCATTTTGGCCTCAGAGGACCATGGGACCCCAGTAGTATGCCAACTTTTTTTAGGTAGAGCTGCACTTTTCAGGAAAGAGTCTGGGGATTTCTTCTCAGTTGCAGTGGTGGGAGCACAGTAGATAAACCAAACAGCCCAGCTGCTGTGGTATTCTAAGTAAGGTCTGTGTATCTTTCAACTCCACTCGGGTTTCAATTAAGAAAGGGTCCATGTTGTCTACTGAATTTGCCATTCTGGTGAATGCTTGAAGACCCACATTGATCACTATCTACAAGAAATATTACAAATGTTGTAATTAGACAAATGGAATAATTGGCTTTCTCAGTCAGGTTATTCTGTAAACCAATTGTCTTAAGTTTCTGAAATATTTTTGTTGTTGTTGTTGTCGAAAACACTGATTACAAATTTCATTTATGAGAAAACATAAGGTCCATAGAAAGAAAAAAAGACTTTTTATGTAATACAGTTTGTCTTGAAGGACAGATGGAAAATCACCCAGAAGCAGGTGGGCTGTGTACACATTTGTTATGTAAAAAGAAGCAAAAATGTTGGCTTTATGAAAAATTGCTTTCCAGTTAAGGGAGTGAGAGAACATGTTTACACTGAAACAAAAGCATAATGATGAAATACTAAGACCTTCAAAGTAAAGTTGTTTTAGTAACAATGTTGGATTCTAATCTGTGTTTGCAAAGAGATGGGGAAAGGAAGAGATGGGCAGTCACAAAACGAAGAGTGCTGAAGCCAGCTACTGGCAATGGGGAAAGATGTTGACACCCAGTGGAAAAATGCTTTTGGAGAGTGAACTCACATGGCAAGATGGAAACCTTAGGCATATAATAAATTCACCCACAGACGTTTAATTCCTGAAACACTGAGATTTTTGGTAAGACATCCTGGAGCTAATCCATTGTGGTTTTCATTGGAAGTTGCTGCAACTCTTAACTCTTGAAAGATAACATTATTCATATGACATTTTACTAGTGTTAGTGTTTTTTGACTTTGGAACAATATGAACATTAAAAATATACAGAAAAGTCTAGGAAATCACTTACTGAGAAGAGGACTTTCTGCCTCAGCGTGAGGACCTGAGTTTGGATCCCCACAAGCCACGTAGAGGCAGACGTGGTAGCTAGTGTCTTCCGTCTCAGTGAGTCCACGGTGAGACACGAGAAGCCCTGGAATCTTAAAGGCCAGCAAGCCAGAAGTGCTCAGTGGCCAACAATCGAGACCTTTTCCAAGTGATTTGAATCCTCATTGACGTAAAGGTGTTTTGGTATAAATAAATGGATCATATCAGTCCAGACAAAATCATATTCTGATGACAACTTGCAAATGCTTTCCAGAAAGGATGACATAGGAGGAATATGTTCACGTTAAAAAGTAGAGCTACAGTAGCCTAAGCAACTGAGAGCTTTCAGACTTTCATTTATTCACTTTTCTCTTCTCTGTGCATTGGAAACTCAAAGACACCATAGTAAAACTATTGTCGCAATGAGATGACATTTTGTGCTTTAAAAAGGTGCAAAGAAGAATGGAGAAAATAAACAAGATGGGGAATTTGCAGACATGCTACTGTCCCTAGAAGTTTACCAGGAACAACCATGTCAGAATGTAATGTCCTAAACACAGAAGGAGAATCAACATTAAAATTTAAGAAGTTAACGTAATTCTGTCTTCACTGAGGATAAAGACTAGGGAGAGGGTTGCTCTGAAGTTTAGAGGCTGGCTTGGGTTTCTAGCACTCTATATCCCCAAACACTTTTAGAGGAATTTAAAAAAATGAGTCTTTCTCTATAGGATGAAATGTGCCAGAGAGTTAGCAAGAAAATAAAATCAAGGAGCCAAGGATTAGTGATAGAAAACAAGCCAACGAGATATCCTCGAATATACAGATACCTGTCTAAGCTCGGTGAGTAAGCAGAGAACCACAGGCAATATACCTGCAATGTACCTGTTGTATACAAATCGCCTTGCCTCCTGAGGAAAACTAAAAATAGCTGTGCATATGAATTTCGATCAGTACAGAACAGAATAAATGTATTCAAAATAGACCGAGGAGAAACTGTTATAGGTAGCTAATTATATAGTAGCAGGCTTGAGAGGTAAACCTCTCTCTTATTCAGGAACATATAAAACAGGCAAGGGAAATTTCAGGACTCTGTTGGATGGTCAAAAGAATAGGATATGAGTCATATCTTTGGTCTAAGGTGGAAGCAGGACATTCTGAACTGTCCCAAAGATCATTATATCTGTTTATCTAGTTGGAAGTTTTCTTGCGCAAAGACATACCATTACACTTTCTGTAAAGAGTGGAAGCAGATGGGGCTGTCAATCACTTGGACAAGAAAATAAATGTTAGGGGAATTGTATGTTCTAGATACTTTTAGAAATAGTATAAAACTTCCCAAGAATATAGGCTGGCACAATAATCTCATTGGCCATTGTCCTTTCTTGCCTTTTGACAGTGTTTTGTCACTTTTGTTTTTCCTTGTAATAAATTCCTCCCACACCCCCTGTCTTCACATAATGCTCAGTGTGTCTTGTCTGAAGTATGCCAATGGAGATCACAAAGACTGGAGCCAAGGAAAGTACAGAATGAGACTCTGGTGACAAGAATACTAACATCTGGTCCCTAACAGCAGAAAGGGCCAACATAACCTTGTGCATTTTAGCACATAATAAATGTCACAGTAATGGGATCATGGAGGAGGAGAGCTACAAATGTTGCATGTTTCCAAAGCAAAGACATTCAAGTCTCATGTCATGTGAACTGAGCTAGAAGGAATGTGTTTGGGAGCTGGCTGGGGAGCATTGATCTGAGACAAATGAGGCTCTTTACAAGGCCCCAAATCCTAGGAAACCGAAAAATCAAAGTGCAATTTGTTTGAACCAGAAAGTAGTTTTTGATAACATCACAAATTACCTTTGAGAACATTTTTTTTTTCCAATAATCCTTGAACATTTCCCCTTTCAGAGGAGGTGCACTTAGAAGTGGTTCTGTGCAGAATTCCTCCTGGGACAGGACTTGTTCTAAATAGATACTTGTGTTCCTCCCCACAGCTGCTAGAGTACCCCCTATCAATGGACTTGGCTTATGACCAAAAGACTCTGCCAGGTCTGAAAGGGAAGGGAATTACTTTTTAAAAAATATTCAATTTAATTTAATTTATTTATTGGAGAGAGATACAGAAATAGGCAGCTGGAGAGACAGAGAGAGAGAGAGAGAGAGAATGGGTATGCCAGGGCCTCCAGCCACTGCAAAGGAACTCCAGATGCATGTCCCCCCCTTGTCCATCTGGCTAATGTGGGTCCTGGGGAATCGAACCTGGGTCCTCTGGGTTTGCAGGCCAAAACTTTAACTCCTAAGCCATCTCTCCAGTCCCAGAAGGGCATTATTTTGATCCCACAAAACCCTGAGGCTCTTTCTCTTTGAAAAATACAGGGTCTTCCTCATTGACTCCATTCAGCTGAGGGCCCTCCCCAGAGGGATTGCTGGTACGCCCCCTTGGCTTGAAGGTCATGAGATGTGAGAACATCAGTCAGTCGTTGTAGGGGGAGGGGCAAAGGGGCTGGGAGGAGGGAAATGATGGTGCTAACCCGATGGATACATACGACTTTACTTTTTAAATTTTAAATTTTTAATTTTTATATATTTATTTGAGAGAGACAGGGAAAGAGGCAGATGGATAGAGAGAGAGAGAATGGTTACACCAGGGCCTCCAGCCACTGCAAACCAACTCCACATGCATGTACCACCTCGTCCATCTGAATTACGTGGGTCCTGGAGAATCAGGCCTCAAACTGGGGTCCTTGGGCTTTACAGGCAAGCCCTCAGCTGCTAAGCCATCTTTCCAGCCCGACAACTTTCTACTTAATATAAGGGGGGGGGGGTCTTTAAGAACCTGTTTTTCTATGCTTGACTTAAATAAAAACTACCTCCGATGCAAATGACAGCTAACCGTACATATGTTCTAGCCTTCGTTTCGTAGCAATTTCTAAATCATGAGATAACAACAGGCAATTCAGTCACCCCACCCACATTTTGAAATCTTTTTTTTTTTTTTTACCGACTTCTGCTTTCTGATTTTTTTTTTTAACAAAAAGTATACTAGAGCTGTATAGATTATACTCCCCAAAGGCCCATGTTAATGTCTCAGCTCCAGCTTGGCAGTATTGGGAGGTGGTGAAAACTTTGAGAAGAAGAAGTTGGGCCTAGTGGGAGGCATTAGGTCATCGGGATCCCCCTTTAAAGGGATCTGAGATCTGTCTCCTTCTGATTGGCCTTCTGTTTTATGTCTGGCCATGAAGTGAAGAGATTCCCTTGTGGGAGGCTCCTGCTGTCATGCATTGCTTCATCCCAAGACCCAAAGCAATGGAGCAAAACCAACCATCACTAAGCCTTCCAAACTGTCAGTAAAATCCAACTACCTTTTTCTTTCCAGTAGATGATCAAGAGATTTCTGCCATAATAAAACACATGGCAAACAGAATGGGAATCAAGCTAAGTCATGTGCAATGAATACATCTTAGAGATGCACTATGAAACCTTGTGCCCGGTATTAAAGATCCTACGTCCCACACATGAAGAATTGGAGATATGGGCTGGAGGGATGGCTTAGTGGTTAAGGCATTTGCCTGCAAAACCAAAGGACCCAGGTTCCATTTCCCCAGGACTCACATAAGCCAGATGTACAAGGGGCTCATGCGTCTGGAGTTCATTTGTAGTGGCTGGAGGCCCGGGTGCACCTATTCTCTCTCTCTGTCCCTGTTTCTATCAAATAAATAATAAAATTAAAATAAATACATTTTTTAAAAAAAGGATTGGAGATAGATTAAAAGCTGCATGGGCATTTCTTGTTACCAAGGTAAGAAAACTAAGAAATCTCATGATATGTATCTTAGTATTTGAATTCAGAACTCCTTCACATTGAATTCCGACCGTGTGTGTTACTTTTAAAGAGTCCATTACTTGAAAATGTGAGGATTTGCTCAGCTGTGAACTTAGTGGCACAGAAAATCACATTTTAAGTGTCTATGCATAAATATGAGGGAATGATGACCAAAACCATCAAACCAGGAAAATATTTAGAGTCATGAGAGAAGAATCACAGAATTTTATTTCTGAATCCAACAAAAATTAGGCAGCCTGTGATAATATCACAGTAAAATGTAGATGTACTTTCTGGTCACAGAAATAACTTCATTTGTTAAGTGCTGCACTAACTGTGGGGTTTGAGAGGAGTCCTTTGTGGAGGTATGTGTAATGTGTGTGGGGGTGTTTGTATGTGTGTGGGCTCAGTTGTGTGTGCACATATATGTGCATGCATGTGGAGACCGAAGGTTGATATTAGATGTCTTACTCTATCCACTTTATTCTTTGATGCTAGGTGTCTCACTGAACCTGGAGCTCACTGACTCACACAGACAAGCTAACCTGTGAACACCAGAGGTTGCTTGCTTCCCATTCCCCTGCAAAGGGTTCGACTACCTTTTCTTTGAGCTATGTTTCTATTTTTCATGTTCAATTTTAAGGCTCCTTATGCCTTCCAAAAAAGTTAATGAAAGTCACAGTATTATAAATTCTGGGTTTTTTTTAATTTTAGTTATTTTTATTTTTGAGACAAACACACACACAGAGAGAGAGAGAGAGAGAGGGAGTATTGGCATGCAAGGGCCTCAGCCCCTGAAATCTAACTCCAGATGTTTGTGGCACCTAGTAGGCATGTGCGACCTTGTGCTTGCCTCACCTTTGTGCATCTGGCTTACCTGGGATCTGGAGAGTAGAACATAGGTCCTTAGGCTTCACATGCAAGTGCCTTAACTACTAAGCCATCTCTCCAGCCCAAATTGTGGGTTTCTAATGCAATGTGAATTAAAAATATTGATGTATCCTGACTGGAATGTAGCCATAATTAGTGAGACTCCTAAGGAAAAAAAATGACATTACTAAAGTAATCATATATTAGGGTGTCATTAGAAACTAATGTTTGTAACCTCAAGAATGTTTCCATCATCATAGAAAGTAAGATGTGACTAGAGTAAAAATGTACTTTCCGTGCAATAAAATTATAAGATCATATTATGTCTATCCATAATAAGTTACATGCATAATAATAAAAGTGGTAGAATAAAAGTAATGGAAGCGAAATATAAGATGATTTGTTAATTAACATCTCCAAAGTTCATAGCTATGGTTTAAGGTAAGCTGTTTAAACTCTGTTCTTCTTCCAAAAAATGGGGGAAATCCTGAGCCTATTGGCAGGACTATCGAGAAGCCTGTGCAAACATACTGCAGTAGCAATCCAACACTTGTGCTAAGTGCTTGATGAAAAACGTCCATTTTTATTATGGTTCTCACTAAGCCTCATGTCTATATATTTTCACAACTCACCCTCATTTTCTGGTCATCTCTATGAGAAGATCCAACAAACACTATATTCAACATCTCCCAAATTGATCACATCCTTCCTTCCTTCCTTCCTTGGGAAATCCTTCATCTTCTGTCATCTTTTGTCTGCTTCAGTTATCCAAGCTAGAATTCCCATCTATTCCTGAGCCTTTAGCTGTTTCCAAGACATTCTAGAATAGTCCTCATTTCACATCTTCCATGAATTCCTCATAATTCATATGCAGTCCTGAATGCTCAGCTAAGTTGAAAGACTTTTAACTTGAAAATTCTACCTTTTTGTGAGCTTCTTTAGTGCCCTCAATTCTAAGAACACAGACTCTGATACCTTTCCGAGGGTTCTATGTGTCTTTGAGTAGGACTTAAATCAAGCGACTCATTAACCGACACACAGGAAAACTTAAACGCTGAAGAAACTAGTGTCTCATCAGTGATACACAGTTAAGTACAGCCAAGTCTACACAGCCACACGTCTGGTACAGTTTTAGTTGGCTCATGGCGCCCATTGGTTTAGTTTATTCTGCAATAAAGTGATACTTGGCACATGCCTGGGTTAATCTCAATTATATGAGGTCTTTGCAAATTTATTCCCTTTCCTTTACTCTCTCTTGCATGATTAGATACTTAAAATACGACGATAGAGGAAACAAGCCTGAAATAATATTCTTTATGTTTAATTAAAATATATGCATATTTGTCTCTGCTTACAAATAATATATATTTTATACATATATCTTAAACCTTCATAAACATTTAGCTTTGTTTTTAAAAGTGAGGGATTGAAGAGATTGCCCAACAGTTAAGATACTTGCCTTCAAAGCCAAAGGACCCAGGTTTGACTTCCCAGGACCCACATAAGCCAGATGGCACGAGGTGGTGCATTTGTATATGAAGTTCATTTGCAGGGGCTGGAGGCCCTGATACATCCATTCTTTCTCCCCCCTCTTCCCATTTCTCTCAAATTAAAAAAAAAAACAAAACTTTTTTTTTTAAAAAGTAAATAAATCCCAGACAAAGAAATGAAGGAACAAATATGACAGTAAAAAGATATATTACACTGCTTTACCTCAATTTCCTATTGTAGATGACAAATTTGGCTAAGTGTACATTTAATTGCAGTGACCAAAACCAGGCATTGTGATCCAGGTTTATGATTTTTCTTATTTCATATTAACCATAAGTTAACTACAAAACAATTAACATGTTCACTATCCATTTTTTCATTTTAATACCTGAAAAATGGACTGGAGGGATGGCTTAGCCGTTAAGGCACTTGCCTGTGAAGGCTAAGGACCCAAGTCTGATTCCGCAGGACCCATGTAAGTCAGATGTACAAGGTGGCACATGCATCTGAAGTCCATTTGCAGTGGCTAGAAGCCCTAGCACACCCATTTTCTCTCTCCCTTCCTCTTTCTCTATCAGCCTTTCTCTCAAATAGATAAATAATTTTTAAGATTAAGAAGCTTGTAAATGAACCTGATGATTTACTTTAGAAGGTCAATTTCTTTTTCACTATTTAGTTTATTTGCAAGCAGATAGAAGAAAAGGGTGTGCCAGGGCCTCCTGCCACTGCAAACAAGCTCCAGATGCATGTGAAACTTTGTGCATCAGGCTTTACATAGGTACTGGGGATTCGAACCCAGGCTACCAGGCTTTAAAGAAAGTGCCTTTAACTGCTGAACCATCTCTTCAGCACCCATCCTCATTTTTTGTATGCATGTTTCCATGTGTAGGGGTGTAGAGTGACTTGATGGTACATGATTGTAATAATATTGTTTGATAACTAAAACATAAGAACATTCAAGCTGATTAATTTTTTCTCTCCTCACAGTCATAAAAAATATGTAGAAATCATTTTTAATATGTAGCACTGTGTGTAGAGATGAATTCCTCAATGTCAGAAATCAGGAAGCGGAGGGAGAAGCGTTGGGAGATTGAAGCCAGGCTGGACTACAATGCAAGACCATATCTCAGACACAAATGAATATATTAATCAATCAATTTTAAAATGCAATTTTAAAAGCAGATGTGGGTATGTTCAGTAGTAAGCAGTAGTGAGCATGTATGTGCATGTGTGTGTAACATCTCTACCTAACACATGGTATATGGCTTTCTTGTAGCTTTCTCTTCTGCCAACTGAAAGCAAGTACCTCAAGCCAATGTAAGAGAACTTCCTTCCTTCCATAGACTTCCCAGGTTCTTACTGCCATTATTAAGTCCCATAATTCTTTGCATGAAGCAAGTGAATCATCAACAGAATTCCTCCAGTAAGGACACAGGGTCAAAGTGGTCAGATAATTATTCCTGAATCCCACAGCTCTGAGACAGAGCACTGGATCACAGATAAGAAAACATGCTACTTAATCTCTTCATATCTTCCATTGCAAGACATCTTGTTGTGGAAGCAACACTTGACCTCATATGAATCACCAAAGAGCTTGAAACCTGGAAGAAGATAAGGGTTTCAAAGATTTCAATAAATCATAGCCCAGAAAAATAACTGTGACCTTGTCAACTCATCAAACCATTGACAGCTATATTTTTTTTCCTTTGGAGTTTTCTTGCTTGGGTTCACAGTGAGGTTAGAATAGAGATTTGAAAAAGGTTATAGTTGTCCAATTTTGTTCTGACTCAGAATAGTCACTGCCAATGCAATAATTCTAAAAATGCCAATCAAGCAAATTCTAGTGAGGAATATAAGCTGCACAGATGGATGCAGCACCATGGTTTTCTCTCAGTGAATGGAAGCTCAAAGCCAGAAGGGAACTCAGCCTCATCCTCGCCAGGGAACGCCCACTCCCAAATAAAGCTAATCGTCACCCTCTAAGCCCTCCAGGTCTCATGGGGCTCCTGACATAGAGGAAGGTGGGAAGGTGATTTTGAATGAAAGCTTTGGGCACACCATACCTGAGGCTGCAGCTTTTGAGTAAAACTCCCGTTTGCCATACCATACCATCAGAATTCATCGGAAAGGCCCATCACAGTGACTCCTACCTGTGATTTCACCCAGAGGCAGGAGTAGTATCATGATATCAAGCCTCTGTAAGTTACATAGTAGATTTCAGACCAGACTGGGCTACAATATGAGACTTTGTCTCAAAAACAAGTTAAATAAATAATTTAAAAATATTTCTAGAGAAAAATAAGTCTTGATCAAGAACCTCTTGGATGTTCAGATGAATATCTCAGTGGCTGAGTGAGTGTATGGGCTTTCTGATTAAGAGCATATGCAAGTGAACATTTACATTTTGGTCATACCCCATAAGATTCTAAGAACTCAACTTTAATGTGACAAAAGTTGGTGATTTATCTGTGCTTAGTTATCTGGTTATCAAGATAACAGTTCTGGTGTTAGCTAGACCTCCTCATTGTAGATACCAACCCTCATCAGCCTCATCTGAGATATTTTCTAGGCAAAAGATAGAGATAAGTAGATCAAGATCTTGAGCTGCCTCCAAACTGGCTCATTCTCACACTCAGACCAGAATCAAGATGTGTAGAAATAGATTGTCATTATTGGAAATGTCACGAAATTACATTGAGAAGAACATGGAGACAGTGAGGGGAGGGGTACTTGCAGCCATTTTGCATTAAGTTGGGGCACTGAAGGTGGGCCTCTGCCTTTGGTGCATGCTCCTTCTGAGAGTGGCTCTCACGAGCAGAGCTAGCTCTAGGAGTGACCTGCTAATGGCTATGGGATCCATAGTAACACTGTGCCCTCCAACTTTGCCTCCATCCTCCATGGTGAACCAGTTTGGTCTTTCTCACTGGCCAATGCCCATCTGTTTTCTGTGTACAAGTTGTGCTGACTCTCTGTAACTACAGTAAGTACCTGTGACAATCAACATAAAGGGAAAAGGGTTACACCGGTTCATAGTTTCAAAAGCTCCAGTCCATAATCATTCAGCCCTACTGCTTTTACACTGGGGCAGCACACATTGGGGAAGGGAAGGTCTGTACTAGAGCAAAACTGCTCATCTTGTAACTGAGACATGAAGGAGAGGAAGAGGATGATTCTAGGGTCTCAATATCCCCTTTGAAGGCACACTGACAAAGACATAACCTGCTCCCAGGGGGGCCATTGCATGAATGCATCGCATCACCACCTCCCAGTAGCATCAAGCCGGGGGCCAATCCCTTGAATGATGGTCTCTTGGAGAACACTTATCCAGATCAGAGCACAAGGACAGCATCAAGCACATCTGACAGTGGAATGACATAGGCGAGGCCCAGGAAGGTAGCTCAGTGACAGTGTTCTTGTCTAGCAGGCTCAAGACTGGGGGGCTCAATTACCAGATACGAAAACAGTGGGAGGGGGTCACTGTCTCATCAAAACAGATGTGCAGTACTACCAGTAAACAGCCAGCTCTGCTGTGTGGGCGGACTTCAGCCCCAGGGTCCATGAGAGACACAGGAGTCTTTTATATCTGTGATTAGCTGAGGTAGTTTCTTCTGCATATCCTACGTCTATTCCAGGTATGCCAGGGACTATGTGACACACAGGACACAGTCACCCCTGTGCATTTTCTAAAGGAAACGCCTGTAATCTCCACCAAAGAAAAAGAGTGCATCACTCAGATATGACTTACAGTGGTTAAACTGATGGATGAATCAGTATGATATAACTGCAAGAGAGTCAGGGGAGTTTGAATCAACAGCGTAAACTCATGTGCTGTCAATAGTTGGTCCCCAGCTAGTAGCAATTTGGAAGGTGTAGGAGTTGTGTCATTGGGTGCTGGATTTGGGATGTTATAGCCCAGCATTTTCTGCTAGAGCCTTGCTCACTCTCTTACTGCTATTTTCCAACTGCTGTGGCAGAAGGATGCCCAGTCTCTGCTCATGCCACGCCTTCCCCTGCATTTATGAAGCTTCCCCTCAAGAGTGTAAGCCAAAAATAAAAACGTTCTTGCCAGCACTTGATTTTGGTTGAGTGTTTTATCCTAGCAACAGGAAAGTATATACAACAGAGGAACAGGAAACTCACTTTGGAATCCCACACTAAGTTATAGGATGAACCCAGAGTGGCGGGAGTTCAAGTACTGTGTAGAGAAGCTTCTATTTGTGCAAATAGTCCAGGCTCGAGTGACAGCCATATAAAGCTAATACTACAGAAAAGTCCCTACTGAAAGGGAGACCCATTAGTCTCAATAATGTTCTTAGCCTAGTGCAAGGCGTGGAGGCACACGCCTTTAATCCCAGCGCTAGGGAAGCAGAGGTAGGAGAATCGCTGTGAGTTGAAAGGCCACCCTGAGACCACAGAGTGAATTCCAGGCCAGCTTGGGCTAGAGCAAGACCTTAACTTGAAAAACAAACAAAAACAACAAAAAAAAAATTCTCAGCCTGTTCATGTTTCACAATTTAAATATAATCTTAACTTGATGATGTATAAATACCATCACACCCTCGCCCCAGAGTTTTAGTAGTCCACTTTCCAGGCACTTGACATCATTTCTGGTCCATGGAGAGAGGCTCAGAGATAATTAGGACCAAGGCAACTCTAATCATGTGTGACCACACGCCCACATGCTGACAGAAGAAAAAAGCAGGACATCCCCAAAAGAGCCCTGTTGGCTACTTTATCAAGGACAAGTTCTTTCTTCCTGGGACACGACTGGACAAGCCAGTGGCTTTGTAATCAGACCATGCATACACACTATTTACTGCCCCATCCTATTCTTAGGAAAGGGGAGCAAAATATACTATGAGAAAAAAGTCTCTGTTGAAGATAAATTTATAAAATTGGCTTTACAACATATACGGCTCCAATTGAGTAGCTCTGACAAAATGTCATTTTTATCAATCACGTCTAATTTTATCTTTAATTTTCCTACTAAGACACCGAAAGAAGGAGAAAAAGGTTGCTTTGCTATTCTCTCTTGAGAAGTGTACAGTCTCCTTGAGCAAGGGGGCACGAAAGCAGAGTGCAGGAAAAGGAAGAAGAGGAGGAAAAGGAAAAGAAGAAGAGAAAGCGGAAAGGACGAGGAAAAGAAGAGGAAGACAATCCCACAGAGAACTTGCTCACACCCATCGCCCCATGCACAGCCCCTGTCCTGGTCACTTTTATTGATCTGACATTATCCCCACTGCAGGGAGAAGATCTTGTCTTATCCTCATTGAATTTATTTTGAAACAGCTTCTAATTTCTTTCCAAAAATGGAGACCTTTGGGTCAGACAAAAGAAAATTATTTTTTCTAATTTTTTGTTTATTTTTATTTACTTATTTGAAAGAGAGAGACAGAAAGACAAAGAGAGAAGGAGGCAGAGAGAGGGAGAGAGAGAGAAAGAGAATGGGTGCACCAGGGACTCCAGCCACTGCAAATGAACTCCAGAATCATGTGACACCTTGTACATCTGGCTGGAGAATCCAGCCTTGAACTGGGGTCCTTAGGCTTCACAGGCAAATGCTTAACAGTTAAGCCGTTTCTTCAACCCAAGAACATTATTTTTTAAAATGGTTTTTAAATATTCATTTTCTGTAGATAGATAATAAAACAAAAACAACATCAACAAAATATTGGAAAAAAAACTAACAAGAATTGACTTGAGTTCTTTGGGTTTTTAAGCCAAATCTTTCTTGTTGTCATAGCTAGGCTGCCAACAGTGTTTTAACCAACCTATTTAAGGTAATTCGGCATATTCATCTGCTATGAAGTAAGATATCAGGAGACAGTAGTAAGAGAATGCTTAAATCCAAAAAGGAAAGATGGCAATTTACCACGTATTTGATAGGCAAGAGATGTCAACTCATACTATCTGTACTTATTGAAAAGCCATTTAACACCAAGAAAGCTGAGATTCAGGGACCCCAAATCCCCTGCTTGAAGATACTTGGGCACAAAAACTCTCTCTGCTTCCCCAGTCTCACAGTGTAGCTTTGGCATTCTAGGGCAGAAATGGAGGAAGCCATCAGGACTATTGATAAGATGAGTTAGCAAATAAATCTATAATCACGGTAATCAAACATAATTTGAAATGCTAAAAGTCAGATATGGGGAAAACAAAATTAAACTCCCATAACCTTCATCGACGTCTGTCTAAATTTAAAACTGATTTTCTTCCTTTCTTTCCTTTTTCTTCCTTCTTTCCCTTACTTCCTCCCTTGTTTCCTTCCTTCCTTTTATTTCTCTCTTGACTGTTTTCTATGAAAGAGAAATTTCCTGAGACCTACTATTTACCTCTCATTATAGACCTATCCACAACAGCTTGGCTTTTTACACTTAATGACCTTGAAAACATCCTTCAGGGTCCAGCATCTTTTGTGAAGTCTGACTCTTAATTTGTAGCTGTAATGCAAAAACACAGCTCACCCTTGAGACAGCATTCAGAGCCGTTTCTTAATTTAGGGCATGAGTCAGAACCCGGCAGAGCAAGCCCGTGACTCTGTAGTACACGGTCCTGCTCTGGGCATCACACCAGCAGGACGAACTCTTAAAAATAATGAGAAATCATAATTCTCTTAAAGTCTCATAAAAGTGAAAAAGAAAAGGGCTCAAATCTCTAAAATTCTTATTACATTTATAGGCATTGATGGCTTCAATGACAACAGTGTTCAAGGAACTTGGAGTAGTTATCTAAACATTTTCAATAATTAAGTCATTTTTTTCTCCATGTTGCCTGACACTTGCTGGCACCTAGGGTGTGCTGCCTCCTCATAGGGCCAAGGAAATAGAGGGTAATGATCTCCCACTGCTTATCCACAGTAAGGTTTGTGATCTCGCCATAATACACTGTAGGAGGTAAAGTACAGATTTGCCAATACTGAGCAAGCAGCTTGAAATGATAGACTGAGAAACAAAGGAATGAAATTAGAGAGAAATGCTTGATTGGATGCATCACCATAAATTTAGGTCACAAAGATTTCACAGTGGGGAAAATGGGCTAAGAGTGGGATTTGTGACAAAGAACAAGAGATATTTTATTATAGACTGAAATAAATTACTATAATGAAGAAGCCCTCAAAAAATGCTATTTTGGAGATTCATTCACAAATGTGCTGGTTTAAAATGAATGGCAATCCCATCTATGATTGCCAGCTCTTCTTGTTAATGGACTTTTCTCTGAAGGGACTGTGCCCACCAGAAGGAAAGAGTGATGCTTTATGTGCCTGAGTGGGTTTCACAGGAAAATAAAGGACCATTGTTGAAACATTTGATGTACAGTCATCTAGAGTTGGGATTAGAATGGCTTTCTATGGTGTCACCAGCAAGGTCTGAGGGTCAGGGTGTTGGCCTGCTATACAGTGGATCTGCAATTTCCCCCTAATGCCGATGCATTCAAGGCTCAGCCCCAGCTTGCTGTTAGGAGGTGGTGAAAGGTAAGGCCTAATAAGAAGCTACAAGGTCATATGCCCTTGGAGGGGATATTGGACCCCAGGCTTTTCTTTTAAATTTTTTTTGGCCATTTTTATTTATTTATTTATTCGAGAGTGACACACAGAGAGAGAAAGAGGCAGATAGAGAGAGAATGGGTGCGCCAGGGCCTCCAGCCACTGCATACAAACTCCAGACATGTGCACCCCCTTGTGCATCTGGCTAACGTGGGTCCTGGGGAATCAAGCCTCGAACCGGGGTCCTTAGGCTTCACAGGCAAGCGCTTAACCGCTAAGCCATCTTTCCAGCTCCCCAGGCAATTCTTTTAAAAATAGTTTATTTTTAATTTATTTATTTGAGAGAGAGAGAGAGAGAAGATGGGCACACTGGGGCCTCCAGCCACTGCAAATGAGCTCCAGACGCATCCACCCCCTTGATCATCTGGCTTACATGGCTCCTGGAGAGTCTAACTGGGATCCTTTGCCTTTGCAGACAAACACCTTAACCGCTAAGCCATCTCTCCCGCTCCAGGCTCTTCTTTTCACATTCTTGCTCCCCGGTCACGAGGTAAGTAATGTTCCACACCATTTTCTCCCCACTCTGTGCTACTCTTGGCCTTGAACATCAGGCAAAGCTGAATAGAGACCAAATCCTCAAAAATTATGAAACAAAATGAAACCATTCAGTTATAAACTGAATAAGTGCATTATCTCAGGTATTTGTTATTGTTATGAAAAGATAACACACAAACAGGCTAATTTATCTTAAAATATAGAATTTTAACCTTAGTTAGACATATCCCCACATTACCCCTAAAGCATTGCCTGAGGTTTCTATTGCTGAAGGAGGAGATAAGGCAAGGATAGATATGTATGTCCAGTAGGTAGTTATCTGCTAAATGATCAATTCATTTCTCTACTGTGCATAGGACCAGTCTAAATACCTTTGTAAGAGCAAACTAACAAATGCTAAACCAAAACATGAAGATCAGCACAGGAATACATTGTCATTCATGATCAAGCACCCCATGATAGACACTAAAGGATAAACGGAAAGTTGATTTTGATTTCATGCTTGCTGAATGCTGTTTCCTGTTCTTTTTTTAAATTATGAATTACTGAGTTTATTTAAGGAGAAATCCTAATTCATGAGGTTTATTTAGGGGAAATTGGCTTCTAGGGAAAGCTGGGGTAGTTCCTCATACATAGAAACCCCTTCAAATAACAGATCAAAGAGAATTAAAAAATAAATAGTTCTCTGGTACCTGCTCATTCCGTTCTTTGCCTTCAGTTTCTGTAAAGGTAGTGACTAGGGTTCATTAAGCCAAGATCTCCCTTTCAACACATGCAATGACACCCCAGTTTTTGTAACTGAATGACCCAACACCATGTTGGGTTTCTGTTTCTAACTCAGTTTGTATTATGTCAGCACCACACCCTCTTCTAGTCCCCAAATCTTGGGCACTGAGGTGACTTTCATTGAAGTTCCTTTTTCCTCACCTCTGAAAGTCGGATTGACAATAGATATGATGTCATCAAAATGTCTTTTTTGTGGGCAGTGGGGGTGGGGTGAATGTGGTCCTCAAGTAAATGCTGCAACCTTGTATAACCCACTTTGTATTAGCTTGTTTAACTCACTTTGTTTGTTGAAAGACCAGCTCTCTGTTTGTGCCTGTGTCAAGTTACTGGATTAGAGCTATGAGGGCACGTGGGAAAGATGCACCATTGAAAACACCATGTACTTGGAGGAAAGTAAAACTCCCTACGCATGTGTCATTTAGGCTTAAGTGTGTAAGAAATTTCTAAAAATTAATAGTTTTCTGTAATTATCTTCTTTAGTTCTCTTGAGACTGTCTTTCTTGCTTCATTTGTACCATATGTTTTAAGCAATTGCAGATCTCTTTCTTTCTTTCTTTCTTTCTTTCTTTCTTTCTTTCTTTCTTTCTTTCTTCTTTCCTTCCTTCCTTTCTTCCTTTCCTTCTTTCTTCCTTTCCTTCTTTCTTTCTTTCCTCACTCCCTTCCTTCCACTACCTCCTGGCTTTGTTTCTGCTTCCTTTGCTCTGTCTTTCTTCACACATCAATTTTCTCAGCTGCAATGAAACACAAAGTCCTTGACGTCGTCTGGGGTGTTCTATGCAGAAAAACAACAGAATTCAACCTATTTAGGTCAAGGAAACCATTTGCAGTTAGCAATCTTGGAGAAGATTATATATACATATGTTCCTTTGTATAGTTTCAATGCAATCATAGCTTTTAGTGATAATTGTTCCAATAGTCACCTCTCATATTATATAACTGAAACTCTAGCCGGGCATTGTGGTGCACAACTTTAATCCCAACACTGGGGAGGCAGAGTTCAAGGCTAGCCTGAGATTGAATAGTGAATTCCAGGTCAAGATGATTCAAAATAAATAATAAATAAATAAGTAAATAAATATAAATTTAAATATGTATAATACAAATTAATATAAATAGTATAATATAATATGTAATTATAAATAATATATAATTATAATATAATAACATAATAAAAATATAAATATATAATATAAATCAAATATAAATTTGGGGGGGAGTACTATTTCCGCAAAGCCGCTTTCACTCGGCTTTGGGTGTTCCATTTGCACAGGTGAAAAGGAAAGTTGATGGCATCCTCAGGCTCAGCCAGGCTCAGCTGCAGAGGTCTGCTTCTCTCCTCTCACATGCAGGCTTCTGCCTTAGATTGGAAGTCAGGGGGATTGCTCATTGAGTGAGTCCTTTTCATTTTCCCCTTGAGCACTGAAACAACTTCTGGGACAGTGACTTCTTTTTTAAGAAGCAATTTTGTTTATTTCTAATGAGAGATAGAGAATTGGCAAGGCCTCCTAACCCTGCAAGTGAACTCCATCCAGATGCATGTAGTACTTTGTGCATCTGGCTTTATGTGACTACTAAGGATTAAGACCTGTGCTGCCAGGCTTTGCAAGCAAACAGTTTTAACCTGAGCAATCTCTCCAGCTCTGACAGTGACTTCCTAAAATGAAGTTCACAAAGAGAATTGCTGTCATCTGAAAAACATCCCACTACTTAAAACATAGGGAACTAAGGGCTGGAAGAGATGGCTTAGTGGTTAAGTGCTTGCCTGTGAAGCCTAAGGACCCTGGTTTGAGACTCTATTTCCCAGGACCCACTTTAGCCAGATGCACAAGGGGGTGCACATGTCTGGAGTTGTGTGCAGTGGCTGGAAGCACTGGAGTGCCCTCTCTCTCTCTCTCTCTCTCTCTCTTTCTCCCTATCTGCCTCTTTCTCTTTCTCTCTCTATCTGCCTCTTTCTCTCTCTCTCTCTCTCTCTCTCTCTCTCTCTCTGTCACTTTCAAATAAATAAATAAAAAATGAACAAAAAATAGGGAACTATGGCTGGAGAGATATCTCAGTGGTCAAAAGCACTTGGCTGCAAAGTCTGATGGCCCAGGTTCAAATCCCCAGTACCCATGTAAAGTCAAATGCACAAAGTTGCACATACATCTGGAGTTCATTAACAGAGGAAAGATCCCTGGCCCTCCCATTTTCTCCCTCTCTCTTTCTCTCTCTCTCTCTCTCTCTATCTCTCTCTCTCTCTCTCTCCTTGCAAATAAATAAATAGGGAAATAACAAATGGGTTTCTCAAGGAAACTGACACGTATATACTGATAGGTTCAAGGCCACTAGGCTAAGAACAAAAGCATGACATTTTGCTACCAGCTCTCCCACAGCTGAAACACGGTCACTTACAAGTGGTAAGTTGATATACATATTCATAGGCAGCAGCCATTCATTTGTGTAAATATACTTGCCTTTAAAGCAATGGAAACACTAACAAGAGTCTTTCCATCAAGGCATCCAGGAAGACATATGGAGCTTTGAAAAGGGCAAATTTAAGACTAGAAGATGTCTTGAAAGTTTGAGCCCACACCTCCAAGTTTTCAGACACAGAACTACAGAGATGCTGTAAATGAAGCAAAGACCCTCGATTGACACTGGGGGCACCAAAAGGAAAGAGCAATCACCTGAAGGTCTGCCTCATTGCTGGCACCTTGTTGTCACATGGGATTGGGGTGTGGCATGACAGACAGAGCTGCGGGCAAGCAGCACGCACTGCTGGATGAGTGACACACATCCCACAGAAAGCAGCACCTGTTATAAAGTGCCCTGTACGTTCCGCAACATTTAAAACAGTCCCAGAGTCCTCAGCAGGTTCACAAACGTGGCTCGTGGCTGATTAACTTTGCTACTGCAAATGGAATTGAAGTTCAATGAGTCAGTGTCCCAGGATTCTGTGAAGGCCACTTTTTACCACAAATTGCTGTGCCATTGTTCTGTTCTTTTTCTTGATACTACAAAAAGGATGTCTTCCCTAGACTCAATCTCCAGCAGTGGAAATAAAAAAAAAAAATAAAAAGAATGTTTTAGGCTGGAAAGATGGCTTTCTGGTTAAGGATCTTGGCCTGCAAAGCATATGGACTCATGTTTGGCTCTCCAGGTCCTACATAAGCCAGATGCACAAATTGAATCAATGCAAGGGCAAGGTCACACATGTGCGCAAGGGGGCGCAGGCATCTGGAGTTCGATCGCAGTGGCTAGAGTCCCTGGCGTGCCAATTTCCTCTCCCTCACTGTCTTGCTCTTGTTTTTTCACATAAAAATGAAAGGCCAGTCTGTTGGGATTGCCTCAGAACAAAATAGAATGTTCATTTTACCCATTTATTATCCTTAAAATACATTAATCATCTAACTACGAGTCAAAATTAGGTGCTACCATTTAAACTCAAGCAAATGCAGCACATTATTCCTAACTCAAAACTAGTGCAGTAGTAACATAATGCACTCTCAAACTATTAGTAGACTAACAAGAATTATTAAACACTTCAGTACTGATAACCTTGAGGAGAAACTATGTAACTAACACAGTGCACTGAATATGTGAACCTGGACACCCATAGAAGGTCTACTAAATTTTTTAAAATACATTTTATTTTATTTATTTATTTATTTGAGAGACAGAAAGAGGGAGAGAGAGAAAGAATGGGCACACCAGGGCCACCAGCCACTGCAAACGAACTCCAGACACATGTGCCCCTTGTGCATCTGGCTCACATGGGTCCTGGAGAGTCAAGCCTGGATCCTTTGGCTTTGCAGGCAAATGACTGAACCTCTAAGCCATCCTTCCAGCTCCTAAAAAAAATTTTATACTCTATAAAATGTCTCCTATGGAAAGTGAACTAGGAAAGAAAGACAGAAAAAATTAACCAGTTTGTGACAGTGAAGAAAGTTAAATGCATTTCAGGTACAGGGACTGGCCTAAGGACCAAGGTTTGATTCCTCACGTAAGCCAGGTGAATAAGGTGGTGTATGCACCTGGAGTTCATTTGCAGTGGCTAGAGGCCCTGGATCTCTCTCTGTCTGTCTCTCTCGTTCTCTCTATCTGCCTCTTTCTCTCTATATATATTTTTCTCTCTCAAATAAATAAATTATATACTTAAAGAAGTATAGGTACTGACCAAAACCTGATTTATGTTATTGGTTTCCTTTGTTTTCTCAAAGAAAGGAATTCTGTATTTTTTCTGAACTGTAATTTCCCATCACAATAAAGTAAGATTCAAATTGTGGAGGTTTCAAATTCAAATTAAGGCAGGTGTGAATTTTTTCTTTATTTCTTTCTCTTCTTGTTATTAATATGTTTCTTTTTCTGTACTCATTCCAAATTATCACTATTATCTTTCAAAGAACATGGATTCCTGGAAAGATCTGGGAACTGTTTACTGTAAAAATATTTGCCTAAAATACATTCTTTGCAAATGTGAACATTGAAGATGAAAATGATCCTTGGTTAAATAAGTTGAGAACAATCTGCACTGCTTCCCGTTATAAACCAGTCCTGCAAGCAATTCTGGGACATTTATAGTACCTTTCTTCTCTAACATCTGAATGCAATGCAAATTATAATGAATAACTGAGAAAGAAATCAAAAGTTTAAAAGAAAAATATAACACTAAAACAATTCAACAATAAATACTTATTTAAAAACTCATATCTTTAAAATCAAATACGTTCATAGTATCCCTTCTTTGAGATGTTTATCTTCTTCCAATCTTTTGAGATAAGTTTGCACTTTATTATGACTTCTGTAGATGAATATTTTAAGGCTATAAATGGCAAGTACTTCCTGTTCCTCATTGTTTTCATTTTTATAATGCCCAGAACATCTTCTATGTTACACAAGTTTTAAATTTTGATGCCATCGTTGATAAAGAGTCTTGCTACCCTCTTTTGCACACTTTTTATCTGTCATTTAACAGAGGTCAACAGCGCTGAGCTAAAGTCACCATGTGAAGACAGGCCTTGCAAGACGAGACTAGTGCAGACCACCTTACGTCAGTGTTGATGGCAGGTGCACCCCCGAGCTCAGGCAACGCTCACTTGAAGAAAAATCACCAAGTTGAATCCTACTCAATTTGTAGTAGAAAATTAGGAGATAAATGATTATTATATAAATCTAATAAATTTTTGACAGTATATGACATATAAAATATCTTATACAAATACCTTTATTTCATATCTTAAAATTTTGGTCTGGGGAGATGGCCGCTGGCTCCGCAGGTAAAGTGCTTGCTTGCAATGCACACCAGCATGGGTTCATTTACTCAGTATCCACACAAAGTCAGACACAAAGTGGTGCATGTGTCCTGGAGTTTGTTAGTAGTGTCAAGAAGCCCTGGCATGCCTAGTCTCCCCACCCCTCTTTCTTTCTCCTTCTGTCTCTTTCCTCTCACATATATGTAATTAATTTCTACTGTTTTATTTCAGAGAGGGTACATCTTAATGCTATGGTAATCATATAGTTTTTTTGCTTTTCATGATGCTATTGACATTTAATTTTATAAAGAATATTCTGGGGAAAATGCATATCTAATGGGAAGATAATTAAGTGTATATATATATATATATATATATATATATATATATATATATTAAATTATATATATATTTTCCTTTTCCCTCGTTGGACTTCTGAAGGCAAGATGGGTCACCAGCAGCTCTACTGGAGTCACCCGCGAAAACTCGGCCAGGGTTCCCGCTCTTGCCGCGTCTGCTCCAACCGCCACGGTCTGATCCGGAAGTACGGGCTGAATATGTGCCGGCAGTGTTTCCACCAGTACGCAAAGGACATCGGCTTCATAAAGTTGGACTAAGCGGCCTTCCTAGAATGGAATATTCCAAGACCATCCAGTGAAAGATCATGCTAGTTCTTTGTACATAAATAAATTTTGAAACCTTCAAAAAAAAATATATATATATATACATATATATGTATGTGTATATATATATATATATATATATATATATTCCTCATCCAGCTTTTGGGAATACTTAGATTAATTCTTTAATTGTCAGACTTTATGATTGATAAAGCTATCTAGCACAAACATGAGAGCATTTGATATTTAATAGAATGATATCTGCATGTCACCATGAACATAAGATAAAACTACTGGTGTTACTCAAGGTTCACATGGAGATTTGGATTTAACAAAACACTTTCTTCGGATCTTCATCATTTTAGAATATCTACCCATAGCAGTCTAGAATTGGCCTAGCATTTGGGAGAAATGCAATACAAAAAAAAAACCAATAATATACAGTACATTTTCTGGGGTGTCAAGGAGATAGGTCAGTCAGTACAGTACTTGCCACACAGCATGAGGAACTAAATTTAGATTCCCCAAAACTCACAAACCTGTGCTGGTCAACAGCTTGTCTAGAAAAAACCAGTGAGCACCAGGTTCAGTGAGAGAGCCTGTCTCAAACTTAAGAATCAGGACTGGACAGATGACTCAGTGGTTAAGGTGTTTGCCTGTGAAGGCTAAGGACCCAGGTTTGATTCTCCAGTCCCACGTAAGCCAGATGCACACAGTGGAGCACGTCTCTGGAGTTCAATTTCAGTGGCTAGAGGCCCTAGCATACCCATTCTCTCTCATTCTTTCTAATAAATAAAAATAGAGTATATCTAAAAGCTTAAGATGGAGAGCAATTGAGAAAGATCCTCACTGTCACCCTCCAGGCTGCACATGCACATACATACATGTGCATGGATGTCCACACCTAGGAACATGTGTACGCACGAGCATGCACACCATATCTACCTACACATGCAAAAATAAGTCCACTTTAGAGCAAATAATGTTTGATATGGAAATGACAGAATCTGTCAGTGAATTAAAATTAAGCCATTTTCAGCAAGTCTAAACTTTTGTCAGAATCAGATTATTATTTTTTAATATATATATTTTTATTGACAACTTCTATACTTATAGATAACAAACCATGTATTTCCCTCCCCTCCCCCTCTTTCCCTTCGTAACTGTTCTCCATCATATCCCCTCCCTCTCTCCATTAGTCTCTCTTTTGATGTCAACATCTTTTTCTCCTATTATGAGGGTCTTGTGTAGGTATTGCTAGGCACTGTGAGGTCTTGGATATCAAGGCTAAATTCTGTCCAGACAGTTGTATGTAAGGAGTGGTACCCTTCCTTTGGCTTTTACATTCTTTCCGCCACTTCTTCTGCCATGGACCCTGAGCCTTGGAGGGTGTGAGATGTTTCAGTGCTGGACACTCCTCCGTCGCTTCTTCTCAGCAGTATGTTGCCTTTTGGGTCATCCCAGTGGTGATTGCCATATTCAAAGAGAAGCTTCTATAACCAGAAGTGAGATTAGCATTAATATATGAATATGAACATTAAATGTAGTACTTACAGGGCAATTTGGTGAGAATTAGGTTATTTTAATCACTTTAGCAACATGGTAATGAAAAATTTCCTGAAACCATGCATTCTATTTCCTATTGTGATTCTTTGTAAGAGGGTGAGACAAAACACCCAACCATTTGCTGTACTATGATCACAATTGAACTTGACTCTAATGCACCTAGATGATTAGTGAGCAGAATATATAATGTGATGGTGCAGTAAAGTGGAATCCATTCAGCAAAGGATTCCTATAAAGCCTCACTGTGCCATGCTCAATCTTAGGAGAGAAGGGATTAGAAACCTGTGTCAGCTTGCAAGCATTCACCGCTTTATTGACAATAGTACTTAACGCTTTGACTGCGAGTGTTCTCTCAGGGGAAGCTACCTTCTCTGTCGTCCTCTCAGGACTCAGGTGTATGTTTGGCATGAGCAGTAAGCCTGGATACGACAGGTCATTTACTCTTCACTTCAGGAGTCTGCCTGTCGTTTCTTCATCTTCTAACCCCATCTTACAGAAGCATCATCTGTAGAAACCCCACCCCAATCCTAGATGCTCATTATTTAATTTTTTGAGTTCTTTGTATACCCTAGATATTTACCTTCTATCAGATGTATAGCTGGCAAAGGTTTTCTCCCATTCTGTAGGTTGCCTGTTTGCTCTATTCACAGAGTCCTTTTCCGTACAAAAGCTTTGTAGTTTCATGAGGTCCCAGTGCTTGATCTGTGGTTTTATTTCCTGAGCAATCGGGGTTATATTCAGAAAGTCTTTGCCAAGACCAGTATGTTGAAGGGTTTCCCCTAGTTTTCCCTCCAGCAGTTTCAGAGTTTCAGGTCTGCTGTTAAGGACTTTGATGCAAATGTACTATTCCAGGTCTCTCATCTTGCCTCACTTCTACAGATTCATGCACAGATGCTTCCAGCTCTCTGCAGCATTTTCAATTTCTAAAGCATGTCTGGTTTAAGGAATCGCCTTCCACCTGCTCCAAGGTTGCCATAGATATATTCCATCAGTAATGACAATTCCTGTAATGTCCTCTATGGCCCCTTTTCCCTCCAGCGCATCCCTTCAGTTATCTGATTCCAGCAAACCTCTAACCCTATGGAAGTACGTCATGCTAAGACCCAAACTTTGGGGTGCTCACTTCTATCTTTGTTTCCTTCCTTCTCCTTAATTAGCTGAACCCCCATTCTCATTTGTATCACTCTCATGCAATTATCTCAACCCTCTGGTTTCCTCTCTCTCGATACATGGCATTACTAATTTAATTCTCCATTGATTCTACCCAAACAGAACCAGTGAGGTGTGGGTGGTGACAGACTCAGACTCTTCTTCTGCCCCTGATCCACAAGGTAGCCTTGAGCTGCCTAAAAGCAATGTGGCCCCATCTCCTCTGCTCCTGCCCTCTTCCCTGCCAGCCACCAATTCTCCTCAAACTCGCAGTGCTCCCTCCTCCATGAGTGTCAGTTGGGAACTTCCTTCTATAAATGAAAGCACCAGAGCTCTCAGCAAAAAAAAGAAAGAAAAAATCTCCTTTCTGAATCTTGAATTTGCGTGTTTAAAACTAGTTCCGCTACCTTTATCCAGGTCCCTTTCACCAGCAATTCTCTCCCAAGTTTCCTGCCACTGAATAATTTCCAAAGGCCTATTGGCATGCAGCCGCTTTTTCTTTCGTGGTGGCACAAGCCTTTAATCCCAGCACTCGGGAGGCAGAGGTAGGAGGAGCACCATGACTTCAAGGCTGCCCTGAGACCCTTCCTCAAAAAAAAAAAAAAAAAAAAAAAAAAATAAGTGGAGAAAACCTATTTTCATCACACTTCTTCTACCACTTGTTTCCTACCTGCTTTCACATTAGACGAATCCTTTTTTTTTTTTTTCTATTTAATTGAATAGGATAGTTCAGTTTTTAGTTTAGAGTCAGACATGTAAAGTTCAAAAACACATGGGACCATATGTTAAAAAAAATGATAACTGTAGGGCTAGAGAGGTTGCTTATCAGTTAAAGTACTTGTCTGCAAAACTTGAAGACCCAGGTTCAATTCCCCAGTACCCACAAAAGCCGGATGCACGAGGGAAAACATGTGTCTGGAGTTTGTTTACACTGGTTGGAGGCCCTGGCATACCCATTTTCTCACTATATCTGTCACTGTCTCTCTCTCTCTCTCAAATAAATAAAATGTTTTTAAAATGTTTGACAATACATGCCTTTAATCCCAACACTCGGTAGGCAGAGGTAGGAGGAACACTGTGAGTTCAAGGCCACCCTGAAACTACAAAGTGAATTCTAGGTCAGCCTGGGCTAGAGTGAGACCCTACCTCAAAAAAAAAAAAGTGGGTTTATTTTTGTTGTTGTTTTTTCTGTTTTCTTTGGCGGGGGAGGGTTTCAAGGTAAGGTCTCACTCTAGCTCAGGCTGACCTGGAATTCACTCTGCATTCTCAGGGTGGCCTCGAACTCATGGCGATCCTCCTACTTCTGCCTCCCGAGTGCTGGGATTAAAGGCGTGCACCACCACGCCCCGGCTTGTTTTTTTTTTTTTTTTTTTTTATTGTTGTTGTTGATGTTTTTCCAGGTAGGGTTTTACTCTCAAAAAGCAGTTGTTTGACAATAATGATTGTTAGAGTGATAATACTTCCAGAATTATTAAAATACCTTGATTGCTATAAAGAGAGATGAAATGTTATGAGTATGATTCATCATGGAATCTGAAATAACAACACAAGTGAGATTGGGAGGTTCTGATAAACTCATGCATCAAAAGGTAATGTTTATTTTTTTATTACTGCCTTATACAATGAGATTCCTCATTAGGGCTCTCAGCTTCTATTTACATAGAAATGTATGGGCTGGAGGGATGGCTTAGTGGTTAAGGTGTTTGCTTGCAAATTCAAAGGAACCAGGTTTGATTCCCTAGGACCCACGTTAGCCAGATGCACATGGGGGGGCACGCATCTGGAGTATGTTTGCAGTGGCTGGAGGCCCTGGTGTACCCGTTTTCTCTCCCCCCCCCTCACTGTCAAATAAATAAATAAATACAAATTTTAAAAAATGTTTAGATAGAAATGTACAATTTTGGGATACCAATTTATAAATATACTACTAAAGATAAGTGGCTAATGCCATCAAATCTCAGATGGTGAGCTTTTATTTCAAAATAACAAAAGGCTATTTTCAGAAACATTTCCTACAACATTTGATGTTTAAAGTAAATGAAAAGTGAATTCTGAAACCTTGCTACTTTTCCCACAATTCCCAGTGACACCAAGCTTGAGAATTTTGAAGGAAGTACTCACAGAGCCAACTTTGGGGAGAGAAATATGTGCACATTTCACCTCAGATGCATGTCACTCTGGATGCTGTTGTCAGTTAATGTCCGTGAAGCACTGAGGCTAAAGCTTGAAAAAAGAGGGCATGCGTACAGAGTCAATTAAACTACAAGCTAACCTTGTTCCAGTCATGATGCCTCTCACAGTTTACTTTCCTCACTGCTAAATCTGGCACAAATGATTTCATGGAAAGATAAATTCCTGAGGAAGTGAGTTCATATAAACAAGGAATTAAATGGTAGGTATAGAATCTCAAAATTATATAACCTTAGTCCTTGTGTTTGTCAAACAAAAAAAAAATTCTGAAAGATGGGATCCATTATCTTTACTATTTCTGTATTAAACTATTTAATATGCTCTTTTGAGTTAATTTATGTTTAAAAAACCAAACCATAGTTCTGTTCTGCAGTAGCAAGTTCATGGTGGAAGAAGAAAGTTAGTATAAAAAGATATCTGGATACCTGCCTTGAAACTGTAGCCTCTCAGGTCTGGAGATGCATCAGTGGTTAAGAGCAAATGCTGATTGTACAAGGGCCTGTCTGACCATAGATCACCAAGTTAACTGTCCAGAACCCATGTAAAAAAAAAAAAAAATTAAAAAGTGGGAGAGATGGCTTAGTGGCAAAGGCACTTGCCTGAAAAACCAAAGAACCCAGGTACGATTCCCCAGCACCCATGTAAGCCAGATGCACAAGGTGGCACATGTGTCTGGAGATTGTTTGCAGGGCTAGAGGCTCTGGTACACTCATTCTCTCTCTCTCTTTCTCTTGCGCTCTCTCTCTTTCTCTCTCTCCCAATACATGAATAGAGTGAAACATTTTTTAAAAGCTGGATGTAGCCATGCATGTCTGTATCGCCCATGGCAAGGCTTACTGATGGAATGCAGCTGGTGGCATTGAAGGAGAGACCCTGTATCAAGGAAATATGCAAATGAATGGTAGAGATGAAAGAAAATGCTCATCATCCCTAACCATTAAGGATATGCAAATTAAAACAACTATGAGCCAGGCATGGTGGCACACACCTTTAATCCCAGCACTCCAGAGGCAGAGGTAGGAGGATCACTGTGAGTTCGAGGCCACCCTGAGACAACATAGTGAAATCCAGGTCAACATGGGCCTAGAGTGAGACCCTAACTCAGAGGGGGAAAAAAAAAAAACTGTGAGATCCCACCTTACCCCAGTAAGGATAGCAAACATTAAAAAATCAAATGAAAACAAATGTTGGCAAGGCTGTGGAGAAATAGGAACCCTCCTTCACTGTTGGTGGGAATGTAAGCTGCTATAACCACTATGGAAATCAATTTGGAGACTCCTGAAAAGGATGAATATAGAGTTACCAGCAGACTATTATTGCCTTAGTGGACATTTACCCTAAAAGCTCCATATCTCAGTTCAGAAATAGTTGCTCAACCATGTTTAAAGCTGCTCAATTCACAATAGCTAAAAACTGGCAATCAACCCAGGTGCCCATCATTGGATGAATGGATAACCAAGATGTGGTATATCTACACAATGGAATTCTACCCAGCAGTAAGAAAAAATGACACATTGAAATTTGTAGAAAAATGGTAGAACTTGAAACAGATCATTCTAAGTGAACTCACACACTCACACGAAGACAACCACCACATGATTTCACTCATCTGCAGTTCCTAACCTGGATCAGCCCAAGTTGCTGACATAACTGAACAGCATCTTGAGGCTTGGACAATGCAAGGGTAGGGCTTGGGGGAAGGGAAAAGGTGGGGGGCACAAAATCTGAACCCAAATTGAACTGGTACCATAGAATCCTATATTCTGGAAATCAGACTAAAAGGTGGAACCCTCAAGCAGACCTTAGAGGGAGCACCTGAATCAGGCCATGGAGAGAATGAGACAAAACCTAACTTCAGATTTCTCCTGTTTTCTCTTTCTTCTCTGTCATTTTGTTTTTTCTTTTCCCTTGGTGCTGGCCTATAATTCCCTGTACCAGGATGTGGTCTACTTCCACAATGAGCTGTTCATTGTAGAGACCTACTAGATCTCCCAAAACAAAAAAGACAGACTTCTGTCAGAGCACTTGATTACCCACCAGAGGTCAATGGTAAGACCCTACTGCTGAAGACACCAAACACTGTTGGCATGGACCATTGAGAGACCTGGTAGCAATCCAGAGGCGAGCTAGTCCCCAGACAATTAGCCCATCTAGTGTCAGAAGGTGCTACATGAGCTACCAGGGAAAAGTGGCCAACATCTGTCCAAGCAGCTCAAAGTCTAAGTGGCTCAGAAGCAAACAACCTGACATGATGCTCAAACAAGTGCAACAATGCCACAGAGCCATGATGGGTAACCAATGTTCTTGGATTGGCAAACAGATCCACTCAGTGGAAAGGAAACCATATCTGGAACTGGGAAACAAGTCAGAATCATATCCAGATAATGATTCTGCTCTCCATTGTCAAGCTCCCACTAACCTTAGACTATAAAAGAGTGTCTAAACCCTTTTAATTTCCACTAAATTAATAATGGTTATCCCTTTTAACTGGCACTGACTTCACTCTCTGTTGGAGAATCTGCTTCTCTTTTTCATATGGGAACTGGACGTGAGGAGATAAACGACCCAGCGCACTCCACCCTGGCCCCAGTTGAAACCACACAAGAATTGGGGAAATGAGCAAGAATGCTGATCTCTTACTTCAGCTGATACAAAAAGTAAAAAATAAAAGCTGGATGTAGCTGTGCATGCCTGTAACCCCGTGGCCAGGCTTGCTGATGGAATGCGAGTGCTGGCATTGAAGAAGAGACCCTATCTCAAAGAAATATGCAAATGAGTGGTAGGGATGAACATGTTACATTTTTGGCCTCCCTAGTATGCAGGGAGGAAGTAGCTAGATCAAGGCCAAGATAGAGCTGCAACAGGGTGCCAGTGAGAAAAGGTGTAAGCACAGCTTTTCCTTGGGGGCGGGGGGAGCAGAGAGGACTATGGAGGTGGTGAGAACAGCCAGCATTGGCTGCCCACCCAGCTTAGGAGCAGAGTCTATTGATATGATTGCCATATGTGGTGGCGCACACCTTAATTCTCAGGAGGCAGAGGTAGGAGGATCACTGCGAGTTCAACATCACCCTGAGACTACATAGTGAATTCCAGGTCAGCCTGGGCTAGAGTGAGACAACAACAACAACAACAACAAGAATATAGCAGAGTGGAATGTGGCAGGATTTTTGGCTTAGAAAACTTTCTTGAATTTGAATCATATGATTTTTTTTAATTTTACTTAAATTTAAGCAAATGGTTTCAGTCTATACTACCAGCAATGGAACATAACCTGTTATCACTGTCAAGGAGTACAAGAGAGAACAGCAGAAGCCACTGCATGGTGAGGCTTTTTCACATGTGGTCTGTGGTTACCTGGATAATGGAATTGCTGAGACACTAATAAAAAGGCTAGTGAGGAAATTCTGAAGTGAGCAGCATGCTGCACCCTGTACCACGCCTAGAGGCTGTGGTCACCAGAACCCTAGAGCCAGGGCTGCCTGGAAAATGCTGGACACTTGGTAGATTCCACATGGCAAGACCTCAGAAGGTGTTTCTGACAGAAGTCAAAGGCAAGTTTGGAGTAAGACTCCCAGAAAAAAAAAAAAGGAAAAGAAATGCATAGTAGACAAATAGTAACCACTCTCCACAAAAGACATGCATATCCCTGTCTCAGTGTGCACATAACTTGACATAGCAGAGCAAAAAAGAATTTCAGGGTATGATTGGGTTAAGGCACCTTGAGATGAGGAAAGTACCCTGAATTGGAAGTACAAACCACATAGCCACACTTTAGATGACAAACCTGATGTGAGATGGGGGTCCTTCAGACTATAATATAGCCTAGAAATGTAGTAGGCTGTGGTAGTAGTTTGAATACATGTCCCCCAGTAGATTCAGGAGTTTTAATAAAACTTCTTGGATTTCCAGCTACCTGGCTGGAGGAGGAGGTGTCACTGGGTGGAAACTGAGGACCAGCCCTAAGGTGTTTGTTACTGGGTGAGGATCTGAATTTCAATCTAAGATATGTAGAGTGCTTAAGCTCTGCCTGGGCTTCCTAGGGTGTGCTTGCTAATGGTGCTGGTGGTTGCTTGTGTGTGTGTGTGCACGCGTGTGTGTGTGTGTGTGTGTGTGTGTGTGCATCTGTGAAAGGGGGCCAGCTTCTTCTGCCATTATGTTGCTTCCCTTGGATCAGTGAGCTTCAAATAAATTCCCTTCCTCCCATAAACCATGCCTAGTTTGGAAGTCAGTCCCAGCAATGTGAAGCTGACTGTGACAGCCAGACTATCTAGGTTTGTGTACGTGTGCTTCTTGATCCACACAGTGAAAATAAAACAAACAAACAAACAAAAACCTGCCAGATAATGTTCTTTCCCAGAAAATAACAGCATCATTTTCTGACACATGACTCTATGTGAATGGATGCAGTGGCATCATACGTGTCCCTATAAATGAAAGAGGCAGGACATTCAGAGAGTGGGGTGGGAGAACAGAATCAAGAGTCACAAACGGTGACATGCGATGACGCTGTAGTGCTGACCAGACCAGGCACACAGGGCTGTATGAGAAGAATGAAGGTGCCCTGTGGGAGCTGAGCTGGACAGAACCATGCTTGTCTCCTTTGAGCCTCCAGGAGCAAGACACTCCTGTTAGTTGATACCTCATATAGGCCACTGGCATTTTTTCAGACCCCAGGCTTCCAGAAATGTTGTCTGTTTTGGGTTAAGTAACTAAGTGTGTGCTAATTTATTACAGAAGCAATAACAAACTGACACAGGATCAAATGTCCAATTCATCCCCAATTCCTTCCTTCCTATCCCTCCACCAGTGGCTCAGACTGGCCAAGTCTATCAAACTTACAGAAAGCAAAATCTTCCAAGGGACATAATATTCAGCTATGAAGAAGAGAAACAGGGTCAGCTCAGCGATCTTTCCACACAATCCATTCTTTCCCACCAGCCATTATGGTTAGGTAGTGTGTGTGTGTGTGTGTGTGTGTGTGTGTGTGTGTGTGTGTGTGTGTGTGTGTTCCTTTTAATATCCTCAGTTCTTCAATTCCCACTTGCCACTTCAATGCCCACTTTGTTAGGGAGCTTTTCACAACTGTAATGAAAACCCCCGCGAGAACAACTTAAAGGAAAAACTATTTATTTGGGCTCATGTTTTCAGAAGATTTGGCTCATGGTCTCGTAGCCCCAGGTACTCAGGTAGATGATCATGCGCACAGAGAAGGCTCTTCACCTCCTGGTAAAGTCCAAGAAAAGAGCAGGGAGGGACAGGAATTAGCTTTAACCCGCAAAGGCACACCTGTCTGTGATGCACTTCCTCCAACTGGGCCCTACCTTCTCAAGCTTCCAAAATAGGCCCACCTGCTGGGAATTAAGAATCCAGCACATGACCTATTTATTCTGCTCAAGCCATAACACAAACAGATCTTGTTCTAACCTCTCCTCTAACACCTCAAACCAACATGCCACTTGTCTCTTTGAAGCCATCACTTGCTCATTACAAGGTTCTCTCAGATTCAACTTTTCAAGCAATAACTCTCTCAGGGCTAGAGAGATGGCTTAGATGTTAAGGCACTTATCTGCAAAGCCTAGAAACTCAGTCAGGTTCAATTCCCCAGTACTTACATTTGCTCGATGCACAATGTGACACATGCATCTGGAGTTTGTTTGCAGTGGCTAGAGGCCCTGGTGTGTCTATTCTCTCTCTGTCTCTCTCTCTCTCTCTCAAATTAATTAAAAAAAAAAAAACTCTAGCAGGGCATGGTGGTGCATGTCTCTAATCCCAGTACTCAGGAGGCATCAGTAGGAGCATCGCCATGAGTTCGAGGCTACCCTAAGACTACAGAGTGAATTCCAGGTCAGCCTGGGCTAGAGGAAAACCCTACCTTAATAAAACCAAATATAAATAAACAAATAAATAATTCTCTCAGGGAGAGTTCTCAGGCAGCCCATAAGTATGAGGAATCCACAGTGAAGGACTCTCCTCCTGCCCAAAAAAGAAAAACAGGGTCTCCTTGAATTCATGATTCATGAACAAACCTGGACATAAGTGATCCATAAATCACAGAGCAATGATCAACCCACATCCTGACCCACAAACAACCCCTCACCACACTGAACCTTCTGGGGCGTTACATCTCGGAAACCATGCTCCCCGAATCTCTTCTCAGAAAGTACCTCCAATAGCCCCTAGACTCCCACCCACACTTGCTCCTTTGATCTGTACGTTTATAAGCCTCACTTCAGCTCTAGTGAGGCACAGAGAGCCTCTAGCCCGCACAGAGGTCCCTCACCGTTTATTGTCTCTTCAATAAATGGTTTCCTTCTGTCACAGTGCAAGTCCCTTGAATTTCTCCTCAACTTTACTTACACACTGCACCCATTTAGAAGCTGTGCGTAGAGACATGCTGTAATCCCGGTGCTGGAGGGGTGATCCCTGGGGCTGGCTTGACAGCTCATCTAGCTGAACTGGTGAGCTCCAGGGTCAGTGCATGCGACTGTGCAACTGCACCAGAGGCCTAAAAACCACACTTCACTTCTGCCCATCTCCACACAACAACCACAGTGAGCTTCCTGCCATGTTCAAAATAAATTTGAAACAAAATATGACCTTTGTGAGGAGAGAGGGGAGGAAACAGAAAAAACAAAGGACATCGGTAGAGGGTAAATATGATCAAAGTACTATATTATAAGTATTATATTACACATATTAACCACCCTAACCCTATATTTGTATTATAAGAAAATGTTCCAATGAAATCTATTTTTTTATTTTGTAACACTAATATATGCCATTATATATTAACTAATTAGGCTAAAATTGCAAAATAATAGATCTTTATTTCTATTACTTTCTAGATCAAGGTGAGAAATTTATATTTCTGAAAACTAAAGGAAGTGAGACGTCTCCTTCACAAAAAGTAAAAGAAGCATACTAAGTTCCAAAAATCAAGATACCCTGATTCTAGTGAGGCTGAAAGACACGATACAAAGGTTTTTCTTTTGTTATGGACTTGGGCATTAATTATAAAGAGACAAAAGGAGACTGTGTGAAAACATAGAAGTAACTAGACCAGAAATCCTATAGCCACTCAGTGTCTTCAAAGTGAACTCAAGTACTTTCAGACTTAGGAGCACAGATCTGTAAATATTTTGTCATAAGGGAAATGGCCAGTGCTATTCCTCGTATCATGAGGGACAATTCCTGACAGGTCAGGATGGAAGGAACCAAAGATGTTCAGTATCATTAGTGTCTGCACCCATGGGGTGGGGTAGGAACAGAATTCAGAGTAGAAACTAAAATACCCCCTTCTCCTCTGATGCCAAAACTGTTTTAAACAGAATAGATAAATAAATCAATAGGCCATGACATACAATGTTTGCTGAACATCTCATCTTAGCAAAGAACAATAAAATGAAGATAAAAACAATTATATTTTAACAGGCCTTTATTCTACAGGACATTTCAAAGAGCTATGATCACAGCCACTAAAATTAATTACATATCACATGCATTTCCGATGAATATTTAGTCTGTCAATCAAGATTATAGTCATTAGGGTTGAGAATTAGAAATGAAGTCTATTTAAAAAGCAATCTTAAGCACAAATGGACTCTCAATATGTGGTTGAGCCCCAAAGGTAGCCCTCTCTATGGTTCTTCTTGTGTGCATGTAGGATTCTTGAATTTGGTTATAGCTGTCATTCTCCCCAAAGTAGATGGAAGATATTGGCATTAAGATCATACTCTTCTTGTCTTGGTGACTCCCAGGATTTGCATCTGAAAAAAAAAAAAACAAGCACAGGGCTTTCCATTTACTGACAAAATAGAAATCCTGATATTTTCAATAACCACTTATCAGAAGTAACATTTAGAATTGAAATTTAACAAATATTAGTAGAGGGTTATCCATATGCAAGTTCCTGAATTTGTTACTGTGAAGAATAAAAGTAATGAAATATATAAAAAGGCAGTGCTTTCTTTTCAGATAATAGGTGGCTGAAAATGTAGTAGGCATAGTTATATGTAAAGACTGAAATTGGGTTGGAGAGATGGTGTGGTGGTTAAGGTACCTGCCTGTGAAGCCTAAGGACCCATGTTTGATTCCCCAGTACCTTTGCAACCCAGATGCACAAGGTATCACATGCATCTGGAGTTCCTTTGCAGTGGCTGGAGGCCCTTGCATGCCCATTCTCTCTCTCGGTATTTGCATCTCTCTCTCTCTCTCTCTCTCCACACACACACACACACACACATAAATAAATTAAATTTTAAAATGTTTTAAAAGACTGAATTTAGAGGCTAGAGAGATATCTTAGCAATTAAGGCACTTGCCTGCAAAGCCATGTTCAATTCCCCAGCACCCACATAAGCCAAATACACAAGGTGGTGCATGCATCTGGAGTTCATTTTCAGCTGCTGGAGAGGCCCTGGCACACACATTCTCATTCTCTCTCTCTCTCCCTACCCCCTCTTTCTCTCTCAAATTAACAAATAAAAAATAATAAAATACAAAAGAATGAAATTTCTTTTTAAAAAGATGAATTTGGAGCTGGCCATTGTAGCTCATGCCTGTAATCCCAGAACATGGGAACTGTAGCCGGTACATGACGAATTGTAAGCCAGCCTGGGATACACAATAATAACATGTCACAAAAAATGACAGAGAGAAAAACAAAATGAAATCAGTATAATATTGGTGCCACTCGAAAAAAAATATGAGCAAATTTGTATAATAAAAGGAGTGATCCCTTTGTGGGTAGCTGGAATAGTGCATGTCTGAGAGTACCAAGTACTAATCGCTGAAATGTGTCACTCTTGGCTTTTATAAAAAACTTATGCTTTGCAGAGATGATTAAAGATGCTGGTTTGGAGAGAATATCCTGGATTCTCTAGGTGGGTCCTCAAACCAATCACAAATTACTGAAGTGAGGTTAGAAAGAGTAACATGGCATCTTCTGAAGGAAGTGAGGGATTGAGGTCAGGACTGTGTTGCAGACAGAGTAAGACCTGTGGGGAAAATCTGAGACAAATGATATTCCTGCATGTTATCGCTGTTATTTCCAGGAAATTGCTGTTGACAGAGACATTGCTTTTCAGTGAGAGGAGGACAGCCTCAAAGTAAAAGTGTAACAGTTCGTGGCAGACACGCTGAGCGCTGAACATAATAACCGCAAAGTATGTCATCTTGACATGCTGAGCATTGAAAGCTATGGGAAGATGAGAAAAATGTCCTTTCTGCGAAGCCTTTCCCCCAAAATAAAACCTAGGAGGAATTTTCCTGACCCTCCTCCTCAAGCAGTAAAAACTGCCTCATGTCTTTCATGTGAGAAAGAAATCTCTCTATGACTGCAGGTCAGAAACCCCTTGTCTGTGTGGATAAAGGAACACAGAGTGGAATATGGGTACTGCTAAACCTTCCTCACCTGTTTCCTTGAGCCCCACATGTCCTTCGACCTGTCATATTTTCCCATGACTCCGTTCTTCATCAAAACTATGATAAAAACCATCCATAGTTACTTCTGGTCTTCAATTTCGTATGAAATCTTTCTGTCACACAAAAGTTTCCATTTAAAAAATATTTTATCTTATTTATTTGTGTGTGAGAGAGATAGAGGGAGACAAAGAGAAAGAGAGAGGGGGGTTGTGTTTATGGGCACAGCATGGCCTCTTGCCATGGTAAACAAACACCAGATGCTTACACTATTGTTTATGTCCAATTTATAGTGTTGCCTGGGGGAAACAAGCATTGAAAAGCAAGTGTCTTCAACTGCTGAGCCATCTTTGGGGCCACACAACTTTTGTAAACAAATGCATATAATTTTATTTTGTTGTTTTATCTTTTGTTACAGGAGTCTTAGCACAAAGCTTATAGGAGTATAGGAACAATTGTCCTAGCAATCCCGTACAGTACAAAGGACTGTTCTAAAGGCAGTGTGTGTGTTAAGTTACAGAAAATCATGCTACCGTCTGGATCACATGTCCCTCAGGGTCTTTGTGGTAGAAGCCGAGTCCCCAGAATGAAACTATCGGGAAGTAATGTAACATTTAAGAGGCAAGGTCTTCTGGAAGGCCTTCAGATCTGCCCTGTTTTTCTTTTCCTTTTTTTTTTTTCCTTTTGGTTCCTGGACAGGAGATTAGCGCTGCCACCCACCCTCCACCCTAACCTGCCCCTCTTCACAGGCCCCAAGCCAACAGGTCCAGCACTTATACACTGGATCCTCTGAAACTATGAGCCAAATAACCCTCTTTTCTACAAGTTCATTATCTAAGATATTTCTTACAGTAACAAAAACCTGACTAACATGACCTACAGCTTTGTTAGTATTATCATTGCTGCCAGGTAAGGGAACAGAAACCTAGAGAGATTAAAACAAACTTGACCAAAGTAACAAAGTGGAGACATGTGGGAGCTTGCAAGTTCTTTCCCACTACATAGCATCATCTACCTTGGTCAGTAAGCTTGATCTGACTTTACTAATATAGATCTATGGGATGGTTGATTGAAGGCACTTGCTTGCAAAGTTTGCCATCCCAGGTTCAACTTCCCTATACCCTCATAAAGTCAGATGCATAAAGTGGCTCATGCATGTGGAGTTTGTTTCCAGTGGCTAGAGGCCCTGGTATGTCCATTCTCCCTCCCTCCCTCTCCGTCTCTCTCTCTCTCCCTTTCTGTCTGCTTGCAAACAAATAAATTCTGAAATAATAATAATTACTGGAGTCATAACAAGTAACTTCTTTAGGGTGATAGTGTAATGAACCTCATTCTACATCTAATTCAGTATTCTACCCTATCCACTAGAAAAATTGGAAAAAGCAAGTCAGACACGGAACTTAATTATTTTTCTTATAAACTTTTTGTGATATTGGGAAGAGATCGAATGTGAATCATGTGCAATCCCTTTATAACTAGAGAGCTACATAACAACAACCAACATTAATCACCTTAAAAAAAAAAACTCTCTAAGGTTATCTTGAAATTTATTTTCCTTTGAGAATCCATTTGTCTAGCCAAAGGAACAGGCATTTTGACAGGCAAGTGTATAACATTTGCTACCAAATTTGTCAACTTTGGACAAGAAATGCAACTACTTGTTTCAAAGGAGGCTCCGTTCCTGTCATAACATTTTTAGGTACGCTGCCGGTAAGGGGCCTTCCTCTTTGCAATGTCACTGCACATCCCAGCTTGGAGAAGCTGATAGCAAAAGCCATATTCATCCTCTGTTTTTCTCATCCACCTTTGATCCAGATTTTTACTAATGACCCTGTCTCGGATTTATTTTCAATGCAACTTGTGTGACATCTTGGGATTGGGAGGAAGAAAATGAAGTGGAATTACATTTCAACTCACAGGATGCTTTGGCCTCATGATGGCCACGGTGGTTCTTAGCAGATAAAGTAACGTATTTTCACCAAACTGAGATTACAAAGTAAAGGATGTTTCATATGCTTTATCCATCAAAAAAGTTATATGTTTCTTTGCAAGGAATGATGAGCAAGAGAGAGAGACAGAGACAATGGGCATGCCAGGATCTCTTTCTACTGCAAGCAAGCTCCAGATGCACCACTTTGTTCATCTGGCCTTATGTGAGAGCTGGGGAACTGAACCCAGGGCCAACAGGCATTGCATGCAAGCACATTTAATCACTGAGCTATCTCCCCAGCCCTTTTCCCCATTTTAAACATTATTTCATACAGTGATTTCCTGAGACTTCAACTCAGAAAGGTAGGAACACTATTTTCTTATTTTTCTCCATACCCAAATCTCAGTCATAACTTACAAATGAGGGTGTATGAGGAATATTCCTCTATTGACTATTCTTATATATTAAGTATGACATCATTCTAGCTTCACATTTAAAAGGTCTTAGAACTCTATGTGATAGCTTCGTCTGAGAGTGTGTTGATGCTTGGGCAACATAAGTGACACCTGGAAGCTAATTATCATCTACTGACCTTATTATGTTATGCCCAGTTCTCGGCATCCCCAGTGACCACCAAGGAGAACCAAACACATATGCAAGGGCAAGGAGCTTTATTTCCGGCTTAAGCTCGGACTCTTGACTTCACCAACACAGTGGATCTGTACAAGAGCCCTGAGTAGCGGGAGGGTAGGGATTTTATAGGGATTTGAACATAGAAGAAGGAGATGGGTACATGATTGGTTGATTTAAACAGTAACTGCACTTGTACTCTTCTGATTGGCTTAGGATTTTGGTGGTCAAAGTTGGCTGGCTAAAAGTTGGTGGGCTGGGTCTAGGGGAGTTGAACTTATCTGTGACTACAGGAATGTATGGCATAATCAGTTTCCAGTAACTATTAAATCCACCCTTACCAGAAAATAAAAACTTAGACCTTGCCGGGAAACAGAAACTTAGGCCTACTGACGACTCTGAAGCCTGTCATGGCGTCCATCTGGTTCCTGAGTCCTTGAATTAATCAGCCAAACTAGTTATCAATGAAATCAATAAACTAGTTGTCACTGAAAACAATAGGAAAGAGAAGACTATCACTAAATTCTACATAGATTTGTAGCTGTTTTCTTAAGGGAAGGATAAATACATACTTCTAAAATTATTGTTCTTGCTTAATCAACTTCAGTCACTCTTACAAGTTTAAACAAAAAACCATATAAAATCTAGGCTGGAGAAATGGCTCAGCAGTTAAGACGCTTACCTGCAAGGCCTAACAACCCAGGTTTGAGTGCCCAATGTCCACATAAATCCAGATGTACAAAGTGGCACATGCATCTGACATTCTTTTGCAGCAGCTGGAGGCCCTGGCCCTTCTCTCTGTTTGTCTCTCTTTTCTCTGTCTCTCTCTGGATATAAATAAATAAATAAATAAAATTAACCAAACAAATTAAGAGGCATACTTAAGGAGTCGGAAGATGGAACTCAATGATGGAGTTCTTGTGTCACATGAGTGAGGGCAGGAGTTCTTTCTCTGGGAGAAGGAAGGGAGGGAGGGAGGGAGGGAGGAAAGGAAGGAATACAGAAATGTGTATGTGTTTAAAACGTAGACTTTAAGGTCCCGTGCTGGTTTAAATAGGACATGCCCTCCATAGACTCTGGTGTTTGTGATTAAGCTTCATAGTTGCTCCCCAGCTGGGGAGCCTTTGGGAGGTGGAGCCTTGTGGAGGAGGTGTGTCTCTGGGGGCGGACCTTAATGTTTATTCATTCAGCCCTACTGGGTGTTCACTAGCTAGCTAATGAACTGCTTCCTTAGGCTATTTCCTTCCTATTTCTATGGAGATGGGACTCATGGCCTGTCTGCCCTGGCTTGATTTCCTGCCTTTTCTCTCTTCAGATTGCTTCTCCTCAGACGTTTTGTCCCAGCAATGAGCAGGTAACTGCAACAGGTCAGCTCTGTCCTTACAATCTAACAATTTACAGCCTCTAGTTTCTAAGACTTATGAATCTTAGCTTCAATTTTAGTGAAAACTCCAAACATATTTTAAAAATTAAATTCCGTGTGATTCGCCTAGTACTACAACTGTCACAGAAATACTCAATAGCTACTCAATTATTTCCATCACCTGAAATAATTTGTTAAGCTTAGTGCATTCACCCCAAGGGTACACAGCTGTATGCACAACTGCTCATGAATAAAGTCTGAGGGTCCCCAAAATATGTGACCAAAGCATAAATGTGAGTCAATGTTCAGAGAAATCTATAGGTACATAGTATTTAGTTTGACAACTAGCTAACACTACAAGAATTATCCACAGCTCAGCCCCATCCCACACAGTTGGGGGTCAGGAGAATTGTACCAACATAATTAGCATGTGTCACCTCCCATCAGGATCAGCACACAGCCCTGTGGCTATTGGCAGGAGAAGCAACACACAACAGTCAGCTAGTGGCAAAGACATGTCACTTCTTATTATTACTAAGAGAATAAAACAGAATCTCACCCTGATAATAAAGTCCTTTTCCAGTTTAAATTTAGCACCCTGCTCCTTTTGATGACGAAGTTGTGCACTCGGTTTTAAATTGGATAAAAGAATTCTGCATCATGAGCAGTAGATGCACTAAGAAAGCCAAGAGAAAATGTTCCAAATAGATATGCATTCCATTTGGCACTGTGTCCTCGCCTTGGGGCAAAGTGGAGCTAAATAAAACATGTGAAAAGCAAAAATATGTTATCACCACTTTGAGTTCAAGAACTTAGGCCATTTTTATAAAAAGCTAAACCAAAAACATAAGCATGGAACTAAATGCCATTTTGAGGGACTGCTATTAGATAGATAAATGTTAGTTTAAGATAACACTTAAAGGCCACTTAAAGAGTGTGCTGGAACACACGGGTCATCTTCTTATCTTTTCTATAGAGTTTCCTGAATTGGTGACTAAGGAATCTGCGTTAGCTTGCTGTCACTGAAACAAAATACCTGAGTTGCCCAATTTGTGAAGATGAAAGGCTTACTTTGCTCACAGCTTTAGAGATTTCCTTCAGTCATGGTGATTCCGTCCACGCTCTTTTTCTTTGCCTGTGATCTCTGTGGTCTCTCCTCACTACCTGGCATTATCTGCTTTTCTTCTATTCATCTTTAGGTTGACTTTTTTTCTCATCCCCAGCATGAAGATCTTTGCCATCTCATCACCAAAATTTCAGTTATACACACACACACACACCACATACACATACACACACCACATACACACATGTACACATACTCATACTCAAACTCACAACTCAAAATGACAGTGCAAACTAGACAACATGTTAGATGTCCTGCCTGAACTCAAAATAATATTGTCTTTTATATATTCCTAAGTTCTTCCATGCTTTGTAACAGTCAAAATGAATAGCATTTAAGTTCTGTTTTATTATTCTTCTATCTATCTGCATACCCCCTCTAAACTCTCAACCTAGTATCTCACCAGTTAGCCCTACCATGGGCTGGGGAATCAATCTATATTTTCTTGTCATTCTCCCCTATGCCCCAGCTATCGTCAGCTCTTAGAAATATAATCCAAACGAATGGACCAGAAGGAGCTGCCCATAGCAGAAATACCACCCCTGCACATTGTCCACTCAATAAGACTCGGGGACGCAGCTACACCCTGGCTTGTCGTTAGGGTGGTGGTAGTGGTAATGGTGGTGCTAGGAAACCATGCAGGTTTTTGTGTCCACCTCAGGAGATACATGCTAACCCTGCCACACCCTGCTCTGAGCAAGTCTAAATTATAATGAAGTAGGGACGCATGACCAAAGCAAGGATTTGGGGTTAACGACTATCAGCTTTCACCTGATTTCTACAGAGATTCAAGATAGATGCAAACTCCTTAACACCATAAACATGTCTGAAGTTTTCTGTCACCTACCTCGAGCTCCTCCACACAGATCCATGACACCCGCCCTTTCCAGCACAGCACAGCACAAAGCTCTCCTCATCCCAGCCGCGCCCATCTGACCTTCAGAACAGCATCCTCTGTTCCCTTCTGTCTGAGTCACACTTTTTGCTATTTCCCTTTCTTCTTACAGCTAAATGCTGCCCTTCAAAGCCTAGTGCAGACCCACTTCCTATAACATCACATTTGCTGGGACTGACCTTCACCGATAACCTGGTAGCACTGCTCAAATGACACATAGAGCCAGGTGGCCTTGCTCCCGTGGGCTTGTACCTTGATCACTATAGTCATTGTGTCAACTGTGCAAATCAACACTTTGTTAATATATACACATTCATTAATTTGAGTAAGAAAAAGAGTATGAGCATGCCAGGATCTCTTGCCACTTAAAATAAACTTCAGACACTTTTTAAAAATATTTTTATTTTTATTTATTTATTTGAGAGAGAGAGAGATACAGAAATAGGCAGGTAGACAGAGAGAATGGATACGCCAGGGCTTCCAGCCACTGAAAACGAACTCCAGATGCGTGTGCCCCCTTGTGCATCTGGCTAACGTGGGTCCTGGGGAATCGAGCCTCGAACCGGGGTCCTTAGGCTTCACAGGCAAGCGCTTAACCTCTAAGCCATCTCTACAGCCCAACTTCAGACACTTCTTATCACCAGCATGTGTCACTGTGTGCATCTTGGCTATATGTAGTTACTGGGTAAATCGAACCTGGGACGGCAGGCTTCACAAGCAAGTGCCTTTAACCTCAGCCCCAAATTAATGCTTCTTCTCCTCTTCTTCCTCCTTCTTCTTCTTCTTTTTTTCTTTTTTCTTTTAGAGGTTGAATCTCACTGTAGTCAGGCTGATCTGGAACTCACTTTAGACTCAAACTAGCCTCAAATTCATGGTGATCCACCTAACCTCTGTCTCCAAGTGCTGGTATTAAAGGCGTGTGCCACCACACCCAGCTTCATGCTTCTTAAAAGACAAGATGAACCCTTTGATTCTTCCAAAGCTAATTAAAATAGGCCTACATTTCAGTCAAAAAATTCATTAATAAATACAATTTTTCTTACTGAATATTTCTGGTATTTTCATTTGTTAATTAGGTGTTAAAAAGTGCCCTCTGACAGTCTTTGTGAAAATGCATATTTTAAGATGTATTTGTTCCACTTGAATAAAAATTAACAACTAAAAGAATGTGAACTATCTTTTGGCCAATAAGTGTATCATAGGCAGTGCAAATTCATACACACGCACACACACACACACACACACACACACGCACGCACACACACACTCAAGGCTGAGGGTGAATATATTTGTATTTCACACTTATATCTACATATGCAAATGAAAGAAATCACCAGTAGTTATGAACATTAAAAATTTCATAAATCACATATATCTGTGCATAGAAAATGTTGATGTTAATTTAATGATAATTAATTTCAAAATAGTTTTTCCTTTGATTTAATATCTCCAGAAAATAATTTTAAACACCTAACTTTATTAACTTAAGTGACAGTAAGATTTAAATAAAAAGAAGTCAGCTACGGAATTTGTGAAAACAAAATACGTTACTGATGTAAGGACATTTTATTATAATCATCAAGAATTAGGCTCAAAGAACCGGCATTAAATTTCTTACCTTACCATATAACAACTGTGCGTTACTGGGCATTTTCAATATTCTCATCAATTAAGTGGAGACTTATCTCACAGAGTTTATATAGATCCATCATGTAGAGAGAAATTGTTTCTAGAAAGCCATGTTATGTCATAGGCATCAGTTAGGATTTTACAGCAGACTAGTATTAAATGTCAGACTAATCTATGCTTCTACTCAAAACTCATTCTCCAGGTTTCCATTTGAGTAGATTCTGCTCAGTAACACTGACCTTCACAGGGCCCTTTTTATATGAGTGTGCACTTCCACGCATATCCGGGTACGTACTAACACTGGCAGGAGGAAACTAGTGCAAGCAGGCTTCATTCTGTCAGAGCACAATCTTTTATTACTGCCACTGGTTACAATTGTCAGAACACAGGGTGAATGCAAGTCAGCCTGCCTTTTGTTTGATCGGTTTTCTTCCATTATTATTATTATTATTATTATTATCAACATGCTTTGAATGGACATATCATGTGTTGGTACTCTGTTTGCCCTCGTCTCTGCCCCCACTCCATTAGACACACTCCTCAGTAGGGACACAGGTATTCCCTATGGGGTTGTGGGCTACACGTTGTGGGAGAAGGAGTCAGTTATTTTTTGGTGGAGGGAATCCCTCTTTAATTCTCAAATGATGTGTCTATAATCTGTATGCAAAATAAATGGATCTCAATTTCCCCAGCGGCATTGGTTATGTGTGTGTATTTACTCGCCAATCAGCAATGTTGTCAAAAGACAATTAAGGGCTGGAGAGATGACTCAGCAGTTCAAACATGTGCCTGCAAATGTTAATGACCTGAGTTCAATTCTCCAATACCCACATATCCACATGCATCTGGAGTTCATCTGCAGCAGCTGGAGGCCCTGACACACCCATTCTCTCTGTCTCTCTCCTCTCTACCTCTCTCTGCTTGCAAATAAATAAAATGAAATAATTATTTTAGAAACAGACAATTAAAACAATTTTTCCTTTCTTTTTGTTTTCTCTCACATCAAAGCACAACTGTAAAATTAATATGCCAGTAGCCCTCAGTGAGGCAAGGCAATTATTTATGTTAAGATATCCTAAACTGAGTAATATACATCCAACATACAAAAACAAAAGTTACTAGCTAGCTACAGCTCAGAAAGAAAACACTTGATGAACCAGTCGAACGTGCTATTCCTCCAGCACAAAGACACCGCTGGTTGCCCCCCTAGCACTCTCCCTTTCAGCCCTAAATTTAGAAACATTTGCGTGAGAAATGCTTGATTATTTTCCATCACCTTCCAAAGTATGTTTGACATCTCGCTGACAAGATATGGGGATGTGTGTTCCGCTTTCCTCAGTTTTCTGTTCTGGGTCAGAATTGTTGCCTTCTCCATCCACAGCCCCAGCAGTGGTCCAGCTAAATCCACTTTCCATACGAAATCCAGAGTTAGGGCTCAGCTTTCCTGTCTGCATTGTACATATGCTCCCTCCCCCCCCCCCCATGGAGAGGCTGAGCCCCTTGATCTCCATCCCTGCTCAGCAGGATCATCTCTTATCCTCTCTGCCCCCCCAGGCCAGGGCACTGGAGAGTGGCTGTCTTCCCCAGTGCTGATAAATTAATTAACAACATGAGAAGCTTAAATGGATGGGAAGGACTCTAAAATCCTCTCTGTTGATGGCTTTCACTAAATAGAATATGTTTATCCATTTCACAGGACCTATATTTTTAGATCAATGACCTTTGGGGGCATGATTCATTCTGACTTCATCTTTCCCAGTGGGTGCACTTTCACATAAGCCTATTTAAGAACAATAAAGCAAGCAATGTTTTAAATGGAATATAATCTATTCCACACCTGTTTCCTTAAGCTATTTTGATAGAAATAAGGGATTTCTATAATAATTTGTATTTTACCAAATGATATGCGACTAAAATATTCATGTGTTTTCCATTAATATAAGCACATGAATATTTTAATTTTAAAATTAGTTATGTAACTTTCCAAAAAAAAGAAACACATCTATGCAAGCTAAGATATTGTCAGTTGACAGGACAGATTTTCTAAATATAAGTTATCTGAGTAACATTTATTTTGTAGCATTTTTCCCTGAATTTTCTTATCTTCTTATATAATGAGAAATATATCAACATATAAATAAATCCTGTAGATAAACATTGTGTAACACAATCATCTTACATAATTCTATTTTGTTGCCAAAATGTAATATACTCAACTAATTCTACTGGACCTTAATATTTCTAAACAATCATTTATGAGTATGATCTATAAAGATAAAGTTCATTTCCTTTCTGTTCTCGGCATTCTTTACCATTGACTGCATATTAGAAGCAAAAGGTCCTTTTTCACTAATCCCCTTTGTATTCGAACTACTCACTTGCTCTTCCCACCTGGGAATGAAGTTTCCATACAAGTGCTGTAGAGTTTGGCATCACCCCTGGGTTGTGTGACAATCCAGTTTATCATCAAACCATCTTCCCATTGTAAGTGCAAAGGATTGCTAATGCTACTTGCCCAGGGATGCTGGGTAAATCAGGCCTGTCTTATGTAGCCTAGGATGTGCAGTCACCTTACTTTTGCATAACATGAAATACTAATCTGCTTCAATCCACCTGTCATTGCCAAATGACTTTGCCTCTGCAGGAGTAGGCCTGATGGGCTCGATGCCCCACTCCTCAGCCTCACTTCTCCACTTAGTGATCCTGCTTCGGTAGATTCTGAGGTGGGTGAAAAAAAAAAAGAGAGAGAGAGAGAGAGAGAGATGACAAAGATAACCAAAAGAGCAATGTCCCCTCATATCGATACAGGTGCAATATGAGATCCATTCTACAGTGGATACTTAAGACTGGAGAGCAGTGCGCTCTTCCTCTCTCTCAGGACATTTTTGATCTTTAATTTTTTTGTTGTTCATTTTTATTTATTTATTTGAGAGTGACAGAGAGAGAGAGAGAGAGAGGCAGATAGAGACAGAGAGAGAATGGACACGCCAGGGCTTCCAGCCACTGCAAACAAACTCCAGATGCGTGTGCCCCCTTGTGCATCTGGCTAACGTGGGTCCTGAGGAATCAAGCCTTGAACTAGGGTCCTTAGGCTTCACAGGCAAGCGCTTAACTGCTAAGCCATCTCTCCAGCCCCATTTTTGATCTTTAACTCAGCCCTTGAACGTTGGTGATTCTCCCCTTTCTGGGACCATTCAAATCTGCACGCCATCCCCATGTCAAAACAGCCCCACTGTGGAGGAGCAGTCCAATTTCCCCTGGTAGTCTGGATCAATCACCCCTCCTACCACTGTAACTCCTTTCTTAGCCTGTTCACTCAAGGGCATCAGGTGCCCAAAGTGGCCAGGGGGAAGTCTTAGCTTCCAGTTCAATGTAATGTTCTTCGTGTCTCTTGGCAAAAGCACTCCCCCCTCTGGGATCAAGACTTGTAGACCAGCAGAGCATAAGGCTGCAGGAACAGGAAGCAAAAATTTAGCTAATGGGTCACTTGGGGTGATGGTAAGTGGGACCATTCCCATTTCCACCCCTTAATTCCTGGACCTGTGAATCCGGGCTATAGGAGAAACAGTACCATATATAGGACGCTGATTCAGAGCATATACAGCCTGCTGGAGGACACTCCCCCAGCCCTCCAAGCTACTGCCACCTAGTTGGTGCTGTAGCTGTTTCTTTAAAAGGCCATTCCACCATTCTATCAAGCCAGCTGCTTCAGGATGTGGGGCACATGGTAAGACCAGTGAATTCCATGATCATGTGCCCACTGCTGTACCTCCTTGGCTGTGAAGTGAGTTCCTTGGTCAGAAGCAATGCTGTGTGGAATGCCATGACAGTGGATAAGACATTCTGTAATCCCATGGATGGTAGTTTTGGCAGAAGCACTACGTGCAGGAAAGGCAAATGCATACCCAGAATAAGTGTCTATCCAGTAAGGAGAAAATACTGCCCTTTTCCATGATGGAAGTGGTCCAGTGTAGTCAACCTGCCACCAGGTTGCTGGCTGGTCCACGGCAACATGCATGAAAGTGTGGCATGTTCTCCATCCGTCATCCCTTTGGCCTTCCTGTCCTAGACGATCTCCCACCTTAGACTTTTAGCAACAGCTCAAGCCAGGATCTCTCTAGCTTGTACCAAACCCTCTTCAGAGAGTTCTTGAAGCTTGTCTCTGAGTCTTGGTACAAGAGACAGTGACACAGCCCACTGTTGAATTGATTATCTACTAGGTCTTGGATTTTAGTCTGATGAAATGCCCATACCATAGTAAAAAAAACTTGTTGTACATGTTGCTACATTTAAAAATTAAATGGATAAATTAGTGTGCATAGAATGCCTAATCCAGTAACCAAAATATAATAGGTAAATATATAGCTTAAAACACCTGATCTTGGATTTATTTTGTCTGTGTTTTCTGAAATGTATTTCCGCAATAGCACTAGTCTTTTAAGTTTTACTCATGCCTGTGTCCTGAGGAATGTTAATAAATGCTATGTGCCTGCTTTAAATATTCTAAAACATACATATGTCCAATGTAGGTTGCAAATATTCATTAGTTAATATTTAATATGCAAGTATCTAAAAAGCAAATATAATTTAATAATTATATCTCCTGACATCCAGATTTCAAGCTCCCCAGTATCCTAAAAGAGTGTTTTTTTTTTTCAGTGTGGATATATAAGAGGATAAGAATGATCAGGATTATTACATAAACTTTTGGGAAGAAGACAACTTTCTGTCTCTGTAACCCAAGTGAAATATGCCTTTTCCATGAAACTTATGCCTACCTTTGCCCCATATTTTCTCCCTCCCTTCTTTGAGGCCGTTATCATCACATTCACTTTAAGCATAAATGAGATGTATAGTAGCATCCTAATATGTATTCACTTCTTGCCCCAGTGATGTCAGTCTGCCATCATTTGACATTTCAGCACACTGATTGACATATCCTTTGTGGCTGACTTATCCTCCGCAGTCTACTGTTTTATTCAAGTCTATCAATGTCCACGTAGGCAGGAATACCATGTGAGCCCTCTGTCTGCCCTTTTCTGATGAGACAGGCACAAGCAACAGCAGGCAGAATTCCAGACAGCTCATTTATCTATCCTATCACATTAAAGAAGATGGGTATTCTCAGAGAAAAGGTGCAGCAGTCAGGTGGACAGAGCCCCCTTCCCCCTCTACATGTGCTGAGTCTTAACACCACTGTGTTTCAGCTCGCTCTGGGTCAGACTCCATTCTGTAGACAGAACTCACTGTAGTCATTTTCAGATGCTGGTCCTTGCTGTTCTGTCGGGATGTGTTTGCCACTGATAATAATAATATCACTCAAACAGAAAGCAAAACAAAAATTAAATAGTCAGAAGTGATCAATTTTACCTAGAGGATGTAACTTTTATCCTCATGTAAAAGACTTATTTCAGTACATGTCATTTCTTTATTTCAAAGAAGAGAGAAAGAGAGAGAGAGAGAGAGAATAAGAGAGAGAATAAGAGAGGGGGGAATGGGCACACCAGAGCCTCTTGGCACTGCAAATGAACACCATGCACAACTTTGTGTGTCTGACTTTACAAGGGTACTAAGCGATTGAACCCAGACCATCAGGCTTTGCAAGCCAAGGCCTTTAACTACTGAGCCATTTCTCCAGCCCATGTAAAAGCCTTTTTAGTTTTTTTTTTTTTTTTTTTTTTTCCGAGGTAGGGTCTCACTCTGGTCCAGGCTGACCTGGAATTCACTCTGTAGTCTCAGGGTGGCCTTGAACTCATGACGATCCTCCTACCTCTGCCTCCCAAGTGCTGGGATTAAAGGCATGAGCCACCATGCCCAGCCCATGTAAAAGCCTTTTAAAGAGTGGGTCTTTTCTGGAAAAAAAAATGAAATAAAATAGTTACCAAGGATGGCAATTATATTCTTCCTTATTGTTATAGCTATAAATTTATAGATATGTAAATAGTATATAATTATATGTGGTTTACATCTGTACTTTAAGGCTTTTGGTTTCTTATGACCAATTTCAAGGAAGAAATGATGATGAAAATATAGCTAGGGACAAACTAGACATGTGATGAATATACTTATCATTTGGGCGCTCATTCCTCTTTCAGCTCCAAGCTACTTCCTCTAACTAAGCCTTTGTGCATCTAAAGCCTAGTAGTACCAGGAACACAATCTCAGAAGCTGCCAAAGAGGACTGTGAGCTAATGCTCTGGCCACAAAGTCTGCAGATTGAATTAAACTGTTAGGTCCTGAGGACAGACAACATGCCTTCTTTTTAAAATGTCTATGCCCTTTCCCCTGGGCACAACAATAATTAGCTCAAAGTAAGTAATATTGTAAATCCTCAAATGAGTGAATGAGTGAGTTAATTAAATAACATAAAATTCTATGATTATTTTCATGTTTTACCTACATCAATATCAAAGTGAGAGTTTTGAAGATCTTGGCAATGTTACTGTTGGTTGTCATGAAAACAAACACCCAATGGGACAGTGTCATCATGTACTAGTCTTTGTAGAAGTGACGTACTTTATTCAGTATTAGATATAGACATATGTAAGTGTAGATGAAAGATGGGAGCAGTAATAACTTATACCCAGACCTGTCTAGCTTTTTCTCTCATGATAAATCCATGGAGGAAACTGTCTAACCAAAAGTCTCATTTGTCACTTAGAAAATTAATCCTTCTACAGTTAAATCCAGGTGCCCCTTATATTGGATGCCAGTTTGAAACCCACCAATCACAGAGGCAGAAGGAGAGAATTCCTGTAGAGAACAGAATGAGCCTGTTGATTACTAAAAATAACCAAGGATATTTATCAAAAAATAAATTTTGGCCATATAAGTAGTCCAAATAATCCCAGAGAAAATGTGTTGGTCTCCATCCTAGGATAATATTGAGTCTCTGCAGATATTTGCGTGTTGGCAATGGGAGATGGGGGGAGTGCCAGTTGTTTTTATATCGCTGTGCCCACAATAGCACTGAGTGATTTAGCATATGCAGTCTAACAAGATCATTTACTACCTGAAGGTCCCAGGGATTTTTTTTTTTTTTTAACTTTTGAGGATAACTCATTTTGAAGACGCAGGATGAAAGGTTGGTATGATTTTAGTATATCCTCCACACTGACATCTACATTCACAAGCCCACAGACCTTATAATTTAAAATATTCTGAGAAAAAGAATCTCCTGAAGTAAATTATGTGCTAGTCATCAACAATAAAGTGAAAAGTTTGATTGTCACAGGTCCCTGGCCCTTGGCACTACATGCTCAGCCCTGCCCTGCTGGTTGCCCTTAGCCAGCAGTACAGACAGCAATTGTCACAGCCACAGAAACACAGAGGAATATAGTTCTGAGCTTCCTTTTCTGTTTGTAGAATTTAATGGAGTCTATTTATTCATACTTCTGTTTTTATTCATTTGTTTGTAAGCAGTGGGGGAGGGGAGGAATATAGGCATACCAGTATCTCCAGCTACTGCAAATGAACTTCAGACACATACGCCACTTTGTGCATCTGGCTTTATGTGGGTATTGTACATAGGCTGTTGGCTTTTGCAAGACAGCATCTTAACTGCTGAGCCATTTCGTTAGCTGTATTATTTTATATTGCTTATTTCATATACTTTGTGATCAATTACATACCTCTGTAAGAATCTGTTCTAGGTTAGCCAATATATGATGAAAAGACAACAAAATTGCATTAACTCATGCAGAGAAAAAGATCTGGGGCTATTTTTGCACCATTTTAATTAACGAAGTTTTTTTTCAACATATTACGGATTGTTAGTGATTAAGATTGCCTGATTTTGAAATAGTAATGTGTATGCTTTCCTTATATGACCTGACTTCCACAAAGGAAATTGTCTTAGTCTCAACCATGCCATAGGAGAGAAATAAAGAATGAAATAGAAAATCTCAAGTTCATAGTGAAGGTCAATGATTTAAAATTTGCTGTGATCACAGGAAGGAATTCATGACTGACACTCAAAATCTAGCCAAAAGTCTATGGCTGAGAAAATCATAAGCCCAATAGGGCTTGGCAACATAGATATTGTTTGCCTTCCAAATTGTCCTCTGGGTATTTATGTGTATGCCCATAGTTTAGTGGTGCTCCCGCTTTTGATTTAAGTAAGTTTCTCTTTTCTGATGGTAGTGACTGCTGGGGCAGCTGAACGTCAGTAAAATACTGAGAATCGACAGTCATGTGTTTAGCACTAAATGAAACTTCTCTATTACACCTTCCCATGGTTTAGTGGATGAAGTGGTGGAAAGAATGTAAGAGCCTAAGGTTGGGGAAGAGTGCTTTAAAACGATGTCTTTCAAACACAAAGAGGCAGGTGCATCTATGACCTCACAGTAGTTGTCCTTATCTGCCCAAGATGTATATATTATTGAACTCATAAACAGAATGTTTCAGATAGTGGAAGAGGCAAATATGTATATATATATATATATATATATATATATATATATATATATATAAAAGAGCACAGTAGGAGAGAAAGGGGTGGTAAGTGTAGGTAGGGATGGGGGAGGACAAAGTATGCTAGTAGGAGATTATACAAATTTTCATAAAGAGGTTTTTTTTTGAGGGGGGGTTTGAGGTAGGGTCTCACTCTAGTCCAGGCTGACCTGGAATTCACTATGGAGTCTCAGGGTGGCCCCGAACTCACAGCAATCCTTCTACCTTTACCTCCCAAGTGCTGGGATTAAAGGCGTGCGCCACCACTCCCGGCTTTTATTTCGGTTTGTAAAGTTGATGGGAATTCACCATGACCCCTTGTGAAATCCACTGGTGGCAGCAGACCCACACACATAGCTCTGCATGGAAGTGCTGAGCCACCTTGCGCTCTCTTAAATCTGGAGGCATCTTCTGTTTCTTCAGTACATCGAAGGTCACCTGAAGGTACTCACCACCCAGTTAACAACAGCTCTGCAACTGATGCAACACGATGAGTAACTGAGTCATTCTGCCCATGGGAATCATGGAGAGATGAAGTCAGCACACTGAGAGGAGGCTAAGGTCAGCACTCTGCTAGCATGAGGAAGCAACCACGTGACTCTTAAATAAAAGGTGTTAGGACAGGAAGAGACGAGGAGTCAAGAAAGTCTGGCTCCAGTTTGAGATGGGTCAACCCTTGTTTAACCTTAAAGGCATCATCTAGTATTCCTGAGCCTTAGTACCCAGATTTCCAGATCAGTTCTTTCCAGTTTTATCTTTTCCATTCCTATGGTAAACACAAGAGGCGCAGGCAAATGTAGTATAAAGGATTCTTAAACCAACTGAGGTTTAATTCAAGGGGAAATCAATCCTCTCACAAAGAATCATTTCATGCTTCTATAGGAAAAGATTCTTCAGGGAGTGGTCAGTATTTTTTAAATATTTTTATTTATTTATTTGACAGAGAAAGAGGGGGAGAGAGAGAAAGAGAGAGACAGAGAGTGCTAGGGCCTCCAGCCACTGCAAATGAACTCCAGACACGTATATCTGGCTAACATGGGTCCTGGGGAATAGAACCTGAGTCCTTTAACTTTGCAGGCAAACACCTTAACCGCTAAGCCATCCCTCCAGCCCAGTATTTTTGTTAATACACACTACTTCTCTGGTATGCCCAGTCATGATGGTTGAAAGCCCCGTAACATTCTCCATTCTGTTCTTAAAATGTTAAGGAGGCATAAATTACAAGTGTTTACTTATGGGAATAATAACATTAGATCATGGCTGAACATGCTGTGGCTCACTAGTACATCATTTCATCATTTGTTCAAGGTCCTAAGTTACATCCTTAGCACAGTCATCCACACATAGATGCTGAAAAGTACTAGATCATCAATGTCTATATTTTTGTTAATTAATTTTGACAATAGTGAACATTTCTGTGCTTAAAAATCATCAGGTGTGTGTACAAACCTTCCAATGGATTTCTATAGCAGCTTTATTCCTAACTGTTCAAACTTAGTAGCAACCAAAATCCCCTTCAATAAATGAATGGGTAAATAAACTGTGGTACAACCAGACAATGGAATACTATTCGAAGCTACAATGAGGGCTGGAGAGATGGCTCAGTAGTCAAGATGCTTGCCTCCAAAGCCTAATGACCCAGGTTCAATACTTTAGTACCTATGTAAAGCCAGTTGCACAAAGTGGTGCATATGTTGGAGTTTGTTTGCAGTGTCTAGAGGACCTGGCCTGCCCATTCTCTCCCCACACCCACTCTGTTTCTTCTCTCTGCTAATAAAGAAATAATGCTACCATGAAATGAGCTATCAAGGCATGAAAAACATGGAAGAAACTTAAATATATAGCTAAAAGAGAGCAAATAGTCTAAAAATATACTTACACTTAATGAATAATTCCAAATTTATGACATTCTTGAAAAGGAAAAATTGTGAGAATAGTAAGAAAATTAGTAGTAACCAGGGATTGTAGAACACAGAGGAATTTTAAGATGAGGACCTATAGCATATGATACCATGATGGCACATCCTTACTCATTTGCCTGAGTCCATCAAGTGCATGGCAGGCTGAACCTCTCATGTAAATATGGACTTTGAATGAGGATGATGTGCCCAGATAGGTTTATCCATGAGCTGAAAACATAGCTTAGTGGTTAAGGCACATGGCTGTGAAGCCTAAGGACCCAGGTTTGATTCCCAGGTCCCACATAAGCCTGATGCACATTTTGGCACATGCATCTGGAGTTCATTTGCAGTAACTAGAGGACCTGGCACTCCCATTCACACTCTATCTCTCTCTCCCTCGCTCTGCTCAAATAAATAAATAAAAGAGATAAATCAAATGTTTAAAACCATATTGGTTTACCCATTGTAACCATCTACCACTTTGATGGGAGATTCTGATGGTGTGGGAAGCTATGACTGTGTGGAGGAAGGAAAAATACAGAAATATTTCTGTACTTTCTACTCTAGTTTGCCATGAACTTCAAATCACACTAAAAATAAAGATTACTATAAGACATTTCTGAGGACTTCAAAGACTTTTGTCTATGTAGGATACATACAAAATGTCATATCTAAATCAGATCAAGTTAACGTTATTAACAGAGAACAACTCGGGCATCAGCAAAACTCAAATTCATGGTGCCAAGCCAGGCTCACATGTTCCAGCCGTTTATGAAGGAGGAAGTCTGTTGACCTTTTTATGACTGGCTATTTTGCATTTTCATTCTTTTGAAGAAAGTCAGAGCTGTTTAATAGAGGTGTATGTAGATGATTGTTTAGTTTCACTGATTCATGCTGAGAAAGATACAGAGTTTAAAGTCTCTGTTCTGTTTATGATTACAGCTAATGTTTCGGGAAATTGGGATAACTTAAATTTTTGTTTAATGATTTTTTCGTTTGTTTGCAAGAAGACAGGCAGAGGTATGCATGTGTTGGGGGGCGGGGACGGGAGATTGGGGATTAGGCACATCAGGTCCTCCAGCCATGGAAAACAAACTCCAGATGCATGTGACATTTTGTGCGTCTGGATTTCTGTGGATACCGGGGAACTGAACCACAGGTCATCAGGCTTTGTGACCAAATGCTCTTAACTGCAGATCCCTCTCTCCAGCCCCAACTTAAATTTTGTATGTGTGATTATTAGTGGATGGACTTGGAATATGTTATGACTTGGATCTTAAATGTTCCCCAAAGGCACATAGCTAATATCTAATATCTTGATAGCTAGCCTATGGTGCAGTTGGGAGAGGAATCTTTAATACTTATACTACATTGGCACATAATAAGTCGTGGGGTTTTTTTTGTTGTTGTTGCTTTTTTGGTTTTTTTGAGGTAGGGTCTCACTCTAGTCCAAGTTGCAATTTTTTTTTTAATCTTTACTTTTACTTTTATTTATTTATTTTTTTATTAGTCAGTTCTGTATTCAGCAAATACAGTCAGTTTGGTACCATTATTAGGCTCATCCGTGACCTACCCCCTCCCCTTGGCCCCTCCTTGTTGAGGTATACAGGTCATGCATTGTGGAGTTAGCCCACAGTTATGGGTAAGCTAAATGTCTCTGCATATCATGACCCAACATGTGACTCTGACTTTCTTTCCGCCCCCTCTTCCGCAAAATTTCCCTGAGCCATGTTGGGTTCATTTTTGGTCTGCTTCCGTGATGAGGTGTTGAGGGCCTCTGAGGCTCTGGCTCTCTGATTTGGTAGGGGTTGATTTTTCTCTATGCTGATCTCCTTCCCCCTTGTGCTGGTGTCCGGTTCATCAGGAAAAACAGCCCCCTTGCTTGTTTCTCGAAGTTTTCTTAGTTTCAGCCGGAGCCCTTTTGAGGTATGATGGGGTGGCTCCTGGATCCCTCGCAAGAGACCTGGATCCCTCGCAAGAGACCTGGATCCCTCGCAAGAGACCTGGATCCCTCGCAATTTTTAAATGTTACCTGCAATATGGAATTTGTAGGCATATAAAAAAGTTTTGGGATTTTGCTACTTAGAGTCACAGCAGAACCTTGATATCTCTTTGGGTGAAATGGGTGCCTGAGTTGGATTCTCTAGCAACCACATAAATTGCTGTGTGTGTTGGTGTGAGCTTATGATCCTGGTACTGTGGTGGGAGTGACAAGAGGGTCCTGGGAGTTCACTGGCTATCCAGAATAAGCCTAATTGGTGTGCCAGTGAGTGACCTTGTCTCAAAAAGAGATGGTTGGCACCCCAACACACACACATGCACGAGCACACACACGTACACACACACCTTCACACTCACATGCTACAGGGAAAGCGAGTAAGAGATGGAACCTAGTGATAAATGCAGGTGTATTATGACCTTGGTCCATCCTGTTTTTGTCCTTTGGTCATGAGATGAATAGCTCTAACCATGCTTTCCCCTCCATACTCTTCTGCTTCATCACAGCCCCACAGGCAATGGTGCCAGCCAAACATGGACTGAAGGTTTGAATCCTTGAGCCAAGATAAACCTTTACAGATATGAAGGTGATTTTCTCAGTATTTTGTCCAGTGACAGAACTATCACTGAGGGTATTTCTCTGCACTGTGGGATCCATTTTAATTTGCAATAACACACAGTGTTAGAAATTTGAATGGAGGGCTAGAGAAATGGCTTAGCAGGTAAGGCAATTGCTTGCAAAGCCAAAGGACCTTGGTTCAATTCCCCAGAACCCACTTAAGCCAGATGTACAAGTACAAGGTGGCACAGGCATCTGGAGTTCATTTTCAGTGGCTGGAGGCCCTGGCATGCCCATTCTCTCTCTCTCTCTCTCTCTCTCTCTCTCTCTCTGCATCTTTCTCTCTCATAAATTAATAAAGAATAAAAATTAGAATGAAGAAAATATTTAACTATTTCTCAATGTTTTAAAATAATAACAAATCTATCATATAAACAATAGCTTTCTCTTTCTGCTGTCTTTTTTTATTATGAATATACTTTGTATGGACACATCATTTGTTGGTACCATCTTTTCTCTCCTCCATGCCTCCATTCGGCTGAGGACCATCCTCAGTGGGGTTGCTGGTATTCTTCACAGGGTTATTTGACAGCTGTACTCATACCTCATAAACAATATATCTTAAAATATTTTATTTATTTATTTGATAAAGAGAACAAGAGAGAATGAGAGGGAGAGAGGGAAAGAGAGAGAATGGGCACACCAGGGCTCCAGCCACTGTAAAGGAACTCGAGATGCGTGTGCCCCTTTTTGCCTATCTGGCTTACGTGAGTTCTGGGGAATGGAACCTAGGTCTTTTGGCTGTGAAGACAAATGCCTTAACTGCTAAGCCATTCCTCCAGCCCCTCATAAACAATATATTTTAATTGAAAGTTTCTATATTTTTCAAAAAATTACTGGAACAGAAGAGTTTTGTTTTAGATTTTATAACTGTCGTCAGTGTCAAGCTTCATAGATAATGATTGACTCTCCCCATAACTACTTCTATATTCAATCAGTTTTCATGGTTTGTTTTGGCTGAGGTATGTGCAGAAATTTGTCCTCTCACAGATGTAAGATGGAGAAGATAGTAGTAGTTTCAGAAAAAGTAGCTATTGTTTTGCAAATTATACTGAAACTCAGTAAGTTGATTGTTTTTAATTTCTGTTGAAGGGGTGGGAAGGGCATGCCAGGGTCTCTTGCTGCCACAAATGAACTCCAGACACAGGACCCTCTGCATTTTGCTTCATGTGGGTGCTGAGAAATTGTCACAGGGCCAGCAAGCTTTGCTTGTGAATGTTTTTAACCTCTGGGTCTTCTCCTCAGCCTTGTAGTTTTTAAAATGTTAGCCACCATATAGAATCTGAAGTCATAAGTTTGGGGATTCTACTATATGAAAATCTGTTGTATTATGTTAGACTTTAAATACTTTTGCCCATGATTAATTCTATAACACCACTCATACACTGACAACTTGAAACTTTTGCCAAATAATCAGGATCTTTTTTTTTTAATTTTAAAAAGTTATTTATTTATTTGAGAGAGAGAAAGAGACAAAGGGACAGATATAGAGAGAATGGGCACGCCAAGGCCTCCAGCCACTGCAAATGAACTCTAGACACATGCTCCACCTTGTGCATCTGGCTTATGTGGGTTCTGGGGAATCCAACCAGGGTCCTTTGGCTTTGCAGCGAAGCCCCTTAACTGCTAAGCCATTTCTTCAGCCCACTCATAAGGATCTTCCTAATTTAGTGCACGATATCATAAGCTCACAGTCACTAATATCATCATTCCTTCTTTGTGTATATTTCCCATAACCTCCTGCAGACTTACCATGTGTAATTCAAAATAATTGGGGAACAAGGCCACCCCTTACTGCACAGAACTGATGTGGAGATAGGGACCAGGACTTTACAACATATTATATGGGATGAAAAGACAGGATTGCATGACACAGATGATCAGTAATACATATTTAAAACAGAGGAAAATATTTACATTTAAAGTGATAGGGGAAAAAGCGTGCAAAAAAATGTAGCACTGCTTTTTGTAGGTTTTTAGGAGCTTGGATATTTTATTCTATTTTTATTTTGTTCTATTCTATGTCATCACTTAGTGTCCCTGGGGAGCCCCCAAATGACAAAGATGACATCCTACAATGCCTACATTTGATGGTCAATGTTCCATTTTGGGTTATTACATGAAACTGAATACTGTGTATGTGAATTGTATGTAGCTATGGTCAAAAAAATACATATTTAGCTGAGGTTATGAGAGTAATATATTATGTTTTGCAAATTTTTGTGATTAAACATGATGTTATAATGAATGTTGCTGACAGAGGTCCAAAAACAAAATCAACTTTTTACTTTCATATATAAATTAAGTATGCATTAAATATATGAAATAACTTTTGTATCTTATGAGATTTCTCACATCTTTCTTCACCTCTTCCTTTTCTCCACATTAAACATTAATTATGTTGAAATATTTTTTTCAAAGGCTGAATCAAAACTACAATATAAAAATACATTTTTCCACTTGTGTCTTTTGAACCAGAAGTGCTTCTTAAATATTTTTATTAGCTAAAAATAAACATGATAAAAAACATTCTAATGATCAATTTTATTTATGCTACTTCTTCAAGAAATGAAGACTAGAATGAAAAACAATTTGTGTATCATATTCAGTGTTCCCATATTGTTGGTCTTTGAGGAACACAAGGCAAACCTTATCCCTAGTACCTTGAGATGTGGTGGCTCATAACAACTACAGAACTACATTAGCTCATTACTCGCATGAAATACTGTGATTATTACATAAATATTTAAGTAGCTAGAATAAACTGGTTTTCCTCAGAATGAATCGGCTAATGGTTGATAATTTAATGTTGTTCTCCACATTCTTACTTCTAACCTATTCTTCAACTGGTACTTTTTAGAAAAAAAAGAAAACAGAAAAAATTGTCAATTAACTCTACATTTTCAATTAGAACTTTAATCCTGTGATCATCACAGGTGTGATTGCAATCAGAAGAACTAATGTGAAGAGATCTCATGTGTTCTTTATCTAATATCCACCAGCGGCACAATCATAACAATGCAGGGGCTAGGCGTGGAGAGTGGAGGTCGAAGCTGGATTTGATGCACAGCACCATGAAAAAAAATATCTGTGGCATGGGAAAAATAATAAAGCAATATGGCATCACGGAGCACTTTGATCTTGACATAATTAAGACACTAAGAAAATTCACCGCCCATAGAGGAATCTCAAATTGCATTCTAACAACCAAACAACCAAACACACTTGAGGGTATGTCCAGGAAAAACCAAAGGAATGTGTTTACTCTTATGTGGTTTTTATAAAATGGCACATTATCCTCACTCTATCCTTCATACCTGGAAGCACTAGTTTCTTCTCCATTTCTACAGGTTACTTCAGTCTAGACATGTAATTGGATTGACAGGAATACAACCTTTTGAGATTGTTTTCCCTCATCAAAAGCATCTGCTCGTTCCACAGGATTATCTTACATATGAGTCATTTTTTTGTGTTTATTACTTATTTTTCAAATTAGTGGCATAGCAGAATTCTGCTGTTTGTCTGTTGCAGGGTTCTGGCTTGGTTCTGTTTGTTGCATTTTAAGTTACATTCAATCGCCATGCATAGTTGTCATAGTGAATGCGATTTTCTGTGAATTTCTAGGTTACTTGCTCAGTGTCTGTTGTTTCTCAAATTGGTGGGGGGGGGGGGGTGAGGGGGAGTCTTCCCCTGCTGACCAGGTTCAGAGCCACTACCCAGTACTAGTTTTCCACTGACTCACTGCAAGTAAAAGAGCTTATTGTTGCCCCCATGTGGCCGGTACTAATAACTGCATCACAATAACTGCCAACACTACCAACACCTGTGGCTTCCACTAACAGTAAGAGAATCCTTAGTACCCAGCCAGTGTCCATGATGGTACCAACTCTTACTCAGCCAGCACAAATGTACTTCTCCCTCCAGAAGCACCTGTGCATGTGAGATCCCAGCCTGATTTTCCTCACAACCTTACAGCACTTGTTACCTATGCTTCTCATTTCTCTTTTGTCATATTCCTGTTACCTGATAATTTTGTGTTGCTTGGTCATTTTTTTTTTCCCTATGGAATGACTTTCTCATCCTCTCCTTGATTTTCAAGATAGGACTTCTGCTTTATGATTTGTCATCATTCATGTTGCTACCAGAAATACATTCTGAGACCCCATTTCACCTTCATATATCATGTTGATGTCATTGAACTATGCTACAAATAAACTCTTAAATATCTATATCCTCCTTTAAAAGTAAACCTGAGGGCTGGGAAAATAGCTTAGTGGTTAAGGCGTTTGGCTGCGAAGCCTAAGGCCCCTGGTTCAATTCCCCAGGACCCATGTAAGCCAGATGCACAAGGGGGCATATGCGTCTGGAGTTTGCAGTAGCTGGAAGCCCTGGTGCATCCATTCTTTCTTTCTCTTTGCCTCTTCTCTCTCTAAATAAATAAATAAATAAATAAATAAATAAATAAATAAAATATTTTTAAAAAGTAAACTTGATGTAATGAAAACATCGACTTACTGTACTGTAACTATACTATACTGAACTTCTTAGCATCAAAAGAGTTAAAACAATTCCCTACACATTAGTTAATGTTCACATTTCATAGATGAGAGTTTGAGATTTTGTAGCACTGATAAAATTAGTTAGGAAGGAAAAAGGATCAGAAATAGCTAATGACTGAAATGTAATCAAAACCTTGCATGATCATTTCACAACTATTAAACTGCTTCTTAGGAAAGATTTCTTTCTTTGTGCATTACTTGAAATTTTATGTTCTTGCCTACCTTTTTGTTATTTTGAACATTCTTTTAGGTTGTGGTAACAAATTGCCTAGAGATTGCCTATAACAATACAGAAGAAAATTTATGAAATTTTCAATGGAAACCAAATTAATTTAAGCATCGGTGTCCTTATTTCGATGAGTTTTCCAGCAGGAAACAAAACACAATTTGAAACACTAATATCATTTTCTATTGTTAGAAAAGTTTAGGCAGCTTTTACCCTATGGTGTGTTTCCTAAAGCATTACCTTTCTGGTAATCACATTTTCCTTTTGAAAATTATCACTATCATCCAGGCGTGGTGGCGCACACCTTTAATCCCAGCACTTGGGAGGCAGAGATAGGAGGATTGCCATGAGTTTGAGGCCATTCTGAGATTACATAGTGAATTCCAGATCAGCCTGGGCTACAGCGAGATCCTACCTCAAAAAACCAAATAAATAAATAAATAAATAAAAATGACTATCAGAGGTTAACACTAACAAAATGTCTCTACGTTATAAAATATTTTTTCAAATAAATACAAATGGCAATGTGAATTTGGTTTATTTCCACAATGGTTTATATTGAACAAAATCCATGTACACATATTGTCTCTAATTTGTTTCACAGAAAAGACTGCAAATTAAACATTGTAGTTCTCATTTCAGGAACTTCAACATTGACTGTAGAAATTACTTTCTTTTCTAACCCGTGAGATTATTCTCTGTGTTCCAGTTTCCAATTCCATTTGTGATGACTTCATTTATGTTTTATCAACTCTGACACTTGCACAATGTTCCAAGCAAAAGTATTAGAAAATGTCACACCTTTAATTGCTTTTTTCCAGGGTTTTATATTTTCCTGGTTCAATAATACTTGGCACCACCGTTGTGCCCAGTATTCACTGGACCTCAATTGTGGAAAGAGGATAAGAAGCTTAAGGGTTCCTGTTTTCTAGCGACACACTGTTGACAATGCCTTTAGATTCTAAAATCCAGAATATCCAATTCCCAGCTAGACATTAGAATCCAGGTAAATATTAACTCTATGTCTCTTCAGCCAACAATTCTTAAGTGTATGCGTGAGATCTCATGTAACTTTTTAGAAGCTCTTTCACGCCTCAGTAAAGATAGCTACATAGAGATGATACATCTATACAAACTGTGTTGCTCACTCACAAAACAAAATTTAGATGCATTTTGTTGCTCCAGAGGTTCGTTCCAAATCCGTCTTTCCTCTCCTTCCTGAGCACTGGGATACTTAGTTTTCCCGTTTTCACTTGTGTTGCAGTTACAGCCAACCAAATACAGCTGAAGGGCAGAAAGGATTTACTATGACTCACAGTCTCTAGGGGAAGATTTATGACGGCAGGGAAAGCATGGCATGAGCAGGGGCTGGACATTGCTTCTGCCACAGCAAGTGGAAAACCACAGCAAAAGAGTGAGATAATCTCTGGCAAAGAGGAGCTGGCTATAACATCCCTAAGCCCACTCCCAACAACACGCCTCCTCCAGCAAGGGTCCACCTCTCAAATGAAACAAAACATTCAGAGCATAAGAGTTTATTGGAGATATCTGATTCAAACCACCACTTGTATTGCCAATAGCCATGTGACTGATTCAATGACCACTGACCAAAACTAAGGTGTTCCTGCCTTGGCTGACCAACAGAATTCCCTCCTTTGTGTATCTCTTCTCCTCCCCACTGACCGTGATGCTAATGCTCCTGCAGTTACCTTGGAAGCCACACTTGGAATCACAGGATGGTAGTGTAGTAACCCCAAATGAATGTGAGCATAGACGGCCCAGCCATGTCTTCACCCTGTCCCACAGTGAGTACTGCATGAGCCAAAAAACACTTCGATTCCGTTTGAGCTTTGGACATATTTTTTGCATTTGCTTGTAACAGACAGTAATAGAATCATATTTTGTCAGTCTTCAGCTTAGGAAAATTTAGAGCCCATCTTTATCAAAAGAAAAAGAATGCAAGTTACTCATATAAATTCATAACAGTGAGCTAAGAGTAAGATTTTTTTAAACCAACAAATTGTGAACATCTTAAAAAATGTAAGCCCATTTATTCTGAGAATTCCCTAAGTGGTTATCAAGATTTCTTAAATCAAAATTCTTCCTTGTAGCATTGCCTTACTCTTGCCACCCAAAACACCTTCAACCCCTAGCTGTGCTCAGTACCTGCACAAAGGAAGGTTCCAGAACTTAAATTTTGTCAGCCTCATGGGAATTTTGTGTCTGCCTGCATCAAGCTGCTTATCCCATATGAAAACACAAATATTTCTTGAGTCTTATTGTTAGGCCAAACCATAAGCACAGTAACTAAAAGGCTTTATGCCCAGTGATCTCTCGATAGAGACACGAGCTTCATTGATTTATTGATGTATGCTTAATCGTATCCATGATTTCCAAGCTTTTCTTAAACTTTAGTAAGTGATATTTCCTGAGAGTATGGTTAACTCATAGGACCTTTCTTCTGTCATCTATTGGACCCCTTACCAGCTTACTTCCATCTCCAAAGACTGTCACACTTCAAACCTTTCCCTTTAAATACCTAGAACTTTATGTGACCTTTTACAACTTGCACGAACACATACCATAGAAGGTGTCTTCAATGTCAAGTATGTGTGCTGTTTACAAAATCCTTGTGCAGGTCACTCTCTTATTTTTTTAAAGTATCATTCAATAAATATCAAATTTACCTTCAGTTTAAGGACACATAGCTTGGGGCTTGAGAGATGGCTCATCCTTTAAAGACGTTTGCTGGCAAAGCCTGAGGGCTTAGCCTGAGGGCTTGGGTTCTATTCCCCAGAACCCATATTAAACCAGACGCACAACATAGTGCGTGCATCTGGATTTCTTTGCAGTGTGGCAAGAAGCTCTGGTCCACCCGTTCCCTGTCTCTCACCTCTCTCTTTCTCTCTCTCTCTTTCTGGTTGTAAATAAATAATATACGTTAAAAAAAAGAACCCATAGCAAGTATTAAAGTAATCATTATTCTTAAATTGCCCATATGCTAAGGTTGCACATTAGAAGAAAACCCTTTAAAGGGTTTGAAATAACACAGTTTCAAACAAAATTATGTGACTATAATATCTACATAGTAATGGTAGCCCAGCAGTGATCCGTAGCGGGTGAGTTTCTGCAGTGTAACAAAGGGGTCACCTCTCCCACAACCTCCTTTTGGTCCAGATTCTTGATCCTTTTCCTGGTGGGCTCACTGATGCCCTCCCAGCAAATATTCATGCCCTTAGGAACATTTCTGGAACATGCAAACATTTACAGCTCGCTCTAGAATAGAAGAGGGGAAGCCCACCGTCCTTAGAACAAAAGTAAAAATCCGCTGGTCTCCTCTGTGTCTCTCCTGAGCACACTCACTTTCCTCTTGTGAACCTGGACCTCTGCTCGCAGTCCTAGATGTGACTCTGTGCTTGGACTCCCAAACCTCAGTAATATCCATTAATCAAATTTCTGGAAAATAAGACTACGAAGGAACGATAAAATGGCAAGTTCTGTTTTCCTTTACCAATTGTTTCCCTAGAAATGGCTCTTTAGCCAGGGAAGAAACAGTCCGCAAAATCATCTTGAGGACCTGCATGTTCACCGTCCCTCCAAGGCGGCAGCATTGCGGCACACTGCCCCCTAGAGGCCTGTTGTGGATGTTTACAAATTCGGGGAGTCGCTGAAAAAAAAGGGTTTTTAGTGGTTCACACTTCCGTTTGCAGGGCTACCTTTCTCTTTCTTAATATATTGTCTCAATTTTATGACACTATCCATGTGCTTCTGTTCTAATTTTTTAATTTTTTTTGTTTAAGGACAAAAAGACCTGGAAATCTCAGTAAATGCCCATGACAAAATAATTCAAATTACAGCTGGATATGAAAAGGAAATGGAGGGGCTGGACACATCTTCAAGAGCGTACTTCTAATGGCCTAACTTCCCAATATCCTACCCCTTAATACCATCTCCCAATACTGCTAGGCTGGGATAAAGCCCTTAATATATGGGACTATGGAGATCACTAATCCAAACAATAATAATGCACAACATGGTAACATTGAATATAGTTTAACAAACATTTGATGTCTCTGTAACTTTTACTATATCCACATTTCACATGAACTTCCATGGCATTGTGGGAGAAAATAACTAGTGTAGAAATTAAGCATGACAGACCCTGACAGGATGTTTCCTAATAACTTACCACATATGAATGTTTAGTAAATATATAGCTCTATTGTTTCTCAGAATTCTCACGATTCACTCAGACTAGAAAACTTCATATTAAATCCCCATTATGAATTTTGTATAATTTTTGACACATGATCCAAGTGCTCATATAAGAGGAAGCTCCTTAAAAATCCTAAACAAGGGCTGGGGAGATGGCTTACCTGTTCAGGCGCTTACCTGGAAAGCCTAAAGACCCAGGTTCGATTCCACAGAAGCCAAATAATCCAGATGCACATGTTGGCAAGTGTGTCTGGAGTTCATTGGCAGTGGTTAGAGGCTCTGGCATGCCCATATTCTTTCTCTCTCACTCTCTCTCTCTCTCTCTCTCTCTCTTTCTCTCGTAAACTAAAAAATAAGTCTAAAAAACTTAAAATTGTCCTATTTTTACTAAGCTGCAGTTATTTCATACTTTCAAGAGCAGAAAACTAAATATTCAGAATTCAAGAAGATAGAAATAAATGGAAATGTAATTGTTTTCATATCCTTCCTCAACTTCATATAATATCCTTATCCTTACTCAAATTCATACAATACATCATATTATAATGATATTTAGTTCCTGGCTTTCCCAGTGGCTTTTTATTTAGACGCTAATATTTTGAGTAGATAAAGCACCTCTGTGTAAAAGGAGATAGATGAAAATAAGTTTTTCTATGACTGACTTTGATTTGTTAGGTCTGGAAACATTTCCTCAAAGTGAGATGCAAACTTGACTTTTTCCATGTCTTTTCGGTAAACTAAATACAGTGAAGCCCAACTATAGCTCATTTTAATTTCCTGGAGTATTTAATTTTCTTCCATTTAAATGTTAGCAAGTAATTACCATAAATAATGCTGAAAAGAGGAGAAATGAAAAAATGCTGAGTTCATTTCTATTTCTGAAACTTATAAAACAGATACATTTTCTCAGGGGAACCCATAGTTTTTGCCTCACACAGTGAGTTTGCCAAGTCTATTTTTTCCCCCAGATGTAGCAAAGATTGTCACAAGGCAACCACTGAAATATTTGATCCACAAAGTAGGTTAACTTGGAATCCTGGATCACTAAAATCTCTCCCAAGTTCACCCACACTCATACCTTTAATATTACACAATTTCTAACAAATGGTTGTTCCCTTCTAGAAAACTCATACATATTTGGAAAAATTTCAGCAATTTTTTTCCACATTCAAACCTACTGATAGTAAAGATATTATTTTATTTTCAACTCATTTTTACATATAGAGAAATAAAGATGAGATACAATAGTTTTAATTTACCTAAAATAGAATTTTGATAACTAAGGAAAACTTTAACTGCAGTGATTCTTTCTGAATCCAACAAAACTCCAACTAAACATTCTGCTATTGACTACACTTAATTGTGAAATAAATGCTTCAGGCTTGGTCATTATTTTCTTAGTTAATTTTCACCAGTTATTGTACTTAGGAAAGTAATTGGATTTTCTAACTTCCTTAGAACACCCAGAGCAATTTTGTATCCTCAGTTAATGAATGGGATTGATCACAGCCCATACACAAAATCAGCCAGAACCTGAGACAAGAAGGTAGTCAAAGAGGGATGCCAGCGGTGAGAGACGGGGTAAATCTGAGTGTGATCATGGCTCTCTCAACTAGTTCTCCCCCCTTCATAAACTCAAAAAGCTTTAGCACATGGTTGTATTTGCAATATAAAACCAAACAATGTGATGGCTAAATTAATGGTGCAATAGTAAAATCCAGTCTGCCTATCTGAAAAGGGAAACCACCCCTTCATGTCTTTTAAAAAATATTTTATTTATTTATTTGACAGAGAGAGAGAGGGAAAGATATAGGAAATGGGCTTGCCAGGGCCTCTAGCCACTGCAAATGAACTCCAGATGCATGTGCCCCCTTGTGCATCTGGCTAACATGGGTCCTTGGGAATCGAACCTGGGTCCTTTGGCTTTGCAAACAAACACCTTAACCACTAAGCCATCCCCCTAGCCCTCATGTCTTTTGTATTAAAGAAGATCCCCATTTGTCTTTCATTCAACCTTCCATACTTACTCAGAGACTATTATATCTTTGGGAGTGTTCTAGACCCTAGGTATTGATCAGGAATGTGGGGAAAAAAAAGAAAGAAAGAAAGAAAAGGAAGGGAAGGGAAGGAAGGGAAAGAAAGAAAGAGAGAGAAAATTAAAAGTAAACAAAGAGAAAGAAGGAAAGAGAAAAAAAAGGAAGAAATGAAGGATCTGTCCTTGCATGGAAAAAAGATAGATGATTAATAGTAACTCTAGTGAATATCATAGTGTGTAAGAAGATGAAATATTTAGGGAAAAACTATAAGACACCTGTTGCTGTCTGGTTCACATTGCTGGCAGAAATCACCTGAACAACAGCAGCTTGTGGGGAAAAAGTTATTTTGGCTCACAGACTTGAGAAGAAGCTCCATGACGGCAGGGGGAAGATGACATGAGCAGAGGGTGGACATCATTCCCAAATTCCCATCAACTAGGAACCTAGCATTCAGAACACCCAAGTTTATGGGGGACACGTGAGTCAAACCACCATATTCTGCCCATGGCCCCCATAAACTGATAAACATAGATGATATAAAATGCAATGCATTCATCTAACTTTAAAAGTCCCTATAGTTTTTATCAATTCCAATGAAGTTCATCATATGTCCCCATAGTCCAAGGTCTTTTAACTGAGCTATAATACCAAAAAAAAAAATAAAAATCCCCCCAAACCCATAATGACACAGAATAAAAATTCACAATGTAAAGGATGGCATTGGGTATATAAAAGAAATGTTCAACCAATATAATATTTAAAACAACCAGAGCAAACATCAAACTCTGCAGCTCCAAGTGCAACAAGTCCAGTCAGTGACAAATCTCCAAATCTGGTAATTCTAACCAGCAACAAGTCTCTGGAATTCCAATTCTGCCCCTCCAGCTAGGTTACTCACAGTCCTGGAAAACTTCATCTGGGGTCAGCAGCTTTCCTTAGCATCTGTCTCATGTTCCCGGCATCTCCATTGGGTCTCCACTACAACCCATGGTCCATCCTCACGGCTCCACTGGGTCTCACTGCAGGCATCCAGCAACCCTGCTTCACACTGCTCATGGCGTTTTCCAAAACACAAGACCATGTTGCAAATTCAATGACCCTCTTTCCTGCATTTCTTATACTCCATAATACCCTGTAGTATGCCAATTTGTTAATCCAGGGGAGAATAAAGCAGACTTTGAAGAGCAGGTCACTCCTTCAGCATTCGGGCTCCTCCAAAAGACTGCATTATTTCTGTTGCCCCAATGAGGGTCAGCTGGCCCAATCGCAAAAGTCATAATCTCTCATATAATTGCATCTGAATAGGCAGAAGTTTCAGCCCAAAGATTTAATTTCTGTGCCATATTCCTCTGCTCACATCAGTCTGTTTCTACCCAATGCAACCCTGCACAAATTCTCACCCTCACAAGCCAAACCTTACAGACTATAGTTCTTACTGCATTCAGATATTTCAACTCTGACCAGAATAGTCCATCAAATTGTACTTACAGCACTGCAAGGTGTGTCTTAGGCCACAGTTTCAAATCCTTCAATATTCCTCTTGAAAATCAGCTCCAAAGGGCCAAAGCCACAGAGTCAGGTGTCTAACAGCAAATGACACCACTCCTCAGTACCAACTTTATTCAGTGAGGCATGCATTGCTGACAGAAATCACCCAACCAAGAGAAGCTTGTGGGGGAAAAAATGATTATTTTGGCTTACAAACTTGAGGGGAAGCTCCATGATGGCAGGGGAAAACAATGGCATGAGCAGAGGGTGGACATCAACTCCTGGCCAACATCATGTGGACAACAGCAACAGGAGAGTGTGCCAAACACTGACAAGGGAAAACTGGCTATAATACCAATAAGCCTGCCCCTAACAATGCACTGCCTCCAAGAGGCATTAATTCCCAAATCTCCATCAGCTGAAAATCTAGCCTAAGTTTATGGAGGGGACACCTGAATCAAACCACCCTAAGAAAAATAAACAATAGGTATGAGAAAGTGACCTTGGCAAATTGAAATAGCTGATCAAAGTGGATTTTGTTGGATAAATGGCATTGACTAAATAAAGAGAGGACCTGAGGAACGAGCCACGTGGAGGTGTGGAGAAAGGGTGCTTCAGAAAGAGGAACCAAAGCTCAGTGAACCTAAGGAAGCAAATGGCTGGTCAAGGCGGGAGATGCCAGGAGGGCAGCAGTAAGGAGGCCAGGGATGGCCTGCGGCAGTAACATGGGAAGAGGTGATGGCAGCATGTTCTGCCTAGAGACATGGGGAAAACAAGAAATGGCCAGATTCTGAAAGTGTACTGGAAGGAAAGACCGTAGAATGTTTCAGAAACCAATAGCCATCATCTTAAGATGGGGAATGAGAGAGGGAGAACAGGCTGCCATTTAATCTGTGCGCTCTGTGGGTCAGGAGAGGTCCTGAGCTCCGTCCTGAATGACACACCAGCCAGCCACAGCAAGCTGATGCAAACTGAAGCAACCAGTCCCCAATCTCAGTGACTAAACGACGCATTGTGGCCTCTTCTCTCCAGCATTCTACCATTTCAAATACCTTGTTAAAGTATTTTTATTCATTTATTTCCAAGCAGTGGGCGGGGGGTGGGGGAAGAGAGTAAAAGAATGGGTATGCCAGAGCCTTCAGTCACTTTAAATGAACTCCAGATGCATGTGTCACCTTGGGCATCTGGTTTTACATGGGTACTTAGGAATCAAATCCAAGTCTCTAGGCTTTGTAGGCAAGCTCCTTAACTGCTGAGCCATCTCTTCAGCACCCTGTATTAGTTTATAATTACTAAATTGTAAAAGGTGGGCTGGAGGGACAGCTTAGCGGTTAAGACATTTGCCTGCAAAGCCAAAGGACCCAGGTTCGATTCCTCATTACCCACGTTAGCCAGATGCACAAGGGCGGGGGTGTACACATCTGGAGTTCATTAGCAGTGGCTTGAGGCCCTGGCAAGCCCATTCTCTCACTCTCTCTCTCCCCCTTTCTCTGTCAAATAAATAAATAAATAAAAATGAAATATTAAATTGTAAAAGGCTCTGAATGCATAAATACTGGAGAGCAAAAAGCACAGCTATGATGTGGCCAAATTGTTCAGTTTCTAGGAGTTCACAAACTGAAACAAGTGGGGGGAAAAAAGAAAAAAAAATGAAAACAAAAACAAAAAAATCCATAAGCTGAAGAGTGTTTATCAGAAAAACACATATTCCCAAAAGACATGAAGAAGTGAGCAGGAAGGAAACTTCAAGATAGAAAATTCCGGGGGAAAACAAAGCTTCCAGACAAAACCCTTATGTGTAACACAGGAGGAGAAGCAAGGAAAGGGAGTTGTGAACCCCCAGTCCAAGTTGTGCACTGTCCTCCCAGGTCTCCTTATAGAACTTCAATTGCCCTGCTCCTCAAGCCCCGTGTCTGTGTCCTCTATGGAACTCTAGAACCTCAATGTACTAGAATATTTAGTGCCCGATTTTCTCAAGGGTAGAAAAGTTCTCTCTGTCTGCTGCGGCTGGAGGCTGGGGTTTCCTGGGACAACGGCAGGAAGCGAGGGCGGAATTGTGCATGGAGGGTTCAAGTTTCGGGGCTACCATCCAGGTGCCAGGTGAGGACTGGGGAAGAGACCCGCTGCAGCTCTCTGGAATACATGGGGATGCCCCAGGCCTTAGGCTGGCACCCAGGAGGTGGGCGGTGCCCAGCGCAGGAGCATGGGAGAGCTGGGAAGTCACTGTCTTTGCACATGAGCCCCAGGACTCAGCAGGCTCTCTCCATGCAAAGCGAGGCTTGGCTCCTGGAACTCTGGTCGCCCTCGCATCTGTAAGCTGGTCTGGGTGCGCAAGAATCGTTTCCAACTCTCCCTTGTCTAACCAAAATGCTGGGGAATGTTCTGGACCAGACGTCATTTTTCCTCACTCCATGTGCAAACACTACCCATTTCTGTGGTAAGCCTCGGTTTCCTAGTCACCCTACGGAAACACTCTTGGGGGCTTTTTTTCCTGATTCCCTTCCCCTTCTGGGAGCATCTGGGCATGTCCCCAACTTTCAATTGTACATGACACTTTAGTTTAGAGGGAACGCTTCTTTGTGACATGGAAAGAGGCGGCACAAGCAGGAAGCAGGCTCGCGTTTTGTTGCATATCTTGGTAGAAACAGTCATGTTGTTCCCATTTTGCAATGACGAAACTCAAGTCTAGGGGTGTTAGGTAGTTCGTTCATAGATAGTGAGTCCGCTCCTTGGTTCCAACAAAGAACGATGAGAGAGGGTTCATCGTGGTTTTCTGTGTAAAAGGTGAGTTTGTGTCTACATAGCAAACCGAATTAAAGGGACTGTAAGACAAACAATTAAAGTAGAAAGTCCGACCGTTAATACCTCCCCTCAGTTGGGATGAGGGCCACAGTGTAGGGCCAAACAATGTTTCTCAATACTTCGTAAATGTGTATTTTTTTTTTTTTCTGCCAGACTGGACTTGACCCTGTCTGGAGGTCATGCTTTTACCCTGTGTGTGGGCAAAGTTTCATTCCCAAAACTCCACTTTTCATTTCTCTCTTCATTCCAACATCCCCCTGTTATAACCAACAGTCTCCTTTATGGCTATCCTAGTCATGTTTTTTTGCTTATATTTATTTTGCATAATTATTCCATTTCTTATCTTCTCGCTCTTCAGTTTAAACTCATGCTACTTACATTGCTATTGAAATATTCACTGCAAGGGTAGCTAGGTTGACAGCTATGTGCAAAAATTGACTGTGAAAAGCAGGAATTGAACTGTGGATTTCCAATGGGTAAATTTTTGATTTCCATTCAATAAAGACCATCTAACTTTGCAAACTCATAAAGGCAGTCCTCTGCAGATTGAAATTTGGCATATTCTGTAAATACAAGGAAAATGGCATATGCAAAAGCCATTGATAATAGAGGGTGAGTGATCAAAATATGTTATAAGCATAAACAAAAGTGTCAAAATGAAACCAATTATTTTATATAATTGATATTTATTAGCAAAGCCATTGACTATTTTAAGAAAATGTAAGAAGCCTAAATACCAGGAGATGAATAGTAGTAAAAGTTTTTGGAAGCTGTGCAATTAAAAATCAATTTTTACTCCAGAAATTCATGAGCTCAGTATAAGACCTCTATAGGCACTGATGTCAATATCTCATGTCCCAGAAGTAGACACATAGGTGTGTTCTTGACTTGCTGGTCGAAATTAAAATGCAAAGGCAAAAATAGTTATTTGGAAACCTTTCAAAGTCTTTAAATGCATAGAAAAACACAGCATTAGTGATAATTATGATTGCAATTGCTCAGGCTATGACGAGAAACCATTTGAGTGAACAGCATGTGTTTGCTCAACTATTTTCCAAAGTGTGTTTGAATTCCACACTATGATGAAACACAAAGAGTAGAAGTAATCTTCCCAGGACAAAAAACTAGAATTTAAAATTCCAAGGCTGGAAGGATTGCTCGGTGGTTAAGGTACTTGCCTGCAAAGCCCAACAACCTGGGCTTAATTCCCTAGTGACTACATAATGCCAGATTCACAGTGCTACATGCATCTGGAGTTCATTTGCATTAGCTGGAGATCATGGCATGCCCATTCTCTCTCTCTCTCTCTCTCTCTCTCTCTCTCTCTCTCTCTCTCTCCTTGCAAATAAATAAATAAATAATATTTTTTTTTAATGTCGATTCCATCCTAAACAGTTTTGCTCCATGATTTGACCTCTTACTTGTTCAGTGTTACTTCTCAGTAGAATTTTATGGAAATGGTGAGTGAACTGTGGAAATGCATGACAAACCATTCAATATGCACGTTACCCAATCTCATCTCTGCCACTTTAACTTCAAGCTTATGTTCTGTTTTTAGCTCTGGAAATAATCAGATATTAAGATACTGCTTTTGCTCTGTGTGTGTGTGTGTGTGTGTGTGTGTGTGTATGTGTGTGCATGCGCACACATGTTATCATTCTTTCTCTGAGTGCAATGAGTTTTAAGTGAATTAATTTATTTTTATTTATTTATTTATTGAGAGAGAGAGAGAGAGAGAGAGGCAGGTAGAGATAGAAAGAATGAGAGAATGGGCATGCCAGGGCCTCCAGCCACTTCAAACAAACTCCAGATACATGTGCCACTTTGTGCATCTGGCTTATGTGGGTCCTAGGGAATCAAACAGTGATCCTTTGACTTTGCAAACAAGCACTTTAACCACTAAGCCATTTCTCCCGACATTAAGTGAATTTTTAAAAAGTGAATATGGCCTTTTTCTCATTCCTCAGATCCTGGATAGGGTGCTCATCTATCTAACCCATAGCCCTGTGCCAATGATTCCTTTCTGTGCCCCTTCCTTCCTTCAGGGCTTATGTGTACGTGCATGTGCATACATGCAGTTGCCTTGGGAACCAATCAAAGGTGAAAAGCTAAGCTATGAACTAACTCCGAACCCCAGGGCACTTTGCAGGTTAATTTTCAAGCCTGTCCTGTCATATTTACAAATTCTTCTATCAGGGCTGAAGAGATGGCTTAGCAGTTAAGGTACTTGCCTGCAAAGCCAGAAGACCTAGGTTCGATTCCCGAGGACCCACGTAAGCCAGAGGCATAAAATGGTGCATGGAGTTTGTTGGCAGTGGTTGGATGCCTTGGCCTGCCCATTCTCTCTCTCTCTCTCTCTCTCTCTCTCTCTCTCTCTCTCTCCTTCTCTTTCCCTCTGTCTGACTCTGTTTCTCTCAAATAAATAAATAAAAATAAAATATTTTTAAAAAGAAAAGAAATCCTTCTTTCATTTTGTACATTATTGTACACGTGTACTGGTTGAGCTAAGTGTATTAGTCAGGGTTCTCTAGAGGAACAGAACTGCTAGAATGAATTATTTTAAAGGGGGATTTATTGGATCAGCTTACAGTAGTCCAATAGCAGTTGCAGGCCCGAGAATCACCGAACCTGGTAGTTGCTCAGTCCTCGTGGCCAGATGCCTCAGCAGTCCCGACCCGGCACTGCAGATGGTGCAGGAAAGCCTGGAGGCTTCCTGAGGAGCCGCTGGGCTTCAATCCACGGGGGTCTTCAGTTGATGCTGGTCTTTCGTCCGCACTGGTCTTCAATCCACGCTGGAAGGTAGCAAGCAGCTCCGGCAGCCAAAATGGACGGGGGGCAGGAAGAAGGGAAGGGACTCTTTTTTCCCAGAGCTCCCTTGTATCAAGTCCCCCTCTGGGCGGGACCGCCCATTCTGGGGGAAGGGCTCAACCTTGGGGAAAGACTTCCTCCTCTAATTGATCCTTCCTAGAAGCAACCTATGGATTACTAAACAGATCAAGTTGACAACACCTTAACTATCACACTAAGTGAATGGCCTTGTTAACTACTATGATTCTATGGCTCCCACTTTTTATTCAATCTGGGTCTCCACATCTGAAATGACTCCAATTTTTCTTCTACCTCTGCTAAAAATCCTAGCAGCCTGTGTGTGAAATCCATTGACTGTATCTGTGCTAGACCACCTCATGACACATCTTGACAACAACAACAAGAATTGAGCAATCCTCTTCAGCCCCCACATTCTGCCCACTCACCCTGACACAGTGCAGCAGTTTGTGTCAACACAGATCAAACACTCTCAGATGAGAGAAAGCAGGGCTTCTCAATCGAAGCCAATGTTACATATTACATGGATGTCTAGTGGACACTGATTAAAGACAATGAAATAAAAGCCACATTTGTTCCAGTGGCTTTAGGTCATTGTTATAAAAGCCAGGTCCCCTTCCCTATGAATAGACTAAATTAAGCCTGTCATGATTGTAAATCAGCACAAGACTATATTATTTTTTTCTAATTAAAATTTTAAATTTTTCATTAATGTTCTTCAATTTCTTATTTGTTTGTTGTTTGAGACAGGCTGCTATTCTGTAGTCCATTCTGAACTGAAACTAACTATGTAGTACAGGCTGGCCTCAACGTCATGGAGATCATCCTGCCTCAGCCTCTGGGATGCAGAGATTGGCAATTGCCACCAGGAATTACTCTGTGCTATTTATTTAGGACAAAATTCAACTCATAAGCACATCCATTAATGTTTTGGATTATCAAACAAAGTTTGAATACCAACACCTCAATAAGTATCCAGACTTGAGTAATGAAGTTATAGTACTGTGTAAATTTTGAGACCAAATTCCCAACAGCAAATAGTAAGAAAATTATCTTACCTTCCCTGTGTATTTCCTAGCCAGAAATAAGAATATGATGAATTAAACTTGAAGTTATCCATAAGTTAAAATTAAACAAACTTAGTTGTTGGGCTTTATAAAAATTAATTTAAAAAATTTCAATTGCAAATTTGTATAGTTATATTAATTCTAAACATTTCAGTAATACTATAATGTGAAATGAATTTAAAATATACGAAATGTTAAAGAAAACTAGGATTGGAGAGTCGGCTTGGCAATTAAGGCGTTTGCCTGCAAAGCCAAAGGACCCAGGTTCGATAAATGAATAAAAATAAAAATGTACAAAAAATGATACAGAAAGACATCCATAGATCATGAATCAAACTAAAAAGAAGCATGTAAATTAACTATTTCATAAAGACATGAAAAGGTAGTTGTGTTGGCCCATGCCTGCGATCCCACAATACCGGTTCTCAGGAGGCTAAGGAAAGAGACTCATTAGTTCAAAGCCAGCCTAGACTGAGAAGATGAAGATGAATCAAAGGATAAAGTGCTTATCCTCTGGCCTCAAACTCGTGGGGATCATCCTGCCTCAGCCTCCAGGATTCTGCATTCAAACCCAAGTACCTGAGTCTGAGTTCCCAATCCAGGAAGCTTCTGTAATCCCAGTATACTGATATTCAGACGGGAGGTGGAGACAGAATGATTTCGCAGAAGTTTGAAATCTTGGGAATTTTCAATTAATGCAACAAAGAAGATAGGGATATTAAAAGGAAAGGAAGGAAGGAAGGAAGGAAGGAAGGAAGGAAGGAAGGAAGGAAGGAAGGAAGGGAGGAAGGAAGGAAGAGAGGAAAGAAAGGCAAACCTATCCCAAAGGAGGTGGAAGATAGGACTAACTCCCAAAGTTGTTCTCCGACATGATTCACATGCATATCATTGGACATGAACATCACACACACACACATTAAATAAATAAGTAAATATACAATCACACAAGAAAAACAATAAAATTTGAATCAATTCCGGAGGTGGGAGGAGACAGGACTGAAGACAGGATGGAAGGACTGAAGGAGGACAGAGGACTGAAGGTGTGTCTGCAATTGTCAATACTGACAAGCAATACAATGATGGATGCAATAAACAGCAGTTAATTTGCTGAAGTATAACACAAACCCACCAGTGTCTTAAGGGACATTATAGAGAGGTTCAAGTACTGATTCTGGAGTGTGAATGCCACTCAATAGTCCTTTGACCTTGTGGGGTGTATTTTTCCATATGTGCTACAGAAATACCATATCTTCTAGAATACTGCCCTTGAATTTAGGTAGGCTCATTACTCGTTTGTTACCACTGTAGCAGAAGGAATATTTCACGACTTCCAATGGTGGCTGATAAAAGACAGCTTAGCTTTCCCTCACTACCTGGGCCAATCACCACATCTTGTAGTCCAGAGCTGTCATGATTAACTCTTAAATCCCCTGGGGCCACCTTGCTTCATGAGGAAATCCTGTTCACTCGGGATTGTAAATTGTGCTGTTGTCACTCTCAAATGAGATTGTGGCCAAAAGCAGCTGCCAAGTACCAAACTTCAGTGAAGCAGACAAATGCGTTCCATCCCAGTTGGCCCCAGCACAAGTCCCAGGTAACTTGCAGCAGAGCCATCCTGTTTCTGCTAGTCGCTGCCCAAAGCCTTTACCTATGGATTCACAAACATAGCCAACAGTTGTTAACAATCAGTATCATTTATTTTACAAACACAGCTACTAGAACTGATAAATATCGCCTCTGTTTCTGATTCTGTGCAATGTGCACAATCACACCTCAAGGAATGCTGTAAGGATTTAACAAATCCTAACAGGAATTTAAAACAATATCCAACACTAGACACCCTTCCTTGATTGTCATAAGTTAGCTTTGTCATTGATGGTGCTATTGTTATTATTGACATTACTTACTACTTCTCTACAAACATCTCGAGATAGGAAGTAGAATATAAATATCTGAAATTCTTCCTATAACTATATGCTTCTAAGAACTCCAATAATATAAATTGAAGCAGAAATCTTCTGAGTCATGCTGGAGGCCTCACTGCCGTCTCTGGATAAGTAATTTTTATATCTATCCCTTGGGTTTCAATTACACAGACTTATGATTCTACAAAGAGAAAGAGGGCATTAAGGAGAAAGATGGAGAGAGTTTTGAGCTCCTACTGTCTTAAGTTTAAAAGAAACCAATTGAAAAATCTGTGCTGTGTAATTATATTAGACAGGGAAATTGGTAGCAGGGAGTGAGTGTGCTAAATCTTATATTATAGCAGGAAGTACACAGACGATGTTTTTAAATTGTACTTCAAGATAAGGAGCCAGAGAAATAACTTAGTTTATAATGTACTTACCATATAAGCATTAGGACCTGAGTTCAACCTTCAGAGGCCACGTGAAAAAAGTCAGGTGTGGTGGTTCATGAACATAACCCAGTGCTGTGGAGATGGAGACTGGTTCATTTCTGAACTCATTGGATAGCCAATGTAGACTACTTGGCAAGCTTGCAGCCAATTAGAGACCCTGCCTCAAGAAAAAGCTGAATGTCCAGCTTGAAGAATGACATCAAACTTGTCCTGTGGACTAAATATACATGCGTGCATGCATTATTCTCAACCCACAAATGCACAGATATGAAACACACACACATACACAAATACAATAGCTAATCTGCTGAAGATGACATTTACAAGGTGATTAGTATTAAGTCGTCAGCTAATTTTTTCTGACTTTGGAAATATTTAATGCAAAGAATGGTAGATTGGGGGCTAGAGAGATGGCAAAGTGGTAAAGTACTTTCCTACAAAGACTAAAACCCAGATTTGAGTCCTAAGTACCCATGTAAAGCCAGATGCACAAAGTGGCACATTCATCTGGAGTTTGTTTGTAGCAGATGGAGGCTCTGGTAGGCCCATTCTCTCTGTTTCTCTTTTATCTCATCTCTCCTTCTTTACAAATACACACACACACACACACACACACACACACACACACAAGATTGGCAGGCTGAAGGAATCTTTATTTTTTATTATACATCTTTTAGCTACATTTGACTTTTATATTTTAAAGTAATTGAAATGTTTACTTTTAAAAAACTAGTTAGTGAATTAATTTTGATATGGAGCATAGCTATCTTGCATTCCTGGGCTTAAGTGATCTTCCTGATTCTGTCTCCTAGTTATTAGGGACTGTACATATGTGCAACCATGTTTAAAAATACTGTAATAAAGGTAAAGCTGTGGTTACTTGAGAAGATATGGATGGAAGATTAGTTCTTATGGCACATAATAATCCATTAACAGAGGGCTAGAGAGATGGCTTAGTGGTTAAGGCACATGCCTGTGAAGCCTAAGGACCCAAGTTCTATTCTCCAGGTTCCACATAAGCCAGATGCACATGGTGGCACATGCATCGGGAGTTCGTTTGCAGTGGCTAGAGCCCTGGTGCACCCATTGTCTCTCTCTCTCTCTCTCTCTCTCTCTCTATCTATCTATCTTTCTCTTTCTCTCTTTCCCTCCCTCTGTCTCTAATTAGTAAGTAAAAATGAAAATAAAATCTTACAAAAAGTAATAATCCATTCACAGAGCAGAAGAAGACCTTAATACTCTCAGTCTGCAAACTAATTATGTCCTTATAGTGAATAGTATATGTCCAAAGAGTTCTCATTAAGTTAAATTAAATAAAGAGATACTTCCTGACAGTACACAGATGCCTGCAAAAGGGCTAAGACTCATATTAATTCCTCAAGTAAAATGATAAAATATTTTTAAAATCTCTTAAAAGTAACTTGAATGGCCATACTAAGGGTAGAGATGAAATCCCATACTAAAAGACACTACAGTAATTATCCCTTTAAAAAGTTCTGAGAGAAATGATAAATCCTAAGAGATGCCTAAATCTTTTGAACTTCTGTTCTCCTTTAGAAAGAGGAAATGGGTTTAAAATAAAAGAATAAAATCTTCTAAATTGGGCCAGTTTTCTTGGAAGCACAGCTCTGAAAGATCCAAAAATACACATGTCATTCTTAATCATTTTAGAGAAGCCAGAGAGAGCAAAGGAAAGAAAAGTAAATTGAGTGTGGGGGATTTAAATGCAGGGATGCAAATTGAACATACTTCAGTGGCTCTAAGTGTAACATGCTCATTTGTGTTCCTTTTGTAAGCAAATTCAAGCAAAATGTAGAGGCTGAAATAGAAATGAGGACTCATGGCTGTGAAATCTCACATCAAAACCATAGTACCTTCAGTGAAATCTTGGAATATCATTCAAATAGATTTTTAAATGCCTTCATTACTGCTTATACATTCATAAGCTGAACATTATAGTGAATTGCTTACCTACATGATGTTACAAAATATAGAGTAATGAAATGCTATTTTTCAAAAAAAATTGCCAACTCTAATTTCTTTAACATTTTTATTGATAGAGCTTTAATACACGAACGTACAGTAATTTGGTCATATGCCCTTCCTATTACCCTCTTTTGTCCTCCCCCCACCCTTATTGCTGCTGAGCACTCTCCTCTTTCCACATAGTCCTTCTCCTGTTTCAATGCCTCATTTTATGGTCCTTCTACATCCTGTATGTCAAAATGTTTATGGGCTCAGAACAGTGAAGATCTTGTGGAAGTATCATTAACCACTGTGGGGTTTCATGTTAGGGGACAGGGCCCCACAGTGTGCCCCCCTCCACAGCCCATGGCTCTTACTTTCTTTCTGCTCCCTCTTCCACAATGTTCCCTAAACCTTGGTGAAAGTGATATTTAGTGCTGAGCTCTCAAAACTCTCTTACTTTCAGTTTTGATTAGTTTTGAGTCTCCTCAGTGTCTACAGCCATCTCTAGCTAGCAGTTAAAGCAGTAGTAATAACCACGTTTTTTTACTTCTTAATATATCTGTAATACATTCTAAGACAATGGTGTTTTTCAAAACATACAATAAATATAGTTTAGTGGTAGTAGGTCAGTGGCTAGCACAACAAAACATTATTATCCACACAACTCTTGAGGTGGGAAGCAAAATATATGTATGTGCAGTTCTTCCTGTAAACAGGCTGCTAAGAAATTCAGTACTATAAATTATATCAGAAATATCCTAAATCCTATTAAAGACCTCATTACCATACTTGGCAAGCCATTTTTATATCTGCCATTTTAGTTTAAAGTTAACAGACTACTCAGCTGATAGTTACACCAGAGACCATTTACCCTCAACCTCCTTAGCCACAATTAATTGCAAACCAAGACTAGACAATCTGCACATTGATGGGCATTCCTCAAATCTGACACCTAGATAAATTCTTCCCCAAAAGAGCACACAACAAACTAGACCAATCTCGTCATTATCGTCTGTGTGAAAATGAAGAAGTGAGCCTGTGTGATAATCCCCTATTAGTAGCCAGAACAGAAGCTAAAACAGCAGAGAAACTAGCTCAATCTTAGTACAAGGCATTTTGGTAGGAAGGCAAACCCCGTTAAGTGAGCGTCCTTGGGTTCATTTCTTCTGGTGGTGATTCTAAGATAGCTTCATATGCCAGTCATTTAATGAAGAATTGCCAGTGTATACAGGCCAGTAAAACTTAAGGAAGCAGGCAAGAGAAAAGCAAGTAAGGAAGGTTTAGAAGTCGGCAAAGTTCCCCGAAGATTTGAAGGGCTCCCAGCGCAGAGATTTCAGCTCAACTGGGATTGGATCAGGCCAGCTGGGACGAGTTGGTTATTCCTCAGACTGCTATTGCACAGGTGCTCAGGAGGGGGCGTGCGTGTTATCTAATGGAAGTCCACGGAGATTATTTGAAGGGAAGTTTCATCATAGCAAGGAAAACGTGACAAGAGCGAACAGACAGTGGCATCACATCGTCAGAGCGGCAATAATAATCTCCTAACCTCGGAACTGCCTGTCATGTTATAGGGTCATCTTGAGGGAATATAAGTTTCTGCAGGATTTGTGTTTCCAGCATATGAGCAAGGAAGGCTCCGGCAGCCCAAGGGTGTCCTCTGCACATCTGCAAGTTTTGGAAGCTGGGCAAGGAAAGCATTCCAAAGGAGAGGTGACAAAACAATCAGCAAGGACCCTAAGGGATATGGGTGGAGCTCCACCAACAGAACTGCAGACTAGTCTCCAGCACTAATTGGATCTGGAAGATTTTTATAGTTATAAAAACAGATCCAACCCAGGCTTAACTGTTCCTGAATTCCAAAGGGGCTATATTTGCCTGCCTTTTTTTTTTTTCCTGACATGTATATTTCCAGGAATTCCCTCCCTAATATAACTTGAGAGAGAGTCTTTTGTTGAAATTCAGGGAACATAAGGACAGTGGTTTGAATGCAAAATTCTCCATACACATAGCCTCATGTGTTTGTATGTGAGCTCCAGTTTAGACATGGCTCCAGCAGGTGGAAATTTGGGAGAGTTAATAGGGCCTTTGTGAAGAAGAGCTTTGCTGGAGAAGTCGTGTCACTGGAGATGAGCTTCAGAGCAATATAGCCCACCTCTGAGTCTAGTAGTCAGACCACCTCCTCCTTGCCGCTGTGGGTTTATGATCCCCACCTGCCTGCTCTCGCCATGCCTTCCTGGCTGTGATGAAACTTACCTCAAGACTATAAGCTGTAGCAAACTCTTTCCTTGCATAAGCTGCTTCTGGTAAGGTGTCTTGTCCAGCAATGAGAAAGTAACTGCTGCACTAATTAACATATAATATTTATTAGAGAGTATATAAATCAGCAAGGTAAAGACAGGAAATCAAACAGAAATGCAAGGGATATTACCATGCAATTAATAAAATGATTAGTTCAATTGGTCCACACATTTTTGAATATATGGTCTGAAACAAATGTTCAGATCCATTGTTAATTAAAAAGCGGCAAATTAAAATCTATAAGAATGCAAAAGAAATGATAAAGTTGGATGATAGAAAATGCTGGCAAGAATGTAGGCAGTTTTACTATTCTGATTCTCTGCTCGAACAAATATAAACAGTTATTCTGGGAATAATCCAATAGTGTTTCATAACCATGAGTGCTTAAGATGGTTTTAACTTAGCTAAATATATGGAGAGAGCATGAATTTATGTATTTGCCAGCTTAAGTTGTATAATAGACAGGATAAGTTTTACTAATTGGTGGTGCTGATTCTTGTGTGTGGGTATGTGTATGCAGGTGTGTGTAAATGTGACTGTGAATATGTGAAGAGACCATAGATCTATTCAGGGAAGTAGAAACAGTTTACCTGTAATTCTCTAAATGAACATCTATTGTGGTCTGAAGGTAAAATGCGCTACACAGGTTTATGTTTGAGTGCCTGGTCCCCAGCTGGTAGTGCTGTTTGGGAAGGTTGTAGAACCTTTAAGAGGTAGAGCCTCACAGGAGGAAATGTGTCACTGAAGGTGGGCCTTGAGGTGTTATATAACCTGGATCCAGTGCCTTTGGGTCCTCTGCTTCCTGACCAAATGTAATGCGACCATCTGGCCTCGCATTTCTCTCTGCCATGCTTTTCCTACCATGAAAAGTACCCCCGGGGACTGTAATTCACAATCAACCTTTCCTTCATTCAACTGTTGGTCACAGGAATGAGTAACTAATACATAAAGTTGGTACCAAGATGTGAGGCCTTTGTTGTGATAAACCTGGCTATGCAATGCATCGACCTTTGGAACTGGTCTTCAGGAGGAATGTGAAAGAGCTTGGGCTAGAAAACCCTTCTAATGAAGTAAGGAGATCTTAAGAAGTCATATTCCCTTCAGTATAAAAAAAAAATTGGGGCTGGGAAGAAGGCTCAGTAGTTAAAGTCACTTGCTTGCAAAGTCTGCCAGCCTTGGGTTCGAGTCTTCAATACCCACATAAAGCCAGATGAACAAAGTGGTGCTTATGTCTGGAGTTAGTTTGTAGCTGCAAGAGGCCCTGGTGCACCCACCCTACTCTTTCTAATAGAACATGTTTTAAAAAGAATTCAACACAGAAGGGGATGGAGTGGATCAGAAAGGGTTAGGAGGGGAAAAGGAAAGGCAGGACTGGAGGAATGGCTTAGCAGTTAAGGCATTTGCCTGCGAAGCCAAAGGACCTAGGTTCGATTCCCCAGGACCCATGTTAGCCAGATGCACAAGGGGGTGAACGAAGGCAAATTGATAAGGGAAGAAGAGGCAGATGGAAAGCAAGGACAGACCCACTGAGATGCTCGAGAAGGAAGGAGACACAGCATGGTTCTCCTTGGACTACTGACATTTCAGTTGCTAAAACCATTGAAAGCAGTTGCACTCCTGACATTTTTATGAGAATTTCTTTATCGTAGGTGTATGAGGAATAGGAAAACAATAGTGACAAAATCATCCACAAGGAGTAAGAACAAGGTACATTCCCTCTCATTCCATTCTGAGGCAGGATAGAAAACTAGGGAAGGTTTGGGGACCTGAAAAGGGGAAGGAGCCATCATTCATAAGCAAATCCTCCTCGCATGATAAATCTAAGTATGTGGTGTACCATTGAAGAGTCTTTGAAAATTACCAAGGAATAAAGAAAATGATCATATTTTAGTAATAAACCTTTATACTTTTAAAAAACTTATTATTTATTTATTTACTTGAGAGAAACAGGCAGAGAGAGAGAGAGAGAGAGAGAGAGAGAGAAGTTGGTGCACCAGGACCTCTAGCAACTGGAAATGAACTCCAGATGCATGTGCCACCTTGGGCATCTGGCTTGCATATGTACTGGGGAATTGAGCCTTAGGCTTTGCAGGCAAGTGCCTAATCAACAAGCCATCTCTCTAGCCCTGTGTATTTTACTACTTTTCCTTCTTCTTCTCTTCCTCCTCCTCCTCTTCCTCTTCTTCTTCTTTTGAGGTAGGGTTTCACTCTATCCAGGCTGACCTGGAATTCACTATGGAGTCTCAGGGTGGTCTTGAACTCATGGCAATCCTCCGACCTCTGCCTCCCGAGTGCTTGGATTAAAGGTGTGCACAACCATGCCTGACAATATTTTTACTTCTAAAGTAAAAGAAAATAGATAACATAAAACTAATGGGATAGTTGACATTTCAATTGAGAAACTTATGTCAGGCATCCATATATAGGCCGAGGGAAAACATTGAAACACTCAGTGAGTTCTCATGGAGATCACCAGGTATTTGGGTTCTAATTTTACTCTTAGTGGTCTTCATTCTAGAAGATAATTTCTCATAAGTGTGGGAGCTGCCAAAAAGCAGTTTGATGAATAAGGTGTGATTGGGAAGCAAAGGTCATTTGTCTCTGGAAGATACAACATGATCAAGTCATTTTTTAACTTGAGTGTCAGATTGTATCTCCATGCATTACATTTGAAAGCTGGCAGGTGACATATTCATATTGAATAAACATTGTTGTAGTCAGGTACTCATTGCTGGCAGAAATCACCCGACCAAGAGCAGATTTTGGGGAAAAAAAATGGTCTTTTTGGCTTACAGACTCAAGGGGAAGCTTCATGATGGCAGGGAAAACTATGGCATGAGCAGAGGGTGGACATCATCTCCTGGCCAAGAAAAGGTGGACAACAAGAACAGGAGAGTGTGCCAAACACTGGCAAGGGGACACTGGATATAACACCCATAAGCCCACCCCCAACAATGCAATGCCTCCAGGAGGCATTAATTCCCAAATCTCCATCAGCTGGCAACCTGACATTCAGAACACCTAGGTTTACCAAACCACAATTTTCTGCCACTGGCCCCTATAAACTGATATCCATGATGTAAAATGCAGTGCGTTCAGTACGACTTTAAGAGTCCCCATAGTTATCAATCCTAATGATCTTTAAACATTCTCATACTCCAGTATCTTTTAACTGAGCTATAATACCAAAAAAAAAAAAAAATACCCCCAAACCCATAATGGCACAGAATAAACACTCCTACTACAAAAGACAGCCCTGGACATAGCAAAAAAAAATTCAACCAATAGAGGATTTAAACAGGGCAAACATCAAAGTCTGTACTTCCAAGTCCAACAACTCTAGTCAGTGACAATTCTCCAAGTCCTATAATTCTAACCAGCAACAAGTCTCTGGAGTTCCAATTCCGCCCCCAGCTAGGCTACTCACAGTCTTGGAAAACTTTATCAGGGCTGGCAGCTTTCCTTAGCAGACATCTCATGGCCTCAGTATCTCCACTGGGTCTCCCCTGCAATCCACAGTTCATCCTCATGGCCCCCTGGGATCTCCATGCAGGCATCTAGCAAGCCTGCTTCACACTGCCCATGGCCATTTCCAAAACACAAGACCTCATTGAAAACTGAATGACCCTCTCTTTCCTGCATTTCTTATACTCCAAAATACAAGATAGGATGTCAATTTGTTAATCCGGGGGGGGGGGGGGATAAAGCAGACTTTGAAGAACAGGACCCTCCTTGAGTACACAGGCCCCTTAAAAAGAGTCTATATTCTTCCTGTTACCTCAGTGCATGTCAGCTGGCCCAATCTCTATGGTTGTAATCACTCATATAATTTCAGCTAAATGGGCAGTAGTTTTGACCTCAAAGATTTCTTTCTGTGTCATATCCCTCCACACACACCAGTCTATTTCTACATACTACAAACCTGCACAAGTTCTCTGGACATGGGCATAACAGCAAGCCTCTCACACAAACTGCTTCTAGCCCAGTCCAGACAAAGCTCTTCACTCACATAAGCCAAACCTCACAGTTCATATTTCTTACTGCATTCAGGTCTTTCAACTCTGACCAGAATAGTCCATCAAGCTGTACTTACAGCACTGCAAGGCATCTCTGAGGCCAAGGTTTCAAATCCTTCCATATTCCTCTTGAGAGTCAGCTCCAAAAGGCCAAAGCCACACAGTCTGGTGTCTAGCAGCAATCCCATTCCTTTGTACCAACATTACTGTTGCTGTCAGGTTCACATTGCTGGAAGAAATCACCCAACCAGAGAAGCTTTGGGGAAGAAAGGTTTATCTTGTCTTACAGACTTGAGGGGAAACTCTATGATGGTAGGGGAAAACTATGGCATGAGAAGAGGGTTGACATCACCTCCTGGCCAACATCAGGGTAGACAACAGGAACAGGAAAGTGTGCCAAACACTGACAAGGGGAAACTGGCTATAACACCCATAAGCCTACCCCCAACAATACACTGCCTCCAGGAGGCATTAATTCCCAAATCCTCATCAGCTGGAAACCTAGTATTCAAATCTCCTAAGTTTATAGGGGACAACTGAATCAAACCACGACAAAATGGAGTTGCAAATGTACCGAAATATTGATTATTATTGCAGAAATCTTGAACTCTGTTTCAAAATCTTTCATCAAATTGAAAAGCAAATTTACACTTTTTTCTACTGTTCATAGGGCTAATTGATAAGCTGTCAAGAAGGAGTTTGCCTTAATTTAACCTTGTTATAATTTCAGATTCGTTTGTAGCACTGCTAATATTTGAAATGTTATACTGATGAATTGGTTTTTACCTTATAGGTGGATGTATAAGTCATTTAAATATACATTGTTTATCTACTAAAATACAAAACCTACAAGATTGTTTTTAAGAACTTTTGGTATAAATTTGTTTTTGATACTATAAACAACTTGACGATATGTCACAAATCATAAAATCTTTTCATCTTGCCTCAACCTAGTCTTGACATTGTCAGCATCTGCACTATTGAGGAATTCCTGAAATTTATGATGATCTATTCCTTTGGCTCTTATGAATTTCAGTTTTGATAACGACTTGCATAATGTCATCCATTTTAATGCTTTTGTTCATCAATTATCTTGATGTGATATCTAATGATACTTCATTTAATGTGAGCTCTTGGCAGCAATTACATCATCTTCTATTAATCTTACCATGCCTTCTCTTACCTCAGTAGCCTGCCCACTCTAGTAACTACACCAAATAGGGTTAGAACAGACAAAGACAGTCACTTTAATATACGTTTTCTATTTTGTACAAGTCTCTTGATTTAATGGTGTATTATAATTTCTTGAGCAAATTACATTCACCATTGGAACCTCCAATAAAAATGGCAAGTTCACATGTATCTGTAGCATCAGTGCTGTCTTCTGTTACCAAAGGAAAACATTTAAAATTAGCAACTCTGCTCTCCAAACTTCTTTTAATTGATTTGCTATTTTCTTCAACTCACCTGTCAAAAATTTAGAAACACAAACACACACTCGTACACACGTACACACACACAAACACACACAATTTAAGAAACATCAGAATCACTAGCAGGGAAGATTGATCTTGACTGACGGATAAAGCATGGATGTTTTAAAGGGAAATTTTTGTTGGTTTCCATTGCTGCAGAAAAGTGGACACTGAGATATATGATGCAGGAAAAATAGTCTGTATGAAATGTTTTCAGTGCATGTACTTTTTACTTTGTCAGTAACAGAAAAAAAATAGTTGGCTCTGAGTTTCATAAATACGGTGTTATAAAAAGGTTGATATCTGGCACTAGGCCAAGGTTTAAAAGCATCACCTTATAATATTTACTCAAGCACACACAGTTCATTTTAAGGGCAAGTAACCCACATAATTGAAAACTTTTATCAAAGTTTACTCTAAGGCTGGCTGCAGCATAAGTGTATAAGATGCCTTAAATTGAAGATATTATTAAGCAATGCAATGACTTTGAAGTTACATAAAATATTTAGTACAGCCTTAGCATTCATCTTTGCTTGTTTCAAACATGAAATATTTTAATTTACTTTATTTTTAGTTCTTGAAACCTAATGGATTTCTTCATCAGAACTATATTAAATGGTTCCTTGGAATAATAATTATAGGAAGAAAGTAAATTCAAACAGTTTTAATTTTACTTATAAAGGAGAATTTTCCAGTTACAGTTGAACATTTACTCCATCCTGTATTTAATCTGTGGCTCAGGACAATTCTTCTTCATTCAGTGTGGCCAAGAGCATCCAAAAGATTGAACATCCCTGGCTTTAACTCTTGACATTTCATTTTAGAGATTTAAGAAAATAGTATTCTAACTTGTACATTTTAATTTGCTATCTAGGTTTTTTTTTTAATTTGAGGACCCTTTTGGGATTATTTTCTCAGTGAGATAAGTAAGTTGTACAAAATACAATGAGAATAAAAATAAGAACCAAATCTAGTGTATACCAAGGTTATCTAACTCTTGGATAAATTTAGGTGGAAATTGCCCATAGTATTTTATGCTATAAAACTCTGGAGCAGGGATGATGGCAGACATCTTTAATCCTGTCCCTTGGGAGGCAGAAATTGGAGGATCTCTGTGAGCTCCTGACACCACAGAGTGAATTCCATGTCAGCCTGGGCTAGAGTCAGACAGACCCTACATTGAAAAAAGAATTTTAATATCTGGAAAATATTTGTGGCAATATGTATTATAATAGCTAATATATTCTGACCTATTTATTCTGTATCTAGGATTTTATTCTAAATTAATAACTAAGTGTATCACGTTTATTAAAATGTTCTCATGACAACCTGAAACCATCCAAAGGATACATCAACAGTGACTCTAAAGTACATTTAGTTGTGTAACTATTAATGAGGCACAACTCGATCTATAATTAACATGTGTGAATATTCATGTGAAATGACCAGGTTATTGAACAATATGTCTTCTAAGAATATTTTCATGTCATAGAAAAAAATTTTTACAGCTGTAATACTGATCATAGCCAACCTGGGAGGAGTAAGGAATGAAATGAGAATGAGGACCTTATGTAAAATCTTTTAAATATTTTATAGTGTCTTCTTGTCATGCTTAGTAATTAATTTCTAATATAAAGAAAAATCTGATTTAAAGTGTCCAGAGTAAGATGAAGGAATATTGATAACCTAACCATTGTTTCCCTACCTGACTACTGCCATCTCCTGGTTTTAGGAAATAGTGCACACCCATGCTGGCTGGATTCTTTCCTCTTCTGGAAAAATCTTCCCAGAAGAGACAAAGAAGGAATGATTGATTACCTTCTCAAAGGAGTGCAACCGGCCTTGATCACATGATGGGTGATTTGTTTCATTATCATTATTCTAAATCTAGCCACTCCTTGAACATTTGTGGATTCCTTGAACCACTGAAATGATTGACTTTTCACCAAGAAATCACAACTATATAATGTCCGTGTGTGTGTGTGTGTGTGTGTGTGTGTGTGTTTATTAAAACTATATCAGAATACAAAGGATTGTGTTTCATTATAGCATTTCAAACAAAGTTTTGTTTCACTTTCTCCTTCTTCTCTCCCCCCTCACAGCCTCACTACCATTTTCAGGTTATGAATCCTTGTGCCCACCCCACCTGTTACAGTTAGTTTCACACTGCTGGCAGAAAACCCCTGACCAAAAGCAGTTTGCGGAAGAAAAGCTTTTATTTTGCTTACAGACTCAAGGGGAGCCTCCATGATGTCAGGGGGAAAGTATGCCATGAGCAGAGGGCGGACATCGACTCCTGGCCAACGTCAGGTGGAAAATAGCAGCAGGAGTGTGTGCCCAAGACTGGCAAGGGGGAGCAGGCTCTAACACCCATGAGCCCACCTCCAACAATACACCACCCCCAGAAGGCTCCCAGTTCCCAAACTGCCTCCAGTTGTGGACCTAGCATTCTCAACATGCAAGTTTATGGGGGACGCCTGAATCAAGCCACTACACCACCCTTTATCAATACCTCTTGCTCCCCTCCAGTGTTCTACCTAGTTTCGTAGCATAGACCCATTCTCACAACCCCCTATTAATATACATAGAAATAGCAAAAGTTAAGAACTACTTATGGGAGAGGATATGAGATTTTTGTCTTTCTGGCCATGGGTCATTTTATGCAGTATAATATTTCCCAATTCTCTACACTTTCCAGTATATTTCATAATTTCTTTTTTATTTACGGCTGAATAAAACTCCGTTGTGTATATTTACCACATTTTCATGATCAAGTCATCTGCTGATGGACATCCAGGTTGATGCCATTTCTTTGCTATAGTTTTGTATAGCAGAGCGTTGCACTTGTAGCATGATGTCATAATAATCTACAGGGACACTCAGAAGGATTGAGTCAAAAAGGGACATTTTAACAGTTGAGGTCTGCTATCAACTTGATCAGATTGGGAAGAAACCTAATTGGTTGGTTGTGGTGGCTTGAGCTCTTAGGAGATTGCTGAAGATTGGAAGCAGGAGGATGAGATCAGGTCGTAGTAGACATCTCTTTGTGCAGGTTGATGAGGGTCTTTCCAGGAAAGATTGGCAGAGAGAAAGACTGTCCCCTAGTGTCGTCAGCCCTGCAGCATAATCTTCCAGAAAACACCGGCCTTTTGTCCTGGCTGCCTTCCCCGCTGCTGTTTTCCTTCACGGACACTGCCACCCAACTCTATCAGCTTCCCCATGTGCACTGAGGAGCAGTGGCTCTCCAGGAGTCCTCCAGCCCTTCAGTGCCAGGTTGAGACTGCTGGGGCATCTGGCCACGTGGACTGAGCAGCTACTAGATTCTCGGACTCTGCCGTCCTGCACACAGCTGCTGATGGATGTATACAGTCTGTATCTGTGGTGCTTTGATTCAGGCGTCCCCTATAAACTCAGGAGTTCTGAATGCCACGTTCCCAGTTGATGGAGATTTGGGAATTAATGCCTCCTGGAGGCGGTGTATTGTTGGGGGCGGGCTTATGGATGTTGTAGCCAGCCCACCCCCTTGCTAGTTTTTGGCACACTCTCCTGTTCCTTTGTCCACCTAATGTGGGCCAGGGGGTGATGTCCACCCTCTGCTCATGCCATTGTTTTCCCAGACAACTTGGAGCTTCCCCCTCAAGCCTATAAGCCAAAATAAGCCTCTTTTCTTTTTTTCTCCACAAGCTGCTCTTGGGTGGGTGATTTCTACCAACAATGTGAACCTGACTGCAACAGTATCCTATAAGCTAATTCAATAAATCTGCTTTATAATACCAAACATATATATTCATTCTGCCACTTCTGTTCCTCTAGAAAACCCTGATTAATACAAAACTCTAAATGAAAATATGGAGAGAATTACATGAGATGTTTTCAGATAATAATCTTCAGTCATGCTGATTTATTAAAATGTTATGTCATTTTAAGGTTGGACAGGAAGGCACTGACCAGATGTTCTTGCAAGAGTACATTTATACAAGATTATGGTGGCTCCTGAAAATTTGGGGATCTGGAAGTCACTTGTGCTTGCAACTAGCAAGAACCATAAGAACCCATTTCTTCACAACTTCCAGACATTCTCTTACTTTTTTCCAGCGTTCAAATTGTGACTCTATTCTGATTCTGCCAACGTTCACATTTCTTTCAGAGCAATGATGTGAAGTTTTCCCATACTTTATTGTGGTTTTTCACGATTGGCTTTCCTTGGGGTCCTGATATTTTCCTTTTATGCGTCCAATTCTTGCAATAGTATTCATACCACTCATCAGCAACGGTCAGTGTGATTTTGTGTGCATCTTACCGTCACCCTGTTCTGGCATGGGTGTTCGAGACTTTATACGTCTATAGGCTTTATCAATCAACAGACATAGAGATGCAATTTTTTCTATTTTTCCTATTATTTATTTCTGTGTATAGGTGTGTGTGTGGGGGGTGCAAGCATGCACGAAGCACGTGTTGAGATCGGCGTGTTTGTTTCTCCACTCCTTCCGCCTTCTTTTGATACACGGGCTCTGTTCTTGCTGTTTGAGAGCTTCAGTGTCCTGGCTCCACCCCTCTTGCCATAGGCCTGTTGGGATCAAAGGTAGGCATGCTACTTTGGGTCTGGCTTTTTGCCCACTAAGGAAGATTGAACTTGGGTCAGCGGGCTTGAAAGCCAGCACCTTTAACCACTGAGCCACCTCCCCAGCCTACTATCTGTTTTTTTATACCACACTTTTGCCAACTTCCTTATTTATTCACCCTGTGCTGGGTGTGAGAAAGATTGTTTGTTCCTTGTCTAATTTTTATCTAATCTCTAACCTGTTTTATCAGCCACAGAAATATAAAGAACTGTCCTGCTGATGGAGAATCAGGAACTTTGAAAGACAGTTCCTTCTTGGTGTGGAAGTGAGTTTTTTCATCCTTTCCTGCGCAGTAGGGCCGTCTAAGAGGACCACACCACTGTGTGCATCTCTCTGAACACAGGCTAGGGCAGCACCAACGCCCCGTCAGGAAGGCTCCCTACTCCTCACTGATTTCCATCATTAAAATTCACTTTCGAATTTAAATTTTAGAATGTTTTACAAAGGCTGAGGCCTTTCTTCGCTCCAACATTGGGTAATCACACTCAATTCTGTGAAAACTGACGTACTGCCAGGGAAGAATTCTCCTGTCTTCACAGCTTCTCCTCACTTTGTTCTTGAAGGGAATGGAATGGAGTCTCATGCATATATATATATATATATATATATATATATATGAAACGGAAGTATAGAGCCATAGATAGACTGGCATGGCGCCCATGCGTAAGGAAAGGATGCCACGAGTCAAGGGTCCAGTTTGAATTCCGGAGTCTGTAAACATCACTACCGCGTTATTCTGTCCCATCAATCGCAGACTTCACGTCCTAAGCGAAAATGAACGACCCTTGGGCTTCGCCCTGCCTAGGACTGGCCCCAGTTCCCCGGAGAAATCAGGTTCCCAGGCTGGGCTGCTGCGGGGCGGGCTCTGTCACCTAGGCAACCCCAGGACAGGCGGGTGCTGCTCCCCGCACCCACGCGGATGACGTCACTTCCTCGGCTCGGGCGGCGGCTTCAGCGACGCAAGCCCGGACCTGCGGCGTTGGGTACCCAAGAGACTCGGCGGCGAGCTGTCATTTCCTCCTGGGGACGCTGTTGCCTAGCAACCGGCTTCCGCCTCCATCTTTTGCCCCGCCCATTTGCTGACTCCAGGCCTGGCGGTTCGGAGGCTGCCGGGCCCAGCGGCAAGGGCGGACGTTCCTGCGGGAGGCCGGTGCCCGATCGCGGGTTCGCGGGTGGCGGCACGAGGAGCGGTGGGTGGATGCGGATGGCGCGGGCCTGGGACGCGCGGGCAGGGGCGGACGGGCGCGGATGGCTCCGGGCCCTGGGCCTCCCGCTGCTGTCACGCGTCCAGCACACGTCCGTCTGTTTTATTAGCTTTGTGAGAGCAGAAAAAAAAATATGCCTTGAAAAATATTGCATGTGAATATATATTATATATTATTTATTATATGTAATATATGTGTATATATGTATATATCTATGACTACAGCTATATGCAATAGCTTTCTCTTTGCTGGGGGATGGGATGGGAATGAATAGTTCCTTTTTTGTTTGTTTGCTTACCCTGACAGTCTTGTTGGTAGCATTTTAAAATAAGGAATAGCTGTTTTCTAGGTAGTGGAATACTTTCTGAGTGGCGGGGATGTGAGAAATACAGTATTCTGTATTTGGTAACATTTGTCCCATTGCAGTTGCTTTTGGATAACTGCCACTTGCATTTTGTTTCGACCACAAATTCACTGTGAGAATTTTATATTGCTTTCCAAGCACTCTTTACATATTGAGGTAACTGTTAAATAAGAACTTTTTCCAACTTGGTCTGTTTTTTATTTTGGTTGTTTTTTTTTTTTTTTTTTCTTTTTGAGGGGGAGGGAGTAACTATAATAATAGAAAGCCTCATTCATGTCAAAACCTCTGACCTTCAATTTTTGTATATTTCAGCCAGCACTAGAGGTTAAATGCATTATTCAAATTAGTTATTAGCTATTGTATACAAATAAAGGAAAAAGAAGAAGGTTCACCATGTCTGATGAAGTTTTCAGCACAACATTGGCTTATACAAGGAGCCCAAAAGTTACCAAAAGAACTTCCTTTCAGGTAAAATGTTTTGAATATGCATTTGAAAATCTAACTAAACGGGCAGTATTTTTGTTTTGAGTGATTTGCAGTGTGCACTTAGGAAATGTGGCACTTGGTGAGTGTTGGAGCCGTCGTGTGTGAAGTGCGAGGAAACTTCGGGCTGCTTTTGTGTTGGTGCAGTGACGCCCGGCGTTATCACTCCTCCTCTGTGGCTACCAAGTGTCCTCAGCACTAGGTTCTAAGTTCGCAGTTAAAGAGCATCAGCCTCAAATTTATTTCCCTGTAGAAACGCCTGTGTTCTACAGCAACATAGCCATGTTTTACTTGTCGGTCACAGCACTGCTGAACTCAGTGGAACTCATTCTCTAAGTTTGTGATGTTAATGATATATACTTCTGTTTTGTTAAAAACTATTTTTATTTATTTATTTGCAGCAGAGAGAGAGACAGATATAGAACAGAAAGACAGAGGGAATGAGCGTGCCAGGGCCTCTAGCCACTGCAAATGAATGCCAGGTGCATGTGCCACTTTGTGCATCTGGCTTTATATGAGTACTGAGGAATCTAACCCAGGTCGTTAGGTTTTGCACGCCACCACTTCAACCGCTGAGCAAGCTCTCCAGCCCTGGTGTGTGTGTGTGTGTGTGTGTGTGTGTGTGTGTGTACAACTTCTGCAATATACTCAAAAAAGCACCAGTTTGGGACTATAGGTGTGGCTCAGTAGAAGATGATACCTTAGCATGATAGAGGCCCAACCCCACCCCAGAAGGACAAATGTCAGTTTCTCATAAATCTTTTATAGATTGAGCCCCCTCTTGTAGGCTAGTCTTCAATTCGAATTGTAACCTGAAGCTTATTTGATACCATTTGTCTCTTCCTGTTGTGAGTGCAAACTCCACAGGAGAGGTTCCAATGTACGATGTCCTACACTGACACTGATGACTGGGGTGGTAACCCAAAGTGGGATTGATGCGAATGTTTGTTAGGTTATAGAACTTACATTTTAAAGCAGATATTAATCACATGTATTTGTCTAAGGAATTTATTCTGAGTAGAGACGCCTGTGTTTGAATGGGAATTGATTTGAACGATCTCCTTACAGGATGAGCTCATAAGAGCCATTACAGCACGCTCGGCCAGGCAGAGGAGCTCGGAGTATTCCGATGACTTTGAGAGTGATGAGCTTGGTATGTGAGTGAATGCAAAAGTCAACTTTTTTTTTTCTGCTTTTCACTTCCTGTGTCACACTTTGCCTACCCTTACCCAGTATCTTACGTTTAATCCCTGTGAATTCACTAGCGTTAGTCTTTCAACTTTTTAATTATTTAGAATGCCACTCTTATTTTCAGGAAATTTTATGAGCGTCCTGAGTTGTTTTTGAATGTACATTGTAAGGAGTGGTGCCCTTCCTTTGGCTCTTACATTCTTTCCGCCACCTCTTCTGCAGTGGACCCTGAGCTTTGAAGAGTAAGATAGAGATGTTTCAGTGTTGAGCACTCCTGGTTCACTTCTTCTCAGCACTATGATGCCTTGGGAATCATCCCAAATCTCTCTCTCTCTTATCTCTCACTTCTCCTCCTTTTAAAGAGACAGGGTCTCACTTTGGCCAAGGCTGACTTGAAACTCATTTTGTAGCCCAGGCTGCCCACAAACTCATGGTGGTCACTCTAACTCAGTCTCCGAACTGCTGAGATTAAAAGCATGTGTGATGATGGCCAGCTTCAGTAAATAACTATCCAGCATAAAAATATTCTCAATAACAGTTAAATCACTACTTTATCGTTATGCTAACACTCGTTATTAAATCTGTTGGTAACATGTAATATTTTAGCACTGATTCAATTGTAGTTCAAATTTTACATGGAGAGAAAAGCTAGTTCAATTACAAATACTTTTGATTTTATATGATGACATTGTTTGCATATAAAAGTTTGTGCTCCAAAGTGTAGGTACAGTGCCCTTTGGATGTCTCTAATTATGTTGAGGCACCTTGGAGGGTTTGTCCCAGTACATGCACAGTATGGCAAACCCTTCACAAAATGTTGTTAAGAAATTAATAAAACTGAAAAATTTAGGTTGGAGAGAAGGCTTAGCAGTTAAGGCACTTGCCTGCAAAGCCTAAGTACCCAAGTTCAATTCCCTAGTACCCACATAAGCCAGATGCACAAAGTGGAACATGCATCTGGAGTTTTCAGTGACTAGAGGCCCTAGTGTGCCCATTCATTTTTTTTTCTCTCTCTCTCTCTGTCTTTCTGTCTCATCTCTCTCTCTGTCCTTCTCTCTCCCTCCTTACCTCCCTCTTTCTCTTTCTCAATAAATAAATGAATAAAATATTTTTAAAAGCATTTTTAAAACTGAAAATTTTGCTGGGTGTGGTGGCACATGCTTTTAATCCCAGCACTCAGGAGGCAGAGGTAGGAGGATCACCATGAGTTCAAGGCCGCCCTGAGACTACATAGTGAATTCCACGTCAGCCTGGGCTAGAGTGAAACCCTACCTCAAAAAAAAAAAAAAAAAACCTGAAAATTTTATTTCATACGTGCCAACAAAACTTCAGAGATTAGCTGTTTACAAAAGCTGCAAAATAAATGTGAATCCATTCATGGTTATAAATTTGTTTCTAGTCCTTTAGATTTTTTAAGATCTTCTTGTTTTATTTAGATTAATGTAACCTTAGAGATTATAAAGCATTCCACTGAAAACCTGTGTCCATGTTTTTTAGTTTCTTTAGGTGAATTTTCTGATGCTTCGGTAGATGAAAATCCAGTTAAGAAAAAAGTCAATGATTTTCACATATCTGATGATGAAGAAAAAAATTCTCCAAGATTGTCTTTTTTGAAAACGAAGAAACCAAATGGTGATATAAGCAAAGATAAGCTAGAATTTATCATAAAGAACCATGAAGAAATGGCCTCTGATGGTTGTGAAGATATAGTTGAAAACACCTTCTCAAAATCTGAAAGCAATGGTCAAGAAGTTGAAAAAGAAAGAATTAAAGTGACCCCCAAACCCAGAAATCTTCCCATCAAAAGCCCACCTTCAGGTAATAAGTCAACAAAATGCCTTAATAAGGGTAGCTATTGCATTATTATTGTTATTATTATTTTGAGAGAGAGAGAGAGAGAATTGGTGCACCAGGGCCTCAGCCACTGCAGTGGATCTCCAGATGCTTATGCCACCTAGTGGGCATGTGCAGCCTTGCACTTGCCTTACCTCTGTGCATCTGGCTTACCTGGGATCTGCAAAGTTGAACTTGAGTCCGTGGGCAGGCGTCACGGGCAAGCAGCTTAGCTGCTAAAACATGTCTCCAGCCCTAGTGTATTTTTAAGAATAAAGTCAGATTTAATATTTCAGTTTCACAGCCATGAGAGCGTGGAACCACAGAGAAAACCCATGGTTCTGGTGTCCAGGTATGGCTTCAGTGTGAAGTCTATGCTGGTGCCCCATCACAGCCTCAGCAGCTTTGTTTGCCCAGAGCGGGGGTTCCTCACACACCTGGCCCATCAGCTTCAGCTTAATTTGTAAGGATGGTGCTAATGTTGAATCTTTTCTCGCCCCACATGGTCCAGAGATTAAAAAACAAATTGTCTCTCAAGACCAGAGATATGTCTCTCTGTTAGAGCACTTGGCTAGCACACACCAGGTTCTTGGTTCAATCACCAGTGCCCCACAAGAATTTCATACCATTATTTTGCCAGAACATTTTGATGGTGCTTATTTATTTTGTTAATCATGTTTATTGAAGTTTCCAGACTCTTTAAGAAAACAGAATCTTCGTTTGGTCTATTGCATGAAAAACTCCACCAATAGTTGGCTTCTGAGTATTAGTGTCTGGTGTAAGTTCTGGCATGTTCCCCACTATTCTGCTGAACTCTGGGCCCTGAGGAGCAAGGGTGGAGTGGAGCTAAGGACCTCAGTAGACCCCCTGAGATATACACAGCACATAGTCATACACTAATGGGGTGGTGGTATCTTCTAGTCTTACTTAAAAAAATATTTATTTATTTGCAAGCAGAGAAAGGCGATGGAGAGAATGGATGTGCCAGAGCCTCCAGCTGCTGAAAATGAATTCCAGATGTCTGCACCACTTTGTGCATCTGGCTTTATGTGGGTATTTGCAAATGAAACCCAGCTCGTTAGGCTTTGCAGGCAAGCACCTTAACTGCTGAGCCATCTCTTCAGCCCTCTTGTGTTATTTTTTGAGGAAAGAAGTATTGGTTGATAATAGCCTTCATGTAATCTCCCTCTATGTCATCAGGGTCTCTTCCCTCCCTTCTCTTAATTTGCTAATAACAGTGACAAGAGGGTAACACCAGAGCAATAGTGTCCAAGACACTGGAGAAAGTCACCCCATATTAATTATGTATGACTGTGATAAATAGATTAAGCATCTCTATCCCCATGTGAAGGAGGAAAAAACCTGATTTTCCTGTCCAAGAAAATTGTTTCAGGAACCTCCTGCAGCCTGTCTCATGAACTGTAAAAAGCCATCACAGTGCATGCATGAGATGCAGTGAAATGGAAAGAATGTGTAATGTGTACTTTCCAGTGTAGTGAGTAGGATCGAAGAGAGACATTATGAGAACTGGAGACTTAGAGAATGCCTTGCATGTGCAAGTTTGATCTTCAACACTTCAAGAAAAAAAGAAAAAGAGAGTAAGAAAATGAATACTAGTAGAGCAACAAAAATTGTCTGAAACAGAAATACTTAATTACAAACATGATATATTCTTAGCAATAATTGACCTACTTAATACATTATTACAGCTGTGGTAAAACTAGGTATGGTAGGGCACTCCTGTAATCCCAGCACTTAGGAGCCTGAGGCAGGAGGAGGCCCGCTTGCACTATCTGGTGAAACCCTGTTTCAGAAACACCAGAAAGCTGGGTGTGATGGTGCATGCCTTTGATCCCAGCACTCGGGAGGCAGGGGTAGGAGGACTGCTGGTAGTTCGAGGTCACCCTGAGACTACATAGTGAATTCTAGGTCAGTCTGGGCTAGAGTGAAACCTTACCTGGAAAAACAAAACAACATCAAAAAAAAAAGCTATGGTGTAGCTGGGCATGGCAGCACAGGCCTTTAATCCCAGCACTTGGGAGGTAGGAGTTGATGGATCACACTGTAAATTTGAGGACAGCCTGAGACTATATAATGAATTCCAGGTCAGTCTGGGCTAGAATGAGACCTTACCTAGAAAAACAAAGCAACCTCAAAAAAAGCTATGGTGAACATCATTAATAAGTAAGTACTATAGTGTAGCCTCAAGGTGGCAGCAGGATCTAAATGCTGGGAGGCTCTACACTGCATTGTTACAGTGTTATATTCCACATGTCCAACCTAAAATTCATTAGTAAGTAGATGACCTTGTGCATTTAATTAGAAGACAAATACATGCAAAATACCTAGACTGTTTCCCTTCTGAGAATTTGTAATTGTCAAACTTCTGCAAATGGAATTTTGTCATAAGAGATAAGCTGTTATGCTCAGGGTGTTTGGGTTAAGAGTAGAGCTCATCAATTTAATGACACAGTAATTTATTCCTGGCATTATTCAGTAATTTTAAACTAAGCTTCAAAAACCACTGGAAGAAAATCAAGAAGTGGACACTCTGGGTGGAGGGACTGATTTGGGATTAAACATATGATACCCCAAGGCCTATGGCCTGTCTGCAAAACCAGTCAGTTATCCCAGCATCACAGGAACACAAGGTACACATTGGAAGTGCGAGAGGTGAGGATGTGGATGTAGCCAGTGACAAGACCACACGCACCGTGTTACTGTCCAGACTACTGAGCCCTTGTTGCATTAGGATTCAGTGGTTGTGAGCCTTCAAGGACTTTGTGGACAGGCACGATATGATTCGTTTACACATGATAGCTCACAGTGAGCCATTTCTAGGGAGGAGCTAACGGTGTGCTGAAGAGAGTGGAATAGATCACTCTTATGTGTGGACATAATGGTACTCTGGCTATGGGGAGAATAGGAGGAAGAATCTAGGTTGACTTTAAATTTTGCTATGAGCATTTGGCCAGAGTTTAGGGGTACTTAAAACCGCCAAGGGAAATGCATAGTGACACCAATTTGACATAACTGTGGAATCTTCTATGAGCCATTTGTATGCAAAAAGAAGGTATGTATTAATTAGTTCAGTCATGAAGAGTTAAAGTAATATATTGGTAGAATAGTGGCTACATATGTGCTATGGGTAAAATTTGAGCTAAAAGTACATGAGTGAAAAATCTATCTATTAATATTTTGGGAACTAAAAGCATTTCAGCAGTAGATTCTATTTTAAGTTTAGGAGGAATGGAAATGATAAATATGAAAGTTTTGGAATTTTGTTTGATTTTATAATGCTGGAGATTGAACTTAATTGCTGCATACTAAAGCAGGTGCTGCGTGGCTGTATCCCAGCCCTAAGTGTGACCGCACCTTTGCTGCTGGGGGGGTCTAGGGAACTGAAGAAGGGAGAGTCCCTTCCAGAGCTCTGTATCCCATCCTCTCTGCCCACACAGCTAGCATCATCCTCCACACACTAGGAACAGCACCTACCTTCGCTGATGTGGTTAGAGAGATAGCTCAGTGGTTAAGGGAACTTACAAAGACTGAAGGCCTGGGTCCAGTTACCCAGTACTCACATAAAGCCGTGCGAACAAAGTGGTGCATGCATCTGAAGCTTGTGTGCAGAGGTAAGATGCCCTGGTGTGCCCATTTCTCTCTCTCTAAATAAATAAGTGTTAAAAATGTTTTGAATATTATGAGAGTTCATAAAACTGCAGTTACCTTTTTATTAAATAGAGTGTACTAGTTGTTTTCAAAATAGCAGCTTTTTAGAGATTTTGATTATGAATCTCATTTTCTTGTGCCTGTGGAAACTTGTGGAGAAAGCTGTGGGCTCACCTGGGCTGTCCAAGGGCCATGGCACTGAACCCAAGTGTGGTGGAGCCTGGAAGGTCGCTGAATCCGTGGCCACCTTTTTCATATTCTTTCAACTTATTTTATACTTCCTCAGAAAACAGTGGCAGCCTTGAGACAGAAGATCCTGTCAGGCCTTCACCCCGGCCAAGGAGCCTACTGAAAGTGAGTGGTTGCTCAGAGGAGAAAAACCGACAAGAAGACCATAGAGGTCCTGCCCCAAGCCAAGATGAAGATTCCTCACCTCCTCCCTGGCCGAGGCAGAACGGAGCACTGCTGGACACTGAGGAAAAAGACCACTCTGCAGAGGTGGACCTTGAGGTTAGCACCAGCAATGGACTGCTGAATGTGTTCATGAATTCAGGCCCTGGCATCTGATTATTAGAATGAGTTTCTGCCCATACATGCATGTGTGTATTATATTTTATTTTATAGTTGATGAAGATATTTTAAATTATTTTTAGTTTAATCTATTGCATTTAACCTAAAATGTCATCAACTGGAAGATGAAATATGATTTTATATACCAACAGCAAAGAAAATATTTCCAGTTAAGTTATGACACACCCATAGTTACAAGGTGCATATTAATTTCAGAGAAAGTAAAATGTTAAAATAATTTTTTCTCTTCTGAGTTTATATACTACTGACTACTGAATCATTACAATTTATATATTATGGTTAATGACATATCTTTGAACTGCATAATTTTTGTCTAAAGGCAGTTTAGTTAAAGTCATATTCATTTGGCTTAACTCACAAATGTGTAGTGAATATTTGTGGCGCTGTTCTGTCTTCACTGGGAGCAGATTCTCCAGGTTTCCAGAGGGTGACTCTGGTGCATCGTTACAAAGGAAAAGTGTGTGTCCTTTCTCTTTATGTTTCACTCTGGGAAGGCAATCCCAATCTGCCTTTTAGAAGGGAGGAGTATGGGGAGAACTCTCTTCCTCCACACTCTTTTCTTGGGTAGATCAGGGAAGATAGACTGCAGACGACCTGTTGAAGTTTTGTTCTTTTCCTTTCACTTATCTGCACATTCTGGGGATGGCTCTCCAATTCAGACCTGAAATATTAGGAAGTCAAGCAGGCTACTCAATCACATCTTCTTTGAAACTGTTTTGAAATATAGCTGAGTGACTCCTCTGTGATGTTTCTTAATTTGTTCTGAGAAGTCAAGAGAAGAAAGCTAAACAATTATTTTATGTTCACAACATCTGACTGATGGAATATTGTACTAATCTCCTTTAGTTGTTGTGACCAACTGTCACAAATGAGACTTAGGACGCTAGAACTTTCTCAGCTGTGAAAGTCAGAAGTCTGAAATCCAGGCATCAAGAAGGCCACATTCTCTCTCAAGGCTCTGCAGGGATCTTGCCTTGTCTCTTTTAGCAGTCTTAAGGTCCTTCCCCCAGACAACATCACAGCTTCCTACCTTTATCACTATGTGGTCTTCTTCCCTGTATCCCTCGGGTTGCCCTACAACATGCACCATTAGACTTAGGCACACTGGGACTTCATCTTAGTTACAGTTATATCTGTAAAGACCCACTTCCAAATAAAGTTTTCTCAGTACGTGAATTTGTGGGTACACCACTTAAAGAGGTATAGATCTTTAACTTTATTTTTATTTATTTATTTATTTGAGAGAGAGAAAGAGGCACAGAGAGAAAGAGAGAGTACCAGGGCCTCCAGCTACTACAAACAAACTCCAGGTGCACATGCCACCTTGTGCATCTGGCTTACGAGGGTCCTGGAGGATAGAACCAGGATCCTTTTGCTTTGTAGGCAAACACTTTAACCACTAAGCCATCTCTCCAGCCCCAATTATTTAACTTTAAATGCTATTTTCTAGCATTTTCATGTACCTAGATTTAAAATATATGCGTATATGCACAAATCTTTTTAAATAGCATCAAATTGCATATTATTTCACCTTTAATATAGAAATCTTAAAACATAAACTTCCCTATCCCATAGTCCCTTACCTACTGGCCTATCATTTTCACATATGTTAGATCAACATATCATATAATCTTCAAAATATAGTAGTAAATTTATCATCCAAGAGCATTGGAAACTGGTTTAGATATTTAAAGAATTAAAATAAGAAAACATTTGTAGTTTTCATACATAAACCAGTTTCTGGAGCATTTCATTCCTGTCTATAGACCTGGCTTACCATTCTGTTATTTCTCTTCACTGATATGATATTTTTCTTATTTCCTGCAGCACAGATTTTTCGTGGTTGAGTTTTGTTAGTCTTAGACAAAAAGTATTTGTCTTAACTTTTCATTGGTCATTTCATTCAATATATTTTTCTTCACGGCAAGTTCCTTCCCAAGCACATCAGTCTCTATAGGCTTCCACTGCTCCTTGTCACCCTAGATTCTCTTGACAGATTAGCACTCAGTCATCTTATTGTCCGATACACAATGTGGTTTCTTCCCCCCCTTCTGCTTTCAGAATTTTTTGGTTTATTTGGAATTATAACAGTTGATCATAAAGTGCTTATATCTTGTTTCTTTATATTAATCTGCATAGGCTTATATGAGAAGCATTTAATATGTATAAATTAATACCTTCAATGAGAATGAAAAGGTTTCTCATGGGAGAGGTGAGCTTAAGTTTTGCTCCGTATTTTCTTTTTCTCTTGATTTCTAGACTCCAATTACATACATATGTTTCCAGACGGAGTTCACATTTTCAGACTGAGTAGTTTGCATTGTTCTGTCTTTCAGTTCAGTGACCTTTCTGGCCATCTCTGATCTGCCTTTAAGACCAACCAGTGATTTCCCTTATGTCAGTTATTATAGTGTTCAGCCTTATAATTTCTGTTAATCTATCTTGTATTTGCTCTATTTCTGATCACCATCTGTTCAGCTGGTGTGTACACATTTTCTTTAAAGTATGTGAATGTATTGCTCATGGCTGCTTTAATTAAAGTGGTTGTTTGCTTAAAGGCAACATCTGGGTCATCTCTGTATTGTTTCCTATTCACTGTTCTGTTGTTTTCCAAGAGTATTCATTACTATTTTTTTTTGTTTGTTTCTTCACCCATTCACTGATCTGTGGTTGAATACTGGATATTATGAATGACACAGAGATTCTAGTCATCATGTGCCTTTGAGTATGCTATTTTACCAAGGAGATATCAGTGCCTAAATACATATGTGCTTCTCATTCTTCCTCAAACTGGATAGCAGCTGTAATCTGTTTAGTTCTTTACTTTTCTAGCTTTTCTTCAGGGTGTCACAAGATACCCCAAGGTTGTCCTCATGTCATGTGTACTTAAGCCAAGAATTCAGGGTGAGTTCACTTGTAGGGTATGAGGTTACTGCTCTGTTACTGTTCTCCACACTTACTATCTTTTGCTCTAAAGTCTACCCTGTCTGTTCTCAGGCTATTCTAGAAAGTCTATAGTCTTCTACCCCCGGAGGTATACATAATAGGGGAAGGGTTGCAGAAGCTACTAACTTGCACATATTCCTTGTTAAAATTTTATCTTTCAAGGCAGACCCCAGTGGCTCATCCTTTCTACCATTTTCTGAAATGTTTTTGTTCCATTGCTTTTGACATATAATTTTCTTTGTGCCCATAAAATATTATGGAAAGTAAATTAAAACATAGTTTGGAAGTAAATTAAATTTCTTATATTTATAATACCATTACCTTTAAGTGAGATTGTTATTCTGTGAAAACATATAATTACTTCAGAAATTATCTTCAGAATTTTCATTAAAATTCAAGTACATGTCTTCCATGACTTTTCTCATCTAAAGTATGTGGAAGTGCTGGCTATTTGGTTTTCTAAATTGCTTTCATTTGGACAGATAGTAATATTTGTTTGAAGTTAACAGTTTATACTTAATATCATCTTCCTGCTTTTCTCAAAAAGAGAATTATACAAAACACTCAAGATGGAATCTTTGCCTTAGATAATTTAAGATATTTTATTTTAGAAGAGCAGGGGTTTGAAAAACTAACAAAAACAAATCAGTCATGACATTTGAAGAATTGAAATACTTCCTTTAATGACCTCTGTTAACGGCTAAAAAATCCAGGCTGGAAAGTACAGCACTTTCACTTTCTCTGGCTTAATACTTTTGGTTTTTAATCAGCAAACCCATAATGATGTAGATTTCAAAGTCACTAGATAGCTTAATAACCTTCTTTTCTCTAAAAGTCTTCATGGCTAAACTTAATATGGTAAAAATATTTTGTTTTTAAACAGGACTCATTGTTACAAAGTCTGTCCTCGTCATCCCTCAAAGAAAGTCTTGGAAATTCCTTTTCACCAGAATCTGGAGACAAAACACCCATTAAAGGTGGCCATTCCTAAGTATTTTATCTTATTTGTGGACTTTGTATTCTTTAGAACTTTGTTTGTAAGAGAAACTGGGTTTTGCATATTTAGGGGAAAACACATACTTTTAATGAACTTTAATCCTGACTGTGCACTCGACTGTGACTGTAGACTTCTGACGTGACCATACAGTTTTGACCAGGAGAAGGTCTTTGTAGCAATGAAGGTCGCTCACCATACAGAGACCACAGATTTCTCTCTGTGGGGCGTCAGTGTGTGGTAGAATCAGACAGATGGAAGCCATCCATGAAAGCAGAACTGATTCCTCTCATGCCAGAGCCCAAGCCTGTCCCATGGAACCCCGAGCAGGAGGCCACAGGCCTGTGCTCAGTGCCGCTTTGAGGTGGGGGACATCATGGAGAGATGAAACTCCCCAGAGCCTGGCTGCATTCTCTGTGTGTATGAGATTGGGGGAATTCATGGCTCCCTCTCCAGCCCTGTGCTCCTGCACTGCCAGTACCTGCAGGGCTGGGAGATGTGCACTCTGTCTTTTCACGGCTTGCTCCTTAAACTCAGAACTCATAGGCTGTAGTTGCCCTCAGTGACTTGGTTACACATAGCATGGTCTTCACTCTTCCAGAGTGTCTGTTCTGGTAGAGTTAGTCCACTCTGATGATTGATATCACTCTTATTTTCTAAGTACGAGGTCTAATCATGATAGATGGAATAAGCGGTTTTGCATTTGTACATCAATTATATTCAAGCCTAATAGGATAGTTTTGTGTATTTTCTTTGGTGAGTAATGAGATTATATCCAGCATAATGGTGCATGCCTATAACCCTAGCACATAGGAAGTAGAGGCAGGCAGATTAGGACTTAAAGAACAGCCTCATCTACATATTAAGTTCCAAGCCAGCGTAAGCGCTAAGACCTGTCTCAGCCAAATAAACGAGATATGATAGCCCTCATTTAAAGTGAATGAACCTGTTGTTAAATTTATTAATTCTGCAGGCTTTAATGCTGTTGCTATGTCTCAAAATAGATCATGATGGAGAACTCACTGAAAACTTTAATTCTGTGGTATCAAATGAAAATGAAGAGAATTCAGTTTTGATAGACTCTGTTACACCTGAGCTGGAGAAGCCCAATGAAAGTCAAGTGGATGCTGTTTACCTTGAAGATGAAAAGAAGGCGGGGCTGACAGACGATGACTTAACAGCCGACTCAGTACTTTCCACATCTCAGAGTATCCTATCCCCCACCAGTGTAGCGGAGTCTGTAAAGGTATTTCTATGAATTCACACTGTTGAAATGGAACGTTAAAGTATCCTCCATCTTATATATCTCTGTATTAGATGTGGAAAACTCATCTGTTTTTAAAATATTTTATTTGCAAAGAGGAAAGGAGGGAGGAAAGGAGGCAGAGAGAGAGAGAGATTGAGCATGGGCACACCAAGGCCTCTTTCCACTCTAAATGAACTCCGGATGTATGTGCCACTTTGTGTATCAGACTTTATGTGGGTAGCTGGGGCATCAAACTTGGGTTTGGCAGTTTTTTCAACAAGCATTTTTAACCAGTGAACCATCATCCCCTTAGTCCCCTGAACTCATCTTTTGATAATGACGTTCTGGTTGCATTGTGGTTACTATGAACCAGCATGTAATAAGAAGCAGATACTTAAAGCACGAAAGGATTTATTTTCAGCGTACAGTTGTGAGGGGAAGTGTCGTGGAGGGGAAGGCATGGTCGCAGAAGCAGGAAGCCAGCTTATTGTAATGGCAGAGACCGACAGTAAGTGGGGCCAGGCTGTGAAACCTCAAGGTCCAGCCCCAGTGACCTACTTCCTCCAGCGAGGTTCCAGCTCTCACAGGTTCCCCAACTTTCCCAATTAGTGCCACCAACTGGGGACCAAGTTTTCAAACACATGAGCCTATGGGGGAACATTTTATATTCAAACCACAACTGTGGAATTATATTTTCAAGTAGATCTTAATGGGATTTTAGCATTAGCAGAATGAAATCCAGTGTTCATTAAAAGCTGTTGGTGTGGACTGGAGAGAGGCCCAATCATTGAAGCACTTGTCAGCTAAGCATGAGCACCTCAGTTTAGATCCTCAGCCCCCGACCCTGCAATTCCATGACTGTGGGACTAGCTGAACTAATGAGCTCCGTGTTCAGTGGGAGACCCTGTCTCAACTAAAAGAGGAAGACCCCCTATGTCAACCTGCATGTGCATGTGCACCTACATACACATGCACCCACACATACGCACAAAAACCTGCCAAGTATAGTATCATCATGTAGTTTTAAATATTTTAGAAGCATATAAGTATAGATTTCTACAGGTCAGATTTTTTAAGTGGAACAGTGTAGAACAGTTACAGAGATTTTAAGTTAGTGAAATTTTAATATCATTTAAAATATTTAACGGTTTTAATTAAAAAATATCTTTAAGAACCCAGTGTGGTGGCATGCAGCTGTAATCCCAGCACTTGGGTAGTAAGATAAGAGACTTCAAGGTCATCCATGGCTATGCAGTGACGTCCAGTTGAGCCTGAGCTGCACCAGACCCAGGCTTGCTTACATGATTATGCCAGCCATGCCCTGTGCAGTGCAGTGGCCTTGAGGTTGTTTCGTGCCTGCCATACTTAACACATATTAGATGCTTGAGAAGCATTGACGTTCAGTCTTGCCTCTCAGCTGATGATGGTTATGCTGATGATACATGTATGGTGTTTTCTGTTTGCTAGAAAGCAGTTGAAGACAAAAACACAAAGAATAAAAAGTCAACCAATAGAGTCGCCAGCGCTTCTGGCAGGTAAGAACTTACTTAGCATCATTCATGCTTGGCCTGACATCTTAGCGAATCTCATTTAAATTCTATAAAGTTAGTTTCACTTGGTGCTATGGATTTTCTATTCATTTCAATCCTGTGAGACAGAGTAGAGGATTCATGATGAAAGCCTTGGTGGGTTATGCTCTTCCTTAAGAAGTAATTGACAAATGACCGAGTCTGTCACTGATGCTTATGATGCCAGGATGTGTGTATAATGTCTTCACTCTCTAGAACCTTCCCTCAAGTGATATTTTTCTTCCCTACTGTCACTGCACAATTCTTGGGAGGAGAGGCTTCTGTTCCTGCCAAGACAATAGACAATGAAATAGAAATCCAGCACTCTTCTTCTCTGTTAAGACTTTTGGTCAAGTGCAAGGAAAATCAAATTTAAGTTTTAAGGTTTTATGGACTAACTGGGCTGATTTGAATGATAACAATCTGAAGCTGAGCATGATGGTACTTTTGATGTCAGCCCTTGGAAGGCAGAAGCTTGCTGCAAGCCCGAGGACAGCTTAGGCTACGCAGAAGGACTCTGTTTCACAAAGATACAGTTTAATGGTGGGGGTGATGAAAATCGAGTGAAGGGAATCTATATAGCTTTATCGATGCCTCTGAGGAATGGTGCCACCTCATAGCTATTAAGCAAAACCGATTCTCTTAAATTACTCTTAATCAAATATCATATATATATATATATATATATATATATATGATCAGAATGAGCAGGCAATATATGTGTATATAAACATATAAATTAACATATATATGAAAATATGCATATATTCATAAATGCATATATAATGGAGTTTGTAGACAATTCTGTCCCTGTTGTAACTACTGAGTTATGCTATTGTAGCAGGATAGCAAGGTAACTAATATGAAAATTAATGAATATAGCTCCCTTGCAGTAAACCTTATTTATCAAAAGAGAAAATAAGAAACCAGGCTCCCACCAATGCCTAAAATAGGGGGCATTATACTTCTTAATTTTGTATGATTATTTAACAAAATGACACATGAAAATCCTAGAAGAGTGATTAAAACCCACTTTGATAATATTGTTTGCTTTTCATGTCACTTGAGAGGTATATGTTTCTTTAAGACTTTCTAATGATATTCCTCTAAGAAGAGCAATGAAACTCGAAGTTATAAATTGTGTTGAGTAGGACTAAGAAAGCTATTTTACCCCTATCATTTTAAAGCTAATTATAATTTATTAAATTAAAGTATAATATTGTGCTGTGTTGTTTTGTTTTTTTCTGTTTGAGACACGAGGTGACACAGTGGCTCAGGCTGCCCTGAATTCACGGTTCCTCCCATTCCTCCTTTCGTAGGCTCCTGAGTACCACGGTTATAGGCATAAGCCATCACACTTGACTCTAATATGGTTTTCAATGTAATAGTTGCATATTGTAATAGATCTTTCTTCTTCCACATGGAATTCTAACATGCTATCTTGATCCATTTCAGGTTAATGACCTCTGAGTTTTTAAAGAAATCCAGTTCTATAAGGAGACCTCCATCCACAACTACCTCTTCTCAATACTTAGGAACTTTGAAAGTCTTGGACCAAAAGCCTCCAAGGAAGCAGAGTCTAGAGCCAGACAAAGCCGATCACATTAGGGCAGCTGTGTATCAGGTAAGAAGGAAAATATTTTTAAAACAAGAATGGTCATTCCACAGAGCAACCTAGTCATCAAAGGGTAAATTGACTCTGTCAGAAATGTTGGTTTAGGGCTGGAAAGATGGCTTACCTGCTAAGGCATTTACCTGTGAAGACTAAGGACCCAGGTTTAATTTTCCGGTACCCAGGTAAGCCAGATGCACAAGGTGGCGCATGCATGTGGAGATCATTTGCAGTGGCTAGAGGCCCTGGAATGTCTGTCCTCCCTCCTCTCATCTGCCTCTTTCTCTTATCTCAAACAAATAAATAAATAATATATTTAATTTAAAATGGTGGCTTGTGTTCCCTTTTATTGGAAAAGACTTTCCTTAGGAGCACATGAATGATGAAGGCTGTTTTACTGAGGTGTTAGGTGCCACACTTTAACTGATCATAGCCATATTAAAAAACAAAGTATATCATTATAATTTATAGAAATATAGCTAAAGCCAGCTAAATTTTTTTTCCTCATGACTTCATTAGATTAGCTGAGAAAATTATCTTCACATTGCTTTTTATTTTTGTTTTATTTCTTTTACAGATTATTAAACGTTGTGTAATTTTACATGTGAATTTCATAGTTAATATATTTAGCTATTAATTGTCTGTGAGTTTTATATTGTGGTAGTAGATGATAGATATAACCTTCTTACTTAATTCTCATATTTATGTATTATATTATTAGAAAAAGAAATCAATACTAGTTTATATAAATATTATATTTTCCTTTTTAATTTTTTTTATTGTATTGTATTGTATTGTATTTATTTGAGAGAGAGAGAAAAAAAAAGTAGATAGAAAGGGAGAGAATAGGTGTGCCAGGACCTTCAGCCACTGCAAACAAATTCCAGATGCATGCACCAGCTTGTGCATCGGGCTTGTGTGGGTCCTGGGGAATCAAACTTGGGTCCTTTATCTTTGCATGCAAGTGCCTGAACTAAGACATCTCTCCAGCCCATCTTTTCCTTTTTTTAATTTTAATCGAATATTTCAAAAATGTATAATCAAATGTTTCAAAAATATTTGAGAATTCTTATCGAGTTTTGAATATCATATGACCTCTTTTCACAGGAATGGTTAGAAAAGAAAAATGTACATTTACATGAAATGCACAAAATAAAGAGAATTGAAAGTGAAAATTTAAGGATCCAAAATGAACAGGTAATATGAAAGAAAGAACTAAAAAATGTTCTGTTTTTTATATCTGTCAATTATCTCTAAATATTAAGCTATACATATTAGCTGTTTTTATAAGAGTGACACATCATGTATATAAGAATTGATTTCTGTGCCAGGTGTGGTGGTGCATGCCTTTAATCCCAGCACTTGGGAGGCAGAGGTAGGATTGCTGTGAGTTTGAGGGCACCCTGAGACTGCGTAGTGAATTCCAGGTCAGCATGGGCTAGAAGGAGACCCTACCTCAAAAGACCAAAAAAAAAAAAAAAAAAAGAATTGATTTCTGATTTCATGTGTCTTATTTTGATGTAATTTTAGTTTAACTTCAGTTAACTGTTTTTATATAAATTTTTATGCATGGGTCTGGTGGTTAATCTCAACTGTCATCAGAATTCACAGCCTCTTTGGGAAGAAGTCTGTGGGCATGTCCATATTAGCTTAGCTAAATGTGCATGGTAACTTCCCATTAGCTGGGATTCTGGGCTGAAGACAGAGGCGATAACTGCCTGGCCACCAGTGTTCATCACTCTGCCTCCTGACCACAGATGCCATGTGACCTCCAGCTCCTCCTGTGCTGTCCCCACCTTCGACTATGCCCTTGGAATTCTAAACCCAGGTTAACCCCTTCCTGCCTTAAGTCACTTGTTGTTGGGTAGTCAGTAACAATAATGAGAAGAATGGCTGAGACAATGGCATAGATAGGCCATGACCGACTATGAAGTTAGTATTGCCAGGACCATCTAATAAATTGACTAAAGGGAGAACTTAGCCAGGGGCATGGCCAGTGTTCCTCTCTTTTCTCTTCCGGGCCAACCTCTGCCTCAACCTTTAGCCCGTTTCCCCTTTCCCTCCAGGGGAACTCTCCTCTAGCCCCCCCTGTGCTTTTGACCCTCATCCCCTGCTGTGACCTGCTTGAGAGCCTACAAGGGGCTCAGTTCTCCCCACGCTTCCGTAGTGAAATCGCTCACAACCTTCATGTGTCTGTGGAGCTGTCTCCTTTTTGTGCCTGTGAGTACAAGACGCTGGCTGATTGGCTCCTCGGGGTGTGTTGGCTTCTGTGTGGTTCCCTCCGTGAAGTAATCTGTGGTTACACAGTACTCAGAGCCCAAGCTGGACAGTTCTGAGATGAGATAATAGTAAACAGCAATGAAATATCATAGTTGCTATGTGCTCCCCTGTTTGTTTATAACCTGCCACACATCTTCAACATTTGGTCTACATTTATCTAGTAGGAACCTTCTGCTTTGCTGTTACACAATATCAAGTTCAGACCAAACATCTGCACTTTACCATGTTACTTGCCCCATTTAACTTACTGAGACTTAACTTTGTTTATATTCCTGTAACTTTAATGATTTTTTTTTTTACTAAGCATTTTGCAGTACCACTCAGCCTGTTGTAGTTTACTTTGATAATGTTTATGTAGTAAAGTTCCAAAGATGATAGCTGTTTCTTCCTCCTGAATACTAAGTGAATATCTGATAAGTGCTTTTATTAAAAGCCCTTAAAAATATAATGAATTAATCTGGATAGCAATTTTTAGAAATGAACATGTCTAAACTGTTCTAGATAAATTACCTGCTTTGGAACTTCTGTATGTGGTGACTGTTGGGGGATCAGAGGTCGGATCTCCTTGCACACCTGTGCCTAGATTTGCCCACCTGTCCACATGCACATATGCACGTCTACTGTTTTTCCAAACTAGAAGAAAGCTGCAAAGAGAGAAGAAGCATTAGCATCCTTTGAGGCCTGGAAGGCTATGAAAGAAAAGGAAGCAAAGAAAATAGCTGCGAAGAAGAGGCTTGAGGAAAAGAACAAGAAGAAAACCGAGGAGGAAAACGCTGCGAGGAAGGGAGAAGCTGTACAGGTGGCCGGGCTTCGCAGGCCCCTCGTGTCCTCCGTCCCGGGCCAAGGCTGGGGCGGGGGGCTCCCACTTACGTCTCCATAGTCGTGGTAAGCAAACATTCTGAACTTTTTCAGGCTTTTGAAAAGTGGAAAGAGAAAAAGATGGAATATCTTAAAGAGAAAAACAGGAAGGAGAAGGAATATGAAAGAGCAAAGAAACAAAAAGAACAGGAAGCGGTCGCTGAGAAAAAGAAAGACAACTTAGCTGCATTTGAAAAATGGTAATCCATAATAATAAATATTGTGAATGATTTGAAGTTAACACCTCGAGCTTTTCTAAAAGTGATATGCCTGAAATGTACATCAGTACGGTTATTACCCTCTCAAGGTTGTTATTACCAGGGCTGTATTATTTATTTGTTATTATGTATTCTTTAACACCCTGTGTTTCATACTGTCTTATGTAGGAATGAAAAAAAGGAAGCTCTTTTCAAGCAAAAGGAAAAAGAGAAAGTAAATGAGAAAAGGAAGGAAGAACTGAAAAGGGCTGAGAAAAAAGATAAAGATAAACAAGCCATCGATGAGTATGAAAAGTGGCTGGTAGGTGTCGTGTGTGCACGCACTTGCGTATTCTTAATCTACCTTCAACTCCCTTTGCTGCTGCCTCCAGTTCTACTTGCCCCATGGCCACTAACAGTTTCTACCTGGAAGCCACCTTGATGCATTCAGTCTATCCTAAGAACATCATATTTTCTTTGGCTTTCTCATTGCTGTCACTGCTTCTAACTAATACTTCCTCACTGAAGCATCTAGGCTTACATTTCAGCTATGTTCTTCCTCTTCTGCATCCCTCCTTCAAGAAAAATACAGTTTTCCATGTAAAGATATTCCTTTTATTAATTTTTGAAATAACACTTTCTGAATATTGTAATTGATACAAGCAGATGACATATACACATCAAAACTTCACATACTCACCTGATTCAAAAATCAGAAAGTAGAAAATGCCTTTTATCTCTCTAGCAATTTCTTATCAGACTAGCTAAAAAACATTCTCCATTGATCTGCATTTCTGAGATTGAAATTGAGCATGTGTTCATTTGTTAAAGGGACAATTTCTTATTTTTTTCCTGTAAACTCATTTCATAGGCCTTTCCCTATTGCATTGTCTTTTTTTACCAATTTCTAGAAGCTTCTTCAGATAGTAGAGAAATTAGCAGTTTTATTAGCTCTTTTCTGGGGAGAAGCTTGCTCCTCATGGGCAGGGGTACCCCTGGCTGACTAATCCTACCACAGTTCTCCCCCAAAACCCAATGAGGTTATGGGCCTCTGCACAGAGTGTGGCTGAGGGGGAGTGTGGAGACCCTAAAGCAGCTGTTGCACTGAAAGGTCTCACCCCTGGGATGACAGCCTCCTGCTCGCTGCTCAGATGGAGCTCCCAGGCCCTGACCGTCCATCCTCCAGGCTCCCTCTTCCTGGGAATAGAAGACCAATGGTTCATTGCACATCTGAAACAGGAGGTGCCTGGGATCTCAGATGAGGGTCTGATGGTTCTCCCTCTCTCCTCCTGGTGTGGCAGGACATTAGCAAGCCAATGTGGAGAATCTCTAGGGAATGGTCCCACATGCTTCTGATAAAGATGACAACAGTGGTTCTTCTCAGAGGACCACATCACACAGCATTTCTTTTTTGTTATTGTTGTTGTGGTTGATGTTAAATTTATTTTATTTATGAGAGAGAGAGAGACAGAGAGAGAGAGAGAGAGACACAGAGACAGAGAGAGAGAATGGGCATGCCAGGGCCTCCAGCCACTGCAGACAAACTCTAGATGCATGTGCCACCTTGTACATCTGGCTTACATGGGTGCTGGGGAATCGAACCTGGGTCCTTTGGCTTTGCAGGCAAGAGCTTTAACTGCTAAACTATCCCTCCAACCCCAGCATTTCTGATATAAGATGCAATTATTGTTGCCCGCACTGTTGTTGGCCCCAACTTTGCTTAGTATTTTAGACCTTGAATAATTTAATTTTTAATTTTTTTAAAATTTATGTGTGTGTGTGTGTGTGTGTGTGTGAGTGTGTGTGTGCACGTGCACCAGGGTCTCTTGTCTCTGCAAATGAATGTGCATCCAGCTTTATATGAGTGGCTAGGGAATTAAACTGTTACCAGCAGGTTTTGCAAGCAAGTGCCTTCCATCACTGAGCTACCTCCCCAGCTCCATTACTTTTATTATTGAGTGTAAGCTTTATTACTCTTTTTTTCTTGTGATTGCCAAGCCTAGTTGAAAGGCCTTCTACAGACTGACCTGGAATTAACTACGCAGTCTCAGGGTGGCCTTCAACTCACAGTGATCCTCCTACCTCTGCCTCCCAAGTGCTGGGATTGAAGGCGTATGCCACCACACCCGGCTACATTCATACTTATTAATAGTATGTGTATATATGTATATATGTATGTGTATATACATATATATGTTATATATATGAAATATATGTATATATGCAATATTTCCAAGCTGTTATTTCTTTATAACTAATTAAACTAAAATTATATGCAGGCATCTTAATATCTTAATGTGGATTATTTTGTTCTGTGGCAAACACCCTAATTTGATAAAAAGGTTCACATTATGTATGTAAATTTATTGTCTGTTTTCTTCTCTAGGAAAAGAAAGAAAGGCAGGAGAGAATCGAACGAAGACAAAAGAAACGACATTGCTTTCTTGAGAACGAGGCCCTTCCTCCCTGGAGCCCCCCAAATAGAACTGCATCCTCGAAAGTATTTCGATAATTCTGACTCTTACATTGATCTGTGAATTCACCAACTTTAACCATGGGTTTGAAAACATTCACTGAGTTCTTATAGTTAGAAGACTGAATTTTCCTTAACTGCAGATACTTCTGGTGACATTGAAAGGGATAATCTAGAGTTTAATTGTGAAAGCATTTTTTTGCACTATAGATAAACTGCCTGAGATGAAAAGCTACAAATCAGATAATCAGATTTCTGGGACAAGTGAAATTCACTAAGCTTGATCATGCCCTAATAATTCTTGAAGTGGGGTATCCACAGTCACTTTCCCTGAGCCTGGCAGCATGGTGTTTAAGGATATTTAATCCCACTAAGAAAAAGGAAACCAGATAGGTATCACCATCAGAGAAGTACTGAATGTATAAATACTATTGGCTTGGAGTTTTTGCATCAGTGGTCCCTGGGAAGCGTGTGTTACTGCCTCTAATCTCCAGATCTCTAGCCCAAAGCAGTTTCATCTGCATTATTCAGAAGAGAAGAGATGTTGATCTGTGGAGAACTGTGGGGCTCAGCCGAACTCTAGTCGTGAAGTCACTTTATTTATGAACTTTGCCTTGTGTTTTAATCAGAGTGCAATTGCCTGTCCTGGGCTCATGTGACAATCACTGGCACCTTGCCATAAACTCACCTCCTAATTTTTTTCTTTCTAAATTCCATCTCTCTTGGTTTACTATTTTGTTTATACCAAAAGGCATCGATTTTATGGAGGTGGTAAGTTGCACATTAATCATGGAAATCCACAGGACTTCAAGGTCACTGTCATAATTATTTTTCTACACTAAAGCCTTGAAAGTAATAAGACAACTGTTGTCCTCTTACTTAGACTCAAGGTTAACAACTTAGATGTAGAAAACAACTGGATAGGAGAGTGGATTGGTAATAATATCCAGTCACATTTGTTTATTCATTTATTTGATCTCAGAATATCGTTGTGTCAACTTGTCTCATAGTTGATCTAATTTAAGACAGTTGAAATACTCCTTTAGTCAATAGTACAGTGCAGAGACAATAGATAAAAGAAACAGTCCCCTTTAGTAAGTACTTACATCATCTCTGCTAGATTTTCATAAACACTGCTTGTCATCTTTATGGAACAGTTCAGGGAGTAATTAGCTTATTATGCAGATAACCACACTGAAACTCATACAAACCCAGTATCTTGCCATGTAACTGGTGTGATTGGTCTGGCCCAGAGCCGATAGTGTCTCTGAGTATGTCTCCAGAGCCTTCTGTTCTTGTTCTCACAGCCATGTGACTTCAGAGATTGAAGGTTCTGACCTGTGAGAATCTGTATTAATCAAACCTGCATTAGCAGATCTTAACTCTCAGCACCTAAAATCTTGGATTGTTAGCCAAGGGTTAACTTGTCTAGTTACTTGAGATGCTAAGGCTCTGTGAATTTATAATGTGTATTAAGTTCTTCCATCTAATAGTAGAATGTCAGTAAAGTCAGCCATTATGTTAGGTAGGCTAGACTTTGAGTTCAAGAGGAATTTCCAGAGGTTTCACACACTGAGAAATGCCCCTGCTGTAAGATGGGATGCCACAGACTGTTTTGTGCATTCATGCCGCATAGATGGGGACATCCACCACGGAAGCTGGAAGCCCTTTGATGCTTCCAGAAGCAGAAGGCTGCTCCAAATGTCGAAATGGTTACTAGCAATGTGTTATCATCCCAGGATTCAGGACCTCTTCCATCTGTTCCTCCACGGTACCAACATGGGATTTTTCAGAACAGATTGGTAAGTAAGTGCTTTTGTTCTGAATTAGGTATCTGGTGCTCAAACTATGGTGAAAATTCCGGGAACTAAAAGGAAAATCTGAAAAAGATTCAGACAAAGGTACGTAAACGTACACATCAGGAATTTCACAATGACTCTTCAGCGCTGGATTTTCTTCTACATTATTGTATTTTGTAGCTTACTGTTATACCTCCTAAGATGTGAAAATTAATTTGTGTACACTACCTAGCACATGGTGAGGATCTAGTAGAGATGCACTGTCTATTTATTCCCCACATTCCCCACATCATGAATATGAAGTTAACATAGCTGACAATCGTTATTTGGCACTGCACACAGTTAGCCTCTAGAAGAAGAACTCTGTCTTCCCAGTAGTGTGAGCTGTGCTGCCTGGAATAAAGTACTGGGGTGAAGCAGGGCCCTTGTGAGAACACTAAATACAGTGTCCCTGGGGCTGACAAGGTGTTTCCAAAGACCCGCGATGTCCTATTCCTAAAATGTGACTTGAGAGTGTTGTCTTACTTAGATAAATAATATATGATTATCAAGTTAAAGCAGCCTGTATTGAACTGTACTGAGATTATCGATTTAAATGTGATTGTCCTTTCTCCTGTATCAGAAACAGTGCTGAGTTTCAGGAGTTGTATGAATGTTCAGAGCTGTAGTGCGCATAGTTGCTGAGATTAGAATGAAAAAGAAAAAGAAGCCTGGAAATATTCTCTTGCATATATTTGTATAGCTAAGGAATTTGATTTTTCTGTATTTCCTTAAAGTATCAAATGTCCATACAGATACCTACTTACCAAGTTTTCATTAATTTTTATTAATCGCAACATGAAACATTTACATTGAGTTTGAGTTTCATAACTAAGAACAGAATACTGTACAAGTAAAACCATAGTACTTTAGACTTCAGAGAGGTTTGTTTGCTTAAGGAAAGAGACTAAGAACGAGCCTGCCGTAGGCGTGTTCGCGTGGCAGGGGTGTGAGGCACTCTCTAAGGGGTTGCCTCGCCAGCTGATTTAGACTGTGCTGATGAAGCAGTGTCCTCACTGTCGCCAGAACAGTGTCTCACAGGCTTTGCTCTCTGCGGTTGTACATTCTATAGCGTGATATAGCTGTGCATCAGAATAGCTACTTAATAAGTTAGTGAACTTGGCCCAGATTCTTTATTTCCAAGTTGAAGAAGGTAATTTTCAACACTTTTAGCTTCTCTGACCTCAGACATCCACTGTTACTGGGGTTTATCTTACCCTGTGCTCATCTTCCCCAGATATGGTAGTTTGGTAATGTGTTCACACTGGACTCAGGTACTCGGGTTATTTCTACAGTAGCTGGTGGTTGCTCCCCGAGCTGCTCCCCTTTTCTTCTCTTACCTTCCTGTAATTAGCCACCAAGCCATAGCTGTCTGGGTGATCACACTGCTATTGAAAGTGTGAGAAAAGAGTGAAATTGCTCAAATCCCAAACCACAAACTAAGCTCCAGTAGAGAAAGATGATTTCATATAACAAGGGCAAGTGCATGGTAGTCAAAACCATTCTCAAATGTAAACTAGTTCCGGAAACTAGTCTACCTACATTTAGGAACCAAGACTTCATACTTCAATCTTGGATCTGATTTGGAGAGTACTATACTAAAAGGTATTTAAATCCATATTCATCCATTTTATACAAAACAAATATAGTATCAATCCCCCTCATTCTCAGTTACAGTGGCTGATAGAATAATAAGATGCTTTCTACATATGAAAGAAACTAAAGGCTTTTCTCCTTTCAAAAATTTTAAAATGTCAGATGATCATGTAATTTTGAATGTGTGTGCTAAATGTACTTGTAACTGTATAATGTTAACTTAGATAAGTTTTTGGTGTTGAATTTAAGATGCCATAGGAATTATTGGAGGAGATGTATTAATGTCTACTTATTGGTAGTACATTTTCATGTAATAGCTAATTTATTAAAGTGAATCAATCATTCAAGACTTATTGAGTGATATTATTATTTAACAACTGTGTACCAACATTTTATTTCATAGTGTGAAGAAATGCAGTATGAGTTTTTTTATGGACTAAAGACCAAAAGTACAGCATTTTGGTATGCCTTTCATCAGAAATGACTGAAATTTTGGATATAAAACTCATTTTAAAAAATATTTTTACTTATATATTTATTTGAGAGAGAGAGAAAGAGAGGGAGAGGGAGAGAATGAGCACACCAGGGCCTCCAGCCACTGCACACAAGTTCCAGATACATGATCTACCTTGTGCATCTGGCTTACATGGGTCCTGAGCTTTTTTACCTGGGTCCTTTGGCATTGCAGGCAAGTGCCTCAACCACTAAGCCAATCCTCTAGCCCCATAAAACTGATTTTAAGCTTAATATGTGAATATAAGGGCTAGAGAGATGGCTTAACAGTGAAGGCACTTGCCTGTGAAGCCTAAGGTCCCAAGTTTACTTCCCCAGTACCCACATCAGCTAGATGCACAAGGTGGCACATTCATTTGGAATTCATTTGCAGTGGCAAGAGGCCCTGGTGTGCCCATTCTCTCTCTCTATCTATCTATCTATCTGCTTTCAAATAAATATAATATTTTTAAAGACTTGAATATGAAACTGATTCTACTATACAAATTGCAAATGTAACATAGTCATTAAATGATTAAAAGTGCAAGTAAGAGCTGGAGAGATGACTTAGCAGTTAAAGGGTTAAGGCATTTGCCTACAAAGCCAAAGGATCTTGGTTCGGCTTTCCAGGACCCATGTTAGCCAGATGCTCAAGGGTGCGCACACATCTGGAGTTCCTTTGCAGTAGCTGGAGGCCCTGATGCGTCCATTCTCTCTCTTTCTCAAATATATATATATAGTGTTTATATATATATATATATATATATATATATATATATATATATATATATCAAATAAGTTTGAGCCAGGCATCCCCAATAAATTCAAGTTCTGAATGCTTGATCCCTAGCTGGTGGCAGTTTAGTAGGTGGACCCTTGCTGGAGGTGCACTGCTAAGGGTGGACCTTGGGGTTTGCCAGCCTCTAGCTTTTTTCCAGTGTTAGTTGGTGCACTGTCCTGCTCTTACTCATTTTCTGCTGGAAAGGAGCTGATGTCCAGCCTCTGCTCATGCCATGTTTTTCCCTGCCATCATGGATCTTACCCTTGAGACTAAACCAGAATAAATACTTTCCTTTGACCAGTGAGATGGTAACCAAAACATTACCCATGTTCCAATCTCCCAAAGGTAATTATAATTAGCCTATTATTTTTCAGTATTCCAGTTTTGATTTTCCAGTGCAATTTTTCCTATAGCTTACTTTAACAGAGAACAAGGGAAGGAGCTCCTTCCCACTGCTTCTCCATTTCTCCCTGCCTGCCTCTCCACCCTTTCTGTCTTTCTGTGCTATGTGTGTAACCTATATAAAATATAAACACTAATGTATATATGCATGCATGCATATATTCAATCGTATATATACTTGATGCTTTGAAATAAAGATATTAAAACCTATATGTGGTAATTAGATTTTCCCATTTAGCAATAATATATCAAGAACATATTTTCACACTAATAGAGCTTTATAATAAATTTTCATGTGGCACCAACAACTTATTTAACATTTTACTGGGTAATTTGTTTCCTTACAAGATTTACAATAGAGCCGGGCGTGGTGGCGTACGCCTTTAATCCCAGCACTCAGGAGGCAGAGGTAGGAGGATCGCCATGAATTCGAGGCCACCCTGAGACTCCATAGTGAATTCCAGGTCAGCCTCGGCTAGAGTGAGACCCTACCTCAAAAAACAGAAAAGAAAAAGATTTCCAATAGTAAATACTAACATAGTAATTCATTCATCATATTTGTAGCCAGTATCTATAAAAGAGTTGGTAAACCTCAATGAGACTATTATTTAGTAAAGCCGTAACAGTATTTTAGTAGCTGTCCATCTCTTATTTAGAGTGTCAGAAAACCCTTCAAGTTATGTAGCAAACGTATAGAGATAGAGGTTTTATGAATAGGACTATCTGTGCTGTAACACCTGGGTGAGATTACAAGATTTGGTAAGCTTATTAGTGCTGTAGGAAAAATAATGTGTAAATAAGACTAGAAGCCTACTCCAGAGAGAACTGCAGCATGTACAACTGGAGTTATGATGCACATAGAATTTCACCTTTGGCAAGGGAAGTTCTGGAAACTCTTTGCTCACCGTTGTGAAATGGAATGGTTTCGGTAGCTGGAGGGGGACTATCTGCATGAGGATGGTGAAGGGAGCACGTCATACATATATTTTGCTGCTATTTTCAGAGGTACAGAGCAAATAAAAATCTCAATAGTTCTTACCTTTTGCACAACGGAGATAGTTGTGGAAAAGGTCTGTTTAGTTATAAGCTAGTTTGCTCTTTGACCCCTCCAATGGCTCATCCCACCGGACATCACTGATCCAGTTACAGTTGCTACGAGGGTGTTAGGTTATATGCTGACGCGTTAAAGTGAGATTGAATGCTGAGTAAGAAAACAACAATTCAACGTAACCTAATGACTCTGCCTTTAAGACATTGCTTTTATACAATCCTTTTTTCTTTAGTGTTGTTTTGTTTGCTCTCAGACAGCGTCTTCCTCTGTAACCCAGGTTGGCCTCAACTGAGCAGTTCTCCTGCCTCATCCTTCTGAATACTGGACGATTACAGTTATGCCTTAGATATTCTTGTTCATTTGCCTATATAATTACCATTAGTATTCTTTCAGAGCTTTAAAAATAAAATCGCAGGTCTGGAGAGATGGCTTAGCAGTTAATCGCTTGCCTGTGAAGTCTAAGGACCCTGGTTAAAGGCTCAACTCCCCAGGACCCACATTAGCCAGATGCACAAAGTGGTGCACATGTCTGGAGTTTGTTTGCAGTGGCTGGAAGCCCTGGCGTGCCCATTTTCTCTCTCTTTCTCTCTGCCTCTTTCTCTCTCTGTCTGTCGCTCTCAAATAAGAATAAACAAAAAATATTTAAAAATAAAATAAAATCGCAGTATGATCCTTGAGAAATACCCATAACCAAGTAGTTTGAAATAGATATAATAAAAGCAGTTCCTAACCAGAGATCATTGGTACTGCTAAATTTTTGTATGCATAGTTGTGGGACTTTCAAAGATAGTTTGAAAAGTCCCTTGGTATTTATTTATCTTCTTTGTGGTGTCTTTTGTGGCCTAGAGTAACCTCCCTCTCCTGTCTACAGTGTCTCCTCACCCTGAAGAACTGCCACTGAGGCTCTGACCTTTATAAAAGTATGACTCTATTTCTGATTTTCAGCGGTTGCTTTGTGAGAATAGCAACTCTGTTTTGTACATCTTGACATTTCTACTTTATCACAGGGCTCCATACATATTTCTTGGCTGATAGAATAGCAAATCAAACAGGGTATGAAATATGCCTATTTGTAATGAGTATGTATTATGTATACAAATAAAATAAAATGATAAAAATTATTAATATTAAAATGCCATTGCAAATTAAAAACACTGTATCTATGACAAGTTATTTGAAACTTTATTTTAGATATTTGATCAATCTTTCCAGTTTAAACACATGCTAGTTTGAAACTACCTTGTTTCAGTTAAAAACATGGTATCACATGCATGTCATGTTTCCAGAACTTAGAAAGGAAAGATCAGGAGTGTATAGCTACCCTTATCTACATAGTAAGTTTGAGGAGAGCCTGGAGTATAGGTCACCCTATCGCAAATGTAAATGAATGTACAAATTAAATAAATAGATATTTTTGTAGTTCAAAACAAATAGAGTGTGCCTGTGTGTTTATGTGTGAGTGCATTATTAGAAAAAAAAATGAGGATCCATACATTCTAACATTTACTATTCTTAGGTTAAGTGCCTTTCTTTCATAATGTCTTTTCTTCTCTGACTGTATTAACAACAAATGAAAAGAGAAGAACAGAGGAGAAGGAAAGGTAGGAGAGGAAATGAGAGAGGGCAGGAAAGAAGAGCACTCAATTTCATTGCTCCCTGGCTCATGCAGTCTAAGGATGAGTCCTAGACAGAAGTACGTTTTAACTAGAAGTCAGATATTCCCCAGATGGATGCTGAAGCTAGTCTCTACAAGAGTTCAACCTTGATGAGTGGACTGCATGCCTAGAGCAAGCCCAAGTTATACCTTGAATAAGACTTGCATATGTGGTTATCCCAAATCCCTCAGATTCCATACACTCCACAGCAAAGCCGTAGTTCATCAGCCCACCACATGCCATGCTGGCCTCTTTGTTGTATGGCAAAATTCCACTGCACTGAAAGCTACTGCCAGCTTTTATCAAAAGCATCTAGGACAACTCATGAGAGAAAGCATGGAGTAGGCCGTCAGACTCCCACCTGATGTGTCAGGTGCCCCCTGAGCCAGCCGTATACATTGACACTTGAGGTCTACTAGTCTTAGAGGGAGATAGAAGATATAGAGGGGAAAAGATCAAGGAACAGTGAGTTCCATCTAAGCAGTGTCTTCATAGTCTCCATGTCTATAAGAAAGCCCTCACCCCAAGGCTGAGACGGGAGCATCTGCGGGGGTAATCCCAATATAGCAACTCCACTGAAGTACTGCTTTGGGCCTGCATGCCCTATAAGTAAGCCCTTACCCCAATACTGAGGGAGGAGCATCCAGAGGGGTAATCCCACTATAGTGAGTCCCACTGAAGTGCTGCTTTGGGGTCTCATGCTCTTTAACTGAGGCCAAGATTGAGGGAAGACCAGTCACAGAAACAACTTCTTTGGAGTCTCCAAGCTCTGTAAGTAAGCTCTCACCCTGTGGCTGAGGCAGGTGTATCCGATGAGTAATGTTGACATAGGGCACTCCATCAAAGTGGTTGCTTTGGTGGCTCCATATTCCCATAAATAACCACTTTCTGTGCTCTGCAAGTAATAAACTAATAAACTAATAAACTCATTGGTTCACCAAACTGGTGTTGGTGCAGTCGTACTTCATTCTGCTATCTGAGCCCTATCTGGAGTGAAGATGTATGTGGGTTCATGTCTCCCTGGGGAATAAGTTTCCTGAAGCATTGTCTAAGGGTTTTGGTGATAACAGACATGTCTTGAGCATCCAGGAATTTGTTGAGTATAGAAGAGGCAAAAGCTGCATGAACACACAACATAAAATAACTTCTGTTTCTGGTAAACCTGATGAAGGCCACCCATAATTGAACAAGCAATCACATGGACAGGATGTGGAAGATTGCTTTTCTACCTATAAGACTGGGGGAGGCCCCTCTGAGGAAACTGCTTGAGTTGTGACCCGAGAAGAAGGTACGCTGGGGCCACTTAGAAAAGCAGTCCAAGAAGGCCCATTTGAGTAGCAAAGCACTGAGGAGGGACAAACTCAAGAGGACCCTTGGTGGGCAGGGAACAGAGACAGAAGTGGGGCCAAATGCAGTGAGGATTTTGGCTGGAGATTGGGATGCTCCAACACGTGCTTTAACACTCTGCAGGGAGGCTGCAGACCAAGGAGAGGTGTCCTGAAGAGTCCAACTAAGATGCTCTGGATGAGGATTGCAGCCATACACGTGGCTGGGCTGGAAACAGATTTTGGAAGTAGAGGAAATGGATTTCCCTGATGAGTTGGCTAGGAATAAAAAAGGAAGGGTGAAAAATAACAATAACTCTAAATTTTCACAGCATGAACTGATGTATGGTCAGTGGTTCCCTTTAGTCAGATAGTCTTAAAAAGAACAGATTTAGCGACAACAATGGAGGATTCTATATTGAGACTGGGACTGGAGGGATGGCTTACCAGTTAACTTCCTCCAAGTCAATTTTTCCACATATTTCCATCGCTCAGAGTCACACTGACCAGCCATGCAACTTGACAATAATGACCATGTCAGGGGGACGTTTACAGACAGAGCATGCAAGACTTCTGGAAAGTTCAAATTTCCAGGAGGAATAAATAGTTGTATGTGGAAATTCATCAAAATAATTATAACTATTCATATTACTTGGTAACCACAGAAAACATATTACATGTATATGAACACACATGTTTATTTTTATGTTTAAGGAAGCACAAACATTATAAATAAAGCTATAAGTGCTACAGGGACATATATAGTTTATCAAAACTGTCAGCAGCCACTGATTGCCTCAGCTTAAACGACCCTCACACCAATACAATAAAGGCAATGTCATCCTTCAAATAAATGACAATTATCATCTGTGAGTCATGGAAAAATTCTCATAAACATAACACATGAAATCAGCTTCCAGATGTTTCTGACTGAGCAAAAGTAGATGTTTTATTTATGAGTCATATGGCACACTTGCTTAATTAGAAACTTCCCATGAAACAAATCAGAAACCATCCTGCATTCTTCATTGTGATTACATAGTCAAACTAAATGTGAAGATTACTATCCAATTAATGAAATGTGAAAATTAAATTAAATTAAAATTTAAAATTTGATTGAATATACCAATACAGGGGAGGCAGTTATTTTTTACCCCAGAAAATTATAGATGGACTTTCCATTTCTTTATGAAATTAGTTTAGAGCGTTCATCTAGATATTTTTTACCCATTCCTCATGGTTAGATCCTGGATTTAAAAAGTAGCTAAATGGAACTGCATTCCCAGAGTCACATTTTCACCCACCTGAAAGCAAATGGTACAAGCATGTTATAATACCTTGCCCTTTCAAACTTATTATCATTTCTATTAACTTTTGGAATTCTGAAAAAAAAATTACCCTTTGCTTTTTCTAGGAGTTTATTCTCCTACACAGACAAATACCGAGAGCCAAGCCTCAGGTGGAGAGGGCGAAATCTTATTCCTGTATGTTGCAGCTATTGTCAATCCCGTGGCCAACATCCATGCGTCAATCCTTGCTTGACAACAGAGCTAGTGACAAGGGTAGGTCACAAGGTTCCCAGTTAAATACTGACTTTGATTTCTTCCCATGCTAATTTCCATGGGGACAGAAGTCACATTTATGCCAATGCACATTTATGCCAATGCAACTAGAGTCGCATCCTGAGAAGGTTAGATAAGCATTGAATTTCCTAATCAAAGAAGACAGGTGAAATGAGCTTAAAACAAAACAAAACAAAACAAAAACCTTTTCCCAGGTATGGTGGCTCATCCTTTGATCCCAGCACTTGAGAGGTAGAGGTAGGAGAACTGCCATGAGTTTGAGGCCACTCTGAGATACATAGTGAATTCCAGGTCAGCCTGGACCAGAGGGAGGGAAAAAACCTCAAATGGCCACCCCCCCAAAAAAAATTCCTGTCCTGAACATACAGATGCACTCTTCCAGACACAAAATGGCCTGGATATCCATGACCTGACAGTGCCTGACACTACCTATATAAGACCATCAAAATAGGAGGAAAAGACGATGATATCAAAAATAAAAGAGGCTGATTGTGAGGGGGAGGGGATATGATGGAGAGAGGAGTTGCAAAGAGGAATGTGGGAGGGAGGGAATTACCATGATTTATTGTCTATAATTATGGAAGTTGTCAATAGAAAATAAAATTTAAAAAAAGAGATAGAGCAGCCATACTGCAATAATGAAAGAGTAGCAAAGGCATTCTCTTTACATATACTGGTTACTAAAATGGGGTATAATTATTCTCTCTGGATCTACTGTCTCATAAGAAAAATAAATATCTAGCTCTAAAGGTTGCTGGCAACAAGTTTTTTACTACTTGAAACCCAATACTATGTTGCATTTGAAGGATAATTGACACATAGTTAAATGGATGTGAAGAATATTAAATAGTCAGTTTGAGAAATACACACCCTCATCCAGAGCCCCCCCCCCCAGGACAGCCTCCCATCCCAGAGGACACTTAGTGTGCCTTCGCAGTCCAGGCCCTCCCCACTCTGATCTTATTTCTCATCTCTGACATAATTCCCTAGGTCAGAATTGCACATAAGTAAAACATATACAAATTGTGTTTGCCATTTTTTTGCTTACTTCTTATAACATTTTTGAGATTGAACTATGTTGTTACATGTATCATTAATTTGGTGTCTATTTTTACTTACAGAACACTACTGAAAATTGCATAGTATAAATATATTATATCTGTCTATTTTTAGCATTTGGGATTATGAAGTAAGCTGCCCTAGGCAGTCTTATTCAATGTTTTTAGTGGAGATATGATTCATTTCTATTCCACAAATATCTGTGGATGGAATTTCTTGGTCAAAGGGCAAACGGATATCTAAGAATTCAAAGAAACTGACATCCCATTTTCTAAAGTGGCTCCATCTCTTTAGCACCCTTTCCATATGTGTTATCAGCCTCTAAATCTTTTCATATAACAATCTTACTGGCAGTGTTTTTTAAGAAAGAAAACCATTTATCAGAAATTGTTTTTAACATTCACACAGTTTGCCCTAAAGTAACTGAGGATGGAGTTTGTATTCTGTCATAAATAATTATGATTAAACCAATTATCTAACTCACCAAGAATTTATCTGTCATGCATAGCGACCATGACCTGCAGCTGTCATGAATAGAATACTACAAACATTTAACAATATCATCTACACCCAAGTCATGTAGCAATAAAGATTAACCCCGATGACAAGACAGCATTGTTGTATGTTGTGATTTTTGTCTCTTTTCCTAGTGACCAGTCCTTTCAAACTGAGTTTTTTACACTGCTGGGAAAGATGCTATTCTAATGCATAGGATCATTTAATAATTTACTCAGTAGCATGAATAAAACGGCTGAAGAGGAGGATATTTGTTCTTCCTTTCTTTTTACTCTACCAGTAATGATCATGTTTATAAACCGTGACGACTATTTTTCTTTATCATTCTTTTTCATATTGGGTGACCTATACCAATCCTTGTTCACATATTGCAAGAAATATAAAATTCAAAGGTATGAGAAAAGGCAAAGCTGGGACTTCCTGGTAACATGGAGGCTTAGGAGCCACACCAAACCTGCCTAGGGAGGGATTTAAGCAAAGTACACTCTTCTTCTGAAAAGTGACGGAGTATAGGTTATTCTTAGACAGAGCAGAGAAGCCGGAGAGACCAAGACCCACCAGAAAGGAGGAAAACGGCCAAAGTCTCATTGTGGCGACCGTGGCCTGAAATTCCTGCACCCACCCAGCACAGTGTCCCCAGTCGCCTCAGGCGGCAGCATCAGTAGCAGAGGCCAAGCAACAGAGTTTACAACTCCATTAGCCTCCTTGCAAAGTGAAGAAATCTGAAGGAAAGACAGCTGAGATCAACTAAAGCACTACTGAAAGCGCGAGCAACTCCAGAAGTCTGAACTCTCCCATCCCCCACCATCAGAACTGGGAACCTCCAGCTTTTGGCCCCCAGTGGCAGCAGAGCCAGCAGAGCTGATCAGAGGTGCAGCTGCACAACACGGGGGTATCGAGGCAGGCACTCAGCACTGGTGAGATTGGAAGCCACCCCAAAAGATAACGAGGCTGACTGACAAAAAAGTAAAAAAAACAGGTACACAGTCCTGCAAGAGCTAATCTCTCTTTCCTTGTCAGGGCAGGCTATGGGGTATATATTAGGGGTTGGCTTTACCATTTTCAAATAACCTGCATTTGGGGGTTGAAATAGGAGACAATAAATCACACTCAAATAACAGTTAAAACAAACAAGTAAAGGGAAAGCAGAAAAGACTACAAAATAAGAAGACTGGCAAGAATAAATGCATACCTTTCAATAATAACTCTTAATATCAATGGCCTCAATGCGTGATCAAAAAGACACAGGCCTGCAGACTGGATTAAATGGCAGGATCCTGCCATTTGTTGTCTCCAGGAAACTCATCTCTCAATAAAAGATGGACACTGCCTTAGGGTGAAAGAATGGAAAATGGTATTTCAAGCAAATGGGCCTAGGAAACAAGCAGGGGTTGCTATCCTAATATCTGGCAGGATAGACTTCAAATCAACATTAGTGAGGGAAGGTCATTTTATACTGATTAAAGGAACACTTCAGCAGGAGGACATTACAATCCTAAACATATATGCACCTAACATGGGGGCTCCCAGTTTCATCAAACACTATTAGACATAAGGTCACAGATAACATCAAATACAATTGTAGTGGGATACTTCAATACCCCACTCTCATCAATTGGCAGGTCATCCCAGCAAAAAATAAACAGAGAGACATCTGAATTAAATGATGTCATGGAACAAATGGACCTAACACATATCTACAGAACATTTCATCCAAATGCTGCAGAATATACATTTTTCTCAGCAGCACAAGAAATATTCTCTAAAATAGACCATATATTAGGACACAAAGCAAATCTCCACAAACACAGGAAAGGTTAAATAATCCCTTGTACTCTATCTGACCACAATGGGATTAAACTGCAAATCAGCAACAAGAAAAGCTACAGATCATACAGAAATTCATGGAGACTAAACAGTGCATTACTGAATGATCAATGGGTCATTGAAGACATCAAAAAGGAAATCAATAAATTCATAGAATCAAATGATGATGATAATACAACATACCAAAAGCTTTGGAACACAATGAAGGCAGTCCTAAGAGGGAAATATATAGCTATAAGTACCTACATTAAGAAATTAGAGAGTTTACAAATAAACGATTTAATGCTCTGCCTTAAGGCCTTAGAAAAAGAAGGACAAGGCAAACCAAAAATCAGTATATGAGAAGAAATCATAAAGATTAGGGCAGAAATTAATGAAATAGAAACCAAAAAAAAAAAAAAATCCAAAGAATCAACAAAACAAAGAGTTGGTTCTTTGAGAGGATAAACAAGTTGATAAACCCTTAGAAAATTTGATCAGAAGGAAGAGAGAAGAGACAAAAATTAATAAAATTAGAGATGAAAAAGGCACCATTACAATAGATAATCAAAGAAATTCAGACAATTATAAGGACATACTTTAAGAATATATATGCCTCTAAGCTTGAAAATCTGAAAGAAATGGATGATTTCCTTGATTCATATGACCTACCAAAATTAAATTAATAAATGATTTAAATAGACCTATAACAAGTACAGAGATCCAAGCAGTTATAAAAAGTCTCCCAACTAAGAAAAGCCCAAGCCCAGATGGATTCACTGGTGAATTTTACCAGGCCTTTCCCATATCCTTGCCAACATTTATTGTCATTTGTTTTCCTGATGGTAGCCATTCTGATGGTAGAGAGATGGAATCTCAAGGTAGCTTTAATTTGCATTTCCCTGATGTCTAAGGATGTAGAATACTTTTTAAGATGTTTATATGCCATCTGTATTTCTTCCAGTGAGAACTCTGTATTTAGTTCCTTAGCCTGTTCTTTTGATTGGGTTGTTTGATTTCTTACTGTTCTGTTTTTTGAGTTCTTTGTATATTCTTGATATTAATCCCCTGTCAGATGTGTAACTGGCATAGATTTTCTCCCATTCTGTCAGTTGTCTCTTTGCTCAATTCACTGTGTCCTTTGCTGTACAAAAGCTTTGTAATTCCATGAGATCTCAATAATTGATTAATGGTTTTATTTTCTGAGCAATTGGGATTATATTCAGAAAGTCATTACCTATGCAAATATGTTGAAGGATTCTCCCTACCTTTTCCTCTAGCAATTTCAGAGTTTCAGGTCTGATATTAAGGTCCCTGGTCCACTTGAATTTGATTCTTGTGCATGCACAAAATGTTTATTGCTGTTCTATTCACAATAGCTAGGACCATCCTAGATGTCCATCCACAGATGAATGGATAATTAAGTTATGGTATACCTACACAATGGAGTTCTATTCAGTGGTAATTAAAAATGAACTTATGAAATTTGCATGGAAATGGATGGATCTGGGAAGGATTATACTAAGTGAGGTAACCCAGGCCCAGAAAGCCAAATGTCACATATTCTCTCTTATATGTGGATCCTAGCTACAAATATGTAGACTTGTGTGTGATCTGGAACCAAAACTCAGTAGCAGAGGCCCATAAACTAGAAAAAGACTATAAGGTAGGGAGGAGAGAGAAGGTCTTAAGAGGTTGGTATGGTACATATGTAAGTAGAAGAACAGATTACAGGGAGAGGAAAGGCCTAAGCGAGGTGAGGGGAAGAGATTGTATAAAAGAAGGGCAGAGGGGGAGGGTCAATCAAAATCCAAGATATTCTGAATAAGATATAAGTAAAATACTTTCTTAAATAATGGCACATCAAGAAGCCATGGCTTGTTACTAGAAAATTTTCAGTGCCTTGGATGGCATACCTTCCAGTGAGTCATTGGCCAGGGAGTTCCCTGTTGCCTCCATAACATTACAGGCTATTGCCAAGGCCCTTGGTTTCCCATGAGAAAGAGATGGTAAGACCCTGTTGGTGAAGGCTTCACATGCATGAGTGGCAAAGTCACAGAGAAATCAAGTTGGTGCTGAGCAGAAAACCTTCCCCCTGTAGCCCAGCCAACTGAAAGCTGGAAAAAGCTGCACTGTATGCAGCCCTATGGGAGACAGAAGTCATCAGCAGTGAAAACAGTGGACACTGGAAACCTCAAGTTTGGCCAGACAGGACAAATGACTGAATGAATGCAATAGTGGTATGTCTGCTCTGGATTTAAACCAACTGCTCTCTAATTGGACTGAAGGCCCACACCATGGGATGGAATATGTGCCTGGTACTGAAAACCTAATTAGAAGCCTATGGCAGGGGAGGTCATTAGCCATAGGGGTATAAAGCCTGCTCTTGTCTGGATAAATGCCTATATTACTCTCACCAAATTGCTCTGAAAGCACTACACTTAATGTTTACACTCATATATTAATGCTACTTTCACTTCTGATTAGAGAATCTTCTTTTTTCAGATGGTGATGGCCACTGGGATGACCCAAAAGGCAACATAGCAGAGAAGAAGGGACAGAGGAATGTCCAGCACTGAAACATCTCACATGCTCCAAAGCTCAGGGCCCATTGCAGAAGAGTTGGCAGAAAGAATATAAGAGTCAAAGGAAGGGTACCACTCCTTACATACAACTGTCTGGACAGAATTTGGCCTCGATATACAAGACCTCTCAGTGTCTAGCAATACCCACACAAGACCCTCATAATAGGAGAAAAAGATGATGACATAAAATTAAAAGAGAAACTAATGGAGAGAGGGAGGGGATATGATAGAGAACAGAGTTATGAATGAGAAAGTGGGAGAGGGGAGCTAAAGGGAGGGGAGGGAAATACCTTGGTTGGTTCTCTATAAGTATAGAAGTTGCCAAAGCTGGGAGGATCTTAGCCTGATTCTGTGCACGTGGTTTTATTTTTATCAAGTTGTGAGTGTGTGTATGGATTTGCACAGCGTGTTTTTTCACCACCCACAGAGACTGGCATCAGTGAACTGCTCACAGTACAGTTTCTCTGCCACCTTCCCAAATCTTCATGCAATCTGACATTCTCATGTTTTCTCTCTTAAATACAGCCCTCCTATTAGTCTAGTTTGGAGAGACAGTCTCACTGTTAACATATATACCTTGTTCTAATGTGCCTTTTCATTACAGGAGGATCTGCTCTCAAAGTGTACCATCTCTGGGGGGCATGATGGGGTTTCACCAGCTTATGTCAGCTCCATGGTATCAAGTACACAACAAGCATGGTAGCTGTGGAGAAATATCGGTCTCCTCACATCACAATGTGATTATGGTGGCCTTGTTCCATGCACTGCTTGGTCACAGATAACTCCTCGTTTTATCAAAGATGGTTTTACATTTTAATATATGTTTTCATTATGAGTTCATTTCCACAACAAAAAATGAAAGTGCTATTTTACAATGCTAAGATTTGGAATACATGTTTGTGCCTTTGATTTTCCATACATTTTAACTCTACATGGACTCCTTACAAGCATGTAAGGCAGGATGAGTTGACCTAATGTGTATCAATTATAGAAATGTTAAGTTAAGCTGGGTGTGGTGGCACACACCTTTAATCCCAGCACTCAGGAGGCAGAGGTAGGAGGATCGCCACGAGTTCAAGACTACCCTGAGACTCCATAGTGAATTCCAGGTCAGCCTGGGCTAGAGTGAGACCCTACCTCAAAAAAAAAAAAAAAAAAAAGAAAAAAGAAAAAAGAAAAAAGAAATGTTAAGAGATCCTGAGATAACACCAAATGTTCTGGCTAGTGAAAATACTATTGGCTCCATTCCCATCCCACATGTGGGGAAATTTCTTGAGGATTTTCAAAGGCTGTGCTTAGCTTTGAAGGCATGAGGATCTCAATGATAAAGAGGAAATGGAGAAGTCTCCTCACAATATTCTGGGAGAGCCTCTAGGGTGACTCTGAACAGACTCTTCTCTAAGGAGAATGCAAATAGGAACAGGTCTACTTTGGGGTTCTGGACCACTTGTCTGTGTATGTGAGTGTGCGTGTGTGTGTTATTGTGTATTATGTATGGCATATGCACATGACGCACGTAAATGTGAAGATATGCATACTGTGTGTTTGTGTGGCTGCATGCAGAGGCCAGAGGAAAACTTCCAGTACCCTTCTTTCTTTCTTCCTTAACTTAGAATTGCCAATTCCTAACTGAGAGCCACGGGAATATCCTGATCTCCACACCTTTCCCCCACCAATGGACTCGGGTGACAGATATATGGCCAAGCCCAGATTTATTTGTTTGTTTATTTGTGAGAGAAAGAGGCAGAGAGAAAAAGAGAAAGAGAAAGAGAGAGAGAGAGAATGAGAGAATAGGCAAATCAGGGCCTCCAGCCAATGCCAACAAACTGCAGATGCACGTGCCACCTTGGGCATCTGACTTACATGGGTCCTGGGGAATAGTGTTTTACAGGCAAGCACTTTAACCACAAAGCCATCTCTCTAGTCCCAAACCCAGATTTTTTATGTTGGTTCTTGGAGGTCAAATTCAGGTGCTCTTAGGTTGTCTAATGCCCTCCCAGGCCCTCATGCTTAAGTGGAAAGTGGCATTGATCACTGAGCTCTCATCCCAGTCCTAGACTCTTTTGGTTGTGTTATATCCTATTGTTTAAAACAAAGCTCATTAGAACCACACAAATTATGTCCTTGGTTCTTCCTGGAGGCCATTCTTTTTGATCTATGCATGGAACAGCTGTGAGATCATTATAAGATAGCACAGCAGCCAGGACGTGTTCACTGCTCCTCCCTGGGGTACAGGTCATGCCTCCAAGGATATGGTCATGCGTTCTAGGCTACCCAAGCTCTTATGGATGATCTCACACTTTCTATTTGAAACTTTTCCATTTTATATTACTACTGTAACGAAGTCCCATATTACCCAATGAAGGCAGCATCCCAAGACAATGCCAGTTAGGATTCAGCAGCATCCCAAGTCACCCCTGGACTCCAGTACCCAATGCATGAAAAGCATATAGCTTTTTCTAACCTCTTTCCTTACTCTATACACTTGGAGAATGTGCAGAAGCCACTCTTTTTCTTGATTCCATTCCCTGTTTCAAGAATGGTACTTTCTAGTCCATGTTCACAAAATTCATTGAATGAAGATCTTGAGCTTACAGCTATATCAAATGACTCTCCACCGACCTTTATCGAAAGGAAAGAGATCTAGGAGGAGTCAAGGCTTGAGGAGAGATGGGAACAATGCTGTAGTCTCAACAAAAGCTATAAAACATCTGGATGGAGTAACATTCACTGTGCTCAAAGCTGCAAAGTCTTCAGCATCAAAGAAGTATGAAAATTAATTATTTGTGTCCTTGTGATTTTCAGCTATATTATGGACTCAGAACTTCTAGATTTGCATTTGAATCACGGCTTTGAGCCTTCTTGTATTGTCCAACCATGAAATCACACACTGGAACCTTCATTAAGCATTAGCTTCCTGGAAGTGTTGTAAAAGTGTTTAAAATACCAAAACTTGTTCTAACATGCTGGGAGCATCATTAGCATTGGGTGGAGGAGAAAGTAATGAGATTATCTGAATGAAGTCACTCCTCTCCAGCTAGCAGAGCATTTGCATGGCGCCGATACGCCAGTGCCTGGATTCTAAGACAGACACATTCAGCTAAATGAATTATCTGCAAGCAGGAGGACAGCTAGCCTTTAAAGTTCTTCTGATTGGTACCAAAACATGAGGGAAACAATCCAGATGTCTTGGTTAAAGAATTGGAAAGGCAGGGGTCCCTTATTCTAGAATAGAGCTTTCCCTCACCCCTGACCTCCTTCTCCCACCCCAGTGGCGGACCTTGAGGATGACTCTCTGTTCTGTCCTGTGCCTTTCCCCAGGGGTACAGACACAAAATGTCTTCATGACGCAAAATCAAATCAGGTTGCCATCCATCCACTTAGCAGAACACAGAATGGGTTTTTAATCTCTAAGTGTTAGCATCTAGTTAGGTTTCCCCCAGACCAAAATGATCTTTCAGGAAGCATTTGTTGTCCTTTTGTTGATTCTTAGAAGAACATTGCACCACTTCTCCATCTAATTAAATTCCCTGTGTGTTTTCAGGGGTACTTAAGAAATATTTAGGAGGTTTTCTGATGGAGGAGACTTCAGGTCACCGGAGGAAACTCTGGTTACAGGAAATGACACAGGAATCTGCATATCTCACTCTTACATCTGAGTGATCTTTATGTGATTTGGAAATTCCACAGTGATTGTCCTATGTGGTCCATAGAGTTCAATCTCCCCATGAGAGTTGGATGTTACCCTTTTATGTCAACCATGACTTATGGTACTTTTGCAAACATACAGCTCTGGTACCAATCTCCAAATGTCTGTGAAAATTGGGAGTTCTTCTTTTTTCCTGTAATCAGTACCATGATGGAGAATCTAACTGCTGGGTGGCAATGATACATAAGTGTTAACTGACTTTCCTGCCATCAAACAGGATCAAGCCAGTGGCTATAAAAAGGGATGGCAGTACCCTTAGGCACATAACAGAGTGGGAACATCTCCAAACACAGGGAGCTGAAGCCAGCCTCCATGTGTCCACATAGGGGATTAAATTTCATCTCCCCAAACTCATTCTTCTATGGAAGATGTCTGGATTTTCTGAAATATTCAACATTAATTCCAGCTTGGACAGGTACGAAATAAAATTCAGTAAGGTGTAGATTAAGTTTACAAAGAGATGTGTGCCCATTTTCTAAGCCAAGAACTAGAGTCACATCCTGGTCCAGATGAGACTAACTTGTTAGTATTATTTATATTATTTATTAAAATTGTGAAGAATGCAAACATTTTGTGTCTCAGATTTTTTTCTCAAAATTTTGAAAATTTGTATATACTCAGTAAGGTGCCTTGAGACATGACCAGACCCTAAGCAAATAATTCATTTGTGATTCATATACTTGTATATATAGCCTGGATATAATTATATTTATTTTAATATTTATTATGCATGAAACATGGTTTCATCGGGTTCACAATTTGAAGTGTCATGTTGAAGGTCAAAACATTCCAGTCCTTGAAGCATTCTAGACTGTAGATTTTTAGATTAGGGATGTTAACCTGCACAAATACACAAAAGAGAAGACAGATGGATGTTATAATGATGTAGGACACTTTACTGATGTGTTTTAAATTATGATGCTTTAATCAGAAAATAAATCCTTTCAACAAATAAGGTAAAGCAGTTAATATTCTGCAAAGTAATTGGAACTTGCCCCATGATGCTCTTTCTGCAAAAGGGCTAAATCTAGAGCGAACAAAACTGATTGGATGCATAAAGCCATTGTGTGAAATAATGTGCTGGAAAAATTGCTCTCCTCAAAGCTGACATCAAAACGAATAATCAATAACCCTTAACCTTTTCTCCAATGATCTATCCTCACAATGAACATTTGAATAGAAAATTCTAATAATTAGTGAACCCCATAAGAAATTCTACCTTAGAGCACAGTACTATTTCTCATACATTTCATTCTGATATCATTATAGATGTTTGCATTTTCACAAAAACAAGCAAACATAGAATTTAGATCTTCTCCCCTATTCACAGGAATACTCCTGCTTAGTAGTAAACGGCAGTAATGGAACAAAACATTACAAATTATATAGACTTTGAAATGAGAATGACCTCGGTTCACGTCTCAGCACTCCTGCTTACACAGCAGTAAGCCTCGGCCCTCTTATCTCTAAAACATAGAGGCTTTGCAGTGCTTCTGTGAGAATATAAAACCTGTGGTGTAATATAATGGTGCAGACGCTCCCTGCTGGAATGAGCTTGCTTTGCTGTCAGTTACTTCACTGACTTAGCTAGTGAGAAATGTGATTGTCCAAGGTGCTGAAAAGTCACTGCCTAGGTATTGTATAGAGGGAAGAAAAAGAGTGGATGAATTATTTGAATTTTGGTTCATCAAGTAAATACGCAAGACTTCATATACATGCTGTACATATAGCCTGGATGCAGTTGTTGAGAGGACTGAGGTAATATATGGTTTTTCCTCATGAGAACAATAATGGTTGTGTTACATAAGAGATGATTGCAGCAAGACCTGGTGGCTACCCTGGAGGCTGAGGCAGGAACAGTAGGAGATTGAGGCTTGTTTTGTCTATGCATCAAGTTCCAGGCCAGTCTGTGCAATTTACTGAAACCCTCTTTCAAATTAAAAATTAAAAAGACAATTGGACTGCGGATATAGCCCATTGGTAGAGCACATGCCTAGCATGTGTAAGGCCATATGTTCAATCCTCAATAGTCAGAAAGAAAGAGGAAGGAAGGAAGGAAGGAAGGAAGGAAGGAAGGAAGGAAGGAAGGAAGGAAGGAAAGAAGGAAGGGAGAGAGGGAGGGAGGGAAGGAGGGAGGAAGGATGGGAGGGAAGGAGGGTGGGAGGGAAGGAGGATGGGAGGAAAGGAGGGTGGGAGGGAAGGAGGGAGAATGGGAGGGAAAGAGGGAGGAAGGAAAGAAGGAAGGAAGAAAGAGAAAGAAGAAAAAGAAAGAAAAGAGAGTAAAAGGAGGGAAGGGACAGAGTGATTGAAGGAGTAAAGAAAGGAAAGAGGGATAGAAAAGAGAAAAAGAGAGAGCAAAGAGAATTACAAAGTTACAACTCAGCCTTTAGGTCACAAGACCTAGAAACACAGAGAACAGGGAAGATGGTCAGAGTGAAAACAGTAGCGTGTTTGCTGATATCAGTGGACCTAAAGTTAATAATGTGTTCAGGCGATTATGGACAGAAAAGCCCTTTGGTCAGGAATAAACCAGATGACCCAGCCTGGGTTTTCTAGTAAAGACCAGGAAAGTAGTTATGTTGCTTTTATTTGGAGATATTTTCCCTAATTCTAAGTAGTGTCACCATGTGTCAGTAGCAGGAGGTCCAAGACTTCCATTCTTCTTTTGAATGAAGACAGATCATATAAATCATAAAATACAGCATCTCACCCTTGCTGGCACCTGTAGTCTACTTCGTATATTTACTTTATACAATTGACTCCCTCTTCACCAAGATGAGCTTACTATGCTCCTTACCTTGACCAACTTTAGACAGGGTTCTTTCTAATTATAGGTGCCTTTTTTGTTACTTTGAGAGAGAGAGAGAGAGAGAGAGAGAGAGAGAGAGGGAGGGAAGGAGGGAGGGAGGGAGAGAAGGAGAGAAAAAGAGAATGGGCATGTGAACAAACTGAAGAGGTGTGTGCCCCCTTATGTGCATGTGGGACCTTGCCTGCTTGTGTGTCTGGCTTACATAGGACCTGAAGATTCAATCATGAGTTCTTAGGCTTCACAGGCAAGGACCTTAGACACCAAGACATCTCCACAGCCTTCGATGCCTTTTCTTAAACCAATTACTTTATAAAAATGACAATCCTAAATGTTTGCTCTGCTTCTTTGAGATAGCAATCTTTTACCCTCTTGCCAATTCAATACTCTAGGAGTATCTTTCACAAGGATTTGAAAGCCTGTCATTTGTAAGGCAATTGTCAAGAAAGGTAGCACCCTACCTCTCAGACATAGTTGGTCCCTAATTCAGTAAGTTACAAGTAGCAAAGAAGAATGACCTAATGACTTTTCCCTGCTCCCTCACCACTGTCATTCAGTACCAATCCATGTGATCATGTCTATATGGAAAATCTCCCACTGCTTATATTAAAGGAGTGGGTTCCTTCCCTCTTTCCTGTTGTGATAGTGTTGAGAAAACTTTTCCTTGCTTGCAGTTATTTTTGTGGAACTGTAGATTAAACCTAGCGCTTCATGATAATCAAGCTTGCTAAAACTGAACTATATCATCAGCCTTTGTTTTACATTTTTTATTTTGAGATAGAGTCTAGCTACATAGTACCTCAGGCTAGCCTTGAACTTTCAATCTTTCTACTTCAGCCTCTGTAGTAGCTTGGATTACAGGCCTTTCACTGCCAGGCCTGGCCTCCCTTGCCTGACTAACATTTGTGGAGCAATTTTTTTTCATTTACAAACACATGAAGGCAAGGTCAAGGCCATTGGGTCAGTTTGTATTATCATTATGTCTCTGGAACCAAGACAAGAGATTCAATCATTATTCTTGAACAATAAATTTTGTCTTGTCAAGACAGTTGGAAAAGGCTTTGTCTCATGCCTTTAATTAGCTGTGAGACCTTGAACAGGTCACTGGTACTCTTAAGTATTAATGTACCTTGTAAGATGGGAAAATGTAAATATTCTGATATTATAGGTGAACAGCAAAGGTTGAATTAGTGTATATAATGTCATAGCAATATCAAAATCCTTTGGTACTTAATAGTAAATTTTGACCTACTAAACTCAGAATGTAATACATGGTTATTTTAAAAGTTCATGGTTTTTGTAAAACAAAAATGAAGATTAAAGAAAATTTAGGAATTCTGATAATAATAAGGAACAAACAGAGAAAGAAGAGGAAAGAAAGACAGAGAGAAGGAAAGGAAGGAAGGGAGAAAGGAAGGAAAGAAGGGAGGGAGAAAGTGAAGGAGGAAAAGAGGTAAGAGTAGTTCAGAGTTTGGCCTCAAGGGGAATGAAATGGAAGAGTATGGAATCAAACAAGATAACTGGAATCCACAGGCTTATTAGGCTTGTTTTACAGTGTCTGGAACTGAACCCAAGGCCTCCTTGAGCTAACCAGTAAGCTACACGAGGTAGAAGGGAACAAGGCGTATCATGTCAGTTGTGATCAGATTACATCTTTGACTTATTGAAGGATGTGGGCAGCATTTCCAGAAAGACGGCATCCATGTGTTGTGCCTCTTCAATACTCCAGTGATGTTTTCCACGGGGTTGCCAGCCAAGAGTCTTCATAAGAGAGAGGAGTACCCACTCCATGTCAATGATCATATATCTTGGCACTGAGGTACATGTGTAGAGCGAGGAAAGGCAGTTAATGGAAGTTTAAATACAGTATGTAGTCCAGGACAGTGTCTGATAGTATTAAGAAAAAAAAATTTAGAGAAGTATACAACTAGGAAGCCAATTTTAGCTCTGATGTGTGGTAAACTGCCTCCACCAAAAGGTGGAAAGTAAAATAAAATGGCCAGCCCCCATTTCCACTAGGGTGTGTTGCAGAAGGACCTTTGAGTCAGTGACCAAAGAGGTTTATTCATTTACAAAGAAAGCCAGGAACACGTGAGCTATTTCCATAGCAGCGGTAAGTTACTCCTGAGGCAGTGAGGAAGAAGCAGAGGACTTTTGAAGAATGACTCTCAAGAAAGAACAAACCATATGGCTCTGTATGCACAGGGGCAGCTGTGGAAATTTCCAGAAAGGCATTAAGTTGTCTGCAGAAAATATAAGTTCTTAATGCATATGTTGATTGTTTTTGCCATTGATTCATTCTTTCAGGAAGTAATGTCTTCATATTCACAAAAACAGAATTTGTAAGCCAGATGGTAAAATTCTAGTGAGATACAAGGTTGACTAGATCAGGTATGTCATGTGCGTGCATGCGTGCATGCATGTGGGTGTGTCTGACAATGAGGATTCATACCAGAACTATATTTCATAATACTTAGGACTTTTCTGAATACTTCATGCCTAAGTCTTTAGTAAATTATATGTGGTCCCATTTGGTGATGTGGTTTCACTCATTTTCAGTTTCTCATTTTATTTCCTTCCCACAAGTAAATGAATCCCTCCAGAGAGTTTTATATATTAATGTCCAGACCAAGTAGACGCCAGACACTCATTTCAGCCAACCTGATATTTCCTTGAAAATTCGCCTTTATGATTTTTTTTGTTTATCCTTCAAATAAAATTTATTTCTTCAGCATCCTAGAATTCCAGACTCTTCTTAAATTTTCTTATAAGGTAAAGCCAGCACAAGTCCCAAAACTATGAACGTTCCCAGGGTTACATGTGCAGTTCATGGCCTGCTTCCCTCAGCACACCCCTCCGTGGATCTCTCCTCACCCAACGGACTCACCTCTATTCCACGCGGATAGCTACACGATGTGTGCATGCTGCAGTTACCTTCTCATTGCCGATGGGAGAAAAAGGTTGTCTCAGCTTACAGCCTCAAGGAGATGTCCCATCACATCAGGGTAGAAGATAGCAGAACAGAAGCTGGGCATCACATCTGTCATAGCACCTGGCAGGTAGCAACACGAGTGGGTGAACTAGTGCTGGCAAGCTGGGCTAAAATCTTCAGTGTCTGCCCCAGTAACACACCTCCTTAGCAAGTCTCCCCCTACTAAACTGCTACCAGCTGAGGATACAGTATGAGTCTCAATCACAAACACATGAGCCTGTACTCACATATACAAACACCCCCCTTTTTTCTCTCCCTCTTGTACACATGCACACACAAGAAATAAATTCATAAATTAAATAAGTGGTTTTATAAAATATTTTATTTTTCTTTATTTATTTGAGAGAGAGAAAGAAATAGGCAGGGAGAGAGAAAGAATGAGTGCACCAGGGCCTCCAGCTGCTGCAGATGAACTCTAGATATGTGAATCCCCTTGTACATCTGGCTTACGTGGGTCCTGAGGAATCAAACCTGGGTCCTTTGGCTTTGCAGGCAAGTGCCTTAACCGCTAAGCCATTTCTCCAGCCCAAGTGTTTGTTTTTTTTTTTTTTAAACAAATAGGTGAGGTAAGATCCTAAGTTATTGCTTGCTAATTGAGTTTTATTCAAAAGACAAGTGATCATACCCATATCTTCATAACATGTAGTTTTGTAATGAGTAAAAGGCATTCCCAAAGTTAGGCTCTTATCCTCACACCGAGGGCTGTGAAAGATATCAATTTGAAGAGATGGATTGATTTCAGGTCCTTGAGCAAGACATTTCTGGGCTGGTTAACTATCAAGAAGATTCTAAAAAATGACAACTCAGAGGAGCAGAGAAAATTCATATATGCAAGTTGTCTGGTAAATAGTATGAGAAGGATGAGATCAGAGATTAGAGGGACAGGCCTGCTAAAGGATGGTCAGGTTGAAGGAAGGGCAACCAATGCCCTCTCAGTCAACTGCCACAACACAGGGGCAACCACCACCGCCTCTCACCCGAACTGTGGTGCTTGTTGCCTTTCTCCCTCCTTGCTTCTGTGCTGAAACCCTTACCACTGGTTGTTAACCGAAGCTGCCAGGATTGTTTTTAAACATAAGCTGGTATATGTGCCTCTATTCTTATATACAAACACTCTCTCTCTCTTTCTCTCCCTCTCTCTTTCTCTCCCTCTCTCTTTCTCTCTCTCTCTCAAGAAATAAATTAAATAACTGATTTTTAAAATATTTTATTTTTCTCATCCAGCATCAACTCTACAATGTGACCCCACTTTGCTTAGACAAAGGGCAAAATCCGTGCATGGCTTATACAACTCAGCTCTTCTCTCTGCCTACAGTTTCTACTTGTATTTCCTTAATCTTCTCCAGCCACACGGCCCTCTTTGATATTGAATATAACAATAACACACTGTATTTGGGTACTGGCAATTTCATTTTCAACACTCTAATTGTGTGCTTTCTTTCCAAATTCCTGGAAATTCACTTTTGTCCATATGATAGGGAAATATTTTATATTTAAATATTTTACAAAATTTTCAATTCCTAAGATGATCAATCTACTCAAGATATGCTGTTTATTAAAGCTAACACTCATAAAGTTAGAATTATTTAATTTTTCTAGATTCCATAAACCAAAACAAATTATGTGATTTGTAACATATTGGATTTTGCATCTGGTATTCTTTGTTTTTTAAAATTATTTATTTCTTTACAAGCAGAGATAGAGAAGAGAGAGAGGGGACAGAGAGAGAAAAAATAGGCAAGCCAGGGCCTCCAGCGGCTGCAAATGAACTCCAGATGCATGTGCCACTTTGCATCTGGTTTTACGTGGATACTGGGGAATTGAACTTAGGTTGTTAGGTTTTTCAGGCAAGTGTCTAAACTATTGAGCCATCTCTCCAGCCCTGATAAATATTTATTTATCCAATAGTTGAATGAACATTTTCTGAGTGCCATCTATATGCCAGGCCCTGATACTAAACATCAAAGTCTTGTATCCTATTATCCATTGCAATAGATGAAACTCAGAGGTAAAACTAAGTAAAAGAATTACAGAGAATCCAATGTAAATATCATTTTACCAAATACTCGGTATGAAAAGAAGTAGGCACTTATGTATGTCAAGAGCTTTACATCAGTGAGCTCATTAGGCCCCTGTAAAGAAGCAAAAATTTACATTTTTAATTTTAGCCCAGAAGGGTTTCCTGGTAGGCCTAAGAATGGAATAAGATGTAAATTTAGCACTTGATCTATCAGGTCCCAAATTCCATGACATTATTGCTATATTATACTGTTTCTTTCAGAAGCAGTACTTAAGTAGCCTCTTTTGGAAATAAAGAAACAAGTTCAGAGAGATTACATGATTTGTGAATAACTTAACTAGCCAGAAAACTATAGCTAGTAGCCTTGAAAAGTAGCTGAATATCACTGAGGAGAAGTAAGATTGTGTGAGATTATGTCAAAATGGTGGAGGTATCTGTTAGAGGAAGAGATGTGTGCGTGTGTTGAAACACATGTGAAGTCTTTGTGGAAGAGATAAGAACTGAGCTGAATGTCCAAACAAATAAAAGAGAGCAATGAGAAGACAATGGCCCCAGAAACACAGCTAATGGATGCTCAGAAACGGGCATCCAGGCATCCGCGTTCAAGGGCAGTGTGGAAACTGGCCAGGTGATATTAGTGTGTGAATTGGGCATTGGAAACCCGTAAGGTCAGCGGCTCTGAGAACTCCTTAATGCCAAGATTAAATGCTTAAAAGTAAAATAAAGATTTGAGTTGAGGGAGGAGCCATGCTCAGTTTAAACATGAATACATTCATACCCAATCACAGAGGAGGAGAGCTCTTTCATTTCAATAGTGTTCAGCTGATATCACCAGTTGGATGCCAGTGTTCAGCTGCCCTTCTCATTTTTCCTTGCTTTATGCAGTTCAGGCCCCAGCCCATTGGATGAAGGTGCTCACATTCAGGGTGACCCCAAAAGACACACCCAAAGTTGTGCTTAACTCCTGTCCTAATAGTTTCTGAGCCCAATCAAGTTGACAATCAGAATTAACTATCACAGCCTCCTCTGTGCTAAGAAAGTGCTTGATCACTGAGCTATATCCTCAGTAATTTATTTTTTACATTTCATTTTGAGGTAGGATCTTACCAAGTCCCCTAGCCCTTGAGCTTGTGCTCCTCCTGCCTCAGCCTCCTGAATAACTTGGGTTATAGGCCTGGATCACCAGGACTCGAGCATAGAAAGTGTTGCATATTTTAATGTACTGCAAAGAAAAGCAAAGTCCTGCAATTCATAAAATTGCTCCTACTGAACTTTGGGTATTCTGCACTCCTTTATGGGCCTAATGTGTTATTAAAAGGATGATACACTCCAGAGCATTTCCTCTTCTATTGCCCATGGTTTGTCTGAATACATGTGAGTATTAATTCTGCCAGAACACTGAAGTGATGACTAATAGTCTTGTGCTTTTTCCTCAAAGAAATTAGACTCAAAGGCAAATAATTATACAAACTCCTGAACACCCGTTGTCTTTAAAATGAATTAACCAGACTGGAAAGATGGCTTAGTGGTTAAGGCGCTTGCCTGTGACACCTAAGGACCCACGTTTGACCCTCCAGGACCCACATAAGCCAGATGCACAAGGTGAGGCAAACATGGAAGTTTGCACATGCGCACAAGGTGGCACATTTGCCTGGGATTTGATTGCCATGGCTGGAGGCCCTGGCATGCCAATTCTCTCTGTGTGTCATAAAATAATTATAAAAATGCATTAATCATTTTATGATCATGGTAATTTTCGTATGAAAATTTATTAGGAGAATAATGGACCATGTATGGGCAATATATTTTAATTTTGTTCTGTTCACTAAAACTTCTAAGGTGAACAATTAGAGACAGAGTAAAAGGAAAGAAAAATATAATGTCTCATATGGACAGCCTATATCCAAGAATAAAGGCTAGTGGCTATAGTGTCTTTACTTTACCAATAGTTATAATCCTTCCAACATAAACCATCTCCTTCTCTTCTCTTGAAGAGAAAAGCCTTGCAAGTTATTGACTTACCTGACTTACTGACTCTGGCTTATTAGACTGAATAACTTGAAGATATCTTTCTTTCTTCTCTCTTCAGACTGAGGTATGTGCCCATAGCATAGATTGCAGTACACCTGGACCTCCATGGTGCCATGTCTTCACTAAGAGCTCTGCTGCCTTGGGGGAGCCTGCCAAGGCAGGTGTTTTGTGATATCTGGTCCATCACTCTGAAGATTTTGCTTTTTTCTGTCAGACAACTTACTGGGCTCTTCTCCAGTCTCCATTTTCTCATATTCACAAAGAAAGCAGTTACCTTAATCTGGATCCACTTGAAAATGCTTACACATCCAAACCATTTCCATGTGATAAAACTTAACTGAAACTCTGCTGATCTAGCAGGGGAGGGAAAGGGGGAAGGGGCACAAAAACTGGAAGCATTTCAGGGATTCAAATGTGGATGACAATAAAGGAAGCACCATAATTTACTATTTATTCAACAGGTGTGGTGCACAGACGGACATGGTGCCTTGAGAGTCAAATACATTATAACCATCTGGTTACAGGAATATTCATAATCTCACTTGAATGTATACTGGAGGCTGAGGTAGGAGGATCATTTGAATTGAGAAGTTCAAAGCCAGCCTGGGCAACAGGGTGAGAGTCTGTCTCTATAAATCTGTAATTGAGAAGCAAAACATGTGGTGGTGTCTTGAGCCGTGTGTATCTTGTAGGAAATGTACCCGTGTGTATCTTGTAGGAAATGTTCATCCACTGGGATCATCATGTGCCTCCACTCTGAACAGTCATTGACAGATACGCTCTTGGTGATTCAGTAACTAAATCAAAGGACTGCGTTGCACCCACCTTTGCTTTGCTGGGACAAAACACAGGGTCAAAAGCAGCTGGGGCTGGAGAGATGGCTTAGCAGTTAAGGCATTTGCCTACAAAGCCAAAGGATCCAGGTTCAATTCCCCAACACCCACATAAGCCAGATACACAAGGTGATGCATGCGTCTGGAGTTCATTTGCAGTGGCTGGAGGACCTGGCATGCCCATTCTCTCTCTCTCTGTCTGTCTCTCTTTCTCTCCCCCTGCCTATTTCTATCTCTCTCTCTCTCTCAAATAAATAAATAAGTTTAATTAAATAAATAGTTTAAAAAAAAAGAAAAGAAAAGAAGAAGCAGAAGCTGGTGGGAGGAAAGGGAAGACTCATCGTGGCGGGGAAAGCATGACAGGTATCTGGGCATCACAACTTCTCACCTGTCAGCAGCAGGATAAGAGAGAGCAGCCAGAACGAACAGGTCAGTACACCTGAAGTTCCACGTGCAGTGACACACTGCCTCCAGCAAGATTCCATCTACTAAAGGCTCTGTCTTTGAAGTGAGCATGAGGCTTAATCATCAACACCTGAGACTGTGCTGGGGGACAGTGTACATTCAAACTACCACAGTCAGTCTCATACATCAGCATCGTCCAACATGCGGCAGCAGGCTGACTGTGAACAAGACTCAAACTTGTTCCACCTAGGAGAAAAACTACCCTGAAAAATAAAATGCCCGCATCAGGCAGAAAAGACCGTCTCTGTCTACAAAACGTACCATATCCAGGACTGGTTCTTTTTTCTTTTAAAAATAATTTTATTTTTATTTATTTGTAAGGAGAGGGAGAGAGAGAGAGAGAGAAAGACAGAGAGAGAGAGAGAATGGGCATGCCAGGGCCTCTAGCCACTGCAAGTGAGCTCCAGATGCATGTACCACTTTGTTCAGCTAGCTTTACATGGGTACTGGGGAATCAAACTCAGGTTGGTAAATTTTGGAGGCAAGTACTTCCACCACTGAGTCATCTCTTCAGCCCCCAGGACTGCTTCTCTGAGGCAGCCAAGATTTAGAACTTAATAAAATCATAAAAGCATCAATATCTGACTCCAGGACGCGATGATATAAAGGAGAATGAGAAAGGTTTTATTTTTTACTTAAATTTTTTTGTTCATTTTTATTTATTTATTTGAGAATGACAGAGAGGGTGAGAGAAAGAGACAGAGAGAGAGAGAGAGAGAGAGAGAATGGGCACGCCAGGGCTTCCAGCCACTGCAAATGAACTCCAGACGCATGCACCCCCTTGTGCATCTGGGTAACGTGGGTCCTGGGGAATCGAGCCTCAAACCGGGGTCCTTAGGCTTCACAGGCAAGCACTTAACCGCTAAGCCATCTCTCCAGCCCAAGAAAGGTTTTAGAGAAGCTGCACAAACACATTTTTAAAAACTTTTTGGTTTCACAGCAAAATTAAGAGATTTTTTTCATATAACCTCTTCCTCATTGTCAATATTTCCCATCCAAAAGGTACATTTAGAACAATCAAAGCCATCCAAGGGCCATAGTTCCCATCAGAGCTCACTCAGGACTGTAGTCCATGGTTTGGTGCAGTGTCCACGTGACAATATTACACAGACCAGCATCACTGCCTTAGGGAGTCTCTACCCTCTGCTGTGTCTCTCCCTGCTGCCAATCCTTGGTAATCTCTCGTTTCCTCATCCCTATAGTTTCACACTTTCTTTGAGAAAAAGGTGCTGTAGATGGCACAGAAATCATATGTCAAGCCACCTCTTCAGGCTGCTTTTTCCACTTAAGTGCCGCACATTTCAGTTTCTTACATAGTTGTATAGGTGAGACCTTCACAATGATGACTGCTAGTCCATTGTCCAGCTGAGCCCCAGTTAATTTATCCACTCACCTCCTGAAGGCCATGTTTGCTGCTGTAAACATCACATTGCAAACCAGTTTGCCATTCATCTTTAATTTTGGCATTGTTAATGGAATTAACAGGTCCAGTAATCGTTACAATAACAGATAAGTGTAGAGACCACCTAATTAATAACAAGGAAACTGTAATTTGATAGTTTGTTTTTGTGAAAATGACAGAGTATTGGGCTTTCTGACCCTCCTTTCATTCATTTTTATTCCTTTTATTATTTGCCAACTGAAGAGACTGAAGGTTCATTACTTTTTTTTGTAAAACATCTTGCATAGAGGAGAGCTCAGAAATTAAAAATAATCTCTCAAGTTAATCTTCATAAAATCATATATTATTTTTCATTATTCATAATGGATTGAAACATCTTTGTAACATGCTAATCCTTAAATGATTTTTGCAGAGTGCCTTGTACTTATTACTATAGAAACTCTAGAACAATTATTCTGAGCATTGATATCTCCCTGTTGGAATTGAGTACTTAAGGTAAGTGTAAGCCCAGCCCAGCATGGCTCAGAGATATCTTGGCTTGTTTCCAAAGGGATAGCTTTGGGACTCGGCAAGGACAAGACCCATAAAATGTCACTTAGCCAAACATTTTACATGAATTGTTTGTTCTTAGAGAGGAAATGATAGCATTAACATTTGTAGAAGGTACACATTTATTATGGGAGTTTGAGAAAAGCCTACCTAAAATGTCTTTGTAATGTTGTTTTCCATTACCTAAATGAGTATCACAAAAATTATCAATATGGTCATAGAATAATTGTTTTAAATTTTCTATTGTGCTCTCGCATAGTTTATATATTATGCAGCAGTTTATCTGCAGTCATTGTGAAATATATATACATATGCATTTTTTCAGTTCTTATGTGGATATGTTTCTATTATTTCTGTTTTAGAAAGTTCATAAGCCTTTTTAATATTCTACATGAAAAATACATGAACTAGAGGGAAATACTAATGAGCTAATTTTATCAAGAATCACTGGGGGAAAACTGTCAATTTCACAGTTGGATATTCTGCCTTTATCTTATTGTTATTTGAAAACAATTTTTAAAAGACTTTGGCATCCACATAATTTTGGACCTGTCTTGAATCTGACTCAAGTTAAGCTATTCAAGAGAATTAAGTTATTCTTGCTAATGACTTAGCAAGGTTCCCTTTGTTAAGGGAACTTGAAGGCAAGAATGGTGGACTTTCTGGGACAAGTTTTAAGATATTGTTATTTATTTTTTAAGAAGATAGAGAGAGAGCTCCAGGGCCTCCAGCTGCTACAAATGAACTTCAGACGCAAGAGCCACTTTGTGCCTCTGGCTTTCTGTGGGCTTTGCTGCTGACTTTGCACACTCTTCCCTGAGTTCCTGATGTGAGAGCATCTGTAGCCATCTGGAGACACACGTGCGAAGCATAGAGAGATGCTGGTCTGACTCCTGATGGATCCACCCATCTCTAGGCTGTGCTGTGTGAAATACAAGTGTTTGCATGAATTAGACCATCTGAGTAAGCTTTCCTGTGGATTCAAACTGAAAGCATCCACAAATTTTCATCTTCCTCTTGCTGTCTTTAGACCATTCATGAGGCTGGAGGGACTCAGAGTCCAGGTTCCACATTTACAAAAGGCAGACCTGATTTTGTGTCCATTAAATGTCAGAGTTTGCATGTGCTGTCATTAAAGCTAGTCATGAAAACCAAGTGCCCTCAGAGGACTGTTAGATCAAGAAACCAAGGACAGAGCACAGGAAAAGTGCTTACTGTGTCTTTCCTCCAATTGCTTTCCAGATTTATCCACTGTGCATATGACAGAAAATTCTATAAGCCCTCTTATTTCAATCATTTCTCCTCTATTCCTTCAAACCTCTTCTGATATCCTACATGGTTCTTTACATTAGTAGTAAATGATCTTTGCATTTTCTGGAAGTTGTATATGATTTTTCTTGTTTCTCATTGGCTGGAATTCATCACATGATTATTCATTTCAAGGAAAATATTTACAGTACAATAGTACAGTATTTTGCATATTAATGTCCAGCTTTAAAAACAAAATCTGTATTACTAAGAAAGAGAAATGCAATAATACCAAAAACCCTTAACAAGTTTTGTAATATACACTTTATATGCTGTAAAGCAGTTTTGTTGGTTTGTTTGTGTTATATCCTGATTCCAAATTAATACATATTTTGGCCACTAAAAATTGAGATAGGTCTTGGTGTGGTGCTGCATGCAAATACTCCAAGTACTTGAGAGGCACAGGCAGGAGGATTGTGAATTAAAGGCCATCTTAGACTACATAGCAAGTTAAAGGCTTAGATGCATAGCAAGACTATTTCAAAACCAATCTGTAAATAAAAATGGGACTAAAATATTTTTTAAAAAATTAAGCTTTCAGCAAACCTAACAAACAGGAAGATATATGCATACAAATAACCTTTGTACATATAGAAATATGGCTTCTCACATATTTTCTAAATAGTGGCACCATACCTAAATATTGTTGACAGTTGGGATGGTTTGGATCATGACAGTCCTCCAAAGGCTTCTATGTTAGAGGCTTGGACCCTACAGTCATACTACTCAGGGGTAGTGGAAACTTTAGGAGGTGGGATGTAGTGAGAAGTCCTTAAGTCATTTGGTACTTACATGAAGGGGATTGTGAGACCCCCACCCCTCCCTCTCTCGCTCCTTGGTGGTAGTGATGTGAATGATTTTGCTGCGCTGAGTGTCATCCCCCCCACCCATGATGTGCTGCCTCACTACAGGCCTGAAGTCTGACATCTTAGACTAAAACCTCCAAAACTGAGCCACGACATGCATTTACTCTTTAGAGGTTGATTGTCCCAGACTTTTGGGCACAGTAACAGAAAGCTGACTAATTAACCTTCTATATCTGAGAATATTAGCAGAAATATCTTCTTCTGTAAATGAGTCTATTCCTATAGTATTTATTTTATGGATTCTATCATAGAAAAGGGCATCCTTGATGAATTCCCTATGGTAGGTACTTTGTTTCCAGGATGTATTATGCTGACCTTGGTACTAGCCAATTAATTTTCAGATAAATCTGCCTGTTCATGATCAATTCCTGCAAGTGAAATGTGGGAGTCGAACTATATCTACATTTCAAAGAAAAATGCGAAGTTTTCGTCTGAGAGATTTTCCAGAATTCTGTGACTGCCACAGCTTTCCTGCATCTCCACACTGTCTCCTTTCCGGCATCCGCAGTGCCCTTCCACCCAGCGCAGAGCCCCACCACCTCTGCCCTCGGTTGATCGTGTTGTGGCCAGTGATGCTGAGTCTTTTCCCTGGATGAGTTAGTCTTAGGGGAATGACTCCATGGCACTTGCCATTGTGGGAAGATGTACATAAAACATTGGCTGCAAATTATGTATATACTACTGTGATGTTGTAGCAGAAAGCTTCATGTCGCTGGGATGAACTTCCAAACCAGGCACAGTTTATAGGAGGAATAGCATTTATTTGAAGCTTACAGATCCAGGGGAAGTCACAAAATGGCAGCAGAAGTTGGCCTCCCTTTCAAAGACCCATGCAGAGAGAAAAACAATCATCACCACAAGCAAGCACACTCCAGGAACTCCAGACAATGCTCAAGCACTTGGCACATCTTTGCACTGGAATTCCCCAAACACACCTTAGGGCTGGACCCTAGGATCTCCTCACAGCGACACTAAGTCATAAGCTTTAATAAAACTCATGAATCCATTGGGGGACATCCATTCAAACTACTACATATATATATATATATATATAGTTTCTCGAGGTAGGGTCTCACACTAGCTTAGGCTGACCTGGAATTAACTATGTAGTCTCAGGTTGGCCTCGAACTCATGGATGATCCTCCTACCTCTGCCTCCCATCATTTTTTTATTTATTTATTTGAGAGAAAGAGGGAGAGAGAGAGAGAAAGAGAGAGAGAGAGAGAATGGTCACTCCAGGGTCTCTAGCCACTGCAAACAAATTCCAGATGCATGCTCCATCTTGTGCATCTGGCTTATGTGGGTGGTAGAGAATCGAATCTGGATATTTTGGCTTTGCAGGCAAGTGCCTTAACCTAAGCCATCTTTCCAGCCCAATTTAACATTTCTTTTTTAGTTATGTACACAGTGTATATACAGTCATTTTGGCACCATTGTTAGCTTCCTCCCTGTCCTCCCCTCTCTGCAGGGACCCTCCTCAGAGACACAGAGGCTCCCAAGACCTCATTTCTGAAGTAGACCTAAAACATGGCTCAGAGAAATTTACACAACAGGGGGCAGAAAAATTGTTAGAGCCACATGTTTTGTCATTATCCACAGAGACATTGCCTCTTACCCATAACTGATGGCTGACCCCATAATTTAACATTTTTGATGGCAGAAAGTTAATTCAGTACTTGCTAATATATGTTAAATATATACACTGCATAACAAAAAAATGAATGAACACACGAACAAGTAAATGATTATAATTTTAGATAATTTTCATAGTTCTACATTTTTTGGTACTCCTGTTAATAATTTACATAATTAGAATTGCAATTCACATCAAATTTCATTAAAGATACTGATACTATTTCTAACAGATGGGACACACTTAAGCTTAATTTGTTGAGTGGATGTAAATATGAAGAAATACAAACTGGCACTGATTTTGAAAGGAATTAATTTGTGTTTTAAAAAATTTTAATCTCATTTTATCAGATCTCCAGTAGTTTGGTAACAAGGTGTTAGTATAACAGGTTGTTAGAGGTTCAGGAAATTTCTTGAACCCCAAGCCCTAGGTTCATGTTTAAAGTTAATCAGAGAATTGAATAAAATAAGACTGAGAAGGATAGTTATTAACTTATTACATTTATTTAGGGAAGTACATAGCCAGGGGAAAGACACCCACATGGCTTGAGAGCCCATGTGAAGGGCCTGAAAAAGGCCATAAAGAGGACAGAAAAGACCATACAAAAAGCCCCTGCCACGTGGAGAGGAAGCCCATGTAGAAAGGGCCAGGGGGCTCTCCACTGGCTTAGCCCAGGTGGGCCAAGCGAGGAGAAACTCACCAGAAGGAGGAGTTCAGGAGAGGTCAGCAATCACAGAAATCTTGCCCTCCCCAAGACTGTATTTATCACCTCATGGGCGAAGGCTCTGCCTTCCAGCTCAGGTGAGCTGAGGGAGAGCTGATTGATCTGGGCTAGGGTCTGTCTCAGGAGGAGGACAGCCTTGACATCAAGTTCTGGGGCCTGAACTTCACCAACCACAATGTTAGGCTTAGATTTAAATCCTAGGAGAGACCTCCATCCCAGGAGGGGCCCAGGTTGTTTGTGGAAAAACAGATCTAGGTAAGAGATAAGAAGTCAGGTCATCCTTTGATCTCTAGCAAAGTGGAGACAGCTTGGATAAGTTCAAAGACAATCCTGCTTCTTACTTTCAGGGGCTCCATCACCCTAACTGCCTACTCCCTCTCAGTTCTAGAAATATTTTCTTTATTCTCTTTTAGCTTAACAGAAAAAAAAATAACGATTTTTTTGCTCTATCTTTTGGAGTTTTTGCAATTTAACTTTGTGTGTGAATTAAAATTGTTATTGTATGGTATATAACACTAGGCATTAACTGAAATAATATCTTAAGTAATAAAAATTTGGATACTCTGTTCCAACTATATATGAGACAAAACAGCATGATTTTGCTAAAATATTATTTTTTAAAGTATTTCATAGTATTTTTAAGATATATCAGGCTTCTTATAGTTTGTTTTGTTTCCTATCTTTTCTCAGAGATGGAAATGGACTCTCATACTACTGTTACACATCGTAAAAGATTGTGGGTTGTGAGGGGTGTGTGTGTGTGTGTGTGTGTGTGTGTGTGTGCATGTGCTTGTGTTTATGTTCTGTGAAGGCTGCCAATTTTGTAAAATTTCTTACATTGAAAAATCAACTTTGTAAAAATTTTAAGCAGTTACAAAAATAACATTAGAAACATATATTTAAATCCTGCAATTTTTTTTAATTTATAAGACTATAATTATTACTAAACAAATGAAATTGGTAGAATTTGCTAGTATAACTTTAGATTATATTTGTGAATTTAAGTTGTATTGCATTCAATTAATTAATTAATTAATTCTTGAGTATAAAATCTGTTTTTTATTTTATTTTTTGGCTCACAATTGGGTCAGGTATTGCAGTATAAAAAATTAATTATTTGAATAATGACTGGAATGTATGAATTACTCAGCATAAAGTATAATTTATTTCATTCTTCTTTCTCTTATTGTTGTGATTATATCACTCCATTGTCTATGTTAATTGTTCACTGATTATGAAATGATTTCAAAATATTTGGAAATTAAATGCGACATTTAGTAACCACATGAAGAAAAGTCACATTTATTTATTTATTTGTAAGCTCCAAATAACCTATCATAGGGCTGGGCATTTTGTCAAATATTATCTTAAGGTTTGGTCTTGAGCCCAAAGTTCAAGTTTTACATCACCTTCACTACTGGAAAAAAAAAAAAAAAAAAAAAAAAACAATTCTGGGCTGGAGGGATGGCTTAGTGGTTAAGGTGTTTGTCTGTAAAGCCAAAGGACCCAGGTTCATATTCCCCAGGACCCATGTTAGCCAGATGCACAAGGTGGTGCACACGTCTGGAGCTTGTTTGCAGTGGCTGAAAGTCCTGGTGTGCTCTCTCTCTCTCTCTCTCTCTCTCCCTCTTTTCCTGTCAAATAAATAAGTAAAATATTTTTTTTTAATTTCTGAAAAATTAATTACATGTCATGAACCATTGGCATACATAGAGGTAAGAATACAAAAAGAAGTAGATATAAATCTTAGTTTCAAATAAACAGTTATGAATTTGCACACATTCTTAAAGATAGCTAATTATTAATAATATAGAAAATCCCACTATGCCCTGTGATTTTCTTATATCTTTCAAGGAAAAGACACAAATTATCAAACATTTACAATATATATATAGCATTGAGAATTCTATAGTACAACTTTAAACTCCATACCAAACCTGTTGAAGAAGAGTGACTTAAACCATTTGTACTGACTACCAGACAACCAAAATGGACAAAGGATAACATATAAACAAATGTTTTAAATGAAGAAAAAGTAACTTGTGATTGAATTTCCTTCTTAACATTCTTTAGTGTGCATATATGTGTGCTGGTTTGTGTGAGAACATGCTTGCATGTGTGCGTGTAGACAAGAATGTTCCATGGCGCTAGTATGGAGGTCAGAGGACAACTTGGGGGTTGGTCTTTGTCTTCCACTGTGTTTGTGGCTGCGTCTCACGTTCTTGATCACCGTTCCCTTTGTCAGCTTCCAGGAAATTATCCTGTCTCTACCTCCTTCCTCGCTGCAGGTGCGCTGAGATTATAGAAACGCACCACAGTTTCTGGATTTTATGTGGAGTCTAAGGATCTGAACCAAGGTACACAGAGTGGTCAGCAATTATCCACTGAGCAATCTCCGCACTCCTGCCCCTGCATTCCTATCGTCAGAAACATTTCTCCCACGCGCGGTCCGTGATCATGCACTTATAAGGAGGAAAGATTCATTGGTTTCAAAATCTTCAATTCATAATCACTTGACCCTGCAGCTTTTACCATGGGATAACACAGTGTATTATGCTGGGATAGGATGGCCAAGGAGGCTGCCCAGTGCAGTGCTTCTGGGAAACCAACCCATAGATTCGAATTTCCCCTTCAAGGACCAACTACCGATGACCTAACGTTGTTACCTCCACAAGGTCTTACCTTCGCTAGGCACCCTACTACCTTCTGGTAGCTCCGGAGGATGAGGACCTAGCCTTTGGGGGGCTTAGCTCTCAGCCATAGCAACAGCAGAGCTGACAGTTTTGGGGAAACATTCTCTGACTTCCTCTGGCCCAGTAATCACCATGGGCGGGGTGGGGGTGAGCTTAAGAGCAAGAAGATTCTCAGATCCAATTTTTAGTTTTCATAATCAATGCAAGATTTGAAAAACACTGGCTTATAAGGAAAATTTTGTCATATGACAAAATGAATATGTTTGAAATAAATCCATCAGTACTGATTTGAACTTTCTGTCTAAGAAATGCATTTGCACGAAGAGCACATCTTATTGAGCAATATTATGCATGGCTCCCTGGAGCGCTGATGAAAATGAGAACTAATCAGCACAAAGAAACAAGGAATAAACCACCCCTGTATCAGCTCCAGGAGGGAGGAGGACTGCTCTCCACCCCACCCCCCTGCAAAAAAAGGCTCATTTAAGAAAATGCTTCCCCCGAACACTATCCAAGTATTTTGTGATTAAAAATCTAATCAGTAATTTACCAGGTAGTCAATTGCTATGTGAGCTAACTACAATTATGACTTCTCATTCTATAACTCCTTGGAGAGCAATAATAAACTAATTTTCATTTCGTATTAAGCTAGGTTGGAGTATCATGGTCTTCTCTTGATGCACGGTGGTAAGGTTTTATATTTCACTTCAGTTATCCAGTAGGTAAAGTTAGATCCAAGAGTATCACTCAAATTTAACCTCTGGATAGTTTTCCATACAGATACCTGAGGAAAAATAGTATATTTTACTGTATATCATTGACCATTAGACAATACTTTTCTTGACTCCACATTTTTCACATCTGGTTTCTATTAGGTAGTTTACAGAGCACAGCAAGCACACCATAATTTGAATTTCCCCTCTTACCCTCACAAAAACTCTGTACGTCCAGAAGGCTAGTGAATTTATAATGTTTATGGTATGTGTGTGTGTGTGTGTGTGTGTATGATGCATGTTTATTTATATGGGTATGTGTAAACATATGTGCTCATGTGATAGAAGCCAGAGGACAACCTTGGGTCCAAATCCATTAAGCACAATGAAATGAGAAATGATGTTCATAAGCTTTATGTAACCACAGTTTGTCAGCACAAAGGAGAAGTGCTTTAGATAAATATGTAGCTCAGTATTGTGGACTGAATCCACATGTTGATGCCCTAGCTCCCAGTTTTTTGGAAAGTAACTGTGTTTAGTTATACACTCTTGAATAACACAATAAAGGGAGGAAAGATTTTTCCCTCTACCAATATAGATTGAAGTGGTTAGTCCTATAAATTAACACATGGTCATGTTAACAAAAGGACAGGATTAACTCAGAGACATTTGGGAATACTCACTAATAACTTAAGTAGACAGACATATAGGTGGATATCGCACCTGGCAGATTTGGAGGAGGCTAGGATTTCAATGAGAAAGCCTGGGCCTTTTGGTGCAGAAGTTTATGACAAATGGATTAAACTTCCTGGGGCAGACAGTCAGAATTTCTGTGAGTTAACAAGTGTTTTCTAGAGATATAGAGCCAGTTGGAGGTTGTGTGTGAGTGTGTAAGAGGAATTAGCTCTTGTGGTTGTGGAAGCTGTATTTCATGGCTCGCTGCCTGTAAGATGAATAGTTTGCACAGGCAGTGACGTGATTTGAACACATATCCAAAGGACTAAGAACCAGGGGAGCCAGCGATGTAAGCCCTGATCCAAGAGCAAGAGAAGATGATGTGGTGAGGGAAGTAAAACAGAAGAGACTCTTCCTTTCTCCACCCTGTGGTGTAACCAAATATTCACGAGATTAGAGGCCATCTCTCGGCATTGCAATTTCCTGAATCCGCAGAATCGATGCTCATCTCATCTGGAAACTCCCTCCTAGACTCTATTAGTTACATCTCATGGCTGTGAAAAAACACCTGACCAGAAGCAACTTAAGAAAGAAAAGGGTTTCTTTTGGTTTACAGTTTCACCATGAGATAGTACATTATAGCAGGGAAGTAAGGTAGGGTGACAGTTTGTCACATTTCAATCAGGAAGCAGAGGATGAATAGGAAATGGGGCTGGGTTATAAAACCTCAAGGTCCACCCCCAGTGATTCACTTCCTGCAGCAAGCCTACACCTCTTAAAATTCCAAAATAGTCCCACACAGTGCAGCCTGCTGCAGAGACCATGAGCATATGGAGGGCTTTTCACATTCAATTCACAACACAGTTACACCCAGAAAAATATTTAATCTCACACCTCTTGGCCCAATCAAGTTGACACACAAAGCCAGCCATTATATCCACAGAAAGTGAACTGTTTAGAGGGGACTAATGGCATCTGTAATTCTGGGGAGTCCTGACTATGTAATTTTTTTCTTTTTTTTAATATGTTATTTATTTATTTATGAAAGAGAAAGAGGGAGGGAGAGAGACAGAGAGAGAGCGAGTGAGTGAGCGAGCGAGCAAATGGCTGTGCCAGGGTCTCTAGCCATTGAAAATGAACTGAACTCCAGACATGTGTGCCATCTTGTGCATGTGGCTTATGTGGATACTGGGGAATCAAACCTGGGTGCTTTGGCTTTGCCAGCAAGTGCCATAACTGCCAGGCCGTCTCTCCAGCCCCTGTGGCTGCTGATGGCTCAGCTACTTTTAATTTAAAGTAATTATGGCACCTTAGGTGTAGACAGGTTATCAACATCTGCAAAGTTAAATGAGGTCATATTAGGTAGGCTGCTGTCCTGTTATGACTCTTGTCCTCAAGAGAAAAGATTTCTCTCTCTTTCTCTCTCTCTCTCTCTTTCACACACATACAAACACACACATACGCACACAAACACACATACACACACAATTACAGAAATAGAGAGAGAGAGAGTCTGGCTATCTGTAATCCAAAGGAAGGCTTCAGATCTTGGACTTCCAACCTCCAGAACTGAGAAAATATTAATTTCTGCTAGTCAAGCCACTCAGTCTATGGCACTTTATTATGGAAGCCATGGCAAATTACTACAATACTTTTTTTCTCCTTTTAATCAAAAGGAAAAATAAACAAAATCTTTGACACTAATCTAAAGATATATTTAATCATAAAGTCTCTCTGTGATGTTAGATGTTCAAAAGTCCGTTTTTAAGATCACTTTAAAGATGACAAGAAAAAAAATTGACCCACTCTAACGCAAAGGTATCAGTCTCCTAAGGGACAGCTAAGGAGCAGCCTGGGGAGGAGCGGATGCAAACAGCACCATCTCCATGGAGACTCAGCTCTGGCTTCCAGAGGACAAAACTTTGGGCTTTTACTCAGCCCTCCAAAAGCAAGATGCAGGGAAATGGCTCTGCAGGTGTTGCTGTCAGGTTCACATTGCTGGTAGAAATCACCTGACCAAGAGCAGCCTGTGAGAAAAGAAAGAGGTTTATTTTGGCTTACAGACTCAACAGGGAAGCTCCATGATGGCAGGGGAAATAACGACATGAGGCGAGGGTGGACGTCAGCCCCTGGCCAACATCAAGTGAACAATAGCAACAGGAGAGTGTGCCAAACACTGGCAAGGGGACACTGGCTGTAACACCCATAAGCCCGCCCCCAACAATGCACTCCCTCCAGGAGGCGTTAATTCCCAAATCTCCATCAGCTGGGAACCTAGCATTCAGAACACCTAGTTTATGGGGGACACTTGAATCAAACCTCCACAACAGCCATGAGAGAACACAACAGTGCTCAGTTGAAGCCCGGGGGGTTGCTGTGTCCACACGTGAGGCCTCTCTGCAATCTGTTTGAAGTAATTTGAAGGATAACTGAGAGTAAGGTCTGAAAATGTAGCGACTTAACCTAGTAATTTGTTATAGTTGAATGACATCAGTTCGAGAGAAATCATTACCAATTTGTCCATTTATTTTCAAATGAAAATGATCTTATTCTTATCTCCAGGCTGGGGCAAGTGTGCAATAGAATAGGAAATAAATAAATGTTTTCACTGACATTCAAACAAAGGAGAGAGAAACTAAAGTTGTATCAGAGAAGATGACCCTTTGCGGCCATGGGTTATTCTGTCTCCAGAATTGAATTTCAATTGAATTGGGTTCTTCTATATTCAGTCCACCTAGATTTTCTTTTAAATAACATTTTATCCTTCTGAGATTTGAGTTCGTTTCACAGGTGGATACAGATCTCCATCAGTTTTAAGAATCCGTGCATCCCATGAAGAATAGCAGGTTGGTCGATGTGGGAAAGGATGAGACAAATGTCATTGATTTAGCAGAAATCTTTCTTTCTTTCATAAGACGGCAGCCAAAGACATAATTTAATAAAAAAGAAAAGGCTAATTCAATACTTTTGAATAATAATCGTGATTTATCTAAAGAATATTCTTTGATTTAAAAATATTGTAATACTGCATCTTGTCATTTTTCGAAGGGGCTTCAAAGCACGCATTAAGGTGTTACTTCAGGCATTCTAGCTCACATGTAAATACCACCAGTACCTTACTGTCCAGAGACACGAGGACTCTTTTCTTCTAGTTCCATAGAAGCTGAGCCAATGCCCAAGAGCTAAGAGATGGCAACTGTGTGCTTGCAAACCTCAGTTAAACCATTTCATGGATGCTAACTCAGGCATAGGGAATTTATATGAAGAAAATAGAAATAATTCATAGGACAGGAATACTTGGATCACTCTGCTCCTTCATTAGGGGAACATGATCTGACCACAATTCAAAACCTGCTTTTTCCTGCCCTGCACCTTGTCCTTTCTGGTGGACACTTTGAACTGTACTCCACTCCAGGCCTAGTGACATTCCTGTTACTTCTCCAACTCCCAAAGACCCCTTGTCTAGGAGTCTTGCTCCTGTTTTCCTCTACATAGGATATTCTTTCTCATTGAGTGTCTTCTTTCTCATTGAGTGTCTCCTGTGAGCTCTCTCAGGAAACACCGCCCCAGATAGACCTTCTATGTCCCCTTTTTTTGTGGCAGCAATCCTTCCCATTCCTTCACTTTCCTTTATAGGAGCAATGCTACCTGAATTGAATGATGCACATTTACCATTTCTTGTCTAAATCCTTTGAGAACAAATATGTTTCCAAATAACACACATTTTTGTAGATTTTAGAGAGATGATGGGGCATTCATTATATATAAATAAATACCTACAAACTCCTGGTCTGAGCCAATGGTCCATAAATAAAATTAATTGTAATTAATTTCACATAATAAAATTGTAATCAATTTCACATAAAGACTGTAAATAGCATTATGAAAATTCAAGTCAGGGTTTTCTGCCCAGTAAGCTATAGAATGGCATCACTGGTTTTCATAACCATTTTTCTTTTTTTTTATTAAAATTATTTTTGTTCATTTTTATTTATTTATTTGAGAGTGACAGAGAGAGAGAGAGAGGCAGATATATAGATAGAGAGAGAGAATGGGCGCGCCAGGGCCTCCAGCCACTGCACACGAACTCCAGACGCGTGCGCCCCCTTGTGCATCTGGCTAACGTGGGTCCTGGGGAAATCGAGCCTCGAACCGGGGTCCTTAGGCTTCACAGGCAAGCGCTTAACCGCTAAGCCATCTCTCCAGCCCCATAACCATTTTTCATGTGTGGTGGCACACGCCTTTAATCCTAGCACTCAGGAGGCCAAGGTAGGAGGATATCCATGAGTTCAAGGCCACCCTGAGAATACATATTAAATTCCAGATCAGCCTGGGCTAGAGCGAGACCATAATTCAAATCCTGTCCCCCTAAAACATAATTCTGGATAGAAAATACAGAGAAAATATGTACACACAGTCAAATATATTGCATATTATACAGATATTCTAGTGTGTGTGTGTGTGTGCATGCGTGTGTATAGAAACAGAGAATTAAAAAGAGAATTATTTGTTTGATTATTGTGTGTCACTGCTGCATATTGGGTAAGTGGCGTTATATGAAGATAATAGTACATTTTTATGACTATATCAATAAACTCACTTTCAACTTGATGTTCCTTTGGACCCTAATCAATACATAGAAATCTAGACTTCAAAAGGCTCTCAAATGGATTTGAGCCTCCTTGGTTTGGCACTGGAATCTAAGTCCTCACCAGCAGAAGGAGATAGTGGGTAAGATTATGACTTTGCAGCCAAGCCATAGCAGCTTGCATTCATGACATTGATTCCACCATATTCTGTGGATACCTGAGTTTCGGTTCACTGATCGGTAAGAACACAAAGACATCATGGGCAAATGAGAGGACCGAGGGGACAGGAAGCAGTGGGAGAGGGTCACTAGAGCTCTCAGCATCTCTTTTCTTCTACTGAGCCAAGAACTGTACTGAATGTCTCCTTGGAAATTCGGAGTTTTCCCTTCCTTCTGTTTAATCTCTAATCAGCAAACGCCTTCCCAAGATAAGAGGATCTAGCAAATTGTCCAACTTGTTTTTAAGGCTTAAACTTGTGATATATTAATTTGAAAAAAAAAAAAAAAAAGAGAGAGACTTCTGGCCAAGATGGTGACTGCCTAACTGCCCTGCAGCTCCCCTGGAAAGAAAGGTAAGGCATTAAGGGTTCACTGGGTCTTTTAGGGGAGAGAAATCCCTAATAGATCACCAGTAGGAGAGCGCAGAGGGGGGGAAAAGGGACCGCTGATCCCCCCAAACAGCCACCATACCCACAGTCCCAGCCTCAGGATACCCCTGCACTGACTGTAGGAAAGTGTCCCAGGCCAGCATAGTCCCACTTGCCTCACTGCACTGGCGGATCGCCGGGCTACCCCCGCCCATGCGAGACCCCCGGCAGGCTCCACCAGCTGGCCCCTAGAACTCAGGCTCCTTCAGTCCATTCGCCCGCCACACAAGCGCTGCTGACCCCGCTTGTGCAAGCTTAGCCTGTTCTGCCCATTTGCCCGCTTACTGCTCCAGCCGGTGCCTGTCCATGCGCCAGCTCAGGCCCATTCCAGCTGCCCACGCGAGCTCAGGCTCACTCTGCCTGTCTGTCCACTCCAGCTCAGGCTCAATCCCCTGCCTCTCTGCCCCTGGTGTCCTGTTGTGCGTGAGCTCAGTCTGTTTCTGTGTCCCAGTGTCCCCCCACGCAGGAGTTTAAGCTGCTTTGGCATTCCGCCAAATGAGAGCTCAGGCTGCTTCATCCGGCATCAGGCCTCAGGCTGCTTCAGCTTTGCACTGTGTGTGAGCTCAGGCTGATCCACCCACCCACGCATTAGCTCAGGACCACTCAGCCCATATGCTTGCCTGTGGGCCAGCTCCCCCAAGATGCACCATCAAGACCACAGTCCTTCTCTCCCTGCCCATATACTGTGATGGGCAGACCACAGTGCGAAAGAAATAACATGAAAAATCATATGCAAGTAAGTCCAGTAAGATCACCCAGTCCTAAAATGAACATCTCTAATCAAAACATAAAAGAGACATCAGGATCTGAACACCAAAATGAAGCTATGAGCAATGCAACTCTGACCAAGCTACTGGTAGAACTTGCAGAAAAGCAACAAAGGACCAATAACCGTGTGGATGCTGCCATCACTAGACTAGACCTAATAGATAAGAAAATGGAAGGAGTTCAAAGACAGTTAAGAGATATTAAGGAGAGTGAAAAAAAGAGGACCTCAAAAATCAGCTGGCGATGCTAAATGAAGACATGCAATAATAATAATAAATAAATAATAATAAAAAAATGCAAGAATGAATTCCAAGAAGCATCAAGAAAATCAGAAAATGATGTGAAAAGGGAGCTTGACAGAGGGATGGAAACTATACATAGAAAAGTAGTAGAAAATGCAAACCTAATTGAACAAGTCCAAAACTCTATAGAAGCTCTCAAGAATAGAGTCAGCCATGTGGAGGATAGAAACTCCGATCTGGAAGACAAGATGGAAGAAACAGTTTGAGAGTTCAATGTTGCTAAAGACTGCAAAAACAGGCAAAATGGAAAAAAAAAAAAAAAAAAAAAAACCTGTATTCCAGTAATTGAGATGGTATGGATTGACAGAGGGACAGTCATTGAAACATAATAGAGAACTCCAAAGTATTCCCAAATAATTTTGGCAAAAGTAGAAATCTTTTCAATATTTTAACAAGGATACACACACACACACACACATATATGATTTATTTATTTATTTATTTATTTATTTATTTATTTATTTGATTGAAAGAGAGAGAGAGAAAATGAGCATGCCAGGGACTCTAGCCACTGCAAACAGACTCCAGATGCAAGTGCCACCTTACGTATCTGGCTTACATGGGTATTGGGGAATTTAACTTGGGTCCTTTGGCTTCACAGGCAAACACCTTAACCACTAAGCCATCTCTCCAGCCCTTAATAAAGATCACCTTTTAAATGCATGTTGCTGCAGCATTTATTTGGCCATCCTTTGACACTAATATGATCATCATTCTGATCGTCATAGACTTGGAAACAATCAATATCCAGTAGATCATGAAACTAAAGAGGAAGTCATGAAATGTTTAGAAAGCAGATGAGATGGTGTCTCAGGGCATAATGCACTTGCCATGAGTTCAGATCCCTGGCACCCGTGCAAATGCAGGGAAGGCTGGGTTTGGTGTCCACCTGCAATGTTAGTGTTCACAAGTAGAAACAACAAGCTGGCTAGCTAGGCGAGCCAAACACTGAACGCTGGACTAAAGTGAAAGACCCTGCCTCAGTAATGAGGACAGAGTTCAAGCCAGATGCCTGATGTCCACCTCTGGCCTCCACACGCACACACACACACACGCATGCACCACTTACACTTGTGCAAAAATAATGTTTAAAAAGTTCTCAATAAAAACTCAAGTGACCAAAAAAAAAAAAAAAAAATAGCCGGGCGTGGTGGCGCACGCCTTTAATCCCAGCACTCGGGAGGCAGAGGTAGGAGGATCGCCGTGAGTTCGAGGCCACCCTGAGACTCCATAGTGAATTCCAGGTCAGCCTGGGCTAGAGTGAGACCCTACCTCCAAAAAACAAAAACAAAAAAAAAAAAAAAAAACTCAAGTGATTTTATACAATCGTGTGTTTTGCTTGTATATGATGGGGTAGCCTGGAGTTTTTCTTTCGCTAGATGATAAATGATTCATGTGAAAGAATTATAGGACAAATGGAACTCATTAATTAGAAAACTAAAGTTATAAACACAAATCAACTTGAAATGGAAACACTGACTCTTTGTATACAGAAGGTTTATGTTTCTACTTTAACTGCCAATTGGCTCTAAAATGCAGGTGGAAGTTAAAATTTCCAGAATCTTCACACAACACAGCATAATTTCATAGAAATAACCTTGTGTTGTAATTACTTAGAAACTGAAAGCCAGCTTGGATTATGATTTTTCTAAAGACTTATAAGAAATTTCTGGGGATGATGACACATGTCTTTTATCCCTGCACTTGAGAGGCAGAGGTAGGAGGATTGCCCAGAGGTAGATGCCACCCTGAGACTAATTCCAGGTCAGCCTGAGCTACAGCAAAACCCTATACTGAAAAACAGAAAGAAATGACACTGGGCTGGAGAGATGGCTTAGCGGTTAAGGCACTTGCCTGCAAAGCCTAAGGACCCAGGTTTGATTACCTAGTACCCACGTAAACCAGATGCATACGGTGGTACATGTGTCTGGAGTCTGTTTGCAGTGCATAGAGGCCCTGGTGTGCCCATTCTCTCTCTCTCTTTATCTGCCTCTATCTCTTTCAGATAAATAAAATAGATAAATAAATAAAATATTTTTAAGACTTGTAATAAATAAGTAAAATCACAACTAATGACAAAAATGTATGTTTTGTAATAAATTCATAAAACTGATCAATATATAAATGTGATTTTGCGCCAGGCGTGGTGGCGCGTGCCGTTAATCCCAGCACTCAGGAGGCAGAGGTAGGAGGATCACCATGAGTTCGAGGCCACCCTAAGAATACAGAGTGAATTCCAGGTCAGCCTGAGCTAGAGTGAGACCCTACCTCGAAAAAGCAAAAATAGAAAAAATAAATAAGTGTGATTTTGCATTGACTTTTAGAAAGGAATTTGCACACACATATGTGTGTGTGCCTATATCTTTATGTGTGCATACATGTATGTAGAGTGTGGTACATTCATATGTGGGTAGTTCAGATGACAATCTCATGTATCATTCCTCAGGAACATTGTCCAGCTCTCCATCTTTTTTTTTTTTTTTCCTTTCTGCTACAGGCTCATTCCTTAGCCTATTACTTGCCAGGTAGGCTAGACTGGTGGACCAGTGAATCTCTGGGACCTACCAGTCTCCACCTCCTTAGCTATGGGATGACTAATGTGTGCCATTATCCCTGGCTTTCTAAAAACATGAGTTCTGGGGAACAGACTCAGTTCCTCGTGCTTCTACACCAACATCTTTACCAACAAACCTAACTCCAGGTTAAGAATTAATCTTTTTTATTTATTAGCAAGTGGAGAGATAGAAGAGAGACAGACAGAGAGAATGGACATGGCAGGGCCTCTAGACCCTGCAAACAGACTTCAGAAACATGTGCCACTTTGTGCATCTGGCATTACATGGGTACTAGGGAATCAAACTTGGGTTGTTAGGCTCTGAAAGCAAGTGCCCTGACCACTGAGCAATATCTCCAGCCCAAGAGTTAATATTTTTCAGAGCAGTTTAGATGCATAGCAAAATTAAGAATATGGTATTGGAGATATCCTGTGTACCATCAACTTCCACCCATGTATAGCATCCTCATTTCCACCATATCCACAAGACAGGTGCATCTGTTACCTCAGTGGACAGATTTGATGCATCTTCGTCACTCAGAGTCCATCTAGTGGCATGTGTCATTGGCATCAGGAAGCATAGCTCAATGCCGCTGGTGGCTCAGCCTCAGGAGCCTCTCGGCTGTGGGGCAGCTGGGATTCTTACTGCCACAGAAAAGTATCTCAGGAGTTGCCATAGCAAAGCAATCAAGAGATTTCTTGATGTGGAGAAAACACAGATTCCCCTGAAGAAGGTTAGAAGAGGGATTCACCTAAGTGTTTCTATGGCTTCCATATAGAAATGATCTGCTGATTTGGGGCTATATGTTCAAAATAAGGAATCTGTAAGATGGAAAGAAAAGGAAGAAAAATGTGTTGGTTTGCTTATTTTTTTTTTTTTTTTTTTTGCTGAACAGCTTTTTAAAAATTTTTATTTATTTATTTATTTGAGAGCGACAGATAGAGAGAAAAAGGCAGATATATATATAGAGAGAGAATGGGTGTGCCAGGGCCTCCAGCCACTGCAGACAAACTCCAGACGCATGCACCCCCTTGTGCATCTGGCTCACGTGGGTCCTGGGGAATCGTGCCTCGAACCGGGGTCCTTTGCCTTCACAGGCAAGCGCTTAACCACTAAGCGATCTCTCCAGCCCCTGAACAACTTTTTATATAAATGAAACTATATAGTGATTTATGAGTATACTGGGCAGGAAGGAATATGAGGAAGCAATGTGACTAAGATAAAGACACTGTTCAAAATCAAATTATCACAGTAGTTTTTCTGTACATATGTCATGCAAAGAGGTTAAGACATGTTTGATTCCAGAGCACAGCTCACTAGCCATCTAAATAGACTTGTTTGTGATATTGTTTTAGAAAAGAAATATAATGTCTGTGTAGTTTCTGTTTAAGTAAATCTCCAGTCAGCTATGTCAAAACTCTTGATTCAATCAGCAAGAGATGTAACTCAGATGTACATGGGCAAGGTGGAAGGATTCTTCCTTCTTTAAGGGAATAACTAGTTACTTCTTTAGAGAATTGCCTGAGAAAGTGAAGAAAATGTCAACATGGATTTGAGAAAAAAAAATACGACTCCTACTGAGGGAAACCATGTGTAGAATATTCTAGTTGTTACTGTTTGAGAAAGTGAGTGAGCTCCAAGTGGGCAACTGTCAGCACAGGGAAGACTTCCTCCAACCATGTCATCCTCACCATCCTCCTGGGACTTCTGAATGATGGGTGGCTTTGCTACCTGTATTCCCGGGAGCCATGCTAAGGTTCATCAACTACCCTGAAGGTCACCTGGATCAGTACCAGGTACTAGCATATCTCTTCGTGCCTAAACATCTCAGTTGCCTCCACCAAGCAAAAGTTGGTGAATTCTTGAGGACCTGGGGCTCCCTTTCTTTTGATTGATGGTCAACTATTTTATTTAGTTAATTCTTTGAATACCTTATGTTGTTTTTTGTTTTTCAGAAAATTTCATTTGCTTTTAGTTATTTTCAGAGTATTGGTGAGGAAACTAATTTATTTGTTAGAATTTCGCCTTTTCTTTTGCTGCTACTACTTCAGTGTCAGACTGTTTGTTTTTCTGTGTCCTCTTCTGGTTGTTGCAGTGTTGGCCCTTTTAGTTTAGGAATTTTATGTGTGACTGACCATAAAAAACACTAAAGGGAAGAGGCCTTTTTCCTCGGATCCATCAGGCTGATGTCAGGGGGAATACCCTGGGATGCATAATGGATTCACAGGGAAGTCTGACAGTGTACCCTGTTTCTGAGTTGGAAGGAACCCTGTTGGCTCAGCCAGGAGATACATATAAGGACTGATCACTTCTTGTCTTGAGCCTCCTCATGTTTCAGAAACATACAGAATTTACCAAGATTTCTCAGTGTGAGATCCAGGAGTCCTTTTCTCACGAGCAGCATGTAATTCTCATTCAAAACACAAATGCACCATGGAGCATAAAGGGTTGCAGTTTTCAGGAGAAAATGGGAACAGAAGTTCAAAGGAGGAAGTGTTTGGAGATAAACTACCATCTGGCATTCCAGCTGGCTTGATGTTTGATAATTATGGTAATTCAACTTGCACTTTTTTTTTTGAAAGATGGGGGAATCTGACCAAAACTGGGTGACTCTGACCAAAGACATCTCGGCTTTCTGTTTCCCTCAATAGAGAACATTTGATATTCCAAAGTTTTTTTTTTTTTGAATACTAAATGAGAAGTCCTAGTTAATAAAGCAAAGATGAGAGGCATCCTACTATAATTGGAATGTAGAAACACTTAAGAAATAATAAAAATAGCTGATTTGCAAAAGATTGACAAGAGCTTTGGAAATAGTATCAGAAAGTTAATGAAAAAGATATTGAAGGACAGGAAACTAAGAAAACTTTGGAGACTGTGTCAAAACTACAGACAAATTCTGGAGAGGTTACCTTTCCTCAGCCCCCTGGTCCTAGCTTATCCTGGGCCTTCGCCTTCTCTACCAGGCAAGCTTCCTGTCCTCCATCGCCTCCCCCTCTTTCTACCTTCTTCTCTGGCTGTTCCCAAGCACAGTTCTACATCAAATGAAAATATTGCTTTTAAGATAAAGCCTAGAGAAAAAGAAGATGCCAATAACACCTATGGTCTGGACAAAGAGTGAACTAAATTTTGATTATGGGGTTCTCTGGTCCTCTAGGGATTGCTAAAGAATTTCAGATCATCCTATGGACTTACAAACCAAGGTTTTCTGACCTATCAGCTAGTTCAATTTTCACCTTTAGAAAGCAAGGCAAATGAATCATTTCATTTGGCAGAATAGGAGTACCTCCTTGAGAGCTTTAATATAATAAATAGACCCTGATATTAAAGATGTGAGCAAAGAATTAGGAAATCACTTTTCTGTTGATTCCAGAAAGATCCCTGCAAGTTATCAAGTGGGCTACAATCCAGGAATGTAAGGTAAGACTAGGAAAAGCTGTAGCTGACTACCATGTCAGATTTAAGGAAATTCAGAAAAGATGCCACTGGCAGAAATCAAGAGCCTCCTTTCACAAGTATAAGAGGAGAAATGGACAAGATCCTCAAGGGATGTGCTACAGATAAGATAGACAGATGCTAGGTAGATAGATACTGATATAGATATAGAGTATACAGATATCCAGACTTCAGTTCTTCAATTGGAAATTTGCTTACCCTCCGCCCACCAGAAAAACAAGAGGATTCCTGGGCTTAACTAGCCATCATCAAACTTAGATTCCAAATTATTTGTTAAATTCCCAAACAAGTTAAGAGAATATTAAACAAGTCAATGTAGATGCCATAGCCTTAGGGATGGAAGAAAAGACAATAACTAAGGCTTTAAAGATGGCTTTAAGCAGTGTCTCTACTTTACAGCACCCAAACTCCAATCCTGCCTTTTGCATTTTTTATTCATGAGAAGGAAGGGAATGCACTGGAAGTACTGACTCAAAAAAGTCACGTATGCATATATGACATGAAAATAGAAGGATGCCTGTCTAGGGCAACACAAGGAACTACTTGGAAATGGGAGAGAAAACAAAGTGGAGGCTGGGGAATTGGGGATTAGGCTCAACATACAATATACACTTGTATGAAAACTTAAAAGCAGGTTGAAGAGATTTCTCATTGGCTAAGGTACTGGCTTGCAAAGCCTAGTGACCTGGGTTCAACTCCCCATTACCCACATAAAGGCAGATGCACAAAATGACACATGCATCTGGAGTTCATTTTACAGTGGCTGGAGGGCCCTGGCACACCCAATCTCCCTCCCTCTCTCTCCTATCTCTCTCTGCTTGCAAATAAATAAATTAATAATTTTTAAAAGTTTTTAAAGCTGGAAAAATCTGCACTACATGCAGCCCTATGGGAGACAGAAGTCATCAGTGGTGAAAACAGTGGACTTTGGAAGCCTCAAGTTTGGCCAGACAGGCCAAATGACTGAACAGGTGCAATAGTGGCATGTCTGTTCTGGGGGAAACCAGCTGCTCTCTAATTGGACTGGAGGCCCACACTATGGGAGGGAACACATGCCTAGTACTGCAAATCTAATCAAAAACCTATGCCAGGGGACGTCATAAGCCTTAGGGGTATAAAGCTTGCTCTTGTCTGGCTAAACTAAAAAAAAAAAAAAATTAAGCATGGAATAAGACATCGGCCTGTAGGGTTCCTCAGTCAGTAATAAGTCTCAATACCAAGAGGTGAACCTCCTAAGTTCTCATGCGATTCTTTCCTTTTCATTTTTCATTTCAAAATGCACTCATGGTGCACTGCAGCACTTAAATCCCGCTACATTCGTCCCACTATCAGACAAAGTAGATGAGGATAAAGGTGGATGTGCACAAATAATAAATATACCTCTTTCATTCCCCTAGAAGAGACTTGCTGAAAACACCTATGGGAAAATGTGGAATTTTGGTTACTGAGGGTTCTTACTTGCAAGATGAACAAGCATATGTTCAGACTGTCCAGCAGAGGTTAGGGCTAATGAGACAAATATATATATATATATATGTATATATATATATATATATATGCCTTAATTATAGAAAATGATAGAATTTGTAACCTAAGACTATACCTTAATAGCCCATATTTCTCACTTAAACAAATGTTCAAGTATTCCAAAGCTGGGATTAGAAAATTTTAAGTAACATTCTTATTTTACCAGTGAAAAGTAGATGAATAATATCACAGAATGACTATTATTGGAATTTCTTATCTATTTCTAAGTGGGAAATAAATAAAAAGTAAAATTTGGTTGTGTCCAAAAATAATCTATGGAATTTTCACTTTGCCTTAGAAATCTGACCATTTGTTTCTACCCTTGTCACTAATAATATTTGGTGCATGAGGAAGAAGCAATTATATTCACAGAAAATTCAGAAAAGTGTTGGATTATTATTTTATTCCTCCTATAATGGAACCTTCCACTGACTTGTCTATATTGAAATCTGATATAGTACCAAGATAATAACATACATGAAATTATTATCCACTAAAAACAATAATTTATAAAACAGAGGCCAATCTTTCCTTGAATTAGAACTATCCAGTCTGTATGATATTATATCTGTGGAATAAAACTAACCAGAATAAAGACCAGAGTTAGAAGATAGTGAATCACTCCAAATATTCCAAATGACAAATGGAGAAATTCATGGGGTACAGATGATTGCTCACACGGTTGGGGGTGACATACCACTCTTATTAAGGAATATGATAACACATGAGGAATATTATTTGACTTTAAATTCAGTTCTCAAGGCAATCTTTGGTTGGACCTAATGCAAATCCTGTAATAATTCTAGGTGCCCAATTTCCTCTTCTGGAATACATGCATAAAGCTTTCTCCTCCCCATATAGGGTACTTCTGCCCAAAATACTTCCCCCCTCTCTTATTAAGAGCTATGTCATTTCTTAGCCAAGCAAGATGAACATTTCTGTGGTACTGATTCAATAATACTGATTTTGATGACAATGGCCAACATTCGCAAAGAATTCAGAATAATGTTAGATTACTACATGATTCTGTAATGTGACCTTCCATTGGCATGTCTGTATTGAAATCTGGTATAATGCCAAGATAATAACATACATGAAATTATTATCCACTAAAATAGTAATTATAAACCAGAGACCAATCTTTCCTTGAATTAGAACTAGCCAGTCCATATGAGATTATATATATATATATGAATAAAACTAACCAGAAGAAATTAGAAGATAATAAATAAAATATTCCAAACAACAAATGAAGAAATTCATGGGGTACAGATGGTTGGATATTTGGTTTGGGGGGTGTGGTGGTTTGAATAGAATAGATGGCCCCCAATATATTCAGTTGTTTGTTTGTAGTTTGCATCTGCAGTCACCTGGCTGGAGTCAGTGCCATTGTGTGGATCTTAAGGTGTGGTGCTGGGTTTCAGATTTCAATCTAAAGATATGCAAAGTGTGCCTAGCTGGAGTTCCTGAAGTGTGCTGTGGCTTTTTAGGCTTGTACTTCTCTGTCTCTGCTTGGTCCTATGAAGGTAGGCCAGCTTCTGCTACTATGGAACTTCCCCTGTATCTGTAAGTTTCAATAAATATCCCTTACTCCATAACTGTGCCTGGTCTGGAAGTTCATCTCAGCGAACCTGAAGCTATCTGCTACAGAATTTGGTACCGAGGAGTGGGTTGAGATGTACCTGGCCATGTGCATGTTGATCTTTTGGAACCTTTGTTTTGGAGGAATAGGCATGGGCTCGGTGCTTGCAACTGAAGATGTCTTTTGGAGTGGTAAGCCAAGTTTTATGGACTATTCTGGTGAGAGTCTGAGAATGCTAAGTGCAGACAGCATTGGACTTCGAGGCTTGGTTTATGAGCTTTCTAAGGGGAAGGAAAGACTGCAGAGGACTTTGTTGGAACTCGGCTACTGGCATAAGGGCTGGCTGTGTCCTGCTGCCCAGGCCCAGAGAGTTTGATCAAGGTTAAATTTGTAATGGACTGATGTTTTTGGCCAGAGATATTGGACTGAGAGATTTAAGATTTTTAAGCTGGAAAACTTTAAGCAAGTTAAATTTACTGGCACAGAGACTGGTTTTAGGTTACTGAATCTGCTATTGTCAAACACATTAGCAATCTTAAGGAAGATGGTCCAACTGCTTTACATTAAAACAATGGAAAGGATGCCTGAGGAAAGACTATCATAAAAATGCAAACACTTTTGGAAAGAGTTGACTGGAGAAGGAACCTGCTTTTCAAGGCTATGATTTGTTTCGTACCTGAATTAAGAATGTAGCTGTGTCCTGCACACCTGGTATTGGTTTCAGAAGCATGAAAAATGCAAGGAGTGGTGGTGAATTGCACATGCTTCCAGGAGCTGCTGCGATGCAGCATGAGGTAGGGCCTGATGCCCTGATAGGCTGAAAGAGCCTTTGGAAAATGTGAGGAGTGGTTATGAATTGCACACGGTTCCAGGAGCTGCTGCTGAGATGCAGCATGAGGCAGGGCATGATGCCCTGATAGGCTGAAAGAGCCTTTGGAAAATGGACCGTGGTTTGCATGAAGACCTCAAGATGTTTTGGCTATACCAGGACTATGCAAGCACTACCAAAGAGTGCACTGTTTGCCTGAGATGGAAGTGTTCCCTGCTACTGTGCCCAGCTGGAGGGGTGGAATTGGAAAGTCTGGAGACTGTCAGTCTTTGATTGAATTGGACTTGAACTGCAGAAGTTTGATTTTTGATGATGGTTGAGTTTGCATTGTTTTAGTCTCTCCTTGCTATGCCTTAAGCCAGTAGAAAATGTTTATTCTGTGCCTTTATATGTTAGAAGTGTTTAACTTGTTTGATTTTACAGGTCTTAATATCTTAAATTGGTCAAGACTGTGGGGACCTTTGAAATTGAACTGAGTACAATTTACAATGTGAGATGGTTATAAATCTATTGGGGGCCAGGGGCGGAATGTGGTGGTTTGAATAGAATAGATGCCCCCCAATATATTCAGTTGTTTGTTTGTAGTTTGCATCTGCAGTCACCTGGCTGGAGTCAGTGCCATTGTGTGGATCTTAAGGTGTGGTGGTGGGTTTGAGATTTCAGTCTAAAGATATGCAAAGTGTGCCTAGCTGGAGTTCCTGAAGTGTGCTGTGGCTTTTTAGGCTTGTACTTCTCTGTCTCTGCTTGGTCCTATGAAGGCAGGCCAGCTTCTTCTGCTATTATGAAACTTCCCCTGTATCTGTAAGCTTCAATAAATATCCCTTCCTCCATAACTGTGTCTGGTCTGGAAGTTCATCTCAGTGAACCTGAAGCTGTCTGCTACAGGGGGTGACACAGAAATCTGATTAAGGAATATGATAACACATGAGGAAGACTATTTGACTGCTAGGATGCCTGTTTCCCTCATCAGTTGCCTTTACTTCTATAACCAGTTTAAGGAGGCCAAGTGCTACTGGCAGAACCAGTCATCTTGTTGACCTGACTACTGAGACATTCCCCATCAATGGGTACACTTTTATAGCTCATTTCCATGAGGTGTAGAAATCCTCATATTCTTTGGCCATAACAAAAATCATAAGTATATCTTCATAAACATCAGTTTCTTCAAAGTATGTGAAAATGACTCAACCTTTTAGCCACATCTACTCTACAGACCTAGCTACCCTTTTACCCATATTTAATAAAAAATATATACTATAAATATATAGTTGTATGTATTATGCTGCTATGCAGTACAGAACTGTTTGAACATTTTTCCATTTCAGAGCCCCCTTTACAAGGTCCTTCAAGGTCATCCTTGCCCTTGTTATGAAGTCCGTTTCTATCCAACACCAAAGAGTCAAGTGAAATGGTCAGAAGAATATACTCCTTTTTTTTTTTTTTTTTTTTTTTGTTTAGGAGGAATACCAGAGTACCTCATTATGAGGTTGTGGTAGTTTGAATGGATGTGCCCCAAAAGATTCAAGAGTTTTGTTCAAGCTTATAACTTCGTATCACTGTGTGCAGAGCCAGCCCAAAGATACCCTTGGGGGGCGGATCTGGTTTCCATCCTAAGCACATGCAAGGTGCCTGAGCTCTGCCTAGGGTTCCTGAGTGTGCTTGCATGTGGTGCTGGTGATGTTTTCTCTCTTCCTGGCTTAGCTTATTTCACCAATCTGGAACTTCCCTTGGATCTGTAAACTTCAAAACAAATGCTGCTCCTCCTGTGAATGGTGTCTGGTTTGGAGGTTCATATCAGAAACTTGAAACTGATTATTAAAGAGGTCAAAGGTGAGAATAAAGGAAGAATTGATAATGAATTGAGGCAGAGGTCACTAGAGCATTAGCTCCATGCTTATAAAACACACCTGTGACTTCAGGGTCTGTTAGAACTGCTTTATATACCCCAGACATACAAACTCCAAGGAGCACAGGGGAACTCTTTGGGTTGAGAGCAATGCTTATTTTTATCAAAGTGACAGTTACATGCATGAATGTACTTTGCAGAATTCTTGATCTGTACACTGAAAGTAAAACTTTTAAAATATGAATTTTCTGTAATTGAGTTGGTTGATGAAGAAAATAATATAGAAGAATATCTATCGTATCTTAGCAGTGAAAATAATGAGTTCAGGTTTCACAAACAATCCTCTAGAATTTGGAAAAAAAATGCATTTGAGGTTCCTAGAAGTAGTATCAAAGGTTCAGTTTAGAATCCTGAGCATTTAAGACATTTCTAAACCATCGCTGAATATTGGAACTATTGGGGGACATCTGGATTTTCCCTCAAAAATTATATAAGTGAATATATACACATAAATGTGTGTGTGTGTGTGTATACAAATAAACACTTTAAAATATTCACAAAGCATATCTATCCTTACATTAGTCATGCTGGGTTTCCCCTTCAGGACAAGGGCCACCCACACAGGATCTGGGAAGGAGAGGATCATAGTCCAAAGTTGAACTTTGTAGAAAATAATAAACAAGTACACAAAGCAGAAGTTGCCTGCTACCATTGGTATGATAATTCCTGGTTATCTAAGAGATAATTGTGCACATATTTCACCAGAGTCCACTAACTTGGACTTCAGAGGTATTATTTAATGCTAACTAAATAGATGTACCTCCCTGGTCATCAACTCCAAATTGACTGAGCCAGAGAGAAGACTATGCCTCATTAAATAAGAGGCTAAGCCACCTGAGAGCGAGAAGAACAGCATCTGTGACTCTTTGTCTTCATTCCAAGGCACTCCTGAGTTGATCCAATTAAGCTTTCAAAACTGAGTTTTAAATTTGAACAGATTTGCTCATCCTCTGCTTTTAATGTGCACTTAATATACTCCTCACATATCTGGTCATCACAACCTAATTACCTCACAGTATTTTATCTTTAAAGCATGACACATTTGGTGATTTTTACTCTTTCTGTAGGATGTAGTCATCACCAAAACTTTTTTAGCAATCGAAGCTCTTACGTGTCTCTACTTAAAAGATACCATAATTATGACACCTAAATATAGCAATATATAGCCAATTAGCCTACTCTAAGTAAAATGTGTGAAGTTTCAGGATACATGATCTTTTATGTCATTTCAATTACATTTCAGGACTTACATCTTGAGATAAGTTACGTGGTTTCCCACGTGTGTGTTCTTGGCTGGTACAGTAGAAATTTAAATTAAAACCATTATTTATTTGCTGAGCTAGTGTCAGGTTTAATCTGGTAACATAATTACCGAGTGAGACTTCTTTTTGTACCAGTTTTCAATCATATTCACAAACTGAAAATGAGACAGAAAAAAGAAAAAGACACTTTCAATTGCTGGACAGAGCAAGTGGCTGGTTATTGCAAAGAATGATACACATTGTGCTGTATCCCCTTATTCTAAATGTCAAAGAAAAAATCTCTTTGATGTCAGTGCCAATAATATAGCTACATGAAAAACTCTATAGGACACATCACTTTGAAAGAGGTAATGGGGGCTGGAGAGATGGCTCAGCTGTTAAAGGTGTTGGCTTGCAAAGCCTGATGGCCTGGGTTCAATTCCCCAGTACCCACATAAAGCCAGATACACAAAGTGGCACATGTGTATGGAAATTCTTTGTGGTGGCAGGACATCCTGGTGTGCCCATACTCACTGTAAGCACATTTGTCAGAGGGTTGCCTCTCATAAAAATATATTTTAAAAATCAAAAAAGAGGTATTGGGATAGAGGAAGGGTGACTAGTAAAAAGAAGAGATGGGGAAAAACAGAGCAATAACATAAATATATAATATAGAAATAGAAATGATCAGACTATCAGTATAAAAGTAACAACAGTGTAGAGAATAACACTTCCTATCAATTAATTAATCTGAGGATTCTAAACAATTTGAGAGTGGTAAGAATGGGATCATTAGCTCCTAATTTTCATTCAGAGCACATCTGAGTTAACGTGGTAGATCTTGGTAGATATGTGAGCAGATAGATAGACAGGTAAGTAGATGGATAGATGATAGATAAATAAATAGATGATAGATAGAGAGAGAGACATAGATGATATATAGATAGATAATAGACAGACAGGCAGGCAAACAGATAGATAGACAGACAAGCAGATGATAGATGACATAATATGGTTCTGAAAGTATCCAGAAGCTAGATGATGTGCTAGGATAAATCAACCCGTGAACCTTTGTGGCTTAGCACTATGCACACTCTGCAGATGTCACACCCATCAGCAGAGCAGCTCAACTCACTGGGGTCCCAGGTGGATGAAGCAGCTGCCATGTGGAAACTTACAAATCCTGACAAGAATTGTAATTTGCACACTAGCTCTTTTTGTTTCCCCAGGAAATGACATATACCACTTCCTTTGATGTTACTGTCTAAACTAAGAAACATGACCTCACCTAATATCAAGAAGGTTAGGAAGGACTGTTCTGCCATATGCCTTTGTAGGATAATCATAGATACTGAGTGAAGTAACAATATATAAAAAATTATTGAACCTTTCAGCATTTTGCCCAGTTGACCTCCAAGTATCCAAGCATCCTTTTAGGGAGGGCGAACTTAATAGGTATTGTACATATGTAAGTAGAAAACCAGATTAATGGGGGAGAAAAGGCCTAAGTAAGGTCAGGGGAAGAGATTGAGTAAAGGAAAGGTGGGGAATGGCTATTCAAAATCTAAGAGGATATAAACAAGTCATATTGAAACCTATATTTTGGACAATGGAACACTCAGAATGCATAGATTATTACTAGAAAATTTTCAGTGCCAGGGATGGGATACCTTCCAGTGAGTTGTTGGCCAGGGAGGTCCCTGATGTCCCCAAAGCATTACAGGCCATTGCCAAGGCCCTTGGTTTCCCATCAGGAATAGATGGTAAGACCCTACTGCTGAAGGCTCCACATACTTGGGCTGCAAGGCCCCTGAGAAATCCTTCTAGAGCTGAGCTGATAGCCTCCTCCATGTAGACCAGCTGATAGAAAGCTGGAAGAAGCCATTCTGAATGCAGTTCAATGGGAGAGAGAGAAATCACCTGTGAAGACACTCAACAATGGAAACTGAAAGCCTTAAATTTGGCCAGGCAGGCCAAATGAGCCAAGGGGTGCAATAGTGGCATGTCTGTTATGAGGGAAACTAACTGTTCTCTACTTTGACTGGAGGCCCACTCCATGGAAGGTAATACAACCCTGATACTGAAAACCTACAACAGAGGTAGTCATGAGCACTAGGGGTGTAACATCTGCTGATGTCTGGCTAAATGTATATACTATGCTCACCAAACTGCCTAGTAATGTTCATACCCATATATTAATGTTATTCTCACTTTTGGAAACAGAATCTTCTCTTTTCAGATGGCAGTGACCTTGGGATGACTCAGAAAGCACCATGGTGCTGAGAAAAAGTGAATGAGAAGTGCTGATCACTGAAATATCTCTATCACAACTTCCAAGGCTCAGGGTCCATTGTGGAAGAGGTGGCAGAAAGAATGTAAGAGCCAAAGGAGGGTAGGACTCCTTACAAAGTGCTCCTCCAGATACCAGATGTCCTGAATGTCCATGACCTTACAGGGCCTGACACTACCTACACAAGACCATCATAATAGGAAGAAAAGATCATGACATCAAAATAAAAGAGAGACTGATTTAGAGGGAGAGGGGATATAATGGAGAGTGGATTTTTAAAGGGGAAAGTTGGGGGAGGGAAGGAATTACCATGAGATATTTTTTACAATTATGGAAGTTGTCCATAAAAAATTAATAAATAAATTATATATATACATATATACATATATATATGTATATATATAATTTATTTGAAAGCAGAGAGAGATACAAGAGAGACAGACAGAGATAATGGGTGTGCTAGGGCTTCCAGCCACTGTAGACTTCAGATGCATATGTCACTTCATGCATCTGGATTTACGTGGATACTGGGGAATCAAACTTGGGTCATTAGATTTCAAGACAAATACTTTAACTGCTGTGTCATCTCTCCAGCCCATCACCAGCAAACATTGTTTATCTTGAGACCATTAGTCAATGAGGCTCATTTTTTCCTGTCACACAGTACACCAGACATTGAAATGAGAGTGTTGCAAGAGAGACTTTATTCACAAGGTATTCAAGTGAGTTGGCATAGCAAACCGTATATATCTGCCTTCCTGAAGATAGCTGTTAGGGCAGTTATGGGATAAAAAAAAAATGTGGCGTGGTCTAAGGCATATGAAAAGGTGATTGGAGGTAAGGAAAGGGGAATTGAGAGCTCCGTGCCTGCGTAATTAACTAGACTCTTCATGGGACATACAGTTGAAAATGGTGATGTAAACATAACCTGATGGCAGATATATTAGTTACTTTAGTAATTACTGTGACAAAATACCTGACAGAAACAACTTAAGCGAAGAGAGGCTCTTGTATGTCGGTGGTTTCAGAAGATACAGTCAACCATGGTAGGACAGGCGTGGCGCCTGGAGCAGCTTGGGCAGTGATGGAGGAAGATCACCACGCGGCTGGTTCAGTTCAGTGGTCAAGCAGCAGAGAGCTCCGCCAGGGGCCAGCAGGAGACATAACCTACACCAGCCCCCAGCAACCCATTGCCACTAGTCACGTATCCCAGAGGTTCTCCAACCTCCCCAAATAGCAGCAATAATTGGAGACCAAGTGTTTAAGCACATGAGCCTATATGTGATGTTTGACATCCAATACCTAACAGGAGGGTTTTCACTCCTCCAGAGTCAAAGAAGTCACCCATTAGACACACAGAATCAATGAAAGATTCAAGATCTCGGGTGGTTTGAATGTGGTAGACAAATGTGGTCTGTGGTCTAAACATTCCTGAGAAATGCCACAGGTATCTGTCATCATTGTAAAATCACATGACAGAGGTAGAAACCACAAAAAAGCTAGTTAATAATAATATTAATATATTTTGGCAGATGAGCTCTAAAATAAGTGAGTTTTAACTGAACTAAAATCTAGTAACTAAAGGCAAGTTCAGGGACGGAAGTTTAGAGGGTGTCTTCTGGTTCTGTCTCACTTTCAAGGCAATAATCGGAATACCTAGACAACTTCATTTTTCACATTCCACTGTGGGGTCCTCTGACACAACAGTGGCTAACAACCCTCGGAAAAGCTAGTAGGCAGGACTTGTAGAACTATTCCGTAGGGAAGGCACAAACTTGGTCGGCTCTGCTCCTGCCTTTCCTCCATTATCTTGGAAAGCTGGAGTGATGCAGGGTGTTGAGGAAGGAGTATTTTACAGTTCTGAGGACCACAGGGAGCACAAGATACTGGCAAAGCAGCCGTGCTCATGCATCAGCCTTGAGTCAGCTGCCTTCAATGTGGACATCGCATGAGAGAAACAAATCCCCCTATTTTGTTCATCTTCTTTAGGCATGACTTCCTTTTCTACACAGATGAACTTCTTCCTGGGCCATTCAGAATCTCAAGAAAGAGTCTAACAGATTTGAAAGGAGGGAACCGACTTGCTGGAGATTTTGAAATAACAGGAGTTCCTGGTTTGTTCATTTGACTTTTCCCAAAATTCTCATGCTGCACTATTGCACTCAAAGCACAATTTTCTGCCTGTGAATGTCTAGAGTAAGTTTTTTCATGCTGCCTGGTCATCTTGTTGCATATAATTCTATATTATAAGAGCCAATGGAGCCAGGCATGGTGGCGCATGCCTTTAATCCCAGCACTCGGGAGGCAGAGGTAGGAGGATTGCCATGAGTTCGAGGCCACCCTGAGACTACATAGTGAATTCCGGGTTAGCCTGGGCTAGAGCAAGACCCTACCTCAAAAAATCAAAAAAAAAAAAAAAAAAAAGAAAAAAAGAAAAAAAAAGAAAAAGAAATCAAAGAGCCAATGGGGAGACCTGAGCACAGAAATAACTTCTGACCTATCGTGATTCCAAAGCATCATTTCCTGCATGCTGAATGGCTATCCCGACTAGCCTGGTTATTAGGTGGTGTCACATGTTTACGCTTTAAGCCATTGAACTTACTAGAATCCCCAAATGCCTCCAGTGCTATCAATTTCCTCTTGTCCTTGTGGATGTGGCCCCGTTCTACTCACCAGCACCACGAAAGCCAGAATTTCCTTCCGAGTCGTTGCTCTCTAGGATAGCTGGGTCACCATGAGCCATGCAGTGGATTTCTCAAGGTAAACGAGGCTTCTCAAGATGACAAAGCGTCCGATGAGGATCGAGGCAGTCATGTGCAGTTTTAATTCTGGAGCTGCTATGGTAGGAATTGGGTAACTATAGTGAGAACTCATCTGCTTCTTTATATCCCACATTTTCAAAACATCCCTGAGATTGTTTTTCCCAGTGCAGTGATGTGCCTCAGTGGTAGAGAACATGCTTAGCATGTGCAAAGCCTAGGTCTAGTCCCAGCAGGGCATGAACAGTAGCAACAACAAAGACAGCATTAAAAATACATTTTCTCCCACTTATAGAAGCATTAACATAATTTGGTCTTGTTTTGGTGTCTTTGTTTTGCTTTGTCCAGGGCCTCATATTATCTGGGCAAGTGCTCTACCACTGAGCTACTCTCCTAGGCCAGCTTTGATGTTTCCCATGTAATTTGCCTCTCATGCTGCTGATAGAGAACTCCACAGAGCAAATGTGAGATAATGACTCTATGCTGAGCTACAATGTTTTTCTTCTTTAAAAAATATTTCATTCATTTATTTGAGAGAGGCAGACAGACACAGAAGGCATGCACCACTTTGTGCATCTGGCTTTATATGGGCACTAGGGATTTGAATCTGGGTCCTTTGGCTTTGCTGACAAGTGTTTTAACTATTAAGACATCTCTCCAGTTCCCTGAGCCACATTTTTCTGAAGCTGAAAAATGAAAAAGAACATCTGAATTCAGTGCTTTGTGGGGGGAGGGGAAGAGTTCATGGTCTATATTGCCTTTTCTGATTTCTTAATAAGTTTTCTGTCTTTGGTATTCTCATGTGGTAGAATGACAGTAGTCATTTAATAAAGGTCCTGCTAAAAACAGAAAGTATTGCTGGTTTCAAAATGGTGATTTAAAGCTGGGCGTGGGAGGATCACTGTGCGTTTGAGGCCACCCTGAAACAACATAGTGATTTCCAGGTCAGCCTGGGCTGGAGTGAGACCCTACCTCGAAAAACCAACAACAAAAAAATGTTGAATTAAAATTGTCTCACAGATAGAGTAGCCATAAGGTGTGGTTGGACTCCTTTTTCTACAAAAGCTATTACATGAAAGATATTCCCATTATTTCAGCTCTAGGGAGATGAAACTTTCTTAGATCCAGTTTTTCTTTTACACTGATGACACACCCCGATTTCCACAACACAGTGCTTTATTTTGGGGTCACTATACTTCCATCTTCATTCCTTCCGCTTGGAAAGAATTCAACATGATGGTAACAAGTACTTAAGTTTTAACAATATTGCTATCTACTGATAAGAGCTGGCCAGTGGAAAACAACCAAATGCACAAAGGAAAACAAACAAAAAGACCAAGTGAAGGTTGGGTTTCCATGAGGAAGCAAATACATCTGCAAGCGGCCACACTGAGGATATTTTCTGAAACTACAAACAGAAAGCCTTCATGGTGACAGACATAGGAGACTGAGATCAGTTTCAACCCAAAGAGTAAATGTGTGAAATCATTCTAATTAAGGCTTCATGTGTGGTGGAGAAAAGTGGAGTAGCACTCCCAGGCTAGTAAGAGACCATGCAGATTTTCTCTGCAGAAAGCTATTTTCATCCCAGATCTTAACAGACTACACAGAGACTTTTAAGGACTGTCTGCTACTCACTATAAATGACAAGGCACATGGGGAACAAGATGCTGCTAAGAGAGGGAGGGCCTAGGGAGTGCCATTCCAGGGAGGATAGAAAAAGCTCACACTGAGCCACACAGCGTAGGGGTCTGCCTTCCTCCTTAGGGAAAAACGGATGCAAAGCTGGATAGAGCTCTAACAATCTCCAAGGACTAGGGCCAAAGAAGAAGAGAACTGGAGACTCTTCCAGATTCTCTATAGAGACAGGGATGGGCTGGACTATCAGAGTAAAAGTCAAATGGAAGGCCAGGTTCAAAGTAGATCAATCCCATAGAACCTTATACTATTTGCTCTTACTTTTACTGTCTGGCAAAAAATAAATAAATGAAATAAAATAAAAAGAAGAGAGGAGAGGAGAAGAGAAGGAAAGAGGGATGGAACATAGAGAAGAAAATAAAAAAGGAGAAAAGACTTTATGAGTACTCACCCCTTGAAAGATAGTCCACTGAGAAGTGGGAGGGAAGAGGAAAGATTAAGAAAACATGATTTCAGTCTCCAGCTAGGGGTATGGGATTCACAGAGATGGCAGGCATTGTCCATTTTGACAAACCCAGAGGTTTCTGCATAGAGTGCTGTCCCCTGTCCTGGGAGAAATGCCTCCCAGGCTGATCACCAAACATCAGCATTCAGGACCTTGTCTAAGATCCTACAGTTCTCTAGAACAGGAGTGAGTGCACAGCCTTTAGTGGACCTGTCAAGTTGTAGAGATACCAAATGTGGCGCCGTAATGGCAACAAGTCAGCATATTAAGGGGTTGAAAATACAACTCACTTGTAAATTCGCTAGCTTTGGGATGCATATAAATACAGACATTTGATTTAAGGATGAGAATAGTGTCCCATGATCCATGTTTATCCCGTGAATTTGATAAGAGCTCTGGAGTGCAGCAGCCTCTGGTTCTTCTCAATCCTCCCTCCACCCTATCCTGGCATGCAGGCAACACTACATATGAACATCGTAGCACTTACATGAAACTGATTCAGATTAGGAACAAGGTAGCCATGTTCTTTTCTGTTAGGTAGTAAGCTAGGGACTGGCCAAGGAACCACGGATGCCACCTTGCCTGCCCTGGCAGGAATAGAACCCTCATCTGATCCAGTCTCATCCAAGATGGCTGGCTACCAACATCAACTCCAGAGTTAGCTTCCAGTTTCTTCCTCAACTCTACCAGGTCTAGCACAACTGTGGGCTGGCACTTCCTGAGTCAGCCTCTTGAGCTTACCAAAGAGCCAAGTCCCTCTCTCAAACACCTGAGTCTGATGATGAAACATGTTCTAATTGGATGTCCAGTTCCCATAAATGTGTAAGTTCCCTTTTTGTAAGCTTTGGGCTCTTCTGGCCTCTCTTGGGCCCCTTATGCTCAGCCCCTTTCACCACTTTTCTCTTCTCTCTCTGGTCTCTTTGTGAGGGGAATCTTCTTGGTCTCCCTTCCTCCTCCCCAGAAAAGGGAGAATTTCTTTCAGTTTGAGCTTTCCTGCCTTTCTTGCCCTCTTAACTCTTCCTAAAATAAATCTCATAATTCATAATTTATCCTACTCTGATCCTGCATTTTCAGTTCTTTGATTAATTTCAATCCTATGAGAAGCACGGACCTGAAGTTGGAATTCAAGTATAGAGGATCTCCTATATCTTTACAGAGATATAATCCCTCCCAGGACTCAAACCAACCTTGCATTCAAAGTAACCACCTGGCTACAAGCTCCAGCTCCTCAATTGATCATCTGCTGACTTTGAGCACATCAATTAATTGTCAATATCTTAGCTTTTCTTACCAATAAAATGGGAATATTACCTACCTCAAAGCATTATCCTAAAAATTAAATCAATTATTCATAAGTCACCTTAGTATGGGATAAATAATAAATGTTCACATAAGTTATTTTATTAAAGAACAAATTTAACATCTGTGAATAAATGAGAATTGGGCTTTACATGTGAATTTCATTGGGAAACGCGTTAGTCATTATCAGTTTCAATACTGAGAGTTAAATATCACTCCTTCTCATAGCTTGCAACTTTCTCCTGAATCTCCCTTCTTAGTTGAATGTCTCCATTTGGACTTTGTAAAGCATATTTATTTATAGTAAACATATTTCACTATTATTAATATTTATTCAGATATTTTTCAGTAAACTGAACCCCAAAGTATATTTTGAAATGGCACATTGTGAACACATGGGGTTCATGCTAGCAATGAGAGAAATTCCACCTCAGAAAGATATACCAGTGTGACTCATTACATTGAGTGCAGGGAGAACTGCAGGCAATCATCTTAGTGTATGTAGACACAATCAAAACCTTATATTTGGCTCCGGCTAGTTATCAGTGTTGCCTGATCCCACCTTCCTGTAAGGTCTGATGGTCATGGCGGCTGCCAGGAACTTCATTCCCCAAGACTTCCTCCCCTGTGTAATTTGAGACTAGTCTTTGCCAGTAAGAGGCTCTTGCACAATCTGGCAAAAGCCATTCTCAGGAGGATGTAGTGGCCAGACATCATAGCTTCACAGATTTGCCCATGAATGCCTAAAAAACCAAGACCTTGCCTTTTCCCAGAAACTGGAAGATCACAACAATTCTATGGAACAGTCAGGAATCACTTTGGAACAGTGGTTCAGACTGAAGCCATCAGCGGCTGTCTAATTCCACCCAGCCCCCCCCCCCACACACACACACAAAGCCTTTCACATCCATGCCTATGCTGCTTCCTTTATTGTTGCCATTGCTACAATGAGATGGAGAAAGATTCTGTTTTATTGACTGAACCAAGACAAAATGACTTAAAATTAGAAAACTGGGGATAGATAAGGATGTCCCTGTTCTGACAAAAGTGTAATAAAAACCTATCAATTCATTTTAACAGATTCATAAACTTAAGTTTATTCCCTTGAAGGTCAGAAACAACATGATGATGTCCATTATCATCATTACTGCTTTAAATAACTAGCCAAGAAATTAAATGATTTAGAAAGATTACAAGTGAAAAGAAAAGAAAATAGCCATGATTTACAGTGACACAAACATTTATATTAAAAAAGATAACTGGAAAATTAAATGAAATGATCTCATGATATACTACATTTGCGAAGGAAAGATAATATTGCATTAAATCACCAGTAACTGATTAGGAAATATAATTTTATATGACATATTTGAATAGCAACAACTCATTCTCCACCAGTTTAGGCAAAATCAAAAGTATTATTTAAACAGTATGACATCCTAGTTTGTAATGCCAACTTCTGGAAATATGGTCCATCACCTGTTCTCAAAGCCAAAATAATTAAGAAGTTTTTTTATGTCACAAATAAACGTTCACATTTTGTGACAAGAGCAATGGGTAACAGGAGATGATTTTTAGCAGACGGTGTCTTGTGAAGCGAGGGAGGATTACACTGACTGCAGCTCTTGTGGGCTCTGCTAGGTTCACCATTCCTTCTTTATTTCAAAATTGACTCTGAAGGAACTGTCACTATCTTAGGTCAACTGATTTCGTGGAAGAGGGTGGAAATTCAAGGACCATTGAAGGTGAGCCAACCAGACAATTCAGTGTACCTGTGTGATGGACAGTCCTCTCAACACAGTCTCGTAGCAATGTCTCTCCAGGGAGCTTCCCCGCCTTCAGCTTCAGAAGGGCTGCAGCATTAACTTCCCTTCCTCTGAGGCATCCCGCTCCTTGGATGGAGCAACTGCCGGGATCTTTACCTCTCCAGCATGTCAAAGACCATTGTTTGATTCTCTAGCCTCTAATTGTGTAAGCCAACCCAATAACTTTCCTTTCAAAATTATATACTGGAAAGGGCAAGAAGTGGGCAGGGTCAGTCATGAACTTCTTCCATGCTAACAAGCCTCTCAGGGGTACATGGTAAAATCATCTGTGAGGAAAATATTATGAAGTAGGTTTTAAAAATGATGTTAATAGCACCTTAAAGCTAGGCATGATGGCATGCACCTGCACTGTATTGGAATGTTGAGATAAGGTGACCACTGTGAATTTAAGGCAAGTCTGAGCCACATAGTCATACCCTGTTTCAAAATACTATGGGGAGGGGGTAAAAAAACTCACCTCAGTCCCACATAAGACTTTATAAGTTTCTAGGCGATATTAAGAGGGTCAAGGCTTGCATTAATTGTATGCCTAAGACAGAGCTAAATTCTAGGATACTGTATTAGTCAGGGTTCTCTAGAGGAACAGAACAGATAGAATGAATTGTATTAAAAGGGAATTTATTGGATTAGTTTATGACAGTCCAACAATAGCAGATTACAGGCCTGAGAGTCAAGGAATCTGGTAGCTGCTCAGTCCACAAGGCTGGATGCCTCAGCAGTCCCAATCTGGCACTGAAGGCCTGGAGGCGTCCTGGAGACACGCAGCTCTTCTGTCCACGCTGGTCTTTGGTCCAAACTGGAAAGCAGTAAAACAGCAAGCAGCCAAGGCAGCCAGGTGGGAGGGGAGAAAACCTTTCTTCCCAGAGCTGCTTTTGATAAAGCCTCCCCTCCTAGAGGGGCCAGCCCACTCTGGGAGAAGGGCTCACCCTGGGGAAAGGATTCCTCCTTTAGTTAATCCTTCCTGGAAGCAACCTCAGAGACCCACTGATGAGGAATATCTGTGGATTCCTAAACAGATCAAGTTGACACAATTTAACCATCACAGATACTATGTACATACATACATACATACATACATACATACATACATACATACAAATATTATCAGGTGTCCAAACCAAGGCACATTGTCCACAGGGACAATCTGTCCTAATTATTCATGAATTCAATACAAGTTTTTGATTTTCCTGAAAAATGAGTCTGCAGTATGACTTCTGGGAGCCGGGTATGTGGGAGGGAACAACATATTACAAAGAAGCTAGCATTTGCTGCAGCGAAACATGGCCATTTAGAATAGCAGTGCCTGGTGATAGCCAAGAGTAACACACCAGAAATTAACTCAGCAGAATGTTTTACCAGAAGATGGAACCTACATGGCTAGATGGGCAGCTTATTCGCCTATTATTTTTTAAACCTTTGAGTTTGATTGACCTACTTATTCACTCTTTCCTCTCCCTTTCTTTTTTCTCTGTATCTCCTATGAGGCAAGTTCTTACTTTGTAGCATAGATGAGTCTCAAACGCATGATCGCATTACCTCAGCATCTTGAGTGTTGACATTAAAGACATGCACCACCATGCTTTTCATGAGGATGATATTAGTTACTGACTTTGAACGTATTTGGTACCTAGAAATAACAACAGTATGACTGCTTATAAAGCAGCATCCTTATATGTTACATGTAAGTGTCATAATTTTTATCAGATTCCTGTATAGACATCAACTTAAGATTGGGCCCTCCTATAAACTTCCAGTCTAACCATCGCTCATGACAAAATGATTAAAAAACACAAATTATAATGGTAACTTGAAAAATGAATACTTCCACACTGTATGTTTCAAGGATAATTTTGCACCGCCTATGGGAACCCAACTCATTCTACTAACAAACCAAGGAAGTGTTGACAGGCCTCTTTCCATAGAGAGGTTTGTGCATTGCCCAATGAGACACAGCTCCTGAGTGGTGAAGATAAGAGTTCAAACCCAGGAGGCCTGTCTCCATATTTAACACCAATGACAACTGTGGTGTGTTTTCCTTGGGAGACCCACATGATTAAGAAGACATAGCCACCTGACCGGAAAGTCTGTTAAGCAAGTTTAGATCTGTTTTATGTATGTAGTTAATAGAACATACAACCAGAACAAGGGCACATGTTAAATATAATCAAAACAGGGCTGGAGAGATGGCTTAGAGGTTAAGCACTTGCCTGTGAAGCCTAAGGACCCCGGTTCGAGGCTCAATTCCCCAGGACCCACATTAGCCAGATGCACAAGGGGGAGCATGCATCTGGAGTTTGTTTGTAGTGGCTGGAGGCCATGGCGTGCCCATTCTCTCTCTCTCTCTCTGCCTCTTTCTCTGTCTGTTGCTCTCAAATAAATAAATAAAAATAAAAAATTAAAATAAAATATATATATAATCAGAACAATTATGGCAAAGAAGGTCAATTAATAATATTAACTTCATCTAATGGCTGATATTACCATCCTGCTAAATATAAAACCAAAATTGGCTTTAACAATAAAAATACTTAGCCTATATCCATTTTTATATATTAAATAAATTTCTAAATTGGTCTATAATAATACATGTATATTGGATGTTATTAAGTTTCGTGCAGTTGTAGTGAGTAACTGAACTATAAAATGTATGGGGTGTAGCACCAGGTTCAGGCTTAAGAATTGCCATTTCAATGTCTGTAACATGAGAACACACACATGCTGGAAATGGCACAGGACACCAATGCAGAGCTGGTCCCGTAGCTTAGTGACGTAGTGCCGAAGTAGCAGAGAGAGGCCCTGAGTCCCATCCCTAGCGTCAAAGAAAAAGAAACAGACAAAATCTATTCATGTAATTCAGTTTCCAAAATACTTCCCTCAAATCTAGGGGACAATGGGTAGGAAGTAGGGTACCAGGGCTGAAGGAGATGAAGAGAGCAAAGGCCATGGAGCTCTGTGAGAGAGGACATGAAGATATGGAGGTCCCCTAGTGCGTAATCAAGGGTGACAATGAGCAGACTACTATCCAGACAAGAACAGGGGAGACCGTCATTGCCAGAATAAGTATCATTAATGAACTTCTTTTCCGTTTCTTGTCTCTACCTACAAATACTGATGAGATCTGTCCAATGCATTGTCTCACACTGATATGATCTGGCTTGTCAACATGGGATATGCTTGATCTTGTATTTAATTCAGTATGTCTTTACCGCCAAAAATGAGAGGGACAAATTCACTCATTGTTTCTGTCTGAAAATATTCGAAAAATTTCCTTTGTTCAAAGCATTAGTCCCAACATGTGGACCAGTCATGATGAGATGTAAGTAAACACAGGTCAATTTTGTGGCAGTGCTGGGTTATAAAACCTTCATAACGCAGGATATGCTTGCATTTTAGAAGTATAATTAGAAAATGTGTCAGTGAGCAGAGAAAACTCTTGGACCCATTAGGATATTTTCAAAAATGCTCCAGAGAGCTTGGCAAATGAGATGTGACAGACATATAGAATGAAAGTCCAGAATTGTTATGAAAAAGAAAAAAAATCGAAATAAAGTAAAGCCACCTCAAGCGAAGGTGTTCACTTGTTGTTGGAACAGTCAGTCAGGATAAACTGAAAAAAAAAACCAAAACCAGCTTTACCTGCATTTTACAGTGAATCAGAGATAACTGACTAGCTTTAGTTTCGCATTTCCTGGGGAGCTCCCCCCCCCCCACACACACACACGATCACTGGGAGGAGCCCAGGACAAATAGGACAAAGGGAAAGTGGACCCCACTTCTCTGTCTCTCCCTCCCACCCAGCCTTCCTGAGAGGTGGCCGCGTACACAGGGCTGACTGTGGCAGCGTGGCACCCAGTGTGGCCACTAATAGGTAGCTTGTGCCTCGCTGCTCTGAAATCAGATTAGCAGGTTAACATGCTTTGATTATGACATGAGAGGTTTTCCAAAAACACCTGTTTTGAATACAAATAGCTTCTTTTCTTTTTCTTTTTTCTTTTTTAGATTTTATTTATTTATTTGTGAACAGAGAGATAAGAGAGACAGACAGAGAGAGAATGGGCATGCCAGGGCCTCCAGCCACTGCAAATGAACTCCAGATGCATGCATCTGGCTTATGTGGGTTCTGGGGAATCAAACCTGGGTCCTTTGGCTTTGCAAACTCCTAGCTCTCTAGCCTGATGCCTCATTTTCGGATCATTGTGCCTTCTTTGGAAGGCCTGTTACTTGAGAGGGTCTATCAGCAGAAAGGGTTATCACATACCCCAAAGAGCCCCTCCATAACAACAGGTGGCTTAAGCAGTGGGGAAATCTGGTTATTTGGATTTCAACTGTGTAGGTACTGTTTCTTAATAGGAGTATTAAAGATCACTGACGACTTGTGTTGCTGAGAAAAATATTTTACCTAGGCTTGCACATTGGCAGCAAAGACCCAAGGCAGTGACTTGTGGCCCGGCTGGCATAAAAGGTCAGAAATCCTACCAGGGGTATTTCTCACATCCTTTCATGAAATGTTTCACTTAATTGGAACAATGGTGCCTCCCTTTTAAACTGGAAGCAGCAGCCTGCCAAGAAAATCTCATAAATTTATGAGCAACATGTGAGAGCAATCAGAAAGTGACTCAGGGAGCCCTCTGTGAGTGGGAAATCAGCTTGTGTGAAAAGACTGCAAGATGGAAATCAGCCATCTGGGAAATGCAGACTGAGGTCCCTTGGCCAAGTCCTCCCATTAGGGATAATGTGATACCCCGTGGCTTCCTGAGTCTCCCAGCAGATCCAGTACAATCTTGTTGTCGTCAAATGTCCCCTTACTTCTGCTTCCCCAACAAGGAATTGTAAGTGACTTGCAGTCCCTGAACTGTTCGATTCTGCTGACTGTAATGGGACTTCATGCAGCTTGATCACCATTCACCTTACAGAGAAATACAGTGTAGTAAAGGCTGAGGATCAAGTCAAGGTAGGTCATGAAATTTCTGAGGACTGCTGCCTGAGGTGTCCCGTCCCCTGCAAGTGGCTCTTTTATGTCCCCATGTGGGAGAAAGGAGGGTTCACTCAGAATAACATGCTCTTGGGCATAAATAGTGCTTTAAGTGACTTGGGATTTATACCTTGGTCTTTGCAAATGCATTAAGATCAGTAATTTCCAGGTGAAAAATGGCTTGGAGAGGATTTCATTGCTTTGGGTGGTTTTAAATTAAGAACATAGGTCTAAAAGTTAATGATTTCTTGCTTTAACTAATTGATAGGAAAATGGGTGGTTGAAAACTTTCATTGGCTTGTAATGAACTGGTGACATAAAATTATATTGGAGATGAACCATAGATCTTCAACAAAATTGTTGCAAATTATTTTTAATTAATTGAGTATAAAATACAACTTAAAGATGTTTAAAAATGAACAGATGCATCTATCGATGCTGAAATGTGGAGACAAAATCAGGTAGCAAATAAACAGGAATCCAGAGCAGCTCATGAAGTGCTTGTGAGTCAGATCTTTCTGGCTTATATATCAACTGTGTAATTGAAAATCATAACATGGCCAAGTCTTAGTTTCTTCATCTCTGAAATTAGGCAACAATTCTTATTTTGTTAGTTTTTATATTGATCATAAGATTTTTTTAATGAATGTAACCCAGAATTTTACACAAGCTCCTTTTCAATCATTTGCACTTCAATAGATAGGGAAGAGCAGGAGTTGACATGCATAGGCCAGTAAGGAGGCCATAATAGCACCAAAAAGAAGCAATGGTAGTAGTCTGGGCTGGTATAAGAGCACGAATGGAGATTCAGGGCTGGATTTGAGAACACTCTACGAATTAAAATGTACAGGGCCTGAAGTTAAAATGTATATGGACCTTATTGCCAAAGGTCTCATACTACATTAATTTCTGATCTCTTTATTTTCCTTCTTTTCAGATGTGTATTTAATGTCTTTTCTTTCAATTCCATCCCTTGACAGCAACTTCTCTGATCTTCACTTGTAACGTGTTGCTGAGTCACTAAGGAAATAGAAGCAATCAGAAGAAAACCCCATGCTCCGCAGGCTGCACCTGCCTAGTCCCCTCTGTCCTCTGACCCCCTGTTCTGCCATGCATCTGTTACTGTGGCGACAAGACACAGGTCCTCTCCAGCGAGGCCTTCAACCTGCCCACTCTCATCCCACACCCACCAATCATCATCATCACCCTCACTGGTATGCAAAGATGCTGGGTTTTTTTTTTTTTCCCTCTCGAATCTTAAAAGCAAAACCAACTTTTGCTCCAAAGCTACCACTCCATTTTCTGATGTGTTCAGTTTTAAGTAAAAGTTTCTGATTCTCCTATGTCCATTCTTTCCTTATAGCCTGTCAGACATGCACCATTCCACACATACACCCACAAGTCTAAAACACCATAACCAACAGGGAGAAGTTACAGAGAAGTATGAAGGGAAAGCTGAAAAATACAAGAAATGAATTTGGAAACAAAAGAGGGAAACTCTCAGTTATAATAGATCACCATTGGCCAACTGCTATTGAAGACTTGCAACCTAAACCTTTCCTGCAAATTCACAGATTGACCAACTAGCTGAGATCCGTGCTGGATGGTCCTGGGGGAGATGAGCAGTAGTGTGGAAACCAAGGCTTGCTATGGGGTTCCTTCTCTGTCAGGTTTACTCTGTGATCCATAACCATCTCAGAAAGCTAAGTGCTGATTTTCAGCTAAGTTACATTTTGGGTTATTTGTGAATAACACATATATGACTCTATCCTCTTAGGACCTGTATAAAGATTAAAAAACTTTAAGATATTATTTATCCTCAGAAAGAGAGGGGGAGAGAGAAAGGAGGGAAAGAAAATTTACAACTCATTTCTTATTATAAATACTTATATTTACTTATTTATTAGCAAGAGAGAGAAAATGAGGCAGGAAAGGAGTTACAGAATGGGCATGCCAGGGCTGCTAGACAATGCAAACAAAACTCTAGATGCATGTGCCACCACATGTATCTGGCTTATGTGGGTTCTGGGGCTTACGTGAGTTCTGGGGAATCAAACCTGGGTCCTTAGGCTTCACTAAGCAATCTCTCCAGCCCAGAACAATTTAGGTCTGATAACTCTTTCTCTCAATCAGAATGTGTCTCATACTAAAACAGATGAAAGAGCAAAATAGTACAGTAATGAAGTGAAATAAAAAAAAAAAGATTTATTATCACTAAGTTCTGAGACCAGAATTATAAATGTCACACAAATAAATGGGCTTGAAGAACATAATTTATCTGGGAAAATAATGAATTTAATAAAATAAATAAACTAAAAAACATCCTTACTTTTCCTCCACTATTGGCTTTCTCTGTATTTCCACTTCAAGTCTACATTAGAGATTGAAATTCTTGTTCATAATTCCATCATAAATCAAAACCAGTCTTTGCAAAAGGAATTTTGGGTGGTGGAGCTATTCAAGAAAATGAGTTGGTTCATTATATCGTACAGCTTGCTTCTGGTGGATTAAAAACAATATTGTTTTGTTCAGTGTTGAATAATAAGAATCTCAGCAGGAAGAAACTGGAAATGTTTACATGTCATTAAAATAGTATTTAATATAGGATGTTAAGTCTAGAAATAAACATAAAAATATGTTCTATAGAAATGTTCTTTTCTAAAAACCTAACAAATATTTATCTGAACAATTTACAGTAATATTTCAGTAATATCTTCAGTATTACAAACAAGTAAAGTATTTTTTATTTATGGCATTTAAAATGTTTTATTTATTTATTTGCAAGAAGATAGAGAAAGAAAGATAGACAGACAGGGGAATGGCATACCAGAACCTCTAGCCACTGCAAAGGGATTCCAGACGTGTGTGCCAACTTTTGCATCTGGTTTTACATTGGTCCTGGGGAATCAAATCCAGATCATTAGACTTTACAGGCAAACACCTTAACTACTGAACCATCTCTCCAGCCTTTATTTATGGCATTTTTATTGGGAGCTTTAATATATGAACATAGAGTAATTTTCCCCCATTAACTTCCTTTGTCCTCTCTCCTCTGCCCTCCATCCCCCAAACACCCTCCTCTTTCAAGGTAGTCCTTCCTCTGTTCTGTTGTCTTCCATCCTTCATGACAAAATATTGATGGGCTCAGAACCCTGCTGATCTCATGGGTCATTGGTAAGTGCTAAGCTGTCATGAAGGTACGAATTGGCTTTTGTAGGGAGGACCATGCCTCTCAGAACACTTTTCCACCCTGTGGCTCTCACATTCTTCCTGTTCCCCCTTCAACAATATTCCCTGAGCCTTGGAGGGTATGATAGAAATCTCCTTTAATGTTGAGCTCTTGGTAGCCTCATATTTTCTGCTTTGATGGGTTTTGAATCTCCTCAGTGTCTACCACACTCTCCATGAAGAAAGTTCTCTGGCTAGAAGTGAGAGCAGTACTCATACTCATATTCATTTTGCCACTTCTTCTGCAATGTACCTTGAGCCCTGGTAGGCATAATGCCGATGAATGTCTAGTTCTAAGCCCTGGGCTTCTTGACATTTTGATGAGTCTGGGGTCTTTCCTGTATTTGTCACCATCTGTAAAAAAAAAAGAAGGTTCTATAATCAAAACTGAGATCAGCATTAATTAAATGTCATAAACATATACATTTTTGGTGGGTATAATGCCTCAGTTTAGCCAAAACCTGAGATATTGTGGAAACACTGCCCTCTGGAATCTATGACCTTCCAACCCATAGGTTTTTGGCTTAGTTCTCAGTACAAGGTGTGAATTCTCCAGCACTGAGCAGGCCTCACATCAAATCAGAGAGCAGCTGACGACCCTCACAATGTCTGTGTCACTGTTGCACCCATGGGTACATCTTACCAGGCTGGTTGATTTTGCAGTGTGCAACCTCTACTGCTTATTCAGACTACAGATGACTTTCTCCCCGAGCGGCTCATATAACATTCTGCATCACTTTGAGAGTTAGCCGGAAGGGAGATGCCTTCCATCTCAGTTCCAGCTTGATGTATCAATGTCTGGTAGCCACATCCTGTAGTGTTTTTAGGAAAAGAGTCTTACCAAATAGTTCTGGTAGGTAACCAATCACTTTGCCAATGATCTACATTGTTTTGGGGGGCTTCATATACCTGCCTGGCCAATAATTCACTGTGGGTGGAGGGACCCACATCTCCAGGGCAAAGTTTTCTTCACCTCAGCAAGGTACATCTGCCCAATCTACCTTTCTCCTTTTTTTAAACAAAAATCAAGTCTTTTTATGTAGCAAAAATGTGATTTTATATTTATTAATACTATCTTTTTAAACTACTCACTAAGATTAATAGAACATTTATTTTCTTCTTGGATGTTAGGATCAAATAGACAGATAGAAAATAGAAAGAACAATAATGGAACTCACCCGAATTATCAAACTTAATCTATTTACTCCCCATAAAATGAAGCTCAGTAATATAAATTTAAACATGTGTGCTATGATCTGAATATTTGTGTCCCTTAAACCATTCAAATTTTGAGATTCAAACCCCCAATGTCATGATTTTAGGAACAGGACTCTACACAAGGTTATCATATCATGAGAGAGAAGGACTCAAGCCCAGATGGAATTAGTTCCTTTCTGATAGGGAGCTATAGGGGTTTCTATGGTCATTTGAGAAGAAAACATTGTCTGTGTGGAATTGTCCTGACCATATAGCAAAACGGTGTCTTTTTCTTAGACTTCCACTCTCTAGAACTGTGATGAATATATCCTGTGCAGAAGCCACTGGTCTATGATGTTGATGCAGGAGTGGAGTCCTGAGAGGGATTAGGTCTCCATAAAGATGCAGGAGACATTCAGGCCAGTGAATCCCTACTTCAGGTTCTTGCCCAAGTTATCAAAGATTTCAAAATTTGGGCTTAGGTGAGGGTAAATTACGAATGATGATATTTAGTTTAGAAAGAGTTGGGGTCCAGTCAGAAGGCAATCAGGGAAGCATGAGCCAAAAGAAGCTCTCCCCATCCCCAGGCTGCCTGAGATGTGGGAGGAGAGGTAGAGAAATCCTCCCTCACATAGAGAAAATTCTGGGCACACACACACACACGAAAAGCAAAGCATGCGAGTCCAAGCTGGTGAGCCCCCTCACACAGGAGTCAGCGGAGAAAAGTGGCCTCAGAGCTTACAGAGACATTATGCGCATTGTAGAGCAGGGAAGCATCTGAACCAAAAGAGATTCTCCCACACTGGGAGATGCAGGAGATTACCCCTCACATAGGGAGTCAAGCCAAAGGGTCAGAGGAGCTGAGAACTTACAAAATGGGAAGGGTGGGCAAGATGCCAAGAATGCCAAGGACCAGTTGTGACCAAGAGAGCTCTGACATATGGGTTATGCCCATTTACATGACTCAAACATCCAGTTAGGGTGTGCCTCAGCATCAGACTCGGATGTGTCAAGGGGTAATGTGAGTGGTTGGCAGGATCAGGAGGCTGACTAGAAATGGTCAGTCCACAGGTGTGTTAAGCTGAGAAAGAAAAAAAAGAAGAAAAAAAAAAGCAAGAAACTGCTGTTGATGAATTGTTGCTTTCAACTATCTTTAGTGAGACTGGATCAGACGTATCCAGGTCCTGCCCGGATAGGCCACCAGGTAGTATCCATGTGTCTGTGAGTCAGTCCCTAGCTAACTACCTACCAGAACACACAAGTGGGAATATGGTTTTGTAGTGATGGGGCCAAAGCTGAACCCAACATATGCTAAGTATATGTATTCACCGAGCTATGTTCCCATCATGTAAGACAAGAAGACAACAAGAGACACAAACATAAACCTATATCAATGAGCATAACAGGATGGAGGCAGAATGAAAGTGTATCAGTTACATTTTCCTTGCTGAAACTAGATAACCATCCAGAAGCAGTTTACAGAATGTAAGGTTTTTTGTTTGTTTGTTTGTTTTAACATTTTTGAGGGGACGTCCATCATAGTGGAGGAAGCGTGGCAGGAGCAGGAAACCCGTGTCACATGATCACAGGGATGAAGGAGACAATGAATGCTGAATGTGCAACTACTCATATACTATTCATACAGTCCAAGCCCCCCCCACACCTGTGTAATGGCACTGCCCACTGTTAGGACGGGTCATCCCATCCCAACTCATCTTAACTAAATAAATCCATAGCAGACATTCCAGGAGCTCTGTTTCCATGTCATTTTAAATCCTGTCAAGTTGACAACCAGAGACTAACAATCACAGGAAGTAAAATAATGTTTTTTTCTCAACTTTTATTAATATCTTCCATGATTATAAAAATTATCCCATGGTAATACCCTCCCTCCCCCCACTTTCCCCTTGTGAAAATTCTATTCTCCATCATATCCCCTCCCCATCTCAATCAGTCTCTCTTTTATTTTGATGTCATGATCTTTTCCTCCTCTTATGATGGTCTTGTGTAGGTAGTGTCAGGCACTGTGAGGTCATGGATATCCAGGCCATTTTATGTCTGGAGGAGCAAGTTGTAAGGAGTCCTACCCTTCCTTTGGCTCTTACATTCTTTCCGCCTCCTCTTCCGCAATGGACCCTGAGCCTTGGAAGGTGTGATCGAGATATTACTCAGTATTCTAGTCACTTCTTTCCAGCACCATGATGCCTTCTGAGTTGTCCCAAGGTCACTGCCATCTGAAAAGAGAAGATTCTCTACCCAAAGTGAGAGTAGCATTAATATAAGGGTATGAATATTAAGAGAAGTGCTTAATGGGTAGTTTGATAAGCATAGTATATACATTTATCCAGATATCAGCAGGCATTACACCCGTAGGGCTCATGACTACCCCTGTTTTAAGTTTTCAGTATCAGGGATGTATTCCCTCCCATGGAGCAGGCCTCCAGTCCAATTAGAGGGCAGTTGGTTTCCACCATGATAGACGCGCCACTATTGCACCCGTTGGCTCATTTATTTATTTATGTATTTAGTTATGTATTTATATATGTATTTATTTATTTCTTAGGTGAACTAATTCTAAAAACAATTTAGAGAGAATGTAGGAATGACGTAGTCTGTGTTTACCACACACACTCAGGTAACTGACAGTCCAAGCATGACAGAGAAGGATTGGGGTGGGCTATTCCAGTTCCTAGTGCTACATGATAGTCAAAGGGAGTCTTAAATCATTACAGAATCATTGTAAATTTTAGGAGACAAATCATGAATCAGTAAAGGACATAAAAGGGGAATCATAAAAAATATTTCAATCCAAAATGAGACCAAAAAAAGAAGAAATAAGGAACAAAGAGAACCAGGAGTGAGGGAACAGGATGAGAGTCAGCTCCCAGCTGTTTGTGACCCTCAGTGTCCACGAATGAGCTCCCAGACTGGGGAGCAGATGGAAGGACAGGCACCCTGCTTGTCTTTGTACCCTGTTCAAACTTCTGATTAAAGGATTGTGAGATAGATGAAGAAGAAGAAATTATTGTCTAAAAGTATTGTTCTGAAATGGGATGAAAGCTCACTTGCCAGCATGTAAAAGGGCCTGGATTTTGAACCCGGCAATGCAATCAGTAAATATGTAAATAAAACCATCGTTTAGGAGTAATTTATGGTGTAGTAGCAAAAAGTTCAACTAGCTGTTTTGTTTATTAGCTTGTAAGAAACCGAAAATAATCTATGCAAATTAACCTCCATAAAAGCCTGTTTTAGGATAAGGACCTAAGTGCATCTGGGGCACATTGAGCTTCACTTCAGAGTTCACAAGAAGTGTTCAGCTATAATTCTCCTTGGATTTTGATCAGTGACACATAAGTCCTTGTACTGTGCAGGTAGATAGATGGAATGTAAGCCACATTCACATTGTCACCAGCTGCTCTGTGAGGAGTAAGTGTGAAAAAATAATGAGGTAGGGTTGATTTATGTGAGCATAAAGGAAAGAGTGATTCAAGGATTCTAACTCAGAATAGCCATTATGAGCAGAGGCTCAGGGGTCAAACAAACCTGATTCACATCCCACAACTACTTGATTTTCTAGCTGTGAGATGCATATTTCTTCACCTTGCTAAGCCTCAAGCCCCATATATACACTTGGGATAATAAAATTTCACAGATATATTTTAAAAATCAAATGACTAAATTTACTAATGCACCTGCATCCTACCTAAGCTAATATTTCATGGAATTTTGTATGACTGGTTTTTAAGCTAACTAATGAGATATGCAGATACAATGTACAGCTCTCACTTCCAAGACAATAAGAGATCATTCATTCTGGAGCCAGGTATTAGTAAGCATGACCGAGGCACAGATTCAGGTTGCCCTAAATACCATGTTTCTATGTGATAATAAATTCCTAAAGTTTTTGTTTTTGTAGTTTCAGGATGAAAGACAGACAGTCATAAGTCAAGCCACTTTTCAAAAATTCAGTTGTGGACACATCAAGGAAGTGTATTAAAGTAGGAAGATCTCTGCCTATAGCTTCAGATGTTATTTGATGACATTCTTAGCCTTTGGGTTGGTGGAATCTGGTGGTCTCTGAGTACATTTCAGAGATGTTTCACATGACAAACTGGGAATCACAAAGGTGTTAGGTCAAATCCAGGGGTGAGCAATAAATGACCATTGAGTGCCCAAAATAAATGGGCTCTGAGCCTGTAACATTCCATCTATCCAAAATGACAGAAGTTTGAATCAGTCAAATTGGACTCGTTTGAAGGGGATGCAACTGGTTTTCAGGAACTTTAGTTCACAGGCACGATACTAACACACCACCTTTGGGGAAAGTGAAAGGTTATTACTGGAGCTGGGAATGCTTGTGGGGCATTTCACTGAAAATACATGATATGGGTCTGTGGGGAGCAAAGTGAAATATGCAGAAGAAAATGTGCAGGTAAGGAAGAGCAAGAAAGGAAGTTTGACAAAGCATGAAAGTCAAAACTACTTTCTTGAAAACTGCTTTCTCAGTAACTAATTCAGTCTTTCCAGAGTAGGAACTCACTCCATAGACCCTCTTAATGACCAAACCACCTCATAAGAGCTCCATTACCTCATAATACTGTAAAACTATGGACCAACCCACAATATGAGGGGCTTTTAGTAGGGGGGAGTGAACCACATTCAAACCACATCAAGGTTGAGTTTTTAGCAGCTCTTAAATCCCAAACTAAAATGTCTGAAGTAATCAGAAAACAATGGGAGTTTCTGATAAGAAAAATTAATTTTACTGTTCTGAGAAAGTGTACTTTATACAAATAATTACTTAACTGACTCATTATAAACAACTCAAATGTTAAATAGTACTTTAAGAAAAAATGCTAATTTTATTGCTCTATTTTGTTTATGTGTAAATATTTTCAATGTTATTAGGCAATGGATAATGATGTATTCTCCCAGTGTCAATGTCCTATGGAAAATGGTGAAATTTTCTTGAGAGAAGTTGATGCATGGTGTTGTTAAAGCATTGTACAAAATTATTACTCAGTGAAGGAGTAGAAACATCACCTGAGCAATTTGGCACAGGAGTTCAGCAAGTTTGGGCAATGGAGTGGCTAAAGGACACCAATGATCCTACAGATCACAACACATCTTCTCTAATTGCTGTCATCCTCCCCACCCCGCCTCAGGGTGGCCACTCAACTCAGACAGTAGAGTCCATAGCGGCTCCCCGTGTTGGGAGAGGAGTAAAGTGGTTATTGCTATTCATGGCATGGTTCACGCTAATGCAAAGTCAATGGTCCATCACTTTGCAATCAGACAAAGCATGCATCGCTCACCTTGCAGAGGGCATCAGAAGAACTCTGTGATGACTGCCTCAGATAAGAAACAGAGAGGGCCATGTGCCAGGCAGGTGGTCAGGTGGTTAATATCCTGTGACTTAATGTCTGAAGAAGGACTGCAGTACAGAATAAAATACTTGTCTGTTGTCATACCATCATTTTAGGAAAGAGAGGAAAGAATAGAGTGGATTCCTGTAAGATAAAGAAGATTTTGCTAAAGATAATGACTTATGACTTGCCCATAAATTTGCACAATAATAGATTTGTGTGTCTTACATAATAGTGGCTCTGAGAACTGCACACATTACATATGTAAGTAATAATTTTAAAAAAACACCATTTTCATTACCAATATCAGAAGTGAATCACAGCACATTGCTCATATTTTCATTTTCCCCCTTGTATGGAATTCCATTAGAGGATAAATACTGTATATTATTATTTATTGATTATATATGAACTTATTTGTCAAAGATACTGTGTACTATATATACTGTGCTGGATATAAGGAATTAAATAATAAATATTGTTCCTGGGTTGGAGCTACTTCCAGTCTAGGTGAATTCAGATATTTGGTCAGACATGTGTAGGAAAATTATGAGGCAGAAATTAGGCAAAAAAAGATGTTTTGTAAAATACTATTGGATAAGATTTTACCTATTCAAATTGCAAGGGGAAAATAATTTTTGAGAGCCCAGAGTTTTGGATCAGTTAAAGACCATGAAGCTATGAATAACAGAAAATCCAACTAAATAGAGCTTAAACAGTAAAAGGCTTCATCTTTTTTCATGTAATAAGAAATGAGAAGCAAGCCATCCCCATGGTGAGTTAATCTAATTTCACAACTTCTTAATGTTTCAGGTTCTTTTTGTCCTTTTCTTTTGTTATTTTTCAAGATATTTAGTATCTAGTCCCTTCTAGAAATGTGTTCTGGTTCCTGGTTCAGATCACCACAGCTTATTCTGTTGGGGGAGAAGGTCACCTTTCTTAACCCCATGTCTCTAGAAGTCAAACAGTAAGACAAACATGGACCCTGGTGGTAAAATGTATGATAGTCATTAGAATTACTCCACCATGAATGTCACATGAACGTATAAGCCAAGAGGTTATAAAAATCACTTATAACACCCAGAACTCAGGAGGCAGCAGTAGGGGGATCGCTGTGAGTTCTGGACCAGCCTGAGACTACATAGTGAATTCTAGATCAGCCTGAGGTAGAGTGAAACCCTACCTGGAAAAAAAATCACTTTCAACAGAGTGGCTAAAAAAATAATTGTGCAGAAAAAAAAGCAGTAGGCACTGTTTTAAAAATATTGATGGTGACAAGATCATAAAGCATGTATACCACATTATAGAAATTTATCCCCAAAGGTGATAGATTTCAACAGCAGATGGCATGATGAGGTTCATATCTCATGGAGTTATTTTGGTGAATCACGGCACATTCTCTGGAGCAGGTAGTGGATGCAAAGGACCAGTTGGGACAGAGTAGCAGTGCTCCTAATCCAAGCAGAACCTTTAGCATTGATGGTAAGACAGAGGTAGATGGATACTTAGATGGAGCTTGCTATAGGCAGTGGAGGAACTCATGTTATTGCATAGGCTGTAGGCTTGGATGCCAATCTGTTGGGACAGTAAGTGCAATCAAGAGGAATAGATGCAATGAAAGATAAGGTTTCGGATTTGTTGAGTGCAAGAAAGGTACAGTCAGAAGATGGGAACTTTCTGAAATAAGGTCTCAGTTTCATATCAGTTTCTATCTTTGGTGCCTATCACAGGTCATTATACATTGCTATGTTGATTAATGGTGTTTTCATACATCCTGGCACACTGATTATTTGAAACTGAACTGTCATCAGTTATAGGCTGATATAAAATGCTTAATTTCAAAGGCATGGTTTCTACCCATTTCATGTGTGATTAATCTTTTATGTGGTCCACATATTTATATACCTCACTAGAATAAAATTGAGCCACTGGTATGAGTTGATTGATAAAATGTCTAGTGACAAAGTGCCACCCTGAATTTTTTTTTTTTATCAAATCACAATCGCACAGATTTGGAAGAAAATAGTACATTTGCATCACCAATGTATTATTCAGTCTACACCCATTTATGGAGTCAGAGAACACTTATACAGACTTCAAGGGGCAGCTGGGAAGACTGCTCAGTGGTTAAAGGCACGTGCTTGCAAAGGCTGCCAGCCTGGATTCAGTTCCTAAGCCAACCACATAACCCAAACACAAAAAAGTGACACAAGCATCTAGCATGCCCATAGTTCACACACCCCGGCAAAAAGATAAATAAAGTTTGGGGCTGGGGAGATTGCTCAGAGGTTAAAGGCACTTGTAGCAAAGCCTCGGGCCCTGGTTCAATTCCCCGGCACCCACTTAACGTGAGAGACACAAGTGGCTCATGTGTCTGGAGTTAGTTTGAGGTAGCAAGACGCCCTGCTATGTCCATGCATCTCTCTATAGTTCTCTTCCCACTGAACCCCCCTCTCTCTCTGACAAATAAATAAGTAAATAAAAATAAATAACAGAACCTTAAGAACTCAAAAGGTCTAAAGCTGACCCTATGGCATTTTGTTTATCACATCACAGAAATAAAAGTAAGACAATCTTAGGAAATCATATAGATCTAATGTCTAATCCTTGTAACGATTTGTGGACTCCAGAATTCTGCCTAGCCTAAAATGTTTGATCACTGACATTCTGATATTACGCTAGGGAGAATGTTAGTCCTCATGCAATGTTCTCTGTGATCAAAGCTTCCAATGAGCTAGCATTTTTTCTTTGTTTGCTTTTGACTAAAGTTTAAACTCCTCTTATATTAATTGTCCTTTTACAGCATTTTAGGATTTTATTCAAAATCTGATTGTTACCATGGTTTGGATGTTGTTTGTCCCCGCAGGTCCCCTCCAAGGAAGTGGGGTCCTCTGTATTAAGATGGCGGAGCTTCTATAGTACAGGACCTAATCGGAGCTAATTAGGTCACTGGAATCCAGGCCCTTAGAAGGAATTAGTATAGTTCCTGTGGGACCCTAGTCAGTTCTGGTGAGAGAGTTGTTATAAAATAGAAAGACTGCCCCCTCTAGACTCTGATTTCCACATACATTTTTTGTCACATTCTCCTGCTGTCTGCTCTGAAGGCCTCTTGCTAGATGCCACTCAAATTGGCTCATCTTGGACTCTTAGCCTCCTTTTCTGTTTTGTGTACATTACTGAGACTGTTACTTTATTATTCCAATGACAAATGGGCTTGCTTTCCAATGCATTACATTGTAAAAGGAAATTCTGCATTCAGCATGATCCTTGCACATTTCCACACAACTCTATTTTTGTTTTGTTACTATGAAAGCAAATTAAAGAAATCCTTGAACAATTTAGGGTGGTCTCATATTCTCATTTGTAAACCCTATCAATGCTACAACTTGGTGCAAATACTTATTTAATACATAAAATATTCATTTTCTATTTTAATAATTAATGCAACTTTCCTACAATGTGTTTTAGATTGCATTGCAGAGAGAATGGGTTGTGTGCAACGGAACTAAGAATATCAATGGTTTCTAATTCAGGTATTAGATACATATTTTAACATTCTACTCAATAGTATGCAATATTGAGATTGACACTACAACCAAAGTCTCAATAAAATCCTGCCTGAAAAATTGCATTATTTGAAAAGCTGTCCAGTTACCATGGTTATCTGTAAAAATGAGTCATATATGACAACTATAAATACAGTTGGTTCTTATAAGCAAGATTTTTTTAATGGTCACAATTAAATTCATTACATAAAAGAAACTGTAATTGTATTGCTCCATGCACTTTCTAAAACAACTGAATTTCTTTAATTTATGCTTTTAATAATAGTTATGGCTTCCTGTTGACTAGAGTATAAGAAATTTAATTCAGCTAATAATTTTTATAAATTAAAATTTCTATCACTTCCGCAAATTCCTACATACAATATTAAATAAAAATACATTTTTAATCTATCCTTTTGTTTTATAGAGTATGAAACATACATTTGAGGGAGTTAAAGCACATTTGAGGCTCTAGAACTGGGGCCAGGAGAGCTAAACCAACTACCTTTGGTCCTTACGATTTCCCACTTTGCTTAGCTATGCCAAGAAGAAAAGACTAATAAGAATTTCCCAAATACAGTTCTGTCTACAGAGTGACATTACGCTGAGTTTCTGAAGTTATGACAAGGATCTAAAGATAAGAGGCAGTGAGCCTGAAAGAAGATGGTTTGACAAATAATAATGGGTTCATCTGTATTCTAGTCATAGTCAAAGAAACCTCCTGTGCTAGAGCAACATCCTGATAATTGATTACAAGACACATTGTCTGTGGCAGAGCTGCTCTTTCCATGGTTTAGTCACAAAAGGAAGAACTGAACCATCTTTCCCTGCAGAGCATGCTGAATAACTAGTCCATGTGGGCAACTCTCTACTTGAGTGTCCTTCAAGGGACTAAGCAACATCTCTGGTAACAACTGTAAAAATCTACAAGCTGTATAGTATGATTAATGTCCAAATTTTTACCAAGCCAGTAATTTTCTTTTTTTCCCTATTAACATAAAAACACCCCAGTGAAAAGTCTTACCCTATGCTGTCATTTATTATTGCTCATTAATATTCCATGAACTGACCTTTCCCTATGAACCAATCAACTGAAAGCATATCCCAGGAGGAATATATAGAATAAGTGATACTTTCAAAATACTTATGAATTTATTAAAACAAAATATTTAATAGCTACTTGAACACAGTATTGCAGCTAGTAGAGGTATCCATTACAGAGATAAAAATTCAAATAACTTATGAGGCAGTAGAGAGTAGATGAAAGGGGGAACTGAGGGTAGTTGAGGAATATTCACATTTTAAATTATGACACATTTTTCTCTGAATGCATTCTATATTCTCAACATAAAACTAAACAATAGGAAATAAATAAATGAAATTTGTACAATATAAAAAGAATTTTAATACTGAGTTATATCTCTTCTAAATAAAGTTAGGGTTGTAATATATGAAAGCAACTTTTGGCATAGCTAAATAAATGGAAACAATGCCAAAATCTGGGCATAAATACTGAGCAAGGACCATATTCCTAAAGCTTCTTTCTCACCAGGATCATTTCCTGAAGCTTTGGTTCATAGCTCGTAGAACGTGAGGGGAGGTGACTGAACTTAGTCATGATCTTGTAAGGTAGGCTATGTTTCAATGAATAGAAAAACCAGAAACAACACTCACAACCCTAAAGAACAGCAAAGAAATGTGTTTGGGGACACATCCACAAAATAAAGAGAGAAAAATCAAATGTTTGAGAATCTGTACCTAAAAAACACAACCCACAAGGTAGTATTTCTAGATTGTAAAGTGTGGATCTTGATGTACTACTGCAAGGAAACTAGTAGAGATAAATATAGCATCTACTGGATATTACTATGCTTCTTAGGCCACAAAAGGCATCACAAATAATATCCCAATGTACAGGAGATGCATTGAGAGCCTAGAAACATGCAGAAAATTAATGCCACACTGTAGGACTACTAAATACATATTACGATTACATGACATATACACAGGGACAGTGAGAGGCAATGTGCAGAGATATGTGCAGAATTTGATAAACTGAAAATCAACTAGACTCTTACCTATATGATACAAATAGAAATGGGAGACACAACAATTGCTATTTAAAATGTAAGAGACCATTTTCACACTGTTTTGACAATGAGGAAGAAAGAATTGTGATTTAAAAGGACAGAAGAAATCATCCAAAACTTATCACATAGGGAAAAAGTTTTCACTTAAGTCATGGGTTCAGGAACAGGAGGAAAAGAGTCATGAAAGATTTATGATGTTTTAAACATGTGTGTTATTTCTAAAACAAGATTAAAGGTATTGAAAAATTCTATATTTCAATACATTAAGTAGGAGTGCTATAACTTCTAGGGTAACACTTTAAAAACATGAATACCAGTGAAGAGCAAGGGTACAATTTTATTTTAAACTAGAATGATAGAGTAATAACCTAAGATGGAAAGCAATTGAAAAGTAAATGACTTCTTTCTTCCTTTTAAGACTTATTATGATATTGCCATTATGTTATTCATAGCCATAATTCTGTGAGTAACAATAAGATCAATAAGATGATAAGCAATAAAATCTAGTATTTTACAGAAATCAATGTATTTGAGCCATTCTTTGAGTAGGATTAAAAGGGCAGACAAGACAAAACAAACCAAAGTGTTATTTTTGGAATTAAAAGCTCCTGGAAGCTAGTATGGTGGCACACATCTCTAATCCTAGCACAGGGAAAGCTGAGACACAGGATCACAAGTTCAAAGTCACACAGGGCTATGCAGTGAGCTATGGCCTCAAACAAAATAAATTCAGGGGATTACTTCAATAAAATGTTATTTGCACTATGGTGAAATAATTTTAATGATATTCAAAATTTTATCATTAAAATTAATAGTTATTTCATCAAAAAATAATCCAATTTTGCTAAAGATTTGAATAGCAACAGATTTGATAATCATCTCTATGAAAATAACACTGCAATAAAAATACTCTAAAAATAAACCCATGAATGTAACTTAACCAGAACTGAAGGTTAAAACTTTTTGAGTAAGCTTCATTAACTTTTTAATATTGTTTACTTAAAAATAATCTAGCAACAAATGGCCCAATGAATATAATGTTTAAGCACTAAAAGTAGCTGGCTGCTGAAATCTGAAGTCCTTCTTGTTACAAAAGGTGATGTACATACTGAAATTCCACTGTGTTTGAAAGGCATGGAGTTTGCAACTCTGAACTTCATTCTCTATTACCTAGCATGCAACTGTTTACCTAAGTGAATCTGAATATTTTGTTAAACACGTGAAATAGACACTGTGAAAGAAAAATAGGAGACAACAGGAAACTAGAATTAAACTATTCATACCAACATGAGACAGAAATAGTTTCAATTCGAAGGGAAAAAAATTCTTTTAAAAATGCTGTAGAAAAATCTCTTTGATATTTAAGGACAAAACTACCACTGCAATAATCTTTGTTTTTAAATTTTTGGACCTTGAAACTCCTATCAATGAAATTTGTAAAACTTTAAATATTAGCGGGGTGTGGTGGCGCACGCCTTTAATCCCAGCACTTGGGAGGCAGAGGTAGGAGGATCGCCGTGAGTTCAAGGCCACCCTGAGACTACATAGTGAATTCCAGGTCAGCCTGGGCTACAGTGAGACCCTACCTTGAAAAAAACTAAAAATAAAAACAAACAAAACTTTAAATATTAAAGACTAACCAAAATTAATATACTTACGCCAAAGTTTTATCTTTTTATCTATATATTATTATCTATATATTATTTTTAAAACAATTAAAATTAAAGTTACAGGATATAAAATATCTAAGATATCATAAAGGTCTATAGTTTTAAAATATAATAATTAGAGCTGGAGAGATGATTTAGTAGTTAAGGCGCTTGCCTGCAAAGCCTAAGGACACATGTTTGACTCTCCAGATTCCACATAAGCCAGACTAACTAGCATGAAGCAAGCACAAGGACACACATGCCCACTAGGTGGCACAAGTCTGGAGTTTGATTGCAGTGGCTGAGACCCTGACACATCAATTCTCTCTCTTTCTTCTGTCTCACTGTCTCTTTCTCGCTCTAAAAATAAATAAATATATATAATTAAATATATATATTTCATATATAATATATTATATAATCATATAATATATATTTATATAAGAATATATATTTAACTATATCATTATATACATCATTTATATATATTATATATATATATAAAATCTTAACAGAAGCTAAGAAAAGATTTATCATCTTAAACAATATTGACAATGCTGTAAGAAATCCTCCTCCTACACTATGATTCTTCAGTCTACTGAAGTCATTAAAAGTTAGAGGCTCTTTTCATTGTCACGTCACATGGAGTTAGCCTAAATTAAGAGTACTATAACCATTTTATGATATATATGTGTTTTTTGTGTGTGTTTTAATGAAATAAATGTATGTTATCAATTTTATTGTTTGTACTAATTTATATCACTATGCTGAAATGTTACTCAAACCATATGAAAGAATACTGGCTACCACAAACACAATAACTTTCCCATCCACCATTTTCCATGAGTCTTTATTAAAATTCCTGAAAAATATTAATCTAAAAATTGAGTATCTGGAACCTTCCCCACAATTGTTGGTGGAGGAAAATCTCATAGAGTTTGTGACCAGCCTGGGCTGTATGAGACATACAAAAGAAAATGAGAGAGAGAGAGCAACAGTTTCAATCAATCCTATTGAATTCTCTCCTAATTAGTATTTCTGTGATAAATGAATTCATTATAATAACTTATGTCCTATCTTTCTATAGCTTAATCTCTTTTTTATTGCTTCTCTTCAGTGAATTTTATCTCTACTCTAAATTCCTTGAATTTGCAGATATATCAATTAAGTTAATGCCATCTTTTTAATATAGGCATAACCGAGCCCCAGAGACACTGTTCCCTAAGATATGATATGATTGGTTTTCTGCCCCACTTCACCCCTCCAGGAAATCTTCAGTGACATTTCTGAAATGAATGCAAATGTTGAAGGACACTGGGTTCCAGTTTCTTATCTCAAAAATCATTGTTATTTTATAGGTTTGGACTGGCTTCTTGGTTGCAAGGGAATGCTTGACACAGACTTTTCTGAAGTTTAGCCGAGAGTGCACCATAGAACAGCTGAATTTCAGGAACTGAATCAATGCCAAATATGGATCTTGATATCTGTTTTCAAAAATCATGCGACTTTTCTTCATTATTCTTTACTAACTTTTATTGATAATTTTCATTCATGAACATTATGTATTTTGATCATAATCTCCTCCTATTACCCTCTTTTTTTCTCCCCTTCCTGTTTCCCATCTACTGAATCTCTCTTCCTGCTGTCTGTGTTACATTGTGATGTTCTTGTTACTCTCTGTCAGTTATGACGGAGTGGTGATCTGCTCAATACTGTGCAGGTCTTGTGCGGGCAACGGCAGTCACTCACTCTCAGCATGTCAGCACCTTGAGGAGCTTTGAGTCTCCCCAGAGTCAGCATCATCTGTAAAAAGAAGCTGCTGTGATGACAGGTGAGAACAGCACTAATCTATGGGCATAAACATAACAAATTTAAAGGACAAATTGATGGGTGCAATATATCCATTTAGCCAAACCTCAGTAGATGCTTCTCCTTTAGGGCATGTGATTTTCCTAGACAGAACTCAAAAAGCAAAACAGTAAGAGATCAAAGGAATCTAATAAAAAAAAAAAAAAGCTATGCTTCAGTGATGAGGTGTTGGGGGCCTCTAGGTCTATGGATATCTGACTTGGTAGGAGTTGATTTTTCTCTGTGTTGATCTCCTTCACCCTTGTGCTGGTACCCTGTTCGCCAAGAAAACAGCACTCTTGCTTGTTTCGCCAATTGTTCTTAGTTTCAGCCAGGGCCCTTTTGAGGTATGATGGGGTGGCTCTCTCCTTAGGATCTACATCTATCTGAAAAAGAGAAGCAGATTCTCCAACGGAGAGTAAGTTAGCACCAGACAAATGAGATAACCCTCACTTTTTATAGAGAATTTAATAGGTGTAGGCCCTCTTGTAGCCCACGATTGGTGGTAGCTTGATATTGGAGAGTGGGCTTATGTTTGGATATGGTTCTGACTTATTTCCCAGATCCAGCTATGGGTCCCATATTACTGAGGGGATCAGTTAGCCAAATAAAGAGTAGTTGGTTTCCCACCATGGCTGAAGCAGACCAAAAATGAACCCAACATGGCTCAAGGAAATTGTGTGGAAGAGGGGACAGAAAGAATGTCAGAGCCACATGTTGGGTCATGATATGCAGAGACATTTATTCTACCCATAACTGTGGCCTAACTCCAGAATGCATGACCCACATACCTCAGCAAGAAGGGGCCAAGGGGAGGGGGTAGGTCACAGATGAGCCTAGTAATGGTACCAAATTGACGGTATTTGCTGAGTAAAAACCTAATTAATTAAAAAAAATCAAAAAATGAGCTATGGAACTGAACAGAGTTCTCAAAAAAAGAAATACAAAGCCGGGCGTGGTGGCGCATGCCTCTAATCCCAGCACTCAGGAGGCAGAGGTAGGAGGATCGCCGTGAGTTCGAGGCCACCCTGAGACTCTATAGTGAATTCCAGGTCAGCCTGGGCTAGAGTGAGACCCTACCTCGAAAAACCAAAAAAAAAAAAAAAAAAAAAAAAAAAGACAAATAGCCAGGAAATAGGAAATATTTTTAAAAGTGTTCAATAGGGGCTGGAGAGATGGCTTAGCAATTAAGGCATTTGCCTGCAAAGCCAAAGGACCTCAGTTCAATTCCCCAATACTCATATAAGCCAGATTCACAAGGTGGCACATGTGTTTGGAGTTCATTTTCAATGGCTAGAAGTCCTGGTGCACCCATTCTCTCTCTCTCTCTCTGTCTCATTCTGCCTCTTTCCCTCTCTCACATAAATAAATAAAAATAAAAATTTTTAAAAGTGTTCAATATCATTAGTCATCAACAAAATGCAAATTAAAAAGACTGAGTTCCATCTCACTCTGGTCAGAATGGCTATTATCAAAAAATCAAATAACAACAAATATTGGCAAAGATGCAGAGAAAGGATTGTAAACTGGTACATCCACTATGGAAGTCAGTGTGGAGGTTTCTGATAAAGCTACATATAGATCTACCATATGACCCAGCTGTACCACTCCTGAGCATTTACTCCAAGGACTTTACACTTTGCTGTAGAGATACTCACTCATCCACTTTGATTACTGCTGTATGTATTCATTATCCTATGTTTACTTTATTTTTTAAATATTTATTTTATTTATCTATTTATTTATTAGAGACAGAAAGATAGATGGGAGAGAGAGAGAGAGAATGGGCGTTCAAGGGCCTCTAGCCACTGCAAATGAACTCCAGATGCATGCGCCACCATGTGCATCTGGCTTACGTGGGACCTGGAGAATTGAACCTGGCTCCTTGGGCTTCAAAGGCAAGTGCCTTAACTGCTAAGCCATTTTTCAGCCCTATGTTTGCTTTCTTTATATGATCTTCCATGTGCTCTTGACCTACATCTGTTAGTTGGTTATTTAACATGTTAATTGACATGGTGCACACGACACCTAAGTAAGAGTATACAAAGAAATCTTAGTTTCCTACACAAAATTCCCAGAGTGACTCCACAGAAAGGTGAATAGACAACATTTTATTCAACTTCCTTCTAGGAATGTTATTTTAAAGTCTATTCAATAATAACTGGTAAATAACTAGATGATACTCTGAACACTGGTTTCCATTTTGTTGCTTAACATGTATAACAAATGTCAATTAACATTTTCAAATTAACATGCAGAAGACCGCCACATTCTTTTTCTTTCCCTGTCTCTCTCTCTCTCCATATATATGAATATACCCAATTGAGAAGAAGACCATTAAAAGAATTACAGAAATCTATTTGTGGCTTCTGTGACAAACTATTTCCCTGCAAAGGTATCCATATTGACCTCTAACACCATGGATTCATTTTAACCATTTACTAACATTATGTAAAAGGATGTGCACATTGAGTGCAATGGTCCACACCATTAGCCCCAGCTACTTGTACTATTGATGAGACAGACAAGCACAGAGAAGTAGCTTAGCAACCCAGGTTGCTGCTTGGATGGGGCAATAACACACCCTTTTCCTAACAATGCACCTAGAAAACTATCTGCAACTGAATATTTGATTTTCTTCATGTTATCGTTACCCATTTTAGGTAGTTGATGTTTTCTGGCTGTAGTTTTGGAATGCAGTTAAATAGCAAGGAAATGGTTGGATCACTTCAGGTGTTGTGAAGTGTGTTGGGACAAACCAGAATAGCATTGTGTCTTGCTTCAATGACTTGTCAAGAAGGCAAGAACTCTCCGAGTACTCTCATCGTCCTATGAATTGTGAAGGACACTGGTCCAGCTGAAGCAAACTGCTCCTCACTCGGTGTGCTCTCTGGGGGACGCACCCGGAATGTTCTACCATAGGTTCTTCTCCCAGTTGGGTTCTTTCTGACACACTAGCTCATCTTCCTCTTTGATCACTACTTGAAGAAAGCATTTTGGAAGACACTGTAGGATTCTCTCTGTGTATTTTCTCAAACCTGTGAATTCCTTCCTTTCTTCTTCCTAAGCTTTCAGCTTTGTCTTATGACCTCACTGGTTCTGTTGACCTTTGGTTGCTTCTGTAAGAGCTACACGCTGGGGATTTTCAAGTGTAGCTCTTGCCTTATTTACTTCACATGCATCAAGAGTCATTGTCTTCTTCTATCTAATGTTCAGTGTAAACATTTAAAGTCCTGCAGAATTAACTTTAAAGCAACCAGGAAATGATATTGTAAATCTACATTGATAGTATCTTTGGAAATCTTTCAAATGTTTAAAAACACATTCCTATAGATAAAAAAAAATCATAAACAAAAAGAAAATAAAGGGCTGGAGAGAAGGCTCAATGATTAAGGCATTTGCCTGCAAAGACTGAAGACCTGTGTTCAATTCCCCAGTACCCACATAAAGCCAGATGTACACAGTGGTACATGCATTTATAGTTCACTTGCTGCATATAAAAAATAGGCCCAGGTATACCCATTCTCATTCCCTCTCTCTCTCTCTTCCTTTCCCTCTCCCTCTCCTTGCAAATAAATAAACAAACAAATAAATAAATAAATAATAAGCAAATTAACTGTGAAAATATGCATGCAGAGGTGGTTGGGTATGGAGGCTCATATTTGTAATCCCAGCACTCTGGAGACTAAGGCAGAAAGACTGCCATGAGTTTGAGGCCAGCCTACAGTAGATAGTAAGATACAGGACAACCTGGGCAACATAGTACGAGCCAATCTCACAAAACAGAAACAACAAGGCTGGAAAGACAGATAATCAGTTAAAGGTGCTTGCTTGCTGGGCCTGATAGTCCACATTGGATTCCCAGTACCCATGTAAAGCCCAATGCAAAAAGTGGCACTTGCATCTGGAATTTGTTTGCATTGGTAAGAGGCCCTGGCTTGCTCAAATTCTCATTTTCTTTCTTTTTATCTCTCACTCACTCTCTCTCTTTCTCTCTACTTGAAAATGAATGAATAAAATATGTACAGACAACAGAACAACAATAACTTTAGGAAATTTAGAGGGAAATTTACACAGCCAAATCCTTACTTTAGAAAGGAAGAAAAACTTAAGACTATTGATATAAGCAGCAACATGTAGAAATTATTTTCTAGGTAAATGAAAAGAAGCTAAAGTATATAATATAACAATGGCAAAATAAAAGGACTATAAAACACAAAAGCTACAGAAACAAAGCCAAAAGACAGGGGTTTCAAAAGATTTTAGAGATTCTCAAGCCGGGCGTGGTGGCGCACGCCTTTAATCCCAGCACTCGGGAGGCAGAGGTAGGAGGATCACCGTGAGTTCGGGGCCACCCTGAGACTCCATAGTGAATTCCAGGTCAGCCTGGGCTAGAGTGAGACCCTACCTCGAAAAACCAAAAAAAAAAAAAAAAAAAAAGATTTTAGAGATTCTCAAAACATTGGCACTTACATAAAAGAAGCCATCTCTCCAGCCCCAAATGAACTTTTTAAAAGATATGATATTACAAAATCAAGCAAAGAGGAAAAATAAAACATGGGTAGCCCAATATTTATTATAGCTATTATATTTGTAGTGGAAAGGAATATAAAACTTTTATACAAGGAAACTTTAAAACTCAAATGCTTCCATTAGTGAATTATATAAGCATTTGAGAGAGAACTTATGCTATGAAAACCCTAAAGAGACAGGAGGAAACATTATCAAACTTGTCTTATGAGATCATCACAATAAATGATACCCAACTTTAACAATGAGTTTACAAGAAAAATAAATATGGAGAAAGATTTCTTATGAACATAAACATGGAAAATTTCTCCACAAAGTATTAGCAAAATAATTTGAAAATGTATAAAAAAGGGTAATACATCATATTCATGTGAGGTTTATATTAGCAATGCAAGATTGGCTTAATACTAAACACAAAGTTAATTAATAAGGATAAAAAAGGAAGAAAACAACATTTAATTAGGCCCAGGAAAACTCTTGAGAAATTTCAAAGTCCATTCATATTTCTAAGAACTATAACAAACAAATGAAAAAGACTTGGGTAAACATAAGTAGAAGATAGCTTCCTACATATAATAAGAGATCATAGATCAACCCAATAGCAATTATACTCAATATTCATCATACACATTCAATCATACACATTTTCACTCTAAGTCCTCACAGGTTAGGAAATATCATAGATATTACTGTCACCATGTTGACTCATCATTTTACCAGAAGTTCTAGCTGGTAGGTTCCAAATTTAGAAGACCACTGGGACAGATGGTTTCTTCAGCCCCAGAGTTTTATTATTGCCAGCAAGGGAGTGGTGAGGTTCCGAGGGAGAAAGAAGGGAGGATGCTCTGAACCAACTCATGTGAGAAAGAAAAGATTTTAGAGTCTTCTTGTGGAGAAGTTGGAAGAGAAGGGTCTGGAACTGTGTTGTATGAGGGGTCTGGTTCACACTGCCTGGGATGTCTGGCTCATACTTTCTGGAGTGAATGGTTCACACTGTCTGGGCTGTCTGGTTCACAATGTATAGAATATCTGGTTTACACTATCTGGGATGTCTGGTTCACACTGTCTGGAGTAACTGGTTCACAATATCTGGGGTGTCTGGTTCACAATGTATGGAATTCTGGTTCACACTGTCTGGGGTATCTGATTCCCACTGTGTGAGGTGACTGGTTAGAGCCAAGTGGGAATTTTTTCTGGTTCCACATCTTTCTGATCTTCAGAAGCTGGGCTTGCTTCTCTTGTTTTGGGTCAGCAGGTGCTGACTGGGATGGAGGAGAACTTTTCCACTCAGCTCAGGTACAGAAGAGCCTAGGAATTGCCATAGTACAAGGTGTAGACACTAAGGTCCCAGACCTAGTCTGAGCTCACTTACAGGGATGGGTAAAGAACAACTCTTAGAAACCATAGTTTTCCATATCAGGAGGTAACGTTCTTGGGCCAGTTAGAGGAGGGACAGGTAGAGTTGAAGAGAGTAGAGATAGAAGAAGGAACTTCTGAAATCTTTACACTAGCCAATATGGATATTGGAAGAAAATTAATAAAAATAATTAATATTTAGCAAGACAGGGGCTGAAGACATGGCTTAGTGGTTAAGGCATCTGCCTGCAAAGCCACAGGACCCCGGTTAGGTTTCCCAGGGCCTACATAAGCCAGATAGGCAGGAGGACACATGAGTCTGGAATTTGTTTGCAGTGGTTGGAGGCCCTGGTGCACACATTCTCTTTCTCTCTAACTCTTAGTATCTCTGTCTCTCTCTCTCTCTCTCAAACAAACAAATACATAAAATATTTTTATAAAAAGATTTAGCAACACCAACAAAAGCTAGCTTTATTAACAAAGAACATAGAAAACTTTGTAAGCAATGCTCGAATAAGTGAAGTATTCAAAGTCAATTGTGTGCATACAATGCTTAATTAGAACATGTGATCCAAAACAACTCCCATTTTAATTGTATCAGGAATCACAAAATACTTAATTTAACAAATGAGTTATTATGTACATCAAAAGAATAAAATATTAAGAGGAACTGAATAATAAATATAAATGAAATGGTCCATGTTAGAAAATTAGAAAGCACTTATTGTTCAACAGGTGAATGGATAATGGAAATTTTATATATAATAGATTATTATTCAGCTCTAAAAAAGAACAAAAGTACAATGCTTTGCAGGAAAATAGGTGGAGTTGGAAGACATCATGTTATATGTATTAGGCCAGCCTCAGAAAGACAATTGCCATGCAGTTTTATGTCATTTAACTTTATTTTATTCTTCCTTCCATGTTTTCTTTTTCCTATATAAAACAAGTGCTTTCTCAAGAGGTCTGTCTCATATATAACACACCCACCCAAGGAGGGCGAAGAGCAAGAGAAATTAGCCACACAAACCTCAATAAACGTATGTAATTCTTGCTAAACAATTGAATTCCTACTTAGGGAAACCAATAAGGAAATAAAAAAATGGTTTGGTTTGTGTTTGTAATGTGATGGTGGTCGTGATGCTGGTGTGTGTGTGCCTTGTCTGCACACGTGTACGACCTGGCAGCGTTTCATGCGCTCACACCTCGGGCGCTTGCCTGAAGTGACTGCAGCACAAGGTCAAGTGTCCTGTTAATTGGGTTGGAGTCTATGACAGAAACTGGAGTTTGCTGGTATTTCATGAGCCCATAGGATTCCCTGCTCCCTATTTCCCTTTGCAGGACTGAAGTCGTAGGTGCACACAGCCATGCCCAAGTGTTCATATGGATTCTGGAGACTTGAACTTGGGAGGTTTCAGGCCCTCATACTTCTGCAGGAAGCGCACTTAATAAAACATGTTTTATTTTGGAAAACTCTACAGGATTTCAGGTAGTATGAACTAAAACAACATGATTGTGGTGTTCATAAGAATTCTAAATCCACCTAAGGCAATGTTAAAGCATGGTGAAGAAGTTCACTCTGTATTACATGCCCACACTGAAGTAGCCATTACTCCAGTCCTGCTTTCCTCTCCTGTCACCTCTGCTGCTGTGATGTAGTTCACACCAAGATTCTAACAGTTGTTGCCCTCCTTTAACCTGACCGCTGCTGTGGGCTGTTCAGCTTTGGCCTTCGGTTCACCTGATGCATGTTCACCTGTAGCCGTCCACCTGGGAGAATGCTAATTTGTTTAAAGCCATATGTTTTCTCTAAATCTGACAACTCTACACAGTCACACAACCTGCTTTAAGAACATGCTGAGTGAAGCCAGGGATGGCGGTACGCATCGGTAACCTCCGCACACTGAAAGAAGAATAAGAGTGTGAGATCACACTTAGCTGCCTGTCAAGTTCAAGGCCACCCCGAGCCACATGAGACCTTGTCTCAAAAAAGAAAAGAGCAAAAAGAACATATTAATGGACAGAATGTATTCAGTAAGAATGTCATACATTTCTGCTGATATATCAAAATGTCTTAGATGTTTTTTTGGTTAGTTTGTTTGATCGATGAATTGATTGTTTGATTTTTCTGAGATAGTCTCTCCCTACAGTGTAGGCTGGCTTTGAACTTGCATTAATATGCCTTTGGAGAGTTGGAGTTAAAGGCATGTGCCACCACTCCAAGCTAAGAATAGAATTCTGTTTTTATTTTATGTTTCACAGTTTTAGAGGTCGGAGCATCCAAGATTAACATACCGTTATGTCATTTATAGGGGGAGGGCTGCCCTGCGCTTTCAAGATGACTTTAGGAACATTTTGTGTCCTCACATGGAGGAGGTAGAAGGACTAAAGAACTAAATACTGAAGGCTGAGTGGTGCCTCTTTTAAAGTGGGGAAGCCCTTATGTGCAGACCAGCCATAGTGTTATTACAGTGGTCATTAAACTTATATTTATAACTTATACCTTTATATAAGTTATAAAGCTTTCCTGCAGCAGTCAGGTTCTTGTTGCTGGCAGAAATCACTGACCAAGAGTAGCTTGTGGGGGAAAAGGTTTATTTTGGCTTACAGGTTTGAGGGGAAGCTCCATGACAGCAGGGGAAAATGATGGAACAAGCAGAGGGTGGACATCACCTCCTGACCAACATCAGGTGGCCAACAGCAACAGGAAAGTGTGCCAAGAACTGTCAAGGGGAAACTGGCTATAATACCCATAAGCCCACCCCCAACAATACTCTGTCTCCAGGAGGCTTTAATTCCCAAATCTCCATCACCTGGCGACCTAGCATTCAGAACACCTAAGTTTATGGGGGAGACATGAATCAAACCACCACATTCCACTCCTTGCCCCCATAAAATGATAACTGCATATGATATAAAGTATAATGCATTCAGTACAACTTTAAAAGTCCCCACACTTTCATCAGTCCCAATGATGTTCAAACATCCCCATAATCCAAGGTCTTTTAACTGAGCCATAATACAAAAAAAAAAAAAAAAAAAAAACCATAATGGCACAGAGTAAACATTCACACTGAAAAAGATTGTATTGGGCATAGCAAATATGTATTCAACTAATACAAGATTTAAACAGAGCAAACATCAAACTCTGTAGCTTCAAGCCCAACAGCTCTAATCAATGACAAGTCTCTGAAGTTCCAATTGTGCCCCTCCAGTTAGGCCACTCACAGACTTGGAAAACTTCATCTCGGGCCAGCAGCTCTCCTTAGCAGCCATCTCATGGTCCTGGAATCTCCAGTGTGTCTCCACTGCAACCCACAGTCCATCCTCATAGCTACATTGGGTCTCCATGCAGGTAGTCCTTAGCAGACATGTTCCACACTGCCCATGGCCATTTCCAAAACACAAGACCATGTTGCAAATTCAATAAAACCCTCTCTTTCCTGCATTTCTCATACTCCACAATAGCAGATGGGATGCAAATTTGTTAATCAAGGGGGAAATAAAGCAAACTTTGAAGAACAGGACACTCTTTTAGCATTCAGGCCCCTTCAAAAGAGTCTACATTCTTCCTGTTGCCCCAATGCAGGTCAGCTGGCCCAATCTCCATGGTGGTAATCTCTCATACAATTGAAGCTGAATGGGCAGAAGTTTCAGCCCAAAGATAGCATTTTTTCTGTGCCATATCCCTTTGCTCACAACAGTCCATTTCTATGCAATGCAATCCTGCACAAATTCTCAGGACACGGGCATAACAGCAAGCCTATCACACAAACTGCTTCTAGCCCAGTGCAGGCAAAGCTCCTTTTCACCCTCATAAACCAAACCTCGTAGTCCATAGTTCTTACTACATTCAGGTCTTTCAACTCTGACCAGAATAGTCCATCAAGCTGTACTTACAGCACTGTAAGTGAGGCATCTCTTAGGCCAAGGTTTCAAATCCTTCCACATTCCTCTTGAAAATCATTTCCAAAAGGCCAAAGCCACACAGTCAGGTGTCTAGCAGCAAAGGACACCACTCATCAGTACCAATTTTACTGTTGTAGTCAGGTTATAAATAAAATATACTTATATTTTGGTGGGGACAGATGCAAATGGTACAGCAAAGACAACTATCCTATTGAAATGATTAGTACTAGCAGTACAACTGCTTCCAGTATGTTTGTGTTCTGTTCTATATAAAAACATTATCATGATATTAACTGTCCCAAAATTTCTAGTTCCTAATGGCATCTGAACTACTATACATTCAACCTTAAAAAACAGTCTACTATTTTAACTACGTTATCTCTTTCAGTTTGACTTGGAATTTAGTGACAATTAGAAATCATTATTATGAGGACCCTCATAGGTAAGAGATATCTACTTCGAATTTTGGACTGTAAAGCTATACACCAAGAGGTAAGTGTATAATCCTTGTCTTAGAGACAAACCAGCTGTGTTTAAATCCATTGGAGTTTTTGAGGTAAGAGACTGCTAACTATGCCATTATCTGTCCATTTGTGAGGTTTTATGTACCTTTGACAAAGCTATTGAGGTAATTCTTTAAACGAGGTTGTCTTTGAAAGTGGGAAGTTTCTGCTTTAGAAAATTATTTTGGGGGAACAAATAGCAGAAACAATTCTTCACTGTCAAGCTTTCCTTACTAACCCAATGGATATAAAATTATATTCGCTCCGCCTTGCTAGTTCTTGCTGTTATATCCCTCCAGATGGTCCAGTCTGATGAGATCCACTTATCATTGCACATTCCTTTGACTGATGGTGCTTTGGCTCCAATGTAATAGACACAATGTATTCAGTAGTTTTAAGAAAAGTATGTCCCCTCACTCCTCTTGTTTCCCCATCCTCCATTGCATTGGAAACAAAACTGTGACTTTTTCGTACCAAAGAAGAGAAATGTTTGCTTGCATAGTAGGACACCCAGAGGTCAGACATGTCCTCAGAAGGAGGCCATACCTTATTCTATCATAATGGGTGCTAATCTTTTCTATGGAAAAATACCAGTTTAAGGTCTGTTGCCTTTGGTTGTCGGCTTTCTGAGCATTGTCAGACTGCTTATATTCAAGTTATTCTGTTCGTATTCCAGAGTCTACCACCCTCATTCTGCATCACATCTCAAGCCCAGCCAGGGCTAGTTACTTCTATTTGGACAAATGATGAAAATGTCATTTCAAATGGACTCATCATTACCTTCAGATGGTTGGATGTTCTATACACAGATTCCATATAGAGCCAGGCATGGTGGCACATGCCTTTAATCCCAGCGCTTGGGAAGCAGAGCTAAGAGGATAGCCTTGAGTTCAAGGCCACCGTGAGAGACTACATAGTGAATTCTAGGTCAGCCCTGAGCTAGAGCGAGACCCTACCTCAACCCCCCCTCCAAAAAAAAAATAAGCAAAAAACATACACCCTGTGGTATTGGGTGATAGGAGACATTATCAAATATTTATGTAATTAAATGTGTGTATATGCATACATATCCACTGCTTTATTTTTGGTGTGGGTGTGTGCATGTGTGTGTGTGCATGCATGCATGTACCATAGCATTCAGGTGGCAATCAGAGTACAACTTTGGGGTCAGTTGTCACCTTCTTTCTTGGTTGGTGCAAATCTCTCATTGTTCATAATCACATTCACCAGCACACCTGGCCTGTGAGCTTTCAGAAAATGCTACTTTCTGCACCTCCTTTCTTGCTATAAATACACTGGGATTGCAAAAGCCAGACAAAGCATCTGGCTCTTCCTTGCCATGGTGGTTTGACTCAGGTATTCCCCATAAACGTAGGTGTTCTGAACGCTAGGTTCCCAGCTGATGGAGATTCGGGAACTAACGCCTCCTGGAGGCAGTGTATTGTTGGGGGCTAGGCTTATGGGTATTACAGCCAGTGACCCCTTGCTAGTGTTTGGCACGCTCTCCTGTTGCTGCTGTCCACCCAATGTTGGCCATTGGCCAGGAAGTGATGTCCACCCTCTGTTCATGCCATCATTTTCCCTGCCATCATGGAGCTTCCCCCTCCACCCTGTAAGCCAAAATAACCCCCTTTTTCTTTCCCCCGCAAGCTGCTCTTGGTCAGGTGATTTCTGCCAGCAATGCAAACCTGACTACAACAGTAAAGTTGGTGTCTGGGGATCTGAACTCAGGTTTTCATATTTGCATTGCAAATTAAAAATGTAGAAAATATATGTTACTTTCTATGAGAACTACAAAAAGTAAAATAGTTACCAACTTGTTGTTTTCCCTTCAGTTCCTGGGAAGATAATACAGCATGTTTTAATCTCACTGTCATAATTCACTTCTGTGGTCTGGGAAATAGGTGTTGTTTTACAAGTAATTTTTAAAGTGTTGAAACTTACCTTTTTTTTTTTTTTTTCATTTGTAAAGGAGTAGATTCTTGGTTAGGCATTTTACTTCCACTAGATTAACATTCTTAAATTCTCAGGGACAAAATATGAGCTTTAAATAATGGTATGAATAATCTTAACCTGAAAACTGCTGGCCCTATAACATCTCTTGCCCTTTAATAAAATCCCTACCTTTGTGTGATATCATTAAAAATATCATGAGGTTGTTTTCATTTTCCACTCTCTTTATGCTCTGCTTTTTTCTTCCTTTGAGGAAAATTAAGCTATTTCCCCCTTTGGATACTGCTGTATACATAACATTTCATTTCTTACCAATGTGAGAATTTAAAATAATTTTCTTCTTGTGATATAATTGTTTCCTCTGTAGGAAATCCAGAATTCAGATTCTATTACTGTGTATTTAAATCACTGCTTAATTCCTGATATACTTCAGCAGCTCGATCTTTCTTGCCTGGTTTTAATTAACCTCCCATAAGAAGCATGAATGGCTTTGACGTATCCATTACTCCTCTGTCTGCTTGTACTGAAGGGTTTGTTTTAAAAAGCATCTTTAACAGATAGCCTTCATCAGAGAAAAAGTGGTCTTCATTGTGATGCTAAAGACTCTAGAGAGATAGTGAGGAGAAGTTGGGGCTGAAACTAGAGGTTTTACAATGTCACCTACGGGTAGTTCTCGGGGCTGATGGATTGTATGATCATGGCTATACACCACATTCTTTCTTCCATAATTCTTTATATCATAGAAGGAGGAAACCTAAGAATCACATTTGCATATAACTGCAAATATTTCACGAAACAGTGTACTGCCTAAACGTTGGGAAGCAGAAGAAAGGCATGAGGCAGCAGGAGGCAGCACGTGAGCATGACAGGAAGTACCAGAATTTCGACAGACACATTGTGATTATTTCAACAGAGCTTTTGCACTAGTGGTGGACTCCTGAAATGTAGCTTTCTTCATTTCCTTGATGCTAATGGAGATTCTTGCTGATCTCCACTTTCCCAGCATTTCCAGTGGCTACGTAACACATTAATCTTTTGCATTGAAGGTGGAAACTTCTATATTTCTAGTAGAAACATTTCCATTGGCTCCTCTAGCTTTCTTAGTCATAACTGATATTTCACTGGATCCTTCCATCCTTCCCTGGTGACAAAGATATAAACAAGTTTGGCCTTCGGGAACATGAGCTGTATGCACTGTTTCCTGTATAGCACTTGTCTGTCATGTGCAAGATTCAATCCCTAGGTCCAGAAAGAAAAACACAAACGAATAACACAAAATCTCCAATATGATCCCAGCATCCCATATAGTTCAAATCTTGCTTTCCTACATATAGGATAAAATGGTGGAAGTTTATGTTATGGTACAAAACCTTCAAATCTTGGTTTTAACGTTTTGTTCAAAAATTTAGGGACTGGAGAGATGGCTTAGCAGTTAAGGGGCTTGCCTTTGAAGCCTAAGGTACCAGTTTGATTTGCCAATGTCCACATAAAGCATATGCACATGGTGGCATAAGCATCTGGAGTTTGTTTGCAGTAGCTACAGGGCCTGGAACAACCTTTCTCTCTCTCTCTCAAATAAATAAAAATACTTTTAAAAAATCTTCAGTTTCCTTGATGATTATTTATTTAGTACCAACTTGGTGACAGGAACTACAAGTGCCAATGATTAAGACAAAATCTGCTCCTTAGCCTCATGATACATAAAAGACAAGAGCAAAGATGAGGTGACACAGATAGACACAGCCAGGTGCTATATTTGATTGTGACTATTCACTTGAGATATATGCCTTGGAGGTCAGTAGAGCACACTTTTCATAGTGTCTGTGAGAGTATTTCCAGAGAGAATTCATTCAGTCAGGGAGGATCTACTTTGTTGGAGCGGTATTATCCAATAGTGTGGGAGCCCTGGTGGAATAAAATGGGAAGAACAGAATGCCACCTGGAACATTCAAGCTCCGTTCTTTCTAAGTACATACATCTCTATCTGCTGCTGTCACCCATGGACATCAAACCCCAGCTTTACTTCTTCAGCGACCCAGTAGGGACTCACAGCAGCGACTCTCCAGCAAGCTGCAGACTGGAGTTGTATCATCGCTTCTCTTTGTTCTGGGGCTTCTACCCTGTAAACTGAGCAGCTTCTGGCTTCCCTGGCAGACAGCCATGGTGAGAGACTATCCAGCCTCCAATCCTGTGAGCCAAACCAACAAATCCCCTCTTCTAATTATCTATGCATTCTATTGTTTTTATTCCTCTAGGGAACCCTAATGCATGCTCAGGAAAATGGTTTGATTTTTTTTTTTTAAACTCACCCTGGCTAGTGGATAAAAACTGAATGATAATATATAGAAAGAACAATTTAGAAGATCCATACTAACTCAGATGGGAGAGGATAAGAGGTATGTTCTGGAAAAAAGGAATTAAGTCAAGAAATATCTGGGGATTTGACTAAAATACAGACACACTTGGTGATGCGGGATGCATACAGGAAGGGAGTCAAGGTTGACTCCATCATGTAATATCTTGAGAACGGATCTGCTGAAGTCATGAGTAGAACAGGGTGGAGACAAGGTGAGGTAGGTGGACACCGAACTGTCAGGATCCACTTGGGACACATTGGATTTTATCTGCTGGTGGAACCCATGAACACACATTTGGTTAGCGTGCAGAGGGATAGGTTTTGAATTCAAAAGAAAGCTCTAGCCTAAACACAAAGAATGAAACGTTCTCAGAACGTAGATTCCAAGGCCAATCTTAGAGGTGGATCCAATGACTCAGCTTCAAGTCCAGGATGGAAGGAGAACTAGAAAAAAAGTTCAAATTCTGCACACCACTTTCTCTAATTTCCAAATCATTTTATTTTGACATTAAAATCACTACATAAAAGATATTTTATTAATGAACTGACATAAGGAACCAGATCTTAAATATGCTAACTGAGTCATTAACTGGGGACACAGTGACATGCATTTGAAACAGGGTAAGAATTCTACAAGAGGGGTAAGTAAGAGATTCACAACAGTCTCCCGTTGACATTGCAGGCAAAGTAACTACAATGAAAAATATAGAAAGCTTATTATATTCTTCTATGGCTATACTGAGTCCTACAGAAAAATAAATACTTATATGATATATTTCAGATACACATTTTTTGAACTCTTAGTCTTGTCTTAAATTAAATAAAAAATTTAATGATATATGTTTTAAATATATCCATAAAATTAATATTATAACTAAATATATGACTCATGTTTAATGTATTGAAAATGTAAGGGATATATTCTGCCTGCCACATTTACAAAAATATAACTACAATAAAGCTCCTTTACTCTTATTCAAAGAAGTGGAGCACTTTAATACATCATTTATTTTGCATGAACATCATAACGTTTTAAGCATCTTTGGTTGGGTAACTATTTAAAGGAAAATTATAATCATAAAATCATTAAAAGAAAAATTCTATAGCATCTATGTTCCTCTATTTATAGTAATATACTATTATTATGTATATGTTCATGGTACCAAAAATACAGATAATTATTTTGAAAGGAAGGAAACTTACATGAAATTAATTGAAATGGAATATGTGCAAAGTGAAATGAATCCAGTGCTGAATAGATTGGTCCACATTAATGAACTTACACTTTTACTTATTATGAGTGGGTCAATGAAAGTTGCAAGCCCAAAGAAAATTATACTGTAGCATCTGAAACCACAATAGCCACGTGCCTGTGCAAAAAATGCTTACAACTAACCGCAAAATGTTACAAAAGTCACGAAAATTATCTTCTACTATGATTTAATTTTTGAGTGCAATGTTTGCTCCCATATATAAATGATCACAGAAGTAATATGAGTCCAAAAATGATGTAACAATTAACAACAGTTAAAGAGATAAGCTTCTTACTTATTATGTAAATACCAGCTTTTCAAAGAATAACTCTACATGAGAAATTAAGTAATGGTTTACATTTCTTGTAGGTCTAAGAATTTCAGTCTTTGACGATGAGTCAATTTGTTCACACAAATATGCATTTCATTTTAAGAGGGGTTGCTCACTGAGGAGTCAGTATGTCCACTGTCCTTGCCAAAAATCTTAATCATATAACAAGTTTTAATTTACTCCCTCAAAGTTACCTTGAAGTCATTCCCATGAGTAGCAATGTTTACCTAGAGTGTTCTCGTTTGGATTTCATCTGTAGGAAGAACAATAAAAGCAAGACAACATAGCAGAGAGTCTATGGCTCCCTAGAGAAATTTGCGCTGAGTCGGTTTTCATCCAGTGAGGTGGGAATGGTGAAGTACACAGCATACCCAGTGCTGGTTCTCCTATGCTTTGCCAGTTAATGTTCCCCTACCTTGAAGCAATGCTGAGGATAACAACTGCTTCCTTAGGAGTTCTTCACTCTTGGAAAATAGTCAAAAGTATTTACCTCTCTTATTCATGATTTAACCCACCAAATTAAGCAGCAGCACCACGATGTTCCTGCTCCTTGAATCTGAGGATTTTTACCTCAGCCCTGATGGTCAGTTTTCCAGGAATCACACTGTTGGATGCTTCCACTCAAATACTTTTTTTATTTTTATTTTTGTCCTTAACTTGGGAGATCAGCATGCATGAGCCAGTGAGCAAAACCTTCCTTAACCAGACTGACATCTCTGGTCAGAATTCATCTGCTATGTTTTCATATCTGTTTCCTTACACATTGGTGGCCTCTGAGAAAGAGTCAGTGAGACCATTGTTCTTTTTGACCTCCAGGTTCTTTTTCGCCTTGAAGGTCATGGACACCTCCGAGTGAATGGCGTCTAACCTCTGTTCACAGCGGAAGGCTGACAAGAAAGCTTTTCTATAGTTGCTGTTCATCCAGCCATAGAGGAAGGGGTTGGCAAAGGTGGAACACATGGCGATGATGTGGAGCACTGTGAAGATGAGTTTGTACTCCTTTAGGTCCAGGACCTGGTTGTCAATGTCCACAGCAAGCTGGAAGGCATGGAGGGGCAGCCAGCTGACTGCAAACACCACCACCACACATACCAGCATTTTGGTCATTTTGTGCCTTCGCTGATGGTAATGGTCACTCGCAGCTCCAGGGCTCACATGGTTCTTTAGCTTACTCCAGATGCGGGTATAGGAGAAAGAGATGATTCCCAGGGGCAGAACATACAGGATCAGCAAGGAGGAAAGACTGTAGATTGTGCCGTACATATTTCTCTCCTCGCCAGGCCACTTCTCAGTGCAGGCAACAATCTCAAAATCTGGGATAATCTCAATCAGCGAGTATTCCCGGAAGATAGCCAGGGGACTGGCCAGCAGGGCACTTATGCCCCATGCCAAACCAATGATCAGGAAGCTGAGTCGCTTGGAGATCTTGCTCTCTAGATGGTAAACAATGCAACGATGACGGTCCAGAGCGATGACTGTCAAAGTGATTGTGGACACTTGAACTGCCAGACCCTGCGCATAGGGTACCAGGTGACACAGGACAGGGCCCATTTTCCACTCCCCCATTAAGGTATAGGTAAGAGTGAATGGGAGGCACAGGGTGTTCACCAAAAGATCTGCCACAGCCAGGTTGGCGATGAAAAAGTTGGTTACTGTACGCATGCTCTTGAATTTGATTACTACGTGGATCACCAGAGAGTTTCCAACTACCCCCAGCACAATGATGGAGCAGTATGCCAAAATGAGGACCACCTGCACCTCAATCAACTTGGTGCTGTCTATGAGCTCAGGCTCAGGATCAGGGAGCAGCTCACCTCGGGGGGTGGTGTGTCCTGGCCCATAAGATTCCACTTTCACTTCTTCCACTGTGTGATTCTCATCCACCTCTGTGCCTACTGGGCCCATTTTCAGAACAATGTCACTCTCTCTGCAAGCAGTCCAAGAATCTACAATTAAAACAGTAATACAGACATGTATAACACAAGGAAAATACCAAATCAAGGCAAAGAAATAAATATTGGTCTCAATATAGCTGGTCTCTGATTGCTAAAGGTACACATAGTGTAAGGTCTTTATGATGCAAGTCCTTTAGTTAAGTTTATTCATCAAAGAGATACATGGCATCAGGTCCTTAAAATGTGCACTGTGATGGCAAGAATGCAACCTTTTTTAAATAGAAGAAAGTATTAACTCCACTCTGAGTGCTATCAAATGGATTACACACACACACACACACATACACACACACACGTGTGTGTGTGTGTGTGTGTGTTTAGATTTTATAGGTAGGGTCTCACTCTGGTCCAGGCTGACCTGGAATAAACTATGTAGTCTCAGGGTGGCCTTGAACTCACGGTGATCCTCCTACCTCTGCCTCCCAAGTGCTGGGATTAAAGGCGTGTGCCACCACGCCTGGCTGGATTCAAATATTTTATGTAGGATGATAAACTTTTATATATTGCAGTTATATTTGTGGTCATGAATTTTAATACTATAAAAATCACATTTATAGTATCAAATTGCATAAATTACCCAAATTAATTTAAAGGAAAAATCTCACTCTCTGTGTTAAATTTATAAATACACAGCAATACACTGTATAGAGAAGGGACAAATATTAAACCTCTACTGAGTATCTGAACTTTATAAGTATATGATCAGGCAAACAGGACTCTTTAATAGCCATTGTTTCTAGTGTAACAGGTTTTGTTAAAAATGGTAGTCTAGGTACAGAAGTTGGTTCTTAATAATGTGAAAGAAACTTCCTTCTAGGTAACACAGAAAGCAGTTCTATACAAAAACTACATTTAAAAATCTGCTCTTAGCCGGGTGTGGTGGTGCACGCCTTTAATCCCAGCACTCGGGAGGCAGAGGTAGGAGGATCACCATGAGTTCAAGGCCACCCTGAAACTACAGAGTTAATTCCAGGTCAGCCTGGACCAGAGCGAGTCCCTGCCTCAAAAACCAAAAAAGAAAAAAAAAAATCTGCTCTCTCCCTAACCACTACATATACTAATTTGACACTTTTCTTACCTGCTTCCCAACTGCACACCTCAGTATTTTCTTGACTATGTAATTCACTGCAGCCCACACATTGATCATAACAGTTAAAGTTTAAAATGTAGTAGCTACTCTAGGTTTCCTTGTTTCCTTGAGTCATCATGCTACAAAGAATGACAAAACTGGCCTGCTATGAATATCTACCCCTTTGGTGGTGTTATTCTCAATTTTTTACCCCAATTACTCTAATAGTTATATATAGTATTTCCTCTCCCTTAGACGTTCAATGATTAATTCATTAATTTGTATAACAGGTAAAATCAAGCAAGTTTCACCTTGGTAGTACCTACGCTTATTTGAATAACCATTCAGTCGACCCTTAAAAGCATATACGAGGAAGCAGGACTTGATCTGAGGGATCAAATCATTCTGTACACCAACGGTCTTACATGTTACTTGCTTAAGTTTACGCTGACATTATATAGTCTTTCTGAAATTCATATGTGAACATAAAATTTCTGTTAGCATTCCTAGAGTGCGGAAAATAACACAATACATTGTTTTTTTGTTTTGTTTTGTTTTGTTTTGTTTTTTACTATAAAATTTCCCCTGTTGAGTGTGTAAGAAGCACTTGGATCCAACACCCTAATGGCAGTGCCCTGTGACAATGTGCACAATCACAAAAGGCTGCTCTATTATTCAGAACCTCTGTTAATGAATTTGTTTTATTAATCATAATAGCATCATCCACCATTGGCAGATGAATCATGTTTATTCAGGTGACGGACAATGCCTGGCTGGCCTTGTGTGCCCCCAGCTCCATCCCATCCCTGACCTGCTCTGCTCTGCTCCGGACCACAGCAAGGCTGAGTTTCACAGTCTTCACACTCTCAGGCTCTCAGTTATCTGGTTGGTTACATGAATGGGAGGTAAGTAAGGGCAGAAGGAAGGAAGACACCTTGACTTGCTTCTTCCTTACTCTGTGTACCAAGGAGTGCTTCAGCAGCTCTTTCATGGCTCTTGTTTCCATGGGATGGTCCCATTATGACTGTTTCCAGTGGATGGTCCTGACTTCTGGGCCTACGTCACATTCTCTCCTCTCTATACCTCTCTAGCTGGAGGTTGTAATGACCTTCTGTTTTTGCTAATACCTGAGTGACCCTTACGTCCTCTATTTGGTTCCCCACATATATTATATGTATATGTACTGATTCATTTTTTTTACATTTGCAAATAGATTCTTATCTGCTTCGTATGCTAAAAGTATACTTTAATTTGCTCTCCTTCTACAGGATATTCACCCACATTGGATAATAACTGTTGCCAACAGAGGGAAGCCCCAACTGCTTAATATGGCATTCAGGGCTTGACAGCACAGCATCTCTGTCCAGCCCTGTGCCCTGGTCTCTCTTGACATCCTAATGTGCATCTTCAGTAACAGCTCAGCTTTGTCCATGCCTCTCTGCCTTCCCTGTGCTGAGGTGAGAAGTCTGTCACTTATCCTAGCAAACTCACACCCCACCACAGGCCATATTGCAATGGCTCCTTTGTGGAACTCACCACAGCAAACTGGTGACAGGAACTAGATCTTCACCCATTGTTGGGTCCCCAGCACATCATATAGTACAGAAGGCTACTCAATAGTTTCAGAAAAGAAAGTACAATTTTACTAATAACCAATGTCACCTGTATAATTGAAATATGTACTGTTGGTCTTTTCCTTCACTGAGATAATCCCACATAGGACTCCTTGCTGCACATAAAACAACCACATGCTTATTTTCTTGTTCTTAATCATATCATTGTTTCTACAAGAAATTTGTCCTTAGACCCTCTCAGTCAATTCCTGATAATAACCTTTTAATTTGATAGCCAGTGTGTAGCCTGAAGAAACTACTTTCAAGTGTTTATCTCTCTCCAGTTTTCTTTTCTTCTGTTTCTCCTTTGTACACACATGCGTGCACGTGCACACATACGCTACTATCTCCTAGTATTCTTACTGCCCGCAGGAGCCTGGGAGTTTCCACATACTTGTGTATTTTCCATATTGATGTATCCTAGGTCTCTCCACATAGATTTCAAATAGAATGTTCCAAGGAAACCAGCCCCTTTTTCCCCTTGGCCCCATTCTCTAATAACTAGAGGAAAGGGAGATGCACCATTCAAATCACATGATGGAGTGTCTAGTTGATTGGATACATCGTTTCCCATAGACCAAGAGACTCTGACTGCTCACAGCCTGTTGGTCCAGTCAGGTCATGAACAGATTTAACAGCAGTCCAAAGGCCCCAGTCGGCAGACTTGAGAATGAGCACATGGCTGACGAATGTTGGAAGTAGGAGTGCATTTGATTTATTGACTATTTTCTCTTCCTTTTCAGTCCTATTTTCTTTATTCCAGAGCCCCTTTATTTACAACTTTTCTACAGGACTAGTTATTGATCGGCAAAGCTATTAGTGTGTGGACACTATGAACTGTTCTTAAGCACACAACTGGCCTGCAGCCAGGGCAAAGCTTTGGCCTGAACAGAGAATGTATCACTGCATAGCAGTGTTTCAGAAAAAAGAGGAAAAGGAGGAAAGGAGCGAGTGAACTGCTGCCTTCAAAGCTGCAAAGCCCCAGCAGAAGAAGGAAACCCCTTGCCTTGTAATGGGGCAAAATGAGACTTTAAGGTGGTTCAAGAAATGCAAAGCTATGAGTGCTGTTTTCTTGAACAAGTTTAGTTTTCAAGGCTTTGTAGCAGAAACGTTTCGACATTTCTTTATTGTATAGGAAATGGGTTTTGTTTCTTCTTCTTCTGAGACTCTGAGTTCTGCAAATCAATCAGCGATCCCTTCATGCTTTGACTGCATGTTTAAATCTGTGGGCTTTGCAATAGTTCTTTCTGCAACGGGGATGATGCGAGTTGGTCTTAGTAAAGCTAGACACCTTACCCCCCCCCCCACCTCAGAGAGAGAAATCTCTCACCTCTTGTCACACACTTTTACGCTTCTCTTCCTCCTCTAGTAGACAATATGAGGGGGGGAAACTTTAAAGAATGCTGCATAGTATGCAAGACATGATTGTTTGCCTAATGAGATCAATAAACATATTCATCAGAAAGCCTGAGAATGTCTCTTTCTCTCCTGTATTTAAACTTCTGGCCTTCCTTTGAAAACAGCATTGTCTCTTAAAGTCGTGAGTTGTAACAGATGTGTCAGCATTGCAAAAGTGCAACCATCTTGCAGACCACCATATATTACTACTAGTGGGTGAATCCTTCTGGGGGAAAAATGAATGATTAACTAATTGTGTCTATTATTGGGCAACTTTAAAGCACTAATCTGACCATGCACTTTATACAGGTGCTTACAAAAATTCTAGCAAAAGTAAGATATTGAAACGGTATATATAACCTCCTTCAAACCCATTTTCCACCAAAATACGGAGGGAGTGCTTCGGTGTTAGCTTAGGAGCACGTTCCCCATTCACTCCCCAAGGACAAGACCTTGGGATCCTTCTGGGAAGTTCACATCTCAGAAGGAAGAAGAGGAGGAGTTCCAACTTATACTTACTGAACCGGCGCCCTTGTGTTTCTGCTCAAATGTGGAAGCAAGAAGGGTGCAGCCCGGATGATTATGTAGATGGCCAGCCCAGAGAAGGACCCTGGGAGGCTCCCCAAGCAGGTCTGGTTCTGTGGGATAGGACCTTCTAGGGCGCGCGGAGCAGCCCGGCGGCGGCGGAGGGCGCGGGAGCGGCGGTGGAGGATGCTGGAGCTGCCGGGCTCCACCGCGGACCTCTGCACCGCACTGCGCCGCGCACAGACCAGCGCGGGGTGGGCGGGTGGGGGCCGGTGGGAGGGTCCGAAAAGAAAAGGAGGGTGGGAGGCAAACCCCACCCTGCCGGGAAAAGACACGGGTGCCGGTGCGTGCGGAGATACCGAAGGCTTCGCAGCTGGGAGGATGCTGGATGCGAAGTTTTCCTGCCCAGGAAACCGGGTACCGGGTCCACTGGCTGACCGCTGCCTCGAGGAAGCCCGGGCGCCTCTGGATGCTACCCAGTGCAGCCCCCCATCGCGGGTGCCCCCCACCCCTACCTGCAGCTTCTCTCGGTCCCCTTGGGTGTCTCTAAATACCAAATCCTTAGGCTAGAGAACCAGCTCAGGACGCAGGAGCTGCAGAACCTGGCCAGACCTGGAGAGGTGGGAGGATGGAGAGGCAGGGCAGGGAGATCCCACTCCCAACTGGGAGTCGCTTCCTGTTTTGTTCCCCAGGAGCAAAAGTGGACCTGCGCAGGACCACGGAAAGAGCGGGTCTGGATGGTGCAAGGGCATCCGCTGAACAGCTCGCCCAGGGCTGGAGCTCGGGGGGCTGGAGCTCTGGTAAAGGCGCAAAGGCGCGGCTGCCCCAGAGCCAGCTGGAAGGTGAAGCGAGTCCGGATCCCCTTAACAGGTGTCAGTCCGTGGACAGTTTCTAAGTTGAGCAGCGCAGGTGCAGGTCCAAAGGCAGCAGCAGCCAGTGGCGGTGTGCTGGGACTGGACAAGGAAAGAAAAGCAATAGTTCTTAGGTCAAACAAGACCTTTCTTTTTTCCAGCTAGGACTTTCAGCTTCCAGATCTCTCTCTCTCTCTCTCTCTCTCTCTCTCTCTCTCTCTCTCTCTCTCTCCTCACTCCCTCACTCCCTCCCTCCTTCCCTCCCCTGAGAGCCACAGCGAGCACATGCCTCTAGGAAATGCTGCACAGACCTTCTGGTCCCCAGCTCTGGATGGATGGCTTCAGCCTGCAGGGTTCTGGATTCTGTGCGGAAGAGACCATCAGTTAGCACATTCCACATTCATCCACCAACAACTCTAGCAGACTCCTTCCAGAAGTTTACTGCCAGTTACTTTCCCTAGATCATCCTTACAGGGGCGGTAGAGTCTACCAAGTTCCATCTTTCTTTAACCAACCAGACAAATCACTTTCCCTTTCTACGCTAGTGTTCTCTCTCTCTTTCTCTTTTTGCCTCCCTCCCTCCCTTCCTCCCGCCCTCACTTATTGCTGAAAATGAGGATGCTCAAACCGGTTCTCTTGAAACTTCTCTGAAATATCTTTTTAAGGGTGATTTGATTTAGATGATCTGACTCAAAAATAAGAAACATACTTAGCTGGTAAAACAGGGAATAAAAATTCTGCAATATATTAGTTAAAGGCTCCCCTTGGGATGTCTAGGGTTTGCAATCCTGTGAGGGCTACAGCACAAACTAAGCATACTGCATCTTTATACACAATGATTTGCAAGACAAAGAGGGTTGGGCTTTTCAGTTACCAAGGTGCAAGTAAATAGAGCTGGAAACACCCAAGATGTTCTAACATGGTTCCACTCTAAAATAGTTTTTGATATAAGCACTTTTTGTTTTTACTTTAGGGAAATATCTTTTGCTCATATGTGTTTTGATTGAAGATATGCCATGCTTTTCATATATGTATATATATATATATATATATATATATATATATATATATATGTACATGTATGTGTATCTATATATATGTACATGTGTGTGTATATATATATATGTGTGTATATATATATATATATATATATATATATATATATATATATGGCGAGAGAGAGAGGGGGCTTTGAAACTAGAAACTCGACCATGCTAGACAAGTCCTCTGCCACAGATCTATATCGCCAGTCTCTCCTTGTGGTTCTGTAGCCCAAGACGGCTTTGAACCTGCCTTAGCCTCCGGGGTGCTTGGGATCACAGGCGTGTGGCACCAGTCCCAGGTTTCCATGCTTTTTTAATGTTTGCATCAATGAAGAATGAACCATGTCCAATAAGTAAAACATTGAAAGAATAATATGAAAATAAACGTGGAAGAAAGCAGACAAGCATTGTTCCTTAAAGTAATTGCTTTTGGGATTCAACTGATTTCTGTAATAGTGATTACACAAAACATGTATGCCTCATGTAGAATTGACTTTCACACCGCCATATGTAAACGGTGAACTCACTCCCTCATAGACACATATGGAGTTAAAAAGATTCACTTGGTTTATACTAGCATGTGGTCAGCAACTCCAGTGAGAATAAATGAACCCTTTGATTAACATTTTAGTGAAGAACAGAATTAAATGAGACGCTAATTCTTCAAACTTAAGGTCACTTTATTGTGTATCATATGATCAAAGGCAGTTTTGTCAATTAGCTCATGCCACGGTTGTGCATTAAGGTCTAATTGCGATGTTGAATGCACATCCACATATGCAATAGGAATAAAGGAGGCTTTGATGTATGTCCATGGACACTGTAACAGCACTTACAAAGGCTGTGAAAGTGGTGGTGCGATGCCGATTAAGCCAAATCAAAGTAGGACAGTGTTACTGAATGTCATTTCCCTTTTTTGCAAATCACTGAGTTCCTAGAGCCATTCCACATCTTCCTGGAATCAATACTAACTGCTCTTCAAACAGGGAGAAGACACAAACCCAGTGCCTCCATGGCTAGGAGCAGAGGCATGAATATACTCACAGGTATGGTCGTAACAGAGGGTAGCGAAAGGTGATGGTTATCATAGCTCAAGAAGTGCAAAAGGCCGGGCAAGGTCTAGATCCAGGACTACCAGATCTGATTTGGTGAAAAGTTGTGAGGTCCATAGACTTAAAAAATATTCTCAAATTTAGCATGGGGGAGATGGCTTAGCTGTTAAGGCATTTGCCTGCAAAGCCAAAGGACCTCAGTTCAATTCCTCAGGACACACATAAGCCAGATGCACAAGGTGGCACATTTGTCTGGAGTTCATTTGCAGTGGCTAGAGGCCCTGGTGCACCCATTATCTCCTCTCTCTCTCTCTCTCTCTCTCTCTCTCTCTCTCTTTCTCTCTTTCTCAAATAAATTTTTAAAAATCTCAAATTTAAATGATGGAAATTAATGTATTAAAAGTCCAAGTTCCAAGTGAGCAGACCAAAATAACTAGACAGAAATCAGGAAGGAAGGAAAGGAGGAAGGGAGGAAGGAAAGGGGAGAAATTTGGGCTACTTTTGAGAGCCGTAGAGCCAGTCTCAGCTCTTGGATGGACTAAGCCAGGAGTTAGAGTGCTGGACTATCATGTTCACACAAAAGTGTCACTGAGTCAGTGGCTTCCAGGTTTTCTTATTACGCATTTAAGGGATGAAATCCACAACCATAGAGGATGATTTAAGTACACATCTTAAGGAAGGAAAAAGGCAGGCTCTATGAAGCAGGAGGGGTCCCAAGCAGGGGAACCACCTGGAGACTCTGATGGGGTTGTTTTGTAAGGAGGGGAATTCCCTTAAGAGTTCCAGGGAGGGAGTTAAATTTAAGGAAAAAGAGATATAGGGAGGGAACTACTTTAGGGAAAAAGAAATAAGGGGAAAAATAACAAATACTCCCTTACAGGTTAAAGGACTTTTTTGCCTTTAGCCACTTTCAGTTTGCTTTTGGGGGCCCTGTTAACTCTAAACTGCTTTATTTCCTTGTGGAGAATCTGTTTGAGGTTTCCTAGTGAATGTCTGAAACCATGCTAACATCTAATTATAAGTTAGGCAAGGAAGAGATTACTAATAAAGCATTATTTATAAGAGTATAGTATGTTAAAGTTATGACAATGCAGTGTCTCATACACATCTTCCTGTAGTATCCTCACTCTTGTTTCCTGCGATGATGGGAGGTGACACTTTGACAGACGCACTTTCTGGTCTCTCTTCGTCCTATCAAAATTGACAGCATCACTATTCTTGCACTTCAGGGTCATTATTAAGTAAAATAAGTGTAACTTAATCATACAATAACTGAGGTGACTCCCAAGTGGACCATGGGCTGGTAGCAAACACATCACAGGCATGCTAGATCAAGGGCTGACTTGTTCTCTGGAGAGGTTAAAGTAAGACAGAACAGACAGGGCTTCATCCTATTGCTCAGAATGGTATGCAATTTTAAACTTATAGATAGTTTATTTCTGGAATTTTCTACTTAATCACTAGATAACTGAAGTCGCAGAGGGTAAATGATCTGATAAGGCAGAAACTACAATCCACAGAGAGAGAAAGATTTGTAGCCTGGTCCATGGGCCTCCAGTGTTATAGCCTTGAACATTATTTTATAAATCTAAAATATTTAAAATATAGCTCTACTACCATTTTCCTCTAATCTACAATGTACAATATACCAAATGTGCTAGTTTTCCATTACAGTAACAAATGTTTGAGATTACTAACCAAAAGGTGAGATTTGGTCTGCCTCATGGTTTTGTATGTGGTGAGGCAGGGTATCATGACAGAGGGAATAGGAGGATCAAACCCTGCTTACCAACCTGCAGTGGAGATAATGAGAGAAAAAGGGGGCAAGAAGGGCCTGAGATCCTAATATTCCCCTCAAAGGCATGTCCCCAGCATCTAGAAGACTGGTCCTAGGTCAGTTTCTGTCACCTCTACTGACTAGTGAGTGACAAGACATTCAACATGTTGGACATTAGAGGACACTACAGGTCCAAATTATATCACCAAATAAGTAATTTTCTTTCTATTTTTGGTCTAACTGGTGTTCCTAAAAGAGTGTGATAAAAGATTGATTAATCAGTGAAATTTTTGGATATTTTAGGTAGCTAGAATGAACAAATTTCAGAGGAAATCATTTAAAAATAAAAAAAAAAATTCATGATGGAGAGATGGCTTGGAGGTTAATGTGCATACCAGCAAAGCCAAAGGACCCAGGTTGGATTCTCCAGAACCCACATAAAACCAGATGCACAAGGTGGTGCATGCGTTTAAAAAGTTCCATAGCTTCAGGATAGAGGATTTATTATGTGGTGTACTCATTAGGTAAGATAAATCATAATATGGATTTCCTTCTGTCTAAGTTCATTTCAAGAGCAAAAGCATTACCCCAGGTATAAATAATTCCATTTTAATTTAGATTATGAAAGCCATTCATGAGCACTGTTAAGTTAGCAGAGACAAGGGCAGCAGCAATGGCTGCATGCAGAGCCCTGAACCCAAAACAGGAGCAGCTGACGCTTGGGGCTATTGAGCACTTGAACTGGGGCTAGTTCACGTAAGACAGAATCTTAAACTTAACTGAATCTTAACTAATTTGCACGCAAAAATAAATATCCACGTAGGGACAGTGGATTGTTTGGGTCTAATTTTTTTTTTATCCAGGATAAATATCATTGGAAGATTGATATAAAATCTTGTGATTTAACTGATTTCTAACCTTATGTAAACTTCATAAATTTAATAAAATAAACAATTGGTCCATTATGTACATATATCATCTTTTGAATGGGCTTACATTGGAGAAGTATATCCTGATTAGTTATCTTTGTTGCAGACAAAACAGTCTCTTGTATGTGTTTTACTGTAAATTTGTCCAGTTATTTCTTTTGTATTAATTCCAACAGGGAATGAGAGAGCCACCTTCCAATTTCCCTTAATCCAAGTTCACATTGCATAAACCTGAACCAAAGGGACTCAATGAGTAAAGAGAAAACCAAGACACTTCCCCTAAAATAAGGTGAATCCTTCAGATAACATTTAACTTAAACAATCCCAGAAATGATATATCGTAGTCAGTATAAAATTTCAGTGACCCCAGGCAAGGATGATTGAAGTGGTGTCTTTCCGGCTCTGAGGAAACTGGAATAAGGGGATAAAAAGCACAAGAGAATGACTTTGTTTGGATTCCTTAGAGAAAGGCCTTTTGGCTTCGCTGCCAGAAAAGTAGTTTTCTTCACACTTTAATGTCAGGGTTTCCTGAGAGATCACTAAATAACCTCTGAGCCAGCCCAACCTGACTTGAATCACAGACAGAAGAGAGTAGAAATGGAATGTGGGAGCTAGTTTCAGAAAGAGAAAACTATACACTTCATAAATCAGGATGCCCCCAAAAGGAAGAAGTCTGAGCAGAAGGGCAGGGGAGCACGCAGGGCAGAGGGCCCCTGAACTCCAGTGGTGTCGCTCGCAAACTGCAGTCTAACCTTCCTAAGGACAGAAGCCCAACAGCTAGTCCGCAGTTGAAAACAGCCCTCGGTTCTGATGCGTAATGTCTATGAGACTGACTCCATATTTGAATGTTCACTACTGCAATGAGTATTCACGGGTTCTCCTTACAGGGGTTCTGCTTACTCACTCTGAGTGGGAGTTTTCTGGGACCATGACAGAGAGTATAGAACCCAAGCACTGAGAATAGCCTAGGTGCTCTCAAGGGCACCCCAAGTCCCCATGTCTATTGGTGAATGGGCTGGGCACGTGGCTTGGTCGTGCTCAATTCCTCTACCAAATGGACCACCCACTAATGGTGACCAAATTGTAAATTTCAACATAGATTAGATTTTCTTAGTATTTTTATTTTTGTGTTTTTGGTGTTTGCAGTAGGTTAGAAGGACAGGTGTCATATATCAGAATTGTGAAAGCAACTAGTCGTTCAAAGTAAACGCTAAATATTAAATTTGGGTGTGATTTGTCTAAATTTGCTGTGATTTTTTTTGTTTCTATGGATTTGGGATTTTTTAATTTTTGTTTTCAATTTTTAGTTACAGATTCAAGGTAATTAGGCAGAATTGTAAGCAGCTATGCACATTTTGCTGAGTTTTTATCTTTTAAGAGATCATGCAAATGGGGACTGGGACTGATAAGGGACCAAATCTAAAAGAGTATTTAAATGCAAATGATTCTGTGGTTCAAATTTAAAGGAAGGAACATTTTTTTATGCAGAATTCAGAATTTAATCACTGCAATGTTCATTTGATTAAAGGAAACATAAACAGAAGACCACTGGCTAAAGTGAAGCCATTCACCCTTTTGGAAATTTCAGTTTTGTTTAATAGGTGTTTATCTTTGCAGCATATAGAAATATAATTTCATATATGTGTTTCACACTACACACTCAAAACAGATTTAATTTTAATTATTTTGAAAGCATAAAGCCAAAGCCTTTTCATCCTACTTTACTACTGATCTTTCCTAGGTGGCAGGAAGATAAATAATTAAAAATAATTTTCACCTATCATTTTGAAAGGGAGAAAAAAACATCTGAATCAAAGTAATTTCCAAACAATAAATGAATGATGCAAGTCACATGTACTTCATGACCCACTGTGCTTTCACTGAAAAACAAATTGGATTGGAGAGATGACTTAGCGGTTAAGGCACTTGCCTAAAAAGTCTAAGGACCCAGGTTTGATGCCCCAGTACCCACATAGGCCAGATGCACAAGGTGGCGCATGTGACTAGAGTTCATTTGCAGTGGCTGGAGGCCCTAGTGTGCCCAAATCTCTCTCTCTCTCTCTCTCTCTCTCTCTCTCTCTCTGTATCTCTCAAATAAGTAGATAAATCAAAAAAAAATTTTTTTAATTCACAATACCCATACAACATTTCACTGGCCACAAACCCTATAAACCAACCTTTGGTGAGAACTATTCACTGTAGAAACTATTAGACAGGACCTATGTTAAGCTGAGTCATAATCCAACCCTCTTCCGACTGCCATGAGTATAGTAAGGGTATATACATGTGCTAGTGGGCTTTCCATTACTGCATAGAATTCACCTCCTATAAATAAGGTATAAGGGCAAATGTTTATTTTGGCTCATTATTTCTGAGGAGTTAGTCCAAGGTCACGTGACCACATGGCTTTGGGCTCCTGGTGAGGCAGAACATGATGGCAGCAGTACACCATCAGAGAACCTATTTAGTTATGGTGACCAGTATATAAAACAAGAGAGAGAGAGAAAAGGAGAACAGGGTTCCAATATCTCCATTAAGAAATGTCTGCAGTGCTGGAGGGATTGCTTAGCAGTTAAGGCGCTTTCCTATGAAGCCTAAGGACCCCTGTTCTACTCTCCAGATCCCACATAAGCCAGACACACAAAGGTGAGGCAAGTGCAAGTTCCCACCTGCCCACTAGGTGGCGCAAGCATCTGGCGATCGATAGCAGTGGCTGAGGCCCAATTCTCTCTCTCTCTCTCTCTTGCTCTCTCTTCTTGCTCTTTCTCTCTCTCTCTGTGTGTGTGTGTGTGTGTGTGTGTGTGTGTGTGTGTGTGTCTGTCTGTCTGTCTGTCTGCAAAGGACTAGTTAACTCACACTAAGCCACAACCTCCCAGTAATGACACAGGGGAGCCACCATACCTTTATCATATGGCCTTGAAGGGCATTTTAAATCTAAATCATTACAATAGACTATTCAGTTAAGGTGCACACACACAGATGGATAATCCCTTTAGTCTCTGGTATCAGACTGGGATGTGCATGTATGTGGAGGCCAGAGGTGGTCTTTCTGTTTCTGCCTCCCAAGCACTGGGATTACAGTTACACATCACCAAAGGCAACATGAATGTGGGTGTTGGGGATCTGAATTCAGGTCCTTTACCTGCTGAGGCATCTCCCCTGCTGAAAATTGGAATTTAGTGAAGATTTAGAAATAATGAAGAAAAAAAAAAAAAGCATTGAAACACTGGCAGTTAAAGAGTGAATATGTCAAAGTTAAAAGCTCTAAGCAATGACTAGCCCTTCATGATAAAAGCTCTTGAGAGACTAGAGATGGAAGGAACATATCTCTACAGAATAAAAACTATACACATTACACCCATAACCAACTTCATGCTATGTGGAGAAAAGCTTGAAGAATTCACACTAAGATTAGGAATCAGACAAAGGTGCCTGCTTCAAATCAAGATTTCTCAGACGCTGGGAAGGGGAGATGGCTCAGTGATTAAAGCATTTGCTTACAAAGCTTGCCATCATTGGTCGGGCTCAGGCTCAAGTCCTAAGTATCCACACAAGGTGGGACCCACAAAGTTGCACATGCATCTGGAGAGCATATTTGCAATGACCAAAGATCCTGGTTGCCCATTCTCTCCCCTACACGCTCCCTCCCTCCCTCTCTTTCTCCCTCTTTCTCTCTCTCTCTCTCTCTCTCTCTCTCACACACACACACATACACACACACACACTGATCCTCTGTTCTTGCAAATAATAAATAAAGAAAATATTTAAAAAATGTATCTCGGGGATCCTTACACATCAGTGTCTATTGAAGCACTACTCACAGCTGTGCGCTTTTTCGGCCATGTAGAAAAGTTGTATCCTTTGCATGAAAGTGGATGCACCTGCAGATGATCATATTAACTGAATTAAGTCAGCATCAAATAGATCAATATTGCATATTTTCTCTCACTTTTGGTTTCTAGACTTTATATGAGTATATAAAACCATATGTGTATGTAAAACATGAAAGTGTGTGTGAAACTGTCTAGGTGAACAGAAGATACTCATGGGAGGAGGAGCAGGAGGGCAGGGGTATGGGGGGGGAATATACCCAACATGCAATATAAACCTGTATAAGGTCCTGAAGTAAACACAATGAATACTCACTATGAAAATTAAAACAAAACAACAAAAGGTAAAAGATTTAAAAATATAAATATGTATGTATATACCAACATATCCAACATATACATACATTCATTCTCTTTATTATGTTTCTTTCCATCACCCCTGAGTAAAAATAATTAGTGGATTACATATATGATTTTTTTTCTTTGTGTTATTTGTGCTGTCCTCTCCTTCCCCCCAACCCCACCCCATCATGATCTGTTCTCAGCAAAAACATCAGAGGTCATTTATACTGGGCTGTCCCTACTCCATAATGGAAAAAAAACAAAAAACAAAACACGGGTGAGGCAAAGAGAAGTATATTCAAACCATGGAGGACTGGGCAATGTCCAGTCTGTAGTGTGTGCTTTGGTTGAGTGTATTAGTTGCTATTGTGTCCAAAACCTATGATTAAAAAGAAACAAAAAACTGCCAGGCATAGTGGCACACACCTTAAGTCCCAGTACTCGGAAGGCAGAGGTAGGAGGATCGTCATGAGTTCAAGGCCACCCTGAGACTACATAGTGAATTCCAGGTCAGCCTGAACTAAAGTGAGACCCTACCTCAAAAAACAAACAAACAAACAAACAAACAAACAAACAAACAAATACTAATGGAAAAGAGCTTAACAGAGGAAAGTTGTTTCTGCACTGTGGTTTCTGAGGATTTCAGTTCTTCACACTCTGGAGGCACGGTGGAGGGGCTGAGTATTTGGCGGCAGGGCACACACTGGCAGACTCCTCATATCATGGGGGGTCAGGAGGCAGAGAAGAGCTGAAAATAGGAGACAGGCCATGAACCTACTTCCACTAGTCCAGTCTTACCTCATTCCTTGAAAAATGCCAAAATCTAGGACCTGACTGCAAGACATGAGACCGTGCAGAGGGCTTTGGTGATGGCTGGGTGGCCAAAGTGCTGGCCTCAGAAGCATGAGGACTTGTGCTCTGTCCCCCGCATGTGCCAGAAATGCAGCTCTGGGGACAGGAAGACAGGAGGAAACCTGGGGTCTACTGGCTATACAGTCCGGCCTAATTACTGAGGTCAAGGCCAATGAGAAGCCCAGTCTCAAAAAGAGGAGGAATATATACCAGATGAGCAGCATTCAAGCTCTCAACGAAATCCTCCGGCTTGCCAGTCACCCCCCCCCCCACACACACACAGACACACAGCCTGTGCCAGATATTTCAGTTTATAACCATAATATTTAGCTTCTAATTTGATTTTAGCAATAGAACCTCCTAAACTTCTGAAAGCTATATTAACCTGCATGAGTAACGCATTCCTAATTTTTACTTGAATTCTTAGAAACAGTTACTGAGGCTTTCAATTTGCTCATTTACTATCTTGATCAGACTTCAATTAAAAAAAAAAAAACTTTCATTTTCTGTGATTCATCTGACGTGAACTTTATCCTTGCTCAGTTATTTTCTCAATACTAATAAGTAAGAGCAAGTATCACAGAGTCATATAATCTAGGAGCCCCATCTTCCAGAATCTTTTGTGATTTCTTCTATTTTGTGGCAACATAAAAAATAGCCATAATAAAGTCTCTGACGGGTTAATTCATCTTGATTTTGGTCTGCTAGTTACATCCAAATCTGACAGAGAAATTTCCCTGTTGGGAGGTGCCAATTACTTAAGTTTTCCCAGAAAATAGAAACACATAGGGAAGATGTAGACATTGCCTCTCTAAAGATAAATTGTATATTGTAACACACATCACTCATGTATTAACATTAGTAAAGATGACAACAGTAAAACACTGGGAATATCTCTAAAGAAACACAGTGAAAAAAAACCACAAATATAAATGCAATTATATAAACTAGATTGTTTTACAGCTCTGGAGCTCAGTAGGAATCCCCCCATCAAGATCATCTGGGTCCCCAATAGCAGTGTGGTTTCTGAAGCATCATCCTGGACACAGATGTCAAAGAACCTCTCAGGGTCGAAAGATACAACTCGAAATCTTTTGGGGCAAGGTCTAGAACTCTTCATTTCAGTTATTGGTAAAATGGTTGGTGCTATGCTGGGCATTGTGGTGCATGCCTGCAATCCTGGCCCTTGGGAGGCAGAGGCAGGAGGCTTTAGTCACACCGTGCCTTCCCCAATTCTACTAAGACCTCAGCTTTGTCCATGGCTCTGTGCCTTCCCTGTGCAGACCGGGAAAGTCTGTTACCCTGGAAGACCTGTGCTACACACCTAACCACACACACAGTGCCATTGCTCCTCTGTGGAACCCAGCACATGGATCTGTTTGATGACAGAAACTAGATCTCCACCCATTTTTTAATCCCCAGCATATCACCTAGTATAGGAAGCCACTCAAAAGTTTGGGGCAAAAAAGTACAATTTTACTAATAACCAGTTTCACCTGTTGAATCAAAATATGTAATCTTGATCCTTTTACTCACTATGGTGTTCCCTACACAGAACACCTTGCCGCACAAACAGCATCCACATGCTTAGCTTCTTGTTCCATGTTTTTTAATATTTTATTTTTATTTATTTATTTGACAGACAGAGAGAGAGAGAGAGAGAGAGAGAGAGAGAGAGAATGGGTGTGCCATGGCCTCCAACCACTGCAAACGAACTCCAGACACGTGGGCCTCCTTGTGCATCTGGCTAACGTGGTGGGTCCTGAGGAATTGAACCTGGGTCCTTTAGGCTTTGCAGGCAAACACCTTAAGTGCTAAGCCATCCCTCCAGCCTTCTTGTTGAATTTTAATATTTTATTTATTTATTTATTTACTTACTTACTTACTTACTTACTTATTTGTGTATTTATGAGAGAGAGAGAGAGAGAGAGAGAGAGAGAGAGAATGGGTATGCCAGGGTCTCCAGCCAATGCAAACAAGCTCCAAACACAAACGCAATCATGTGCATCTTGCTTACACGGGTACTGGGGAACTAAGCGTGAGTCTTTAGCTTCACAGGCAAGCACCTCTCTATCACTTAGCCATCTCTCCAGCTTTTCTTTCTTCTTCTTAATCAGCTAATTGCTTCTACAGGAAATTTGTCCTTAGACCTTCCGATTCAATTCCTGATAATAACCGTTTAGTTTGTTAGCCAGTGTATACCATGAAGAAAATATTTTCAAGTATTTACCTCTCTCCAGTTTTCTTCTTTTTCTCTTTCGTATACGCACACAGAGACACACTGCTATCTTATAGCAGTCTTACTGTACACAGGAGCTTGTGTATTTGCCCTGCGGATCTATTCTGTTACCTGTCTGCGTGCTAACTGCACATGAAGAAGCAGCCGGCACGCGCTCCGGTCACCACAGCGAGGAGCTGCTTCGTGTCTCCACCACCATGAAGGACTGGATGCACTCTCTGAAACCATAAGCTACAATATGTATTTCCTCTTTCCTTGTTTCGGTATCTGCTCAGAGTGATTTAAAAAAAAGCAACTGATAAGATGTCCCTTGCTCAGCTCATTGTTAACAGTTGATTATAGATCCAAGATTTAGGGCTGGAGAGATGGTGTAGCAGACAGCTTCAGGTTCGCTGAGATGAACTTCCAGACCAGGCACAGTGATGAAGGAAGGGATTTATTGAAGCTTACAGGTCCCGGGGAAGTTCCATAATGGCAGAAGAAGCTGGCCTGCCTTCAGAGGCCCAAGCAGAGAGAGAAAAGCACGAGCCAAAAGCCAAAAGCCACAGCACACTTCAGGAACTCCAGCTAGGCACACTTTGCATATCTTTAGATTGAAATCTGAAACCCACAACCTCACCTTAAGATCCACCCACTGACACTGCCTCCAGCCAGGTGGCTGCAGATGCAAACTGTAAACAATAAAGAACTGAATATGTTAGGGGCCATCTATTCAAACCACCACAGATGGCTTAACGGTTAAGGTGCTTGCCTGCAAATCTAAAGGACCCAGGTTTGATTCCCTAGGACCCACATAAGCCAGATGCATAAGGTGACACATGCATCTGGAGTTCGTTTGCCATGGCTGAAGGCCCTGGTGCATCCTCTCTCTCTACATGTATATATGTAACAGCCTCTTTCTTGCTCTCTCTCTCTCTCTCTCTCAAACAAATAAAATAAAAATAAAACTTAAAAAAAAAGGTCCAAGATTTATGGATGTTCCATGCTAAGCTGTAAATTTTTATCTTTTACAAAACAACTTGCTTTTCAGTGGCAATGATGACCCGAATATTATAGTTTGCTGTGCTGGATGATACCAGGCACATGTAACTAAATTAGCAATCTAGTCTCCATCAGCTTGGCTACAAACAACCAGATCTTCAAATGCTTTCTCTGAACTCCTGAACTCACCTTGCCAACTGAGTGCTTCAATATTCAATTGAGTGACTAAACTATGTTACATAGGTGGTTTACACTTACATGAATCATGTCTTTTAATTTTATTTTTTTTTACTTTTTGAAAATTATCCTGCAGAAGTTTTGGAGGGACTGTTAAGACACTCAGGTAAATCACTTAATTGAACCAACTAACTGCACACTGCCAGAGATCTCCCTCTCCCCCCCCCCCGCCTCCTTCCCTTCACTTCTCTGTCCTTATTTATTTTTTTTGCTACTAAAGTTATTTTAACTGGCAATTAAACTTTACCTTCGCTGACTTTCTGGTTCTTTAGGTTTTATTTCTATTGATTTTTTGTCAGACTGTGCCACTTGAAAGGATCGCATAGCTGAGGTCTGGGGCAATGAGTTCTGTGTTCACTTTGCCCATGGTTGTGCCAGAGTCGAAGCTGCGCCCTGTTTGAGTGTCTGTATTGAGAAAAGCCTTTATCTTTCGTATCAGTATAAAATATTTCCTACTTTCATTAGTACTAACTAATTAGATATTGAAGTCTGTCTAATTAGAGCAGCTCTCTTGTAATTGGTTTATGGAGGAGACTGACATAAATCTCATATTCCCCCACATTTGTAGAAAATAAAGAACCTGAACTCTTCATACTTAACGATGTGTCACTTTGCAAGAAATTCCTCATAACTGAGAACCAAGAAACACTTTAATATGAAAACATAAGACATAAGACCATACAATCAACGCAAAGACTTAGATAAATAAGATTAATTGGATACGTTTGATTTAAATGCAGAGGGAAATAAAGCAGCCATATCTAAACCCATAGAAACAAACCAGCATGATGAAGACCACAGGTAGGTTTGAAGGGTTTGGAAAGTTGTCCCTCAAAACAGTAAACAATTGGCCTGGGGGGGTGAGCCAGTGAATCAACACTTGTCACACGAGGACCTGGGTCTGGATTCTCAGAACTCACATTAAAGCCAGCCATGGGGGCTGTGCCTGCAATTTGAGCACTGAGAGGTGGAGTCAGGCACACCCATAGGGTTTGCTAGCTGGGTAGTATGGGCAAGTCAGGGATTTCTAGTTTCAGTAAGAGACTCCATCTCAAAATAATAAGGTTGACAGTGACTGAGGACAACTGGCCTCCACCCACATGGACAGTCCATGTGCCCACACACATGCACACCACACCCATGTGCACCACACCCATGTACACCACACCCATGTGCACCACACCCATGTGCACCACACACATACAAATGTGCATAAACACATACACGCCACACACATACACGTGTAAAAACCCCACAAAATTTCAGTTCAAAGGAGCAATTGCATATCACAATAACTGTGGTTAATAATATATAACTGAAATTTGTTTTTAGGTATTCTCACCACAAAAACCTAAGTGTATGAAGTGCATATCGGTATGTGCATATATGCAAACCTAATGTGCAACATAAAATATGCTTTAATTTGTTGATTAAAGAATATAAATAACTGGGCATGGTGGCACATGTCTTTAATTCCAGCACTTGGGAGGCAGAGGTAAGAGGATCATCGTGAGTTCAAGGCCACCTTAAGACTACATAGCAAATTCCAGGTCAACATAAAAAACCAAATCCACTATATATATATATTGGAGAGATAGCTCAATCCAGAGTGTTTGTCTTGCAGATATGGACATCTGATTCCAATCCTCAGAGCCTGTGGGAACGGTGGCATGTGCTTGTAATTCCAGTACTGGGGAGGTGGAGATGAGCTCATTGGCCGATTAGTCTCATCTACTTGGCAAACCTCAGGCCAGAGGAACCTTATCTCAAAAAAAAAAGGAAAGCAAAAGAGAGTGCCGAGCACCTGCAGAATAAAGTCCAAGGTCGTCCCCTGGCCGCCACAAGCACACACACACACACATCTACCCACAGGCACAAATGCAAACAAACAAATAACAAGCTTTATAGCTTCTCATGGGTGTGACTACCAGATATATGTCTGTTTTGATACTAAGTGACACTAGTTTCTCTGAAATTCCTAAATTTCTTATGCTGCCTTACTGATCCAATAAGCCATAGTATTATTTATGATAATGGATAATGCAAAATTGTGTTAATGTAAATCAAATCACAAGTCTGACAAATGGCTTTCTATCAGCCGAAATAATATTTTCAAATGTGTCTTCTTAAACTTGACATAAAAAAATTCTTACTACCTTGCACTAACACTAAATCTAGCTAATAAAATAACCTTTGGATCCCTAAATAACATTTTTAATTTTTATGTTATATATTGAGAGAGAGCGAGATAGAGACAGAGAAAAAGAAACAGGTAGATAGAGAATGGGCATGCCAGAGCCTTCAACCACTGTAAATGAACTCCAGATGCATGCTCCACCTTGTGCATCTGGCTTAAGTGGGTCCTGGGGAATTGAACCTGGGTCCTTTAGCTTTGCAGGCAAATGCTTTAACTGCTAAGCCGTCTCTCCACCCGCCACCCTAAATAATTTTCAAAATAAGAAAAAAGGTTGTTTCTGTGGTCAGAAAAATTTGTGCTTTTGTTATTCATTATTTATGTTTTTATTTATTTATTTATGAGAGAGTTAGAGACAGAGAGAAAGAGTGAGTATGGATGTCTCCTGCTATTGCAAACATCTCCAGACACATGTGCCGCTTTGTGAATCTGGCTGTATGTGGGTACTGGGGCACCAAACCAGAGTGGTCAGGCTTTGCAAGCAAGTGCCTTTAACCATGGAGCCATCTCTCTCGCCTTATTTATTTAATTTCAATAGACAGTCTCACCGTGTTGTCCAGACTAGCCTTAGACTCCTGCACTTAGCCGTTCTCCCTGTCTCACCTTCCTGAGTAGCTTGGGCTGCAGATGCATGCCTCTGTGTCTGTGAGAGTGCAGAAGTTCAAATGCGTGTCTTTCTGAGTCTTAGTTAAGGACTTGTCTAGTTTGCTTCTTGTTAATGATTATATATTGTTATTCCTATCACTTTTCAAAGGGGTCCAATTCATGTGTGTGCATGAGCTTTGCCTTTCCACCAAGTGTTTATGATAAATTATCAATTACATACTTTCCAGTTCAATAGGAGTAGGGTGATTTGGTTAAATATTTATGAGTAGGAGTACATACTTGTTTACAATACAATTTTGTTTGAAAGACACTAATGCCTTCTGTTATAACCAAATGGGGGCAGTGAGAAGTTTAATGTTTGATAAAATGAGAAATTATCCCAAGGTGTAGAAGAGCATAGTGAAGAAATAAATTTGATCTTTCATATACATATATATTTTTTTTCTTTTTTAGACAGTGCTTTGCTACACAGCTCAGGCTGACCTCAAATTTTCAGTGATTCTCCGGCCTCAGACTTCCAAGTGCTGGGGTTATAGGCACCACCCCAAATGTTGAAAAAGTTTTGAAGAAAAGTAAATTTATTTGCCATGACTTGCATTACTTGAAATACTAAAGAATTATATACTTAGAAGTTTTGGCAAGATCATGTAGGTTAACACGCTCTGGGAAAGGCATATTTTAGGTAGCTTAATTTTGCTGTTGTTTTTCCCCAAATATTATTTTATTGTGTCAATATTAAACTTTTTTTCCCTGTAGAGAAATAGTTGTTTTAAAGCATTTAGTTTCCCCTTAACAAGTTGTAGCAAATTGTTTATATTTACCTTCTAAATAACTTGCCCAAATTTACCTGTGGCTCGGTTCCTGTCCATATTGTACTGTCGATTATTTAAAACACATTTCACGTGTCTCTGACAAAAAAAATCTCATATACATATTTAAAATATTATAATTCACACTGATTAGATAAGTAGCCAGTATTATTTACCAGGAGTAATCCTCCCCTAGTAAAGTGACAAAATGTGAAATATTTGATTTTGTTTTCCCAAGATTAAATCTTTAAGGTAGAAGAAATGTTTTTCTTTAATATTTAGAACTAACTTGGGGATTTTGCACAGAGGCCCATAAAGTTAAAAGATGTATTTATTCCCATCATGAAAAGAGGGATCTAGAAAGAACTGCATGGATTTGGTGTTATTTTGCTTTGTTGTTATGAATGCCATTTTTTAAATTACATCCCATAGTGGCAGGAGCACACCATGAAGAGCTGATAAATCAAAAGGTAATTCTGTGAAGCAAAGTACTACTGATAGAAATTTTCAGAGTCCAGAGTAAGCTGGAAGGCCTTGTGGTATTTCAATGTCCCCAATGACTATGTGTCCTTATGTTCAGAACAATCATTAGTGGAAATCTTACAAGGAATTATTTGTTGTCCCCAATAGTGCCCTCTTTCCCATTCCAGCACTTTATGCTACAGCATAACTTGACCATACCAGACTCTGATCCACTAAGACCCTTATGTTGAGGTTTCCTTCCCTGCTATAAGCTCAGATTGTAAGTTTGCCATTCTCCAAGTACACTTTCAGACCCTCCAAGAGAAGATTCATATAGTATCTGAAATTTCAAAGATGCATGCAGCTTCCTAGGCTGCCTTCCCTCTTATGTCTCTGAGAGCAGCCCAGGGGCTGCGTGGGTTTCTCAGAAAGCTCTCTGTTTTTCTCTGGCAGCTGACTTCATGCAACTAGAACACTGACCTAAGAAATAGCAGGACAAAAAAGAATTGCATTAGAATGAATAAACTGATAAAGAACATTTAATTTGGGTTGTTTGAAATATTGATGTTGTTTTTAAAAGGTTTTCTGTCCCAGGGATTATATGTGGAGTCCTTGCTCCATCACCTTAGAGCATCCCTAGACCTCAAGATAATAAACTGTGAATTCTAAACCTTCAGTGCAATGCATTTTTAAATGGTCTTTCATTTTCACTGCCCCATAAAAATTCAGAAGCAACTGTGGCTGATTCTCCCTGCTTTTCAAAGCAAAAACACTGACTTGCATAGGTTTAGTGATAATCTGTTTTGCATTTTCCTGGGCACAGTTGGACACATTGTGTGATATAGGCCATCATAAAATACAATATGTGCAAATGGTTCTCAATTACTCGGGTATGACAAGGCAAATGCCGAGAAACAATGATTATTCTGAGATGTGCAATTACCACCAACAGCACTAGCTGAAGAAAACAAGCAGAGGGAATGCCCCCAGGGAAGGGCCACTCAAAGGGACATGCAGGTTGCAGTCATGTCCAGGGCTTCCTTTCTTGATCTCACAATGAATCCAAAAACCCAAGTTTTTCAAAGCCCAGTCCTAAATACTCATTATTTTGTTTTTGCTTTTGTGGTTCTTGGAATAAACCCACAGCCCTACACATGGTACCACTTAGCTAGATCCTCACTCTATGAAAAATGTTAAAACATTTCCAAGTACAAATTATTTCAAGGGCCTTGGCAATTACTCAACAGCATATGGCTCTCATCCAGTAACACTAAGTCCAAAAATTGAGCTTCAGATTTGCAGAGTGGAGGAGACTTGAGGAAAAAGGAGACCATGAGAGTTGCCCACATATCCAGGGAGCCAGTACGGACAGGCTTGCATAGTATACTATTGGGTAAAAAAAAAAAAAAAAAAAAAAAAAAAAAAACAGACAAACAAACAAAAAAAACAAACCACGTGACATCAGCTTTTGCTGCTTTGCAATACAGTAAGAAAAAAAAAGGAGGGGAATCTTCTCTTTGGTTTCCTTTCAATTTAAGTTTCTTGATCAGTAAATTATCTGGGGGAAATATGATCAAGTATGTTGGCTTTTGTTGCCTCTACACTCCAAAATCACCCACAAGTAGATGGATCTATTACCACTTTCAGGACTAGTGATTACATCCTAAAGAGATCATTTCCACATAACTATGACCCCTTGGCCCCAGAAACATAACGAGTCAACCATACTCAGTCTTTAATGTTCTTACTTTAAGGAGTTAGGGGGACTAGAGAGAAGCTGTTATCAAATTTAGGAGTCAGGCAATATAATTTAGGTGATAGGTTTATGGGAATAAAGCTCTTTTGGCTTTAGGGACCCTATGATTAATTAGAAGCTCTTTATCTATTGGCCATCTCTGCAGAGCAATCCATTTTTATCCATGTAGTTCTAGCATGCATTGGAGACAGCTCAGCCACCTTGAATCTGGCAGTCATGTTCTGTTATTATTAGTATTATTGCTGTTGTTATTCCCTCCACTGGGAATCCCATGATCTCCACTGAGATCAGAGAGCTGTTCTAAAGGAAAATGTCCGCATGTTCATTCCTGCCCTGCACAACCAGCCCTGTCATGTCTGTGAAGCACACTTGTGTCGTTCTCACCAATGCATTATTCAATGCGGTCCTGAGAGACGCATTAGGATTAGGCAGCACAGGCTGCTGTCACGACATACCATTGGCAAGGTCAACTTTAAGCTGAGGATATGAATTCCTAACAGTCCTAGAGGCTGGAAAGCTCATGGTCAAGAAGCTAGCAGAATGGTACCCTGCGGGGCTCCCACTGGTGAGGTTCGTAACAGAGCCTGAAGCTCTGTGCTTGCGTGGCAGAAGGAGCAAACAAGCTATGTGTTTTCTTGTTTCTGAGAACATCCATTTTTGTCCATGAGATCTGTGCTTATGTACCAGTCACTTCCAAAGTTCCCATGTTGTGGGTTAATTAGGATTTAAACGTTAATTCTGGGGTGAGGGGTTGACATATTCAGGCTAAGGGAGTTCTTTGCATTATTTTTCAGCAGATGGATGAATGCCTGGCACATTCTCAGTGCATGCCAGTATCTGTTGCTTCTCTTCTCCTGCAAGAATATTTATACTGATTGTGATCAGAGCAGTATGGGGACGTGTTTTAGAAACTTGTGAGGGCACTGGGGAGATGCTCAGAGGTTAAAGACACCTGCTTGCAAAGCCTGCCATTCCAGTTTCAATTCATACCATACAAAGCCAGATGAACAAAGTGGTGTATGTTGTTGCAGAGTCAGGAGGACCTGGCACACCCCTTCTTATTCTCTCTCTCTCTCTCCTCTCTCTCATAAATAAATAATAATAATAATTAGCAAAGAAATTTGTGAGGATTTTTATGGAGTACACAATGCTGAGCAGTTCAGAGATGTTCTTAACCTTTCAGCTGAGAAGATCAAAAGATCCTAGATAGCTTGAAACAGCAGGGAAAGTCCTGGCCACCAGAAGTTATCCACGGGTTGCATAAGTTTTGAATGCATCACAGGCCTTTGTGTATGTGTGCATGCAATCATTCTGTCTTGGAGCCTAGCTTGGAGACTGTCTTTGTGTGAGGTTAAAAAAAAGAAAAAGAAAAAGAAAAAAGAAGGAGTTTTGCCCAATTTTAAAACACTGACTTTTCTAGTCATACAAAGACGCATAAATTTAGAAAATTCTATCTTTTGTTTCTATCTTGAAATCACAGTTGATCAACATTTTGGAAAAAAAAACTCATTGTTGATTCTTAGACTGCTTATTTTATTCAAATCACTATTTTGTATCAGCACAAATTTATAAGCACTAGAAATACATAATTCCTATTACCAATACTTATCTATGTATCATTTATTTACTGCACAGACTGAAGCTTTGAACTATTTTATTTCTTTTTTTAAATACTTTATTTTTATTTATTTAACAGAGAAAGAGGGAGAGAGAGAGAGAATGGGCACACCAGGGCCTCCAGCCACTGCAAACGAACTCCAGGCAGGCTACTGTGCCCCCTTGTGCATCTGGATAACGTGGGTCCTGGGGAATAGAACTTGGGTCCTTTGGCTTTGCAGGTGAGCACCTTACTGCTAAGCCATCCCTCCAGCCCTTATTTCTTGTTTGTTAAGACAAGGTGTAAACGTTTTGTCCAAAATGACTTCAACCTTCTGAGATCAAGTGGTCCACTTGTCTTCACTTGCTTATTACCTGGGACTGCAGACATGTGCCACTGGGCTTGGTGAACTTCTTTCGTAAAGTCAAACATGAATAAAATTTATCAGTAGCCAAGTAGATGTTTATTATTGGGTTTTATAATTTTGAATAAAAATCGACAGTTATCTTCTCTATTCTAATATAGGAACTAAAGACATTAGAAGCTTATGGTTTTTCCAAAAATATATACCTATGAAAAAAATAAGAAGCTTCAGTCTTTCACTTGATCTAGCCACACAGGTGAGATTTCATTGATTCTTACAAAATAATAATGCTCACAAGATTTATATAACACAGAATTTGATCGTGAATTAATCTAGTCCGCTGTTGAAGAAGCGCAGTGATGAAAGCAAATCCAAATAAAATGATTTCATCCACTCTAATGAACAATTCTATTGTTCCAGCATGACGGGAAGATGTAGAAAATCATCTGTGTAATGAACTGTACTCAAGCACATTCTCATGACAAGTAGATGTGAGCACCCTTTGTGCTCAAAGGAAAAACAATGGTTCCTAAATGGCCATGCTGTTACATAGCAGCAAAGATGAATGAGCCCAAGGATATAAAGGCTTGAGAGCAAGGCTAAAACCAACCATGTTCTTCCACATGTACCTCAGCCATTTGCCAGAATTAAAAAAAAACTAAACAATATCAGCACTTGACAATAAAAGATGATATATGATACCAAGTCAAAAATGAATATATTTTCAATGATGCATAAAAAATGCCCATAGCAATAGAGACAAAAAGGGGAGCTATGATAGCATTACCAGAAAAGAACATTGTGACATTTATTCTAGTAATATTAAATATTCTCAGGGTTGTAAATGAGAACATAATAATGATGCTGATGATAATAACCATATTTGGAAATGGCATGTATGAAAAAAATATAACTCCTAATTATGTCAAATGCATTATTGGTAATTCAATTTTTACTAGGTGAAATTATCAGCAAATTACACTCTGTATGTTAAGAAGAAGCATGCTGAGTTTGAAAAAGAATCAATATCAGCTGGTAAATATGAAGAAAGACTAAATATGGACAGTGACTTAGTGACCAGAGACAAGATATCAAGTTGTCCAGCATTTTTGTACTGTAAGTTCCAAAAGGAGAAAGTGGAAAAATAGTAAAAAAAAATGTATGCATATATATATATATATATTTGACAAACATATTTCTGAACGTTTTCTAAATACAAGACATACTTCAAGCAGACTTAAGAACATAGAATAATTTTGGCAGAGATAATTCTAAAATAGACTGTTTATGAGGATGTCATGACAATCCCAAGGGCATATGTAATGTACTTCAGAGAAGTGACACAAAATACATGCAGCAAAAATCTGAAAGAACAAAAATTATATGACAAATAGCAAATTATAGGTTTGTATTTTAACCCTTTCTCTCAGAACTTACAGAGCAAGTGTGCAGTTCGAATTGAGCTCTGTGTTCTTGTGATTAAGCCTCATGCTCAGCCCTCGGCTGGTAGAAACTTGGGAGGCAGAGCTTCAGTGGATGAGGCATGTTGCTTGGGGCAGGCCTTGGGGTGTTACAGCGCAAGACCCTTCCCCTCCCCTACTGGCGCTCAGCTCACTCTTGCTACTACCTTCCAACTGAGGAGACAAGACATGATGCCCGTGTTCTTCTCTGCCACGCCATAAGGGAACCTCCTCCCAAGACTATAAGGCCTATAAGGTATGACTGAGAGAATTCTTAGGTCATTTGCTTGGGCCTGCAGAAGAATCTGGGACTTCAGTCTCTTCCACTCAATTTTTCCCATTTCTAGTGAAGTAAATAGCTTCTTCCGCCACACGCTTACAGTGTTTTCTAATAGCACTAAGCTGGAGACTGAACAGTTTTTAAATTTTTTATAAATATTTATATTCATTCATTTGAGAGAGAGGAAAGAAGAAGAGAAGAGAAGAGAAAGAGAAGAGAAGAGAGAGACAGAGAGAATAGGCATGCCAAGGCCTCTGGCCACTGAGAACAATTCCAGACACATGTGCCACCTTGTGCATCTGGCTTACTTGGGTCCTGGGGAATTGAACCTGGGTCCTTTGGCTTTGCAGGCAAGCACCTTAAATGCTAAGCCATTTCTTCAGCCGGAGACTGAACTTTTGACACAAGGGTCTCTGCCAAACATCACAGATTCAAGCTACAACACTGCCTCAAAAATGGGCACATGAGACAAATGGGAGCACAGTTGTGCTCTCTCCGTAGGCACGTGTCTCAAGCACAATCGAGCATTCTATTGCATTGCTGATCTCTGCATATTTGTAGAATGAGGTTTCTGCACTCTCTGTGGACCACAAATGCATCAGAACGTTTAGCTGAAATTCCACTAAGACACCAGAGATAGGAAAATCCAAAGTTTTATGTATCAACACACCTTTCTTTGATCCCTTCACCAAACTGCGCTAAAACAGAGCTTTAAGACCAATAAGAAGCATGACTTCCTTGGAAAGCACTGGAGTCGCCCACTCTAAACGGAGAAAGCATGGGATGTGAGTGAAGGACAGGAGAGCCCATCTGTGGGGACTCTCAGAGAATTTGAAATGTGTCTCTGCAGCTGAGAGACATATGGCTGGCCTCCAAGTGTCGCCTGTGCGAAGAAGAACAAGGTTGCTGCACAGGGACCATCTGGAACTGTAAGGGTGCAGCGAGGCATAGCATTCCCAAGTGTCTCTTATAGACAAAACTGAGCCACAACTCAAGGTTAATTAGGGCTCAGTTAAATAGGGCTTTCTAGAAAGGAAGTGAGACCATACAGGCAGGAAGTGGCATGTGAATGCCGAACTCTTAAGCACTGTCAAAGATTTATTAAGCAACTACCTAAAATTTAGACACATCCACCTGGTTAAAAGAAACTGGGATGATTCTCAGTGGAAGGCACAAAGATAAACGGTCATGACCCAAGTTGACAGTCACCTTGGGTTCCCGGACAGATGACCCCCTCAAACGAGGACACCTATGTATGTATGATGGCAAGGCTGCCCCTGGAACAGGAGAAATCATCTTACAGGAATCAGACTAACCCTCTAATGTCATGACAGCAAGAGAGACTGCGTCATCTTGGAGAGCCAGAACTAAAGCAACGATCAACTTGACCACACTTGGACCGGGATTGATTAACTGTGCAGACCTGTTGCCTAGACCCTAGACTTCTTTCTCTGTTTAAACCTGACGTTTCTGTCATTTAGATCGTTCTGCTTTACAATCACAGTGTTTATGTGACCCTCTAGGCCATCTCTCCCTTTCCCATAAAACGTTTCTTTTCACACTTAAACTGGTTCAATTGTGATTGACTTCACTTAGAACAAACACAAAGCTAGTGTTCATGTCTTTCTCAAAGAATGGACACCCAAGGGTAACCAGCTATTCCATATCTTGTCATTTTCATTTCATAGTATGCTTGGGAACACACTTTTAGCAAAAATTATGCATAAAAACCAACATGATGTCATCTAAGTGACACCATGTGATAACTTCTTACGCCTTCCTTGTTTCATTTTAAGGAGTGGGGGAGGGAGTCGTGTGGCTCTTTTAAGCAGTTAGGGTGACTCGGCCCTAGAATGTAAAAAACAGGAATGTCTTTGGGCCTATCATTGCAATCTGCACTTGCTAGAAACCAAAGGATGATCTGGATTCTTATCTCTTACCTACAGGAGATCTGTTTTGCCACAGACAACCTGGGCTCCTCCTGGGTGGGATGTCTCTCATAGGATTTAAATCTAATTCTAACATTGTGCTTGGTCAAGCTTCCACCCCAGAACATGGCTAGCCTCTTCCTGAGTCAGCCCTTAGCCCAGACCAATCAGCTGTCTCTCAGCTCACCTGAGCGGCAAGGCAGGGCCCCCCACCATCAGGTTATAGATATGTTTGCAAGTGGAGTCAAGCTTTCTGAACTGCCGGACCACTTGGGAACTTCCAGCTGCTGGTGAAGTTGCGCCCCTAGCCCTTGCTTTCCACATGGGCTCTTTCTCCACATGGGAGGAGCTCTGTGAACTCTCTTTTCCATCTGTTCCATGGCTTTTCCAGGCCCACAACAAGGGTTCTCAAGCCATGTGGCTGTCTTTCCTTGGTTCCGTACTTCCCTAAATGAATACAATAATTCAATAATTATCCTGCTCAGCCTTATTTTATCGAATTCTTTGATGGAAATTAGACATAAGCAGGGCATGGGGGTGCACGCCTTTAATCCCAACATTTGGGAGGCAGAGGTAGGAGGATTGCCATGAGTTCTAGGTCAGCCTGGGCTAGAGTGAAACCCTACCTTGAAAAACCAAATAAAATAAAATAACATAAAGTTAGACACAAACCTTTGAACCTCGAGCACCCTGTTCCAACTGAACATAATGACCTGCCATTCCAACAGTGACGTCATAGATCACACGATTTCAACCCTGCTGTGGCTGAATAGTATCCCACTGTGTATATGTGCCACATTTTTGAATAGGAAGCAAGTATAGGCATATGAAAATGCCATATGATGTTCTATAAATCTGTATAATTTATATGTTTCGATTAGAAACTTGGAGGTTTTTAAAAACTGGATGCTGAGGGGTAGGTTTGGACAGCAAGATGTGGCTAGTTTTTTTTTTTTTCACACAGTTTTCTTTAAATGGTATTAATTCACAAAAGTCAATCTTATTTTTGTCCTCTCATTCTAAAAACATTCTTCAGTTTTTTAAATACATTCAGTTTTCAGTCATTGCACCTTTCGGGTACAGTGTTACTAAGTATTTGGTCAGGTTATGCCAAACTTCACAGTCTACCTTCTTCTTTATCCATACCCCAGGGGATCATAGTATGAAAAATCAAAGGTTTTTTTTGTTTTTTTGGTATGGGGCAATGGTACTTGGTTGACCAAATTTTCCATAATGATACCTTAACATTGCTGCTTTTCCATTTCAGCCATATTCTGTGCAAGTCTCTCAAGGTAACAATGGAAAATTATGATAGGTGATTCAGGCAGGTCCCGATGTTCAGAAGGAATTATCTATCCCCTTTCAAGTAGAAAATTAAGATCCAAATCCATTTTTAAAGATTTGAAAATTTTTCTATTAGAGAATAGTTTCAGAATAATTCAGTTTGTTATGTGCAATTTCATATCCTTGAAATAAAATAGTCATTGTGGGTAAAATCAGTTATGTCCAAATTTAGTATTGTGGGATAATTCTCATGTTATCATCAGTAATTACTTGAATCATCACAAAGCGTGAATATCAGAAATTTTGCATGTGTATCCTTACTTTTCTTGAACTTTCCAAATTGTACTTCTGCAAACGGAGTGTTTCAGACTCTCTGCACTTGCTCTCCAACTGCTTTTCCATCTTGGCTATAGCTCAAGAATATTAGAGATGTGAGAGAACATTTTAATCTATTTTTCTATGCTTTATATGGTAAAAATATTCTTCCTAGGCCATGTATTTAGTGTGGTATACTATTACACAAAGACTTGAGGCATATTTAAAAGCAGGAATTTAACATATGTATTTTTCCTTCAGTATATATTCATTGTACATGGCACTGGGTTAAAATAAGGTCACTTTCAAATAAGCATATGAGAAAGGTCTTGACGTTCAAAAAGAACTTAATCATAGCTCTGTTCCCTCTATAATCCCGTTTCTCACCACTTCTCGTAGTCCTTATTATTCTGCTAGACAATTTCATTTCTACTTTCACAGAAACTATGCATACCATGTAAGTATATGAAAATCTAGGAACCACAAATGAAAGACTGAATGAAATATTTGTCTTTATGAGATGATCAACTTAATTAATTTGATAAGCCTCTGTGCACTTGTACCCATTTTCAAAAATAAATGACAGAACTTAATTTCTTAATGGCTAAAAAAAAAAATCAAAGAAGCCAATAAATGGGCTAATGATGCAAATAGACAGTATGCAAAAAGATACGTGATTTTAACAAGTAGAGCTGGGGCTGGAGAGATGGCTTAGTGGTTAAGATGCTTGCCTGTGAAGCCTAAGGACCCAGGTTTGATTCTCCAGGTCCCATATAAGCCAGATGCACATGGTGGTGCATGCATCTGGAGTTCGTTTGCAGTGGCTAGAGGCCCTGGAGCACCCATTTTCATTCTCTTTCTCTCTCTGTCCTTTTCTCTGTCTCTAATAAATAAATAAATAAAAAGTAGAGCTGGATAGATTGCTTAGTGGTTAAGGCACTTGCATACAAAGCCCAAGAACTCATATTCAACTCTGTAGGTCCCATGTAAGCCAGACACACAGTGTCACAAGTTTACAATGTCTCAGATGCTCTGAGGCCCTGGCATACCAACTCTTACCCTCTCTCTCTTGCTCTCTCTCATAAAAAGGCCAGTCTGTTGGGCTTTCCTAAAAACAATAAAATAATATTACACAATTCTCAGGCCAGGAATATGAACTTTGTCATTCCCCAGCTGAGGGGATGTTGTCTTATGCACAAAATGAAAATAATTATATTTGGAGATGTGAGCATGTTGGCTAATGGATTAGTGAGGTACATTCAGATCTCTTAGCATACATAGTACCTGGCCCTTACATTTCAGTTAACTTGTATCTAGTATGGTTAGTTAAGGCAAACTTGGTTCTTAGTTCCTTCAATACCAATTGCAATACCAATTAAAATTAGAAATTAATCATAACCTATAGCTATCTTTGATGTGATCAATATGAAACTCTTATCAGAAGGCCAGAGAAAATCCCATTTTCTAATGCTCAGAAATCTAATAATTGAGCCACCTAAAGATATATAAAAATTATAGCTTGTGCTGACATTGAAAGAAATAATAACATGGATTTAATGCCAAAATGATTTGCACAGCTTGAATACTTGTATATGGAAGAACTGAATATATGACTACCACTGTGAAAAACAGATTTATGTTTTCTAGCAGAAACTCACATCCCAAGAGAAGCAGAATCTTTCCTTAGCATAACACAAAAGGGAGGGGAACCAAAATAAACAAGGCTAAAATGATACCAGTGAAAAGAAGTTTTAAAAGCACATCCTGTTACACATTTCTTTTTGATAGGGTTCCTTGAGACTAGTTCCCAAACATGTGACGTTTATGAGCTAACTTGAAATTTTAAAACAAAATGAACACAGCAGAGCTGAAGAGATAGTTCAGCAGTTAAGAGTGCTTGCTGCTTAAGGATATTGGGCCCTTTCAGGCAGGACACCACTAAGTTCCATTCCCTCAACCCACATAAGCTTTATGTGTCTATAACCACAGGGGTGGGGCAAAGACCAGAGAGTCGCTGGGGCTTGCTGACTTGCAGCAGCTTTGGATTGAGGGAGAGACGCCATCTCAAAGGATTCACAACGAAGAAAAGGGCAGTCAGCATTCTCCTCTGGTCTTCTCATGCTCACGTGTAGGGCACACACTTGCAAACACACACGCATATGCCATACATCACATAAATACTACACACATACACACACACACACACACACACACACACACACACATCAGTGACCATGCAGTGTAAGACACTGGCACTAAAGCCATGCCTCTCAAGCTCATTGTCTATTCAAATCAACTGGAGTGTGTAACATATGCAAAGGGCTTGAGGCCCAGCCCCTGGGATTGTAATTTAATTAGTGTCATATCTGTCCAAAATATTTATATCTTTTCAAAGTTCTCCAGATGATTCTGGTTCCGTGGGTGAGAAGCACTGGATAAACATTCTTCTAGGTCCAAATGCCAGCAATTCAATCAAGCTCTTGTCTCACATACTGCACTTGTGCAAGCTTCTTGTCTTGTATACTGCTCTTGTGCAAGCTTGTTGCCTCACATACTGCCCTTGTGCAAGCTTGTTGCCTCACATACTGCCCTTGTGCAAGCTATTTAACAAAACTGAGGCTACGTTTCTGTGGTGCAAATACTAATCACTACCTGGCATGATGCAGATGCATTGTGATATTGTTTACTTATCAGATGTTTGTTTAAAACACATTTAAATGCACAATGTTTGACTAAGCCCTGCCCATGCCCCTGTTCCTCATGCTTAGCACGACTGGGCATGCTCAGTCAAGGGGAATCTAACCTTAGAGAGACAATGACAAACCCTCTTGTTGCTGGTTATTCGTGGACAATGAGTGCTGTGTCTCAGCAAGTTGAGTATGTAGTAACTGATGTGATGTGTTCCACTAAGGCCTCACTTTTTGCCCTGTGTACTATATTTCATGGAACTCATAATGGATAACAAAGTGTTCTGAATATTTTTAAAACCATAAAACCCATATAAAATCATCGATGGCAGGCTTGATTCTTTTTTCCACACTAGTTCATCACAATCATACCACTCTCACTTTAGGTACTCAAGACCATACATTCCTGGAGACTGTGATACTAGAAATTTTGAACCGCTCTACTTGGAGTCGAACAGAATGGGTACAGGTGGTGGCTGTGTTTTATACCCCTCCTTACCCATAGCACGTTGTGTGTGAAATGATGGTCACTTGGATAATCTACATACATCCCTTAAGACAGTGTGATGGCTAATCTTGATGTCAGTTTGGCAGGATTTGGAATCACCATAGGAACCAATCTCTGGGAATGTCTATGATGGATTTTTCTAGATTAGGGTAATTAAGACAAGAGGATCCACCCTAATTGTGAGCAATACATTTCCGTGGGCTGCGGCCCTGAAGTGCTGGAGAAGGGGAAAGTTAGCTGCATACCAGCATTCGTCTCTCTCTGCTTCGTGACTGTGGACTGAAGGTGACCAGCTGCCTCACGCTCCTGCTGCCGTACCCTCTCTCACCACAGTGGACTGTATCCCCTTGGAGTTTAAGTCAAAATAAACCCTTTCTCCCTAAGTTGCTTAAGTCATGTATTTTCCTGCATCAACAAGACAAGTACAGAATACATCAGTACCTGTAATAACCTTTTCAGTAAATATTCACTCCAAATATTTGCACTGGCTTTATCATAATTGTCACTACCACTCAGTGCGGTGCAGTCATCAACACTGAGTCAACCCTGCGACTCACTGAAATCTGTCTTGCCGCTAGAGACACAGGCGGGAGACATTCAAATGAATGCCAGACATGAATAATACAAGGAGTTCTTAAGTTCAAGAATTCTCCCAACTGTGTCCTAAGAAATACTTGGACCATATTCCATGATCAAACAACACAGTGTGTTCCTAACACAGCAGTACGTGGTACCATAATACTCATATAAAACTTGTCATGTTTGCTCTCATATTTACCAAGCATATTTGACTATAAAAAGGTTTATTTTTGTGAAACATCTGTTAAGCTTCAGTGAGAGCTCTGTTTCGCAGATGATTTGATGAATATACCTGAGATCTGTGCTCGTAGCTGATCTTGGTAACACAGAGGAGCTTTCTGTTTAAGTTCAACCAAGATATTGCTCTAAAGTAGACCAGCACTGCAACATTGCCTAATGAGTAAGTCAGAGGCTTTTCTGACAGTATTCATCCCACTTCGTTTCTATAGCCTCATCATGTTCATTCTTCCCATTGCTGAACATGATAAGAATTCACCCCTCAGGATAGATGGGGACCAGCGTGAACGGCAAGACACTGATGCTCAGCTGACTTTCAGAAATGAATGACTTCGAAATGCTCAAGATCAAGTTGCTTCGCTCTGAATCTTCCTGTTATTTTCTCTACAGAAAGATGATTTTAAAAATAATTCAAAATCATGTGATGAAATCTCTGGGCTTAGATATATCTTTGATATGATAAAATATTACTGAGATTTTAGGCTCTATTTTAAAACTTGAGAGGGAATTTATTACTTGCTTAAATAGTTATGAACAATAGAGAATAAATCTATTAGGATATGTTATTTCTATCATGCCTGAAAAATTCCTCCCTTTGAAGTCTATCATAAAATACACCTATTTGTAAATAGTCAATCCTAACAAAGTAAAGGTCAATAACACCCCATTTCTAGTTGCATCAACTTGAATTACACTTCAAACATATACTTATAGATGAAGTTCTTTAAGGTTTATATAGCCAGGTGAATTTTTTACCTATAAAATAAAGAAACAAAGATCTACTACTACAAAGGCATTTCATGGAGAATAAATGAAGTAAGTCCTGCAAATTCATACTATGCCCTTGTAAATCTATGCATGTGAAGGACAAGCTCTCAGCATAATTCCCATAATCCCCAGCAGGTACTCATGCGCTGTGAGGAACTGTGATGGTTAATCTGGTTGTAAACTACAGAATTTACAGTCACCATGGAAGCTAATCTCTTGGCATATCAGTTAGGGATTTTTTAGATTAGATTAACTGAGGTGAGAAGACTCACACTAACTGTGGGCAGGGGAGTCCTGGACTGTATGAAAAGGAGAAAGCCAGCTAAGCAATAGTTCTCATCTCTAATTCCTCCCTGCTGACCCGTGAGGCCAGCCTCCTGCTCCTGCCATACATACTTGATCAGTCCTGATGGGTTTCCTTTCAAAAGGGTAAACCAGATATAAACACTTCCCTTCATTAAGCTGCTTCTTGCCAGGATTTTGCCCCGTGAAAAAGTAAGTAACTGATGCAGGAATGTTCCTTTTGAGTGGTGGTGGATTTATAACTTGCTCCTGGCCAATTGAACACAGCAAAGGCAGTGAGACGCGTGCAATTGCTAATGCTCATATGTGGTTATATATGCTGATACAGACACACAGACTTACATGACTGCATTACCTAATACATCACACCCTTCTCAAGAGAGCATGCCCTCTTCTCACTCCTTTGCAGGTGCAAATAGCATGTGGGAAAGGCTCATACCGCAAACAACTAGTAAAGAAAAAAAAATATTTAGAGGGCAACTGAAGCCCCATTTGATAGCCAGTGGAGAATGGAACGAGGCCAATAACCCCAGGAACTGAGCCCAGTCGGTCCACAGGAGAGACCAGAACCCTGCCGGCCACCTTGGCTAAGGTTTGCAGACTCTGAAGCAAGACTCCAGCTCAACTGTTCCCAGGGTCTGAGCCCTAGAAATCGGCACAGCGCATGTGCTGGCTTCACTTTCTTTCTGCGGGGTGTTGTTCTGTAGCTGCCGATAGGAATACAGGGACTGACATATGGTAAATGTTCAAATATATCAGCCATTATTTTCAATATTATGATCCTCCCTGTCAATGATGAAAGTATTTACACTAGTTAATCCTCATTACTTGATGGACTAGTTAAGTTTTCATTTCTCATTTTGACAAAGATCTTGAAGTTGAGATGTCTGTATCATAATTTGTTTCCATCAACGCATACTGACCTATTTACTTTCTCCTGCAAAATATTTTCACAGTTGAAATGTCAGGAGGAGATAATTGCAAGTAAGGATTTTCTGCCCTTTCAAATTTCACATTTGAAATCCAAATACTTTCTTATAGAGGATGAGAGCTCAGCAAATGCCCTCAAATGCATCTCTTTCAGTAGGTGAAAAAAGGAAATAAATATATTTGGTAAGATTATTTAGGTCAGAGAAAGGGAATTTTGGAGTAAAACCTCAGTTGTTTATTAATGACAATTTTAAAATTTGGCTTAAAAATAAAGAGACAGTGCCAGTTGTAAGGATAGTTTAATAAATTGTCCCCAAATCAACATCATCATGTATCCATCACCCATGTCTCCATAGATAACATTTAGATGAATCCTCAACTCCCCTTTTTTTGCCACTAAATTTAGCCACGAATCTGACCAATACTTTTTTTTCAGAATATTTTTATGTGACTGACTCACTTTTTCCCCTGTTTATTATTTCAGAAACTGCAAGAACTATCCTAACATCTTCGCTGGAATTTAAATTTTGATGTGTAATTTTCCTCCTTTGTCAAAGTTTGCCTTTTAGCTTGAAGCCAAATTGTTAGGTATGTGTAAGTCATAGATGCCTGGTGGGGTGATACTATGTCTCTGCATCCTTCTTTATTTGCAAACAAACACACAGAGAGAGAGAGAGACAGAAAATGAGAGTGGGTGCACAAGGACAACCTGCCATGCAAATGAACTCCAAATGTACATGCCACTTTGTGCATTTTGTGCATGTGGCTTTATGTGGATTCGGGGGAACTAAACATAGGCATTCAGGCTTTGCAAGCAAGCACCTTTAACCACTGGGCAATCTCTTCAGCTCTCTCTGCATTTTTGATAAACCTTCTTGGTATTATGATTTATATTCCAATTACAAACTAATTATTAATAGTTATAATTATACAGAAAATTTAGCATTAAGATATTAATACTCATTCAAGAAAGACATTTATATTGACTAGACTTTTAACCATGCCTTTTATGTGCTATTTAATTATGTTCTATCTTAAAATACAGTGACTCTGCTAAATTATCAGTACATTAAAATCTGAATGACATTTTAAAAAACCTACTTTTAAAGACTTGAGCATCTTAAATATGTCTTAAAACGGTATTTTCAGACCATTAGGCACTGCATGATCTTAGTCTTAATTAAAAATGACATAAAACTTACATGTAAGTAGATAGGAGTGGCTTCCCTTCTGTTACTAGAAGAATCCAAGTCTTAATAGTGTGGAAATGCCGAACTCCTTCCTAGAGCCCCTGAGACGGCTACTCTCCATTTTTCCTGTGTGTGTGTGTGTGTGTGTGTGTGTGTGTGTGTGTGTGTTTGGAAGACTCCCAGAGGCTGACCTGACCTGGAACTTACTCTGTAGCCTGGCTGGCCTGGAACTCACCATGATTCTCCAACCTCAGCCTCTAGAGAGCTGGAATTGAAGCTGTGAGCCAACCACTACGCTCAGCTTCAAATCCCCACCCCTTAAAGCAGCCCTCTTTCCATTTTTGCCACCTTTATCAAACGCAAGGATAGATTGTTTTCTGTGTGTAGTGGAAGAAGCATAGCTAAGCTTCTCATATTTAGGTTTTGTTTTGTTTTTATGGAAAGTATCACACTATTAGAGAAGTCACAGCCTGCCTTTGCTCATGGGACTGAACAAATTTCTTTCCTGCAACTCTCCTCCAACAAACAGTCTCATCTCTACTTCAGTTTTCTGAACAGCTAGATGGTTGAATAGCTAGCCTTGATTTTCTTGATTCTGCCTTACTCATGCATACTTGTGGCTGGACAAGTGGCATGGATCTATTCTAGTAAAAAGGTGGGAACTTTGTGGTGAAAGCGCTTGAGATAAAGGAGAAATTTAAAGGGAAAAACGTAAACTTAGTGCATGGTGCTGGCACAAGGGTAAGGAATGCACACCTCCTTTGAAGAGACGAAGTCATCCAGATGTTTCTTCACATTGATTTGAGATAAAGCATAAGCTGTAACATTAATCTCCTTAATGTTGTGATTTCCCCTTAAATTTACTTTAATTTTCTGGTAATCATATTTACCTCTCTCTGTTCCAACTAGCTACTGCTTTTAAAATATATTTTATTTATTTGTTTGTCTATTTATTTATTTATTTATTTTTAATAGTAATAAGAGAGAGATACAGAGAGAGGGAGAGAATAACCGGTCCAGGACTTCTAACCACTATAAACAAACTCCAGATGCATGCACCACCTCGTGCATCTGGTTTTACATGGGTACTGGGGAGTTGAACATGGGTTCTTTAGCTTTGCCTGCAAGTGTCTGAACTGCTAAGCCATCTCTCCAGCCCTACCTACTGTTTTATTTAACCACAACAAAGAAAAGAGAAAGAACCAAAACAACTGATCTCGCAGACAGACCACTGCTAGGTGAGAGGGTGACAGCCTCATTCTTCAGGTCAATGATGTTCAAGAAGCAGTGGATAACAACCCAAGATCATGACTTTGGTTTGCTCTAGAATGTTTACCAAAGGTCCATGGGTTGAATGCTCATCTTTCAGCTGCTACTGGGACATAAGTGAAAACCTGAAGAGATGTATTTTGGTAGGATACCACAGGACATTCAGGGTGTGCCCGAGAAGGGGGTGGGGGACGCTGGTTTCTCCTGGCCAGCATGTAAGCAGCCAGCTGTTCGCTCCACCACATTCCCTCAGTTATGGTATCCTGCCTCGTCACAGATCCCAAGGAAAAGGAGTCTACTGACCAAAGACTGACCCCTCTAAAACCATGAACCAAGCAAACCTTTCCTAGCATCACTTTATTTCTCTCAGTCTAACCCTAACCCGAGAGCTGGGTGACACAATCACTAATGCTGTGAGAAGACTGCAAACAAGGCTGGTTTTCAAGTTCAATGGCAGCCTCACCTTTAGTTCATATACATTTTTTCTTAAATATAGTGTTATTTGAGTGTGCTATTTTTTTAAATTTTTTGTTTCTTTTTATTTATTTTATTTGAGAGCGACAGACAGAGAAAGAGGCAGATAGAGAGAGTGAGAAAAAATGGGAACGCCAGGGCCTCTAGCCACTGCAAAAGAACTCCAGATGCGTGCGCCCCCTTGTGCATCTGGTTAATGTGGGTCCTGGGGAATCGAGCCTCGAACCGGGGTCCTCAGGCTTCACAGGCAAGCACTTTACTACTAAGCCATCTCTCCAGCCCAAGTGTGATATTTTTAATGCATATCAAAGAAAGTTAAATCAGTAATTTTTAAAACTATTTAAACAATATATATTATATATAAATACAGGTGTATATAAAAGTAAAACAAATAAACTTTCTGAAATTTAAGAATAGAAATATTCAACCTAAAAGCATTTTATTTTCTGGGAGTCTGTTTAATATGGGAAATGGTGAGCTGATCTGGATTCTGCTAGCTAACATGTATTTTTCTACTACTTCTGTGATTAATTTATCTGTGCTTGTGAAAAAAAATCAATTTAATTCCAAGATCTTAAATGCCTGTATACACACATACACCCACAGGTATGCAGCAGCAGCCTTATAAATCTTGATTGTCATGTCTGTATGAACACAGCAAAGGCTCTAACACAGATGTCTCTGGAGTTAGCAGCACATCAGAGTGAAGTCCTAAAACTACTGACAACTGGAGTTTAGAATCTGCCTCCAATTCAATTAGTTTTATTGATTTTGAACATGTTGCAAGAGAAAAATCTGTTTAGTTTTATTGATTCTGTTGGAGAAAACCTGTCTTTAAAAAAAAATTCAGAATATTAAGTGGGAAAAGTTGTCTTCAAACATGCTTCTATGAAATATCTTTAGTTAAATGTGGGAAAATGACAGCATTCTACAAATGTCAGATGTTCTAATATATTTTAAATTTTTAAAATGTTAGTGGTCTGTCCAATATGATTAGCATCCCTTCGGAAACAAGTAGACACAGACACATTTTGTGATGGCCTTTGCACACTACGTCATTTCGGCAAAACACTGCACGATACTGAAAGCAATGTGTATAAGCACGCGGCCCTCGGGCTCCTGCAGATAACTCACTGGATGTGTGAGAAGTTACACCCATCCATATCTGGTATTACACAGTTGTGCGATTTCAAATTGTACTCCTTCCATTATTGAATAACAAATCACAAGCTATAACACTTTCATTTTAACAAGCAAATTCAGATCTTCTTCAGAGTAAAGTAAAATATGATAATTCCCTCATATTTCTTAACCATTTAATATGCTTAAAATTATGCTACTTTTTTTTTATTTAGTAGAAACTTTGTATGGACACATCAGGTGTTGGTATCATCAGTTCCCTCCTCCCTGCCCTCATTCCATTGAGGGTCCTCCTTAGTGGGGTTGCTGGTATTCACCATGGGTTGTAGGTTATGGGTTGTGAGAGCAACAGTCAGTCATTGTGGGGGCGGGGCAATGGCTTTGGATAGCCAGTCCCTCTTACTCTGAGGCTCTTACAATCATTCTACTCTCCTTCTACAAAATTCTCTGAGCCTTGGTGAGTGTGTTTTAACTTTTGCTTTGTTACGTTTTAAGTATCCTCAGTGGCTGTCTCCACCACCCTGGCAGAAGTTGTCAGGCTCACCATGGAAGCAGAACTCTCTCATCTGCCAATTTCTCTGTGGTTCCACCTGGATCCTGGCTGATGTGTGAGTTGTTCATCTCCTCTGTTCTCGCCGCCTTCTGCTCCCAGCGAGCAAGCTTCCTGCAGGCTACCTCCTTGCTGCAAGTTTTAAAAATATTTTTATTTATATGTGGGGAGGGGACGTGCCAGTGTCTCTTGCATCTGGAAATGACCACTCAATGAGTGTACCACTTTGTATGTCTGGCTTTACATGTGTATTGGGAAATTGAATCCAGGCCAATAGGCTTTCCAAGCAAGTGCCATTAACCACTAAGCCATGTCCCCAGCCCCATGCTGCATTTGGTACTTTGTTTGTTTGTTTTTGATTTTGTTTTTTGTTTTTTAGGTTTCTCAAGGTAGGGTCTCACTCTAGCCCAGGCTGACCTGGAATTCACTATGTAGTCTCAGGGTGGTCTTGAACTCACAGCAATCCTCGTACCTCTGCCTCCCGAGTGCTGGGATTAAAGGAGTGCGCCACCACGCCTGGCCCATGCTGCAAGTTGTATCATTCCGTCTTTTTTGCTTTTGTAATGTCGCTGACAATGTTTTTCAGTGCTGTGCTATCTTCATGTGGTCTGCACTATTAGAACAAAGTATCCAATTATGGGCAATTTTTAAAGAACAGACACAATTCTCACAGTTCTGGTGGTTGGAAAGTCCACAGCTAGGGAGGCAACATAAGGCAAGGCTGTTTGCTTTGTCCCTACATGATGGAAAGTCTAGAGGTAGCACAACTCTGTGTGAGGTCTTTTCATTGAGGGCTTAAAAACTCCCTCCTAATGGAGTCCTTACAACCTAATCCCTTCTTCAGACACTTAACGGCTTCCACCACCAGAACCTGCACGCGGGAGGGGATGCATTCCGCTTTCCCTGTAAGCGCTGTCATCTTCGTGAGATGACTCGCACAGTACAAAGAATTTTAGGGATGCTTTGTGCTGTTCTCTCGCAGAAGGCAGTGATTTAGCTCTCTGGGAGAAATTTTTGTCCAATGTTGCCTTTGACTTCTTTACCCTCTTTGACATGTATAACCTTAGTGTGATAGTTTGAATAGAATAGATGGCCCCCAATATATTTCAGCTGTTTATTTGTTTGTAGTTTGCATCTTTAGCCACCTGGCTGGAGGCAGTGTCATTGTGTGGATCTTAAGGTGTGGTGGTGGGTTTCAGATTTCAATCTAAAGATATGCAAAGTGTGCCTAGCAGGAGCTCCTGAAGTGTGCTGTGGCTTTTGACCTTTAGGCTTGTGTTTCTCTCTCTCTCTGTGCTTGGGCCTGTGAAAGCAGGCCAGCTTCTTCTGCTTTTATGAAACTTCCCCTGGATCTGTAAGCTTCAATAAATCCCTTCCTCCATAACTGTGCCTGGTCTGGAAGTTCATCTCAGTGAACCTAAAGCTGTCTGCTACACTTAGCCATATCTAACCTCTAATTAGAAATTCCCTATTTATTAATTATTGTATTCCTTACTTAAGGGGATGACATTCCTTTGGCAATGATGAATCTAGAATATTGGTGGTGGGTGGGGAGAGCAGTAGGGTTCTACCCAATGATAGATTTACCGTCTGGTTAGGGGATGCATAGCCCACCCTACCGAAGAAGGTGAGCAGAGGTAAGAAGACAGATGCAAATATCAACTGCTGCTTTCACTGAAGGAGGAGACATCCTTGGTTGAGACCTCTTTATGCCTATAGCTAGTCTCTTCATCAGCCATTGCATGAATTTCTCCATTCTCCGGTATTTAGTTATAAAAACAATCTTCCAAACACCTACACCAGAATAACCCAGAGCTGTAGTAAAATGCTATTTCTGAGCATCACCTGAAGCCCACTGAATGTGTACTTTGGAGCAGGGGTCTCAGAGATGTGAATTTGCAGTTAGTCATCATCCCCACTGTGCCTTTAATGTGCAATAGACTTTGAGAACCATTGAGAAGAATTTGTTGCAGTTAGTAAGGCAGAAGTAATAAACCATTCAAGAAATTTATTTGAGATAGAGAGAAAGAGGTAGAGAAAGAGAAAGAATTAGTGTACCAAGGCCTCCAGGCACTACAAATGAACTCCAAATGCATGTGCCACCTTATGCATCTGACTTATGTGGGTCCTGGGGAATCAAACCAGGGTCCTTCGGATTTTCAGGCAAGCACCTTAACTGGTAAGCCATCTTCTCCAACCCTCCTATCCCTTCTTAGAAACACACTAACTAGTAACAACTGTGGGTCAGAAACAGCTCTGAGTGACTGATACAGCTTTAACTAACATACAAAATCTCGTTCATCATGATTGACTACAATATGTGTGTGTGTGTGTGTGTGTGTGTATGATAGATAGATGATAGATAGATAGATAGATAGATAGATAGATAGATAGATAGATAATATAGATATACATATATATGATTTACTTTTGCTCATGTCTCTCTGCTTGTGTGTGTGTGTGTGTGTGTGAGAGAGAGAGAGAGAGAGAGAGAGAATGTGTGTTATTGTGGGAGCAAAAAATTCAGTATGTGGGGAGGCAGTAGAGCTGTCTCAGCAGTTAAAGCCACTTGCTTATTTGTTTGCTGACCAAGCCTGAACGCCTGATGGCCAGGGTTCAATTCTCCAGTACTCATGTAAAGCCAGCTGCACACTTCACAGTGTGCATGTGCTGAGAGGAGACTCTGAGTGCAGGTCTGCCCTTCCACCTCATTTGAAGCACAGCCTCTCTTTGTCCTGCTGTATTCGCCGGACTAGATGTCCTCACGTCTCTGGTTGGATTATTTTCTTTCTTCCCCTCCTTTCTTGCCATATGCATGATAGGATTACAGACACGCACTACTGCGCCTGGTTTCGTGTGTGTTCTCTGGATCAAAACTCAGACTTCAGGGCTGGAGAGATGGCTTAGCGGTTAAGCGCATGCCTGTGAAGCCTAAGGACCCTGGTTGGAGGCTCGATTCCCCAGGACCCACGTTAGCCAGATGCACAAGGGGGCGCACACATCTGGAGTTCATTTAATACATGTCCTCACTGTTTCTCACACCTACTATGTCCTCCTCTACAGAGTCCAGGAAACAGGCCAGGGACAGTCCTTCTTCCAACCTGTCTCTTTCTATTTTTAACTATAATTATATCTTAATAATTAGAAATATTGGACATTGTTGAAATTGAAATTTCAATTGGGAGGAATTAACATTCTCTAATATTGCATGTACTTTAGTAAATTTGGAGAACCCTTAGAGAACATGAAACCTAGGGCCACCCACTCACCATTCTAGTGGAAAACTTGCCTAACTTTTGACTTTCAACAAACTTAGTTACTAACAGAATGTTCTATTGTCCAGAAGGCTTCCAACAGAAGCAGCCAATTAACACATTCTTTGTATGCTGCCTATATTGTATGCAATAAAAAAATACTCCAGAATGACTAGAGACAATTTGCAAGCATGAAGCATAATTTTCTGGACACATTTCTCTCTCAGAGATGATGAGAGCAGCACACTGTTTCAAGTGGATCCTTGACAAGTCTTGAGCTCAGGACAGCAATGGAGGGTGACTAGAAAACTTATATTAATTTGGTGTGCATTGGGGTTAATTGTATGCAATCATGGTTTAATACTGTATCATCACATTGATGAACATTTCTCTCCACTACTAATAACACCATGTGTTGGGTAAATATATGCTAAAGTTGATGTACTTAAATATTTTATAATGGATTAGTAGGCATTTTAAAAACATACTACTGTCTAAATACACATTATACATTCCTGATATATCAAGCATTTAGATTAATTTTTTTCAATATTTCAGGATATCTAGTTCTGTTGTGAAAAGGTTTGTTTTTCTTGAAATGGTAGGAAATCTCAAAAATGTTGTTAGTGGGCTGGGAAGATGGCTTAGCTGTTAAGCACTTGCCAGTGAAGCCTAACTACACTGGTTCGAGGCTCGATTCCCCAGGACCCTGTTAGCCAGACGCACAAGGAGGCACGTGCATCTGGAGTTCATTTGCAGTGGCTGGAGGTCCTGGCGTGCCCATTCTCTCTCTTTCTCTCTCTGTCTGTTGCTCTCAAATAAATAAATAAAACTAAAAAAATATTTTAAAAAAAAATGTTGTTAGTACATGGACCAGTGTAGTTCAAATTCATATTGTTCAAGGCCTAGCTATATATTAAAACTAATCATTCTGGATTGACATTTTTCCTTAGATTTTTAAAAATCATAATATTTAAAGCACTAATTACAAAACTATGTGGCTTAATGAAGAACATCATAAGATGTATAATTAAATAAAAGAAGCAGCCAAGAAGGGATAAAATATGAAACATACAGAAAGGAAAACAAAAGAACAAATATGACCCTTTGTATTAGACATCGGTGGAACAGACACTAATCAAACCACAAATATAACCCATCACCGCTTTGTGTTAGACATCCATGGAGCTCACACTACTCAATCACAGAGGTTGTCTGACTTGATTATCAAAGCATGATGCAATTATATGCTAACTACAGCCACTTGTTTTAGACTAAACATCACAAATTGATTACAAATAAAAGATGGATAAAGTTTTATCATAAAACATTATGCATAATGGAAAGGGAGTTCTATAGTAATATATACCATGACTTTTACATAAGAAATATTGCAGTATGAGAGAAATATTGCATAATAATTAAGGGATCAGGATCAGAAAGTTATGACAATTATAAATGTGTGTACTTGTAAATCAGCCATAAAATAAATGAAACAAAAGTTAACAAAGTTAACAAAATAAAAGATACAGGGACTAGGGAGGTGGCTCAGTGGATCAAGACCTTAGTGTCCATGATCAAATGATGAAATAAAGAAAATATAGTCAATGTATGAATGAAATGCAACATAAAGCATATGTAGCTAAAGCAACTATGTAGAGAAATAATTATGACATGCATGTGTGTTTGAGGTGGGGTCTCCCTCCAGCCCAGGCTGACCCGGAACTTGCTCTGTAGTGGCAGGCTGAACTCAAACTCAACAGTATTCCTCTACCTCTGCTTCCAAAGTCCAAGTGCTGGGATTAAAGGCATGTGCCACCATGCCCAAGTAATTATGACTTTTAATGAGCACATAGCAGAAGAATTTCTCAAAACCATAACTAAGATCTCTTATAGAGAAACTTTTCAAAGAAAATTAAATCAAAACCAAAGTAGCAGGAAGAAAATAATCAATGTCCGTTATGTTTGCTAGATGAAAATTTTATCACTAAAAAAAAATAAAATAAAAAGACGTTTTTGTTTAAAGCATCTGTAAATTTAACAAACCTTTATCTCAACTGATCAGGACAAGAAAGAACATGAATTTGAGAAAATCAGAAATAAAAGTCACAGCACACCTTTTTTTAAAAAAAAAATCATTTATTTATTTGCAAATAGAGAGCTAGAAGAGACATGGAGAATGGGTGTTCCAGGTCCTCCAGCCACCGCAAACAGACTCCAGATGTACGCGCCACCTTATGCATCTGGCTTTACATGGGCACTGGGGAATCAAACTTGGGTCATTAGGCACTGCAGGCAAGTGTCTTAGCCATGTAGCCATCTCTCCACCCCTCACTGCATATCTTAAACTAATAAAAAGAGGAGCAAGCTCTCAAGAACAGAGTTGTAACAGCCATGCTACTTAGATTAATGAATAACTAGCTAAAAGGATGCTAATAAGATTGTTAAAAAGAAATTGAAAATATTAACTGATATAAAGTAAGAAAATTAAATAGCAATTGAAAATTTTCTTGTAAGAGCCTAATCTATGTAATTCTACCCAATATAAATTTCTTAAGAAATTTCTTAAGAAGGAATTAGCAATACTTCCCAAGAAATATTGCAAAGCCAATATTACCTTGACACCAAATTCAAAGAGTTTATTTATTAAAAAGATTGTAATTTTAATCATGAACCTAGCTACCAACATCTAACAAAATATTAGCAAATACGGGCTGAAGTTAGGGTGTTTGTCTGTGAAGCCTGAGGACCCAGGTTCAATTCCCCAGGACCCACATAAGCCAGATACACAAAGTGACCTATAGGTCTGGAGTTCATTTGAAGCAGCTGAAGGCTCTGGTATGCCCACTCTCCTTCCCTACCCTCCTCTTTCTCTCTCTCTCAAATAAAATAAATGAATAAAATTTCCGAGAATCAAGAAATTTATTTTTTTAGTTAGCAAATAAACCAAAAATATGTAAAAAAAAGACCTGAGAAATTTATCGTATTAATATATGGTTGGTTTAATATCCAAAATGGAGTTTATATAATGTGTGGTATTCACAGAATTCAACATAAAACTTGTCAGTATTTTGATATATAAGAAGTACTTGAAAGAAAATATAGCACAAACCTAAGGTAAAACCTTTGAAAAGAAGCCAGCTTCCACAAGACAATAAAGGGCATCTATACAAATCCTACAGCTAAAATCAAATCCTATGATGAAGGAATAAAAGTTTTCTCTAACATCAAAAACAATGTTAATTCACTCCCTTTAACCACTTCTGGGCAAGTGGATATTCTAGCTGCTACAATAAGGCAAGAAAATGAGATATAGATTACAAAGGAGCCACCTTGTGGATCTGGCTTATGTGGGTACTGGGAAATTGAGCCTTGAACCAGGGTCCTTAAGCTTCACAGGCAAGTACTTAACCACTGAGCCATCTCTCCAGCCTGAGGATGATTTTCTTATAGCAATGTGAACATGGGAACAGATGAGGAAGCAGTGTGTTCGTTCACACGATGGCTATCTAAGGACTTCGGGAAGAGTGTACTTCATTGCCACCATATCCTGAAAGATGATGGTGGCCTTCTGCTGACTGGGGTCAGATGTCTTGTCCAGCCATGGACACTGTGACTGCCGTGCCCTCCTGTTTCTGTACAAGGGTTCATTATGTTTAAATGGGAGCGACTTTAACAAAATCATGCAATCAGAAGAAAAAAAGCAAGATTTCAGTAAAACTCCAAGGTCAATTTTAATTTAAAAAATTACTAATCATATTTGAATAGGAATGTAAATTGAGGGACGATATTTTCAGCCTACTAAACATAGCTAATGCAGCAGAGAAGCAGTAAAATCATTGCCTTATTGAAAGTCTTAGTTCCTCCTTCTGTAATATCTGGTGCAGGCCAGGCAACCCCGAGCAAATCCACATTAAATACGATGCCTTGTGGAGGACATTTGGCCCCTGAGGTCTCCACAGCAGCAGGGGTGGGATAGAAGTGGGTTACTGAATCCTAAATACTTCAGCTCAGAAGAAATTGTCGTCATTATGATAGAGATTAGGAGCAAGGTAACCTCGTTTTTAGGCAGATCATTGTTTAAAATATATTTATTTTGAAACATGTTATATGAAGTAACAAATAAAATGTTTTCCAGCTGTGTGTTTTTTTAATGTATATATAATGTGTATATATATATATATATATATATATATATATATACATAAAATACATATTTTTATTATATATATGGTTTTTATTTATTATTTACTTGGAGAGAGGGGGAATAAGGACAGAGAGAGAATGGGCACACGAGGGCCTCTCAAACAAACTCCAGATGAATGTGCTACTTTTTGCATCTGGTTTTACATGGGTACTGAGGAATGAAACCTAGGCTGTTAGGCTTTGCAAACAAGTGCCTTAACCACTTAGTCATCTCTCCAGGCCCTAGGCATTTCATTTTTAGACTCATTTGTACTTGGGATGTATATCCAGAAAGGACAAAATATCTACATATCATGGTAAACAGTTTGGAAATTAAAATTAAAAAGCCCTTCTGATTCATCAAGATGTTCAGCTGAACACTTTTTGTTTTGTTTTGTTTTGTTTTTGAGGTAGGGTCTCACTCTAGTCCAGGCTGACCCAGAATTCACTCTGTAGTCTCAGGGTGGCCTCGAACTCATGGTGATCTTCCTATCTCAGCCTCCTGAGTGCTGGGATAAAAGGCACGCACCACCATGCCTGACACCTTTTGTTTTCTTAACAACCCAGTTTTTCTACCTCTTTGGAACTTTTGGTGGGCTCTCATTAAGTTTGTGTTCTTCCACCTGATCTCTTGACCCATTAAGATCCCCACTATGCATTCAAACTAGCAATGGGCTCATCCCAATTTGATGCTTAACTTATGTTAAGACAGGAACCAATTAGGCTCATCCTTAAGATATAAAAACCTTGTGTTCAGGGGGCTTCCTGGCAACCCTCTTGCTCGGATCCCCCTCTCTGCAACACGGAGCCTTTTACTGTTACTTCTCAATAAAACTTGGCCTGCTTGCCCTTCTGTCCACGTTTTTCATTCTTCACGTATGTGAGGAAAGGAACTTCAACCCAGACAATCAGCACCAACTGCACTTGGATTTCATTGTTCAGAATTAGTCACATGAACTCAACAGAATTTTAAGGGAAGCTGGGGAACACAGGAGGTTCATAGTGCGTGAATGGTGGCTTTCTTTACACCTGTGATCTTATATGGGGTAATTTTTCCAGGTTGTTGTATTAAGTTTTTGAGGGTTCAGATAAATACTTCTCAAACATCTGTTTAGCACAGACCTTGTTTCTCTTGAAATACTTATTTTGTGCTCACCTATCAATTATGTGCACTCTACCTCTAATAATGTTCAGGTGAGACTGATCTTCCTCCAACAACAACTGTATATTTTGTGAAAATTAGATGAGAAAGTACAGATGGAACAGGAGAAGGAACAGAATAGGTGGATGAGGGGAAGGATACGGCAGGAAAGTGAGGAGAGAGAAGGGAGGCGGAGAAGCAGGAGAGCTTGGGGGGAGAAGGAGCAGCACTGGGTAAAGCCTCTACCCAGCCACAAAGAGTGCTTAAATTTTTACTAGCACTGGGCTAGAGAGATGGCTTAACAGTTAAGGTATTTGCCTGCAAAATCTAAGGACCCAGGTTCAATTCCCCAGTACCCACATAAGCCAGATGCACAAGGTGACATATGCCTCTGCCTCTGGAGTTTGTTTGCAGTGGCTGGAGGCCCTGGTGTGCCCATTTTCTCTCTTTACCTCTCTTTCTCCAAGATAAATAAAATTAAATTAATTTAAGATTTTACTAGCATAGCATATTACGGGGTTGAAAAACAAGACAAGGTCTAGAAAGTCAGAGGTTACATATGCTTTAAGCCTGCCAGCATTAGTTCAATTCCAATCGCCCACATAAGTCCAGATGCACATGTCTGTCAATCCATATCCACCTACGACAGTAAGAGACTGAGGCTGGAGAATTGAGACGTTTGCAGGCAGCAGCAGTAAAGCAAGACAGACTCTGTTTCAAGAAGGTGGAAGGGGATGTAAAACACCCTTGGGTTGTCCTCTGACTTACACATGCTTGCTGTGACACCTGGACATCAATACACACTCATCATACACATACATACAAAGATACATATGCAGATAAATTATAAATTTATATATGAAAACAGACAATAGGGTTCAGAGCAACCACAGCCATTGGGAGATGGGTGGGAGGGAGGATTCCCAAATCCTACACATAAACCAAGTTGGCATCTCTGCAGACTCCCTAAACCGTTCATAGGAGTGGCAGACGCCAAGCGCTTCAGGTAAAGTACATGAACTCTCTTGAGGTATGCGCTGCTGCCCAAGACAGTTTGCTACTTGAAGCAATCCAAATCGATGACTCAAGCAAACAAAAGCACCCATAGTCCTTGGAATCTTGGAATCCAAGGTTTTCACTCCATATAAGGAATGTTAGTCTAAACTAATCAACATATGAAGAAGTTAGTAAACAAGGCCCATCCTCAAGGGGAAAGCAATAGATTGACAGTGATCCAAGGTGATCCAAAAGTCAGAGCCAGAACAAAATGTTAAGGGCAACTATTATAGCAGTGTTTGCAGACATAAATTAGGTTTGCAGAGAACAAAAAGTCAGAATTCTAAACAGAAATGCCAAAGAAAAGGAACAGAAGAACCTAATTACATTTCTAAAACAATGAAAAGCACAACTTCAAGAATAAAATGTTCAAAGACTTCATAGCAAAATAGAAATGACAGGGAAATACTGTATAAACATAAAAAGAAATTAAATGAATGAGACTATACACCTAACAGGGATAGGTGGGAAAGAATTAGTCATTAAGGTGTCATCTTAGTCCCCAAAGGAATGACAATAAGGAATAAAGAAGAAAATATTTCTGAAGAAATAACAGGCAAAATATTCACAAATTTGGTGAATGCTCTAAATTTTTATGTTCAGAAAATTCCATTAACATCAAACCGAATGAACGTAAATACTATCTAGTTACACAGCTGTCAAATGTTTGGAAAGCACTGATAAAATCTTGAAGGCTATCACAGAAAAATGGCACATTGAATATAGAAAAACAGTGGGTCAAATTGTTTTAGAGTTCTCATGAAACACAGTAGAGTCAAGCAATAATGAGGCATGTTTAAGTGCAGAAAGAAAAGCTGCAATCCCAGAATTCTATATTCTTATGAAAATAACTTGGAAAAATGAAGAACAAAACAAGACATTTTCAGATTTACTAGTATATATATATAAACATATATATATGTGTAACATATATATGTAATATATATAAACATATATATGTACATATATATGTATATACATATATAGTTTTTATCTCTAGCAAACGTATCACTCCATGTAAAGATAAAGCTACTCTGGAAATGAAAATAAGCATAAAACGATATCGTGTAAGCAGCAAAGCTAAGGAGATCATAGTGTTTATATTAAAAGTGGATAAACTATCATACCATGTACAATCTAGCATCTAAACTAAGGATGGGATTAAAGATTTATCATATCAGATAAACTGCCATGGGAAGACAGCTCAGTGAATCAAGTGCTTGCCGCACAAGCATGAACACTTGAGTCTGGCTCTCCACGACCCACATAAAGTCGGATGAAGTTACGCTGTGATGCAAGAGTGTCCAGAGAGGCCAGAGATGGGTGCAGAGACAGGAGAGCCCCACAGAAGCTCGCAGAGCAGCTGGTCTGGAGAAGGCAGTGGTGGAAAAGGAGAGGCCCTGCCTCTATCAGGGTAGAAGGCGAGGGCCGACACCAGAGCTTGTCCTCTGGCCTCCGCGTGTATGTCACGGCATGTGAGCACCTGCACTTTCACAGACACCACACACAACATAAAGAGAACCAAGTCATAATAATAATATCACTTTATCAGAAATGCATAGTTTTATAAATATGTATACACATGATAGAAATTCAAAGAGCATGAAGCAAATTGTGAGAAATGTGACAGAAAAAGATACAAAATAATGAGAAGAATTGAAGTTGATAGAACACCCTGCCTCATAACAGTGCAAGATTATAAGTACACATAGTCATTTTTCCAAGATAGCAACATACTGAGTTAAAAGTTAGTCCTCACAGACTGAAACGGTATAAAAATCATACCATATATGTCTACTGATTAAATGAAATAAAAATATAAATTAATAGCATGAGACCTCTAGAAAAATCTTATATGTATTGATAAATACTAAAACATCAACATAATCCATGAATCAAATAAGAAGTCATAGAGATATTTCAACTCTTTAGATTTAACTGGAAATAAAAAAATACAATAGGGGCTTAAGAAATGGCTCAGCAGTTAAGGCACTTACCTTCATAGCCTAACGATCTGGGTTTGATTTCCCAGTATCCACATAAAGCCAGATTCACAGTGGGACATGAATTTGGAATTTGTTTTGCAGTAGCTGGATGCCCTGGCACACCCATTCTCTCTCTCTCTCTCTCTCTCTCTCTCTCTCTCAGTGTTTGTGTGTATCTTTTCCATCAATCTCTACTTGCAAAGAAAGAAATAAAAAAATTTTAAATAAAATGTTCAAAATTTTCTTGGTGCATTTAAAGCAATGCTCAGAAAGAAATGACAAAAGTAAATAGGAAGAAATAATAGAAAATAGAAATTAGTGAAACAGAAAGGACAGTTTCTTTGAAAAGATTATACATCTATATAGGGATGGTAATGTGTGCCTGGAATCTTAGCATTGAGGAGGCTGAGTCAGGGGAACTGCAAGGTTGAAGCTAGCCAGAGTTATAGAAAAAGAAAGACTTTTCACAAGAAAGCAAGAATCAAATAGCAGAGGATAGGCACAAAAATAACTCCTCTGAATAAATATTTTCTAGTTTTATGTTTTCCAACTTGAAAATGTTGATGCACCTTACAAGTAACAAAAGTTTTACCTCACCAGACTCTGGATGGTTTACTCCACAGCACTCTTTTTTTTTTTTTTCTTAAAAGAGAAATCCTACCTTACTGCCACCATTAATATTAAATTGGTCGTCTTTTGTATTTATTCAGTTTTGTTTTGTTATAGACACATAAATGTTTTGCTTATTTCTTAAAAGAAATTTTTCATTGAAACCTGTCCCATATATTCAAAACTCACCCATGGGGATGGAGAGATGGCTCAGTGGTAAAAGACACTTGTTTGCAAAGCCTAACGGCCCAGGTTCAATTCCCTAGTACCCACATAAAGCCAGATGCACAAGGTAGTGTATGCTTATGGGGTTTATTTACAGTAGCTGGAGTCCCTGGCAACCCCGTTCTCTCTTTTTCTCTCTCACGCACATACAAACACACTTAAAATAAATTTAATTTAATTTATTTTACATATGCATGTTTAAAAACTTAAATGGAAGTCTCGTCCATGACTCGGGAATTATGTTGACTAAGTTAAACAATGATTCAGTAACGAAGCCTCACAAGTGTCTGGGAAAAGCACATAAACTGAATAGTCTGAAGCCAACTTTCTTGATGTCACTCCCCTTCCCTAAATGTTTCATCACCTACTTGTCCCCACATCACTCTCAGTTCAGTAACTTCCATGGCATGATGTAAGGTGTCCTGCAAAGGCCCACGGGGCCAAAATCTGCTCCCCAGATTAGAGCTCTGAGAGGTGGCAAGGCTTTTCCAAGATAGGAAGTCTTTAGGTAATAGAGGACATGACCTCCAGAGGGACAGCAGGACCTCAGTCCTTCTGTGTTCCTCTTGCTCTCTTGCTCTCTAGCTCCCAATCACAGGCTTGGCACAGGCCACAAAGCGATAAGGACAGTCAACCATGGACACTGCTTTTTTCTAAGTACATTATCATGTATGCCTTAACATAATGGGGAAAAAATGGCTGTTTATTTTGCCCTGATGCTGGAGTAAATCAGAAAGCTCCATTTCTTTAGTCTGCATTATTTATATTTGACCAGGGCTTCACCCTCGTATTAGTGGGTCATATCCTTAATATTATTTATATTTGACCAGGGCTTCACCCTCGTGTTAGTGGGTCATATCCTTAATATTATTTATATTTGACCAGGGCTTCACCCTCGTGTTAGTGGGTCAAATCCCTAGTATTATTTATATTTGACCAGGTCCTCACCTTCGTATTGGTGGGTCATAGCCCTAGCATAAAATTATTCCTTTGTATTTTCCTGTAGAGTTACCTACCATTTTCTTCATGGAATTCATGGACATAGGAGGTAAATAAATGCACAATCTGTAAGTATAAGGATGATCCCCAAGAGAATGGCATTTTACCTAATATATCACCATCTCTATTATCCAGTCACATATCACAACACATCAGGCAACACGATTTAATATAATTCATCTGAATTTAGTTCTATTAAACTGAGGTGCCACAACTTGTTTACAAGAAAGGAAAAGAGGCATTTGAGGTGCTCATTTAGCTGAAGTATTTATTTCAAAACGTTGTTAATGCCTAAGACACCCATTCATAGAAATAAAATTGGCAGCCACCTGAAATCAATTCAGCTCAGACTGAGTATGGTCGCCAGCCACGTGTGAAAAAGCCACTGCTGGTTCTATCCAGCTGAAGACGCCAAGCCTTTGCTCTATCTCACCCAGCCTCTCAAGTTCACTACAGTATTGATTTCACTAAGCACATTCAAATTTGAATTTTTAAGCAGAAGAGAAAATACCAAGTAAAATGGGGCTAGCATGGTATTTGAACAGAATAATAATATTGCAAACATGAAGAACCATAAATTCTCTCAGGTGCAAGTTGTGGAAATTACCTTTAAAAGGATCATGGAATATGGTCCCCTTAAATGCAGCTTAAAATTAAGAATTTTCTTTCACAACCAAAGTTATAAATCTATGCACTGTAAACACTATTTTATGCCTAGGGAAGTGAGCAGAAAAACACGTGGCACTTAAAATGCATATGTACTGAATATTGACTTCATAAGCATCAGCTTACTTGAACTGAGAAGTTGCTGGGTGCACTGCATAGTGGTAAGCATTTGGCAAGGTAATTCATCAACTAAAACAACTTCTGCAAAGGAACTCAGTTCCCAAGATGAATAATACTGAACTGATGAAAGCACATTTGTCTTCGCTTCTATTCAGAAAGGGGAACAAAGACTCACCACTCACTTCCACATGTTCCAGCCTTTATATACGAATGGGTGAACAAATTTTATATTTTAATACTTTGGGGCTCTGTCTGTGATCTAACGTACACATATGATCATGACTCAGCTTTAATTGTTACCCTCTACGTTACCAGAGAAACATACCCCAAGCTTGGTGTGGAATGTCAATACCAAGGAGCATGGATCCTGCAAATGACTTACAGCAGCAATTTTGCAAACCACTTGCCCTATTTCCATTCAGGAAAAAAAAAAAAAAGAACAAAAAAGAAAAAAATCCTTATCCCTCCATCTTTTGCAAGAACTTGTGTCCACACGCAGAAAAGCCAAATGCCTCCTGCACTACAGTGGGAGCCCTTGATTCAAATCTGGTGTAGATAGGTATCTCTCTTGGTCCTCTCAATCATATTATGTAAAGCAGAAGGATATTTTATCTGGCTCCCAGTTCACCCAGTATAAAATGTTGGCACAAGGACTGAATGACTGCAGTGAACCATCCCACTCGAAGCAGAGAGAAGAAAGCAAACACAGGCATAGGTCCATAGCAGCTCTGACACCAGGATGAACGTAGTCTAGAATCCTTCACCAGAGATTAGAGCATATTTACTGGTTAGGCTTCTCTTCTACTTGCTGGAGTGGAATCCTAGACATGTTCTCTCCAGAATCCCATGCTACCCCCTTGAAATTTCTGGCTTCTTCCTGAAGCGCCACTCATTTCCCATGAAAGGTAAGTGGCAAGGTTGGCAAGCGAGGAAATACCTAAGCATGTTTTTAATAGAAATGTGGTATTCCGACGCCTCCATTTCATTTGAACCATCTTAGTTTTTTCTGCAGTGGCCACGTCTGCTTCCCAGGACATCACAGACTATCATATGACTCCGGCCCACTGAAAGGTCCTAAAGCTGATTCCACATATTTTGCTTTATTTGGTTGTTATGGAAGCACTCCAAGTCTAGGTATCATTTTCTCTGTAAGATTTCCTGCAAAATAAATTGCCTCCCCATATCAAAGCAACAATCATTTCTTGAGCTCTCTGCTCTGTAGGTCACGTGGATGGTTCTGCTCTGGACTGCCTAAGCTTGTCTCATGTCCTGCACACATGTGACAAAATGTAGATCAACAGTGGCTTTTTACATGCCTCGTACCTGACAGGAGAATTTTTTTTACGGACAGTAGCAGAGGTCCAAGAGCAGGAACGTGAGTCTTGGTGTGGAAATGCCTCTGATGTATGCTTCCATTGAGTTTGATAATTGATTTATATGTGTGTGTATATGCAGTGCATGTGTGTACACATGTATGGTGTGTATATGTGTACATGTGTGGTGTTTGCATAAGTATGTTCAGTTGTGTGTGGGTTCACATATGTGTAGGTACACGTGTGTGCACATACGTGTAGATGTTGACATCAGATGTCTTCTTTCATCACGCTCCACTATATTTACTGAGCCACTGCCTCTCACTTGAATCCAGGGCCCACCAATGCAATTAGTCTCTGCAGCCTGCTTGCCCAGGAGATCTTGTGTCTTTTGTCCCAAGTACTTTAATCAAAGATGGGTCACCCAAGCAGCGTTTACGTAGATGCTGAACATTCAAACTCTGGTCCTGATACTTGTGTAGCTGGGGTTCACTGACTGACTGATCACCCCGTCTCTGAGTTTACTAATGTTACACTGGCTAACAAGTTATGCAGGCAAGCCAAGAGTTAATATGCAAAAACATTGTCAAAAGAATAGATACCAGCCAAGAAATTCTTGTAGCAATGTTTTTGATAACATCTACCATAAGCTGTTAGGAGGCTGTACATAAAAGAATTAGAAATTGCCTAGTTATTACAGCATGACCAGACCCAAATCATATAAAATTTCAGATCATAAATCTTGAGACTTATAACCTAAAGACATATAGAGACATGGTGGATTAATCTGGATTCATAAGGGTACAATTTAGTGGGCTCCAAACTACAGCTTATATGAATGATGAATCAGAAACACAAGGGTAAGAAAGCAATTCCCATGGGGGCATGGTGGTTAAGATGATTGCCTGTGAAGCCTAAGGACCGAGATTTGATTCTCCAGTACCCAAGTAAGCTAAGGTGGTGTATGCATCTGGCACCCATTTGCAGTGGCTGGAAGTCCTACACTACTACTATTCTCACTCTCTCTCTCTCTCTCTCTCTCTCTCTCTCTCTCCTCTCTCTCATTAATTTTTTAAAAAAGAAAGCATTTCTCCAGACTATCATCATCTTACACAGTCACAAATCCTCTTCTAAGTGCAGCTAGACATAAGCAGTTTATTTATTTATTTATTTATTTATTTATTTATTTATTTGAGAGAGAGAGAAGAAGAAGAGGAGGAGGAGGAGAAGAATTGGCATACCAGGGCCTCTAGCCACTGCAAACCATTTCCAGATGCATGTGCCACCTTCTGCATATGGCTTACATGGGTACTGGGGAATCAAATCTGGGTCCTTAGGCTTCACAGGCAAGCACCTTAACTGCTAAGCTATCTCTCCAACCCAAGCATGTTCATTCTTAGGAATCACTCTTTTGTGGGGTTTATTGGTCAGCCACCAGAGGGTCTTAAACAATAACTGCTCTCCTTTTCCGAGCTTTCTTTACTCAAGAATTCAATAGAACTGGGATTTCTTGCTTTCTCCAGATACAGGCATTCTTACACTCCCAGGTTTTTCTCCTGTAAGAGTAAACCTTGGTGTCAAAAAATGTCCAAGCTTTTGTGCAAGCACTTAGGAAGACTCCTATTTTCTTCCTGTAGAGCTCTACCAAGGCAACTAGACATCATCCTATATGCAATTACCTTTTCTTACATCCAGCTAACTATACTGTTTCTGAGATGTCCACAGAAGTATGGACACAGGCAGAGTATCGTGCTCAGCTATGACCTTCCTTATGCAATTGGAATGAATGTGATTTGAGGTCACTAAACAGATAAGCCTTGGCTTAGGATAGAGACTGATACAAGAATGAAATAACTGTAAAATATTTAGACTCAAGAGCCTAATATGACCTGAGATTATACCAAGACCAGCATCAACTTTCCAGAATGCCAATTTATTTGAGCTTTCACTTTCTTAGGAATGCAAGCAAATATAAGTAAAATTTCTATCTATCTCAATGAAGAATTCAAAGTGAAGCAAGAATCAGGATAAATGTGTAGAAAACTCCTACAGAAGCATAGAAAGTGAAGAGAAGGAAGAAAAAGATGTTCTCTATTAAGAGGAAGAATTTGCTATTGTTCAACATCTTTTACAAAGCGCAGCACAGTCAAGTTCCAGTAACAAATTTTTAATGAACTGTTCCCTCCAGGAACTAAGGGTCATTTAACTCTTGAACCATTCTATCAACTAAAGTGAATTCAAAAATCCTTTACTCTGTTTAGCTTCCATATAACATGGGGAAAATTAGTCAGGAACTCAGGGATACAAATGTCTACAGTTTGCTTGATACCAGGAAATCAAGTCCTCTTTAGTCACTGTGGTTTTGTGTAGAAGGTGAGTTAGGAGATAGCAGTCCCAACTCTCCCTAGGAAAACTGGATGAAATCATATTAGAAACAGCCTCAATGACCTACATCTAGCACCTGGGCAGGCAGGAATATCTTGGGACAACCAAGGCCATCTAGTGACTCAGATAGTATCAGTGCTACTGGTTTCTGCTTTGAAAATTAGAATACCTCTACATGCATTCAAGAACTCAAAGGCTTAGAAAAAATTGTAGTAAGAGGACATATGTAATCCTTGTTCTGTGTTTGAGGGACATGTTGCAGAACATTACTAACTATTGCAGTTTGAGTACAAAAGTAAATTACATTAAAAATAAAATTGAATAATGAATTAGAAAAATATAACTGCAATTGATACAAATTTTTAGGGTCAATTGGCTTAACTCCTCTTATGTTAATTACTTTTTACACATTATGGAAATAAACACTATCATTAACAATCTGTGATGTTGATTTCATTGTAATACATATTTTTATATAACTAATCAGTATTGGTGATATTTCAGCCTATGAGTATTTTTGTTTTGTCATTCTCCTTGAATTTCATCATCAATGTGCAAGCATCATGGCATATCTAAAAACAAGCTAAAGAGATAGCTTGGGGCTAGAGAGATGGCTTAGTGGTTAAGGTGCTTTTATGTTTAGCCTAAAGACCCAGGTTCAATTCTACAGTACCCACATAAGCCCCATGCACATAGTGGCACATGTGTCTGAAGTTTGTTTGCAGTGGCTAGAGACTCCGGTGTACCCATTCTCTCTTTCTATCTTCCTCATTTCCTCTCTCCCTCTCACTCAAATAAATAAAATACTTTTTTGAATTTTTTGTTAATTTTTTAGTTATTTATTTTTGTTTTTATTAACAACATATTTTGTATGGGTCCATCATGTGTTGGTTTCCTCTTTTCCTTTGTCCCTGCCCCCATTCCACTGGGGACCTTCCTCAGTGGGGTTACAGGTATTCTCCGTGGGGTTGTGAGTTATGCATCCTAAGATAGCAGTCAGTTTTTTGTTGTTGTTGTTGTTGATGTTGTTCCTGCTGTTTTTTCTTGTGGGGGTGGGGGAAGGCAATGCCTCTGGGCATGACATTTCACCCTGTGGCTCTTACAATCTTTCCACCCCCTCTTCCGCAAAATCCCCTGTACCGTGTTGGGTGAGTTTTAAGTCTACTTCAATGATAAGCTCTTAGGAGCCTTTAGATCTATGCTTTGGTAGGTGTTGAGTATCATCGAGCTCTGTCTTCTTCACCCTGGTGTGGATTGTCAGGTTCACCATGGAAGCAGCACTCTTGCTTATCTCCCCAGTTCCTCTGCAGTTTCATCTGTGGCTTGGCTGAAGTGCAAGAGGTAGTTTATCTCCTCCAGTCCTTCTGAAAAAGAAGAACAGATTCTCCAACAGAGAGTGAGTCAGAATAGCTTAAATGGGATAAGCATTGGTCCCCAAAACAAGACAGGTTTCTGCCAAAGCACTTCGTTACCCTCTTGAGGCAAAATTAACCTTAATCTTCTACATCTTCCCTCCCTCCTTTTCCCTCTCCCTCTCTCTCTCTCTCTCTCTCTCTCTCTCTCTCTCTCTCTCCTCTCTAACTCTTGTATATCAGTTATCTTTTTCCTCATTTTCTTAGTGGGCACTGACCTGTAACTCCCAGTACCACCATGGGGCTATCATCCACAACAAGCTTTTGATCAGAGAGATCTACAAGGTTTCCTAAAAGACAGACAGATTTCTGTCAGAGTACTTGATGACCCACCAAAGGTTAGTGGTAAGACCCTACTGCTGAAGACACCTTATGTGGTTGGCATGCAAAATGCAATGGCATGGCTGGAAGTTGAAAGAGAGTCAGTCCCCAGACAGTCAGGGCGTCTAGTGCCAAAAGGTGCTACATGGGCGACTGGGGGAAAGTGACCAATATCTGTCCAAGCAACTCATGGTCTAACCTACTTATCAGCAAATAACTTGTTGTGATGCCCACATAAGTGCAGTAGTGGAACACAGCCATGGTGGGGAAACAACTGCTCTCAATTTGGCTAACTGATCCCCTCAGTGGTATGGGACCCATAGCTGGAGCTGGGAAACAAGTCAGAACCATATCCAAACATAAACCCACTCTCCAATATCAAGTTACCATCAATCATGGGCTACAAGAGGGCCTACACTTATTAAATTCTCTATTAAAAAAGTAAGGGTTATCTCATTTGTCCTGGTGCTAACTTACTGTCCGTTGGAGAATCTGCTTCTCTTTTTCAGATAGATGTAGATCCTAAGGGAAGAGCCACCCCATCATACCTCAAAAGAGCCCCGGCTGAAACTAAGAAAAATTGGAGAAACAAGCAAGAGGGCTGTTTTCCTGACGAACCGGATACCAGCACAAGGGGGAAGGAGATCAGCACAGAGAAAAATCAACTTCTACCGAATCAGAGAGCCAGAGCCTCAGAGGCCCCCAACACCTCATCACTGAAGCAGACCAAAAATGAACCCAACGTGGCTCAGGGAAATTTTGCAGAAGAGGGGGCGGAAAGAATGTCAGAGCCACATGTTGGGTCATGATATGCAGAGACATTTATCTTACCTATAACTGTGGGCTAACTCCACAATGCATGACCCATATACCTCAACAAGGAGGGGCCAAGGGGAGGGGGTAGGTCACAGATGAGCCTAATGATGGTACCAAACTGACTGTATTTGCTGAATACAAAACTAATTGATAAAGAAAAAAAATTTAAAAGAAAAGGTAAGAACCCCATTGCTGAAGACACTATCTGCTGCCAACACAGAGCGTGAAGAGCCCTGGCTGAAATTCCGCAGAAAGCCAGTCCCCAGACAGCCTGTCTAGTGCTTCCAAGTGCTACATGGGCTACTGGGGGTAAGAGGCCAGCAACAGTCTGAGGAACCAGAGGTCTAAGCTACTCAGAAGAAAACACCCTGACATAATGTACATGCCAATGCAGTAGTGGCACACAGCCTTGGTGGGTAACCAATAGCTTTCTGATTGGCTAAGAGATCAGCTTAGTGTAAGGGAACCCATATCTGGAATTGGGAACCAGATCAGAACCCTATGGAGACAAAGATTATGCTCTCCAGTGCCAAGCTCTCACTAGTCTTTGGCTACAAGAGGGGTTACATACATCAAATTCTCTCTAAATAAACAATAAAGTATTTTAAAAAAAACTTAACAAAAGAAATATCCTGTACTATGTATCTCTTGGTACTGTGGTCTCTTGCAAAGTATAACTACTGGTAGGTGTTTTCCAAAAATATAGGACATTTGTATAATAATGAGTTTGATGCTTTTTCTAATTGCTAATATATTTCTTAGTGAAACAGGAGAGTATTTTATTAGAAACGCATAGGATATGTTTTATCTGATTAATACTAGAGCTAAGGAAAAATTGCCTGCATTGAGTAGTTCCCTTCTGAAATTAATAATTCCTCAAAATAAACACAATTTTGCCCTTCAGAATTTGCATTTTACATAGTAGATCATTTGAAGTTCACAACCACTGAAGATAGCAACTTATTTTTGGTGCTACTGAATGAATTAAAATGGAAATTTTGGCTGACAAAGTCCAAGAGCGGAGCTGCAATCAACATGGTTGGGTTTGAGGAGTTTCTTTCTTTCTTTGTTTTTCACTTGAGAAATTGAATGCATTTCAAAGAGCGGAGCTTTTCATATCAGACTCTTCTCCAGGAAGTGCACAAGCTGAGATCTCTCCTCAAGCATTTAAGTGAGCAAAATGGTTAATGAGAAGCACAGCGTAATGCAGCAGATCTCTGGAAATTTTCATATTATGTAACCAAAGATACTCATTGAACAGAAACTCCCCATTCATCTCCTCACCAGCATCTTGCCTTTAGTCAGTCTGTTTCTATAAATTTGACTAGATTAGACACTTCGCGTCCTTTGTGATCGTGTCCCATTCAGCATGTGTCCTTTCTGATGCTCCACGTTACGACGTGAACACAGAATTTCCCTCGCATTGATGCTGAATGGCCCTCTGATGCATGCGTGTACCAGCCTCTAGCCATGCACCCACTGGTGGACGCTCGGGTCAGCTTCCACACCAGGCTACTGTGAGCAAGGCACAATGAATATGGGAATGCAAGTGTCTCGTTCAGCTTCTGCTCTCAAAGCTTTTGGATAAAAAGCTGGACGTGGAGCTGATTGCTCAGCCATGCAATAATTACATGTTTAACTTTGTTGAAGAATCTGAAAATGGCGATTTCTAGTTGCCTCTTCCATTTTATATTACCACCAAAAGTTGAAAGGGAGCTTTATCTCTCCACATCCTTGTCCACACTGGTAGCTTTAGGGTGTTTTTTAAAAAATATTTTAATGGTTATTCTAATAAGTTGTTAGGTAACTGTAGGTTTTTGTAAAAAAAAAATATTTATTTATTTGAGAGAGATAAAAACAGGTAGACAGAGAGAAAGAATGTGTGCACCAGGGGCTTTAGCCACTGAAAACAAACCCCAGATGCATGCACCAACTTGTACATCTGGCTTTACATGGGTACGGGGATGTCGAAACCCAGGTCCTTAGTCTTTACAGGCAAGTGCCCTAACTACTGAGTCATCTCATCAGCATACTAACTGTAGGATGTAGGGTTTTTAAAAATATTTTATTTTTATTTATTTGACAGAGAGAAAGAGGGAGAGAGAGAGAATGCGTGCACCAGGGCCTCCAGCCTCTGCAAACAAACTCTAGACTCATGCACCACCTTGTGCATCTGGCTAACATAGATCCTGGGGAATCAAACCTGGGTCCTTTGGCTTTGCAGGCAAACACCTTAACTGCTAAGCCATCCCTCCAGCCCCTAACTGTAGTTTTAATTTGTACTTCCCTGATGATCATAGGCTTCAAAATTCTTTTCATAGGCCTGTTGGCCATTCCTGTTCTAAAAGGAAATGATGTACATTTAAGTCCCTTGCTGAGTGTAGAGGTGCCTTGTGTATTTTGAATAAGTGAAGAACAATTGTTAATTCATAGCCACAAGTGTTGAATCAAAGAATAGAAGATTAATTTGATGAATAATAAATGCTTCTGAGATTAGTCTTTGTAATACCTTGAATTTTGAGGCTTTGACAAGAAAAACAATAGTGGTATGCTCTAAGAATTCTTACAGAGATGACAGAAAACTGAAACTGACTAGCCCTGGTGTGAGTTTCTTCACAGGAACTTTAAAATCACACACACACACACACACACACACACACACACACACACACAATTTTCAATCAATCCCGCTTATGCATTTAATTATTTTATGTTGGTTTCTTACAATGTGCCTTGTTATGACTTTAACAATAAAGTTATTTAAAATAATGATAAATTCTAGAATCTATTAGGTGAGATTAAACAGTTTACAAATCAGAAGCCAACAAGTGAGAGGAAACTAGAAATTCATTACATTCTTGCACAAATACAGGATGTATATGAGCAGTCTGCACTTGGTACAAATTTATAAAACTAACACAACAGAATAACTAATTCAGCAAATGTTCCTTGTGAAATTTCAAGGACTACAAGGATGAATAACATGGTCCACACCTTTTATAAGTTCATGCTTTAGAAGGGAGATTAGACCTGAGTAATAGATACAAATGAATGCCCTCCATGTTTGGGAGACATCATTATAACACATCGGTAGAAAGTGTGAGGAAAGACCACTGAACATATTGGCTTCTAAACACAATGCAAAGATAGAGCCCCACCTTGAGCTAAGAAAGCACACTCTTTTGGCACAAGGAAATGTTTGATATGTCTTACCCAGAATCCCTCACAAAGGAGGTAATGTCATACTCTGAGCTGAGCAGAAGAGGTTACACATTCCAGAAAGTAGTAACAGAATATGCAAAAGCTCTGGAGGTTACAAGTCTTGATGTTAACAGAACCCAAATAGTTGGGACATACTTCAAAGGAGGTGATGGACGGGGCTGATGAATAGTGACATGAGACAAGGTTAGTCAAACATAAGAGCTTTGTGGACCAGTAAAGGAGGTCAGTCATTATCCTATAACTGTGAAGACACTTGTCAGTAGAGTGACACTCTCACATGCATGTTACAGTAATAGCTTTCACAACACTGGAACATGAATTTGGGGAAGTAGCAGGCAGTGGGGGACATCTATAATGAGACTGATACAGAAGGACACTTAAAGAAAAAGGGTCTGGGGCTGGAGAGATGGCTTAGTGGTTAAGGTGTTTGCCTACAAAGCCAAAGGATCCCTGTTCTATTCTCCAAGACCCATGTAAGCCAGATGCACAAGGTGGCACATGCATCTGGAGTTCCTTTGCAGTGGCTGGAGGCCAGTAGCGTGCCCATTCTCTCTCTCTCTCTCTCTCTCTCTCTCTCCTCTCACAAATAAATAAATAAAAATATACTTTTTGAAAAAAGTGTCTGTTCCAGGCATGGTGGCGCACACCTTTAATCCCAGCACTTGGGAGGCAGAGGTAGGAGGATCGCCGTGAGTTCGAGGCCACCCTGAGTCTACATAGTGAGTTCCAGGTCAGCCTGGAATAGAGTGAGACCCTACCTTGAAAAACCAAACAATAAAAAGGGGTCTGAAACAGGCCAGGAAAATGGAAGTGGAGAAGAAAGAAAGCCAGTGGTATTGCAGGGAGCCGTACATCTCAGTGAAAAGAGTACTCTTGGGAGGCTTTGTAAACCGTAACTTTTGTACTTATAAACAGAACTATTGAAAGTATTAAGTGGGACATGGATCTAAATAATTATCACATTGTCTGGAACAGAAGAAGAACACAGGAAATGGTCATTTTCTTCCCTTGAGGATAAGTCAGAAAGAGGTTAGTGACTAGCTGATTTGAATGAAGGGGTGGGGTATGAGGTCAAGAGAGACTCTGGGGGGGGGGGCATATTTCTGAGTGGAAGAGAGATCAGTGTATTCTGAGGGTGCACCATGATAAAGGCACAACCAGGGAAGCAGGTTGGAAAGAGGGACTTGATGGGTGGATGCAAAATGAAGGAGTGCATGTAAGAAACCCCCTTCAGTGTTGAGCTCTCATCAGCCTGTGAAGGCTTAGAGAACATTCTAGAAGAGGGGGCAGAATGATTGTGAGAGTCATAGGGTTTGAAGGAGTATCTTGAGGCTTTGCTCTCCCTCTCCAAAGAGACTGATGGATACATTCATGACCACACAGTGAATACTCATAACCCCACTGAGGAGGAGGGCCCTCAGTGGAATGGGTGCAGGGGACAGAGAACATAGGAGTATAGCTTGATTGGAATATCACCAATATGCAATATGTTAGAATGTTTAAAAATATGCTTAAAAAGTAAGTGACGAGAGACGTCTTAGAAGTTGTTTGAGATCCCATTGAGACTTAGATTAATACAGGACATGTAATTTGAGATGGCTAGGCATTGGATAGCTGAAACTAGAGCAAGAAATGTTTATTATGTCAAGACCAAACATGGGTATGGGTAGGTGTGCTTTGAAAATGGCATTCATTACAATAGTCCAATGTCAATAATATTTACTGATGTGCCAGTCAGCTAATCAATCCATCTACATTCATTATCCAAGTCACTTAGCAACTTTATTTTGTGGAATCCTGAATATAGAGGAACAGAGGAACGGACATATAGAGATTCTAGGTAACTACTTGAGTATTAATGCTATTAATAACAATAGTTCTATATGTCAACACCTAATGAAATAATTAAACCTGTATGTATTTTATTTTCTCTATGTATGAGAGAGAGAGGATGGGCACACCAAGGCCTCTAGCCACTGCAAATGATCTCCAGATGCATGTGCCACCATGTGCATCTCGCTAACGTCGGTTCTGAGGAATGGAGCCTGGGTCCTTAGGCTTCACAGGCAAGTGCCTTAGCCACTAAGCCTTATCTCCAGTCCGTGTATGCCTTTTAAATTGAAGTCCAAATGAAGTGCACTGATCCAGGGCTTTCAAGGAGACACTGGCATCTGATTATCTTTGTTCTGTAGAGTCTTAAGGCTGTACTCAGAGCACATCAACCAATTTGAAAAAGCAGCAGGTCTCAGAAACAAGCTCTCTCCGTAGCCAGTTGAGAATTAGAGACAGTTCATTCCCAAACGTATGCCTCCTGCTGATTAGCAAATCGTGCAGGCCCTTGTCCTTTCAGAAGAAGCTCTGTGTTGAGAGGAGGTCAGACCTGTGGAAATTTTGGTGTGAGAATTACATTTCTTTACTAAACAATGCTGAATTATCTTTATGAAAAGAGTCACATGAATCTCTTAATATGTACTGGTAATACTTATCTGCTGCCTTTTATTATTATAAATATAAGCCAAAAGCTCTTAAATAAACTTATGTCTAAGAATGAAAGTATGAAGAAACACTATAAAAGTAGAGAGGTGAAAAGGGGGTAAAGTTGATTCCAAAGAGGGAGGGAATGAAGAGAAGGAATAGGAAGATGGGTCAGAAGGGGATATATGGAAGAGGGGGGAATGTATGACTAAAGATACATGATAAATAGATGACATGTAGATGATTGGTAGATAGATAGATAGATAGATAAATAGATAATAGATAGATAGATAGATGGATAATAGATAGATAGATAGATAGATAGATAGATAGATAGACATGAGAGGAAGTTGATGCCTACTTCCTCTCATATATGTCAATCAAACTCAAAATAAGTTTTAGGTACATTTCACTAAGTCCTTTTTGAATTTTTTAAAGATATCATTTATATTTATTTATTTATCAGAGGCAGAGAGAGGGAGAGAGTGAATGAGAATGGGCATGCCAGGGCCTCTAGCCACAGCATATGAACTCCAGATGCATGTGCCACCATGTGCATCTGGCTTACATGGGACCTGGAGAATCAAACTGGAGTCCTTAGGCTTTGCAGGCAAGCACCTTAACTGCTAAGCCATCTCCCCAGCCCCTTTTATTTTTTTGAGATTTATTTATTTATTTATGAATTTTTTAAATGAGTATAAAAATAACAAGTTTGGGCCTGGAGAGATGACTTAGTGATTAAGGCGCTTGCCTGCAAAGCCTAAGGACCCATGTTCAATTCTCCAGATCCCACCTAAGCCAGATGAACAAAGGTAAGGCAAGTGCAAGGTCATGCACGCCCACTAGGTGGCAGAAGTGTATGGAGTTTTATTGCAGAGACTGAGGCCTTGGAGTGCCAATTCTCTCTCTGTCTCTCTCTCTGTCTCTCTCTGTCTCTTTCTCCCTCACTCTCTCTAAAAATGTAAAAGTTAAAAAATTAAACAAGTTTCCTTGTTGCATTTTCAAAAGTACTTTGTTTAGGCTGCTTCTTCTCCCACACTCCCTCCATCTCCTTCCAACCCCTGCCTGTACCCGTCTGTCCCCAGTATTCACCTTTCTGCTTTCATTTTGCGTGTGTTCTTCTGCCTGCCGCTCCTCCTTCCTTTAAAGCTCCTTTTCCTTTTAAGACCCTCTTTCTAGATTCATGACATACACCCACACCCTCTCCCACTATCTCACTACACATACATAAGAATTAGAATCTAGGATTTATAGATGAACATGGAGTTTGTCATTCTGAGCTTGGGATGCCTTATTTAATAGATTTTCCAGTTCCATCTACTTTCCTGCAAATTTCATTTTTCTTTATAGCTGAATAAAATTCCATTGTGCATATGTACCACATTGTCATTATCCATCCATCTCTTGGAAGACATCTAGGCTGATTCCATTTCCTTGCTACTGTGAATAGAGCAGCAATAAGCATTATCTCTGTGGTAGGATATAAAATCCTTTGGGTCTATGCCCAAGAGTGTTATAGCTGGATCATGTGATGGGCCTATTTTTACTCTTGTGAGAAACCTCCACACTGATTTCCTTCGTGGCTACAGCACCATCCTATGCTCTCACCAGCATTCAGTCTTAATCAAAATTATATTTAACCTGGAGATGGAGATACAGCTCGGTGGTAGAGTACTTACATAGACTGCGACAAGTCCTGCCCTAAATTTTCAGTACCGTGTGTGTGTGTATTCATGTTCCCCTAGATGTCCTTACTATCAAATCTGACTACAAAAGGAAAACTTACTAAGCAATTTTATGGTGAAATGTTATTGGCTCTAGTATGCTATCTATGCACTTGTCTAGGCAATTAAAACTAACTATAGAATATATACATATCAATTGTCATAAACATTTGAATTACATTTAAGTTGTTATTTTATCATCAATAAGTTGAGTTTCTAAGTCTTTTTACTAAAAACTGACAGATTTCCTATAATATTAAATGTTTCAATAGAAATATTTCTTTAAAATCATAACTTTGTGCATCTGGCTTTACATGGGTACTGGGGAATTGAACTCTGGTCATTAGGCATTGCAGGCAAGCACCTTAACCACTAAGCAATCTCTCCAACCCTCTTTAATCAATTATAACCCTAAGATTTATTAATGTTTATCTCAGATAAATATATTTCTCAGCATTCTTTTTGTAGAAAACTGAAGTAAACCTGAATTAAACATATTTACCAAGGAAGACATACTTCTCCCACCAACATCATAATTAGAACACTGATTCTGTTCCTGCAAGTCAAATATATCCTAAGCCAGGATCACCATGAGTTTGAGGCCACCCTGAGACTACATAGTGAAATCCAGGTCAGTCTGGGCTAAAGTGAGACCCTACTTTGAAAACCCAAATTATATATATATCCTAACAGTTCAAAGCACACAGGGATTTGATAAGAAGCTAACTATCTTTATAGCATTTCCATGTGGTCTATACATTAATTCATGATTTTATAAAAATTTAAAATATATTTACCATCAAAAAGGATAAAAGAAAACCAAGACCAGATATTATTATGCTGGTATGAATCAAGCCACCAGCTCTTAGCAGTAACTGCTGTTATTAGACACTTTCGGCATGATCACGATGGTACTGGGTGCTTCTAGTTGCCATTGCATATGCCTCATCATGGTCCAAGGAAATGCACGGCTGCTAGTATAAAAAAAAAAAAAACTGCATCGCAACTGTAGTATTAACATACAGTTCCTATTACAATAAATATAGATTTGCAAAAATTGAAGTTTGAGCTTATCTACTCATAACATTGAATAAAAAAATAACAGTGTATGAACTTACACGTAAGTTTCAGATAAATGGTCCATTCCTGCTTATGGACAGGTAAGTTTGATATAGAGTGAGGGATGTCTTAACAATGAAATACAAGGCTTCCTTAGGCTCTAATAATGTACAGAGAACAGCATAAAAACAATATCTTAAAATCTCTTATCCAGGCATGGTGGAGCACACTCTCTTTTGTTTTTTTTGTTTGTTTGTTTTGTTTGTTTTTTGAGGTAGAGTCTCACTTTAACCCAGGCTGACCTGGAATTCACTATGGAGTCTCAGGGTGGCCTTGAACTCATGGAAATCCTCCTACCTCTGCCTCCTGAGTGCTGGGATTAAAGGCATGCACTACCACGCCCGGCTGTGGAGCACACTCTTAATCCCAGCACTAGGGAGGCAGAGGTAGGAGGATAGCTGTGAGTTCGAGGCCACCCTGAGACTACATAGTGACTTCCAGGTCAGCCTGGGATAGAGAGATACCCTACCTTAAAAAGCCAAAAAAAAAAAAAAAAAAAAAAAAAAAAAAGAAAGAAAGTGTGTTAAAATCTTTAGTTAAAGGATAATTTCCTATTCATTCACATACCACCAGATCATCTGCATCTCTCTCCTGAGCAGCTATGGCACCAGCTCTTCCGGAGAGCCAGGGTTGTTATCTGATCACTAGCCTATTCTCTGGCCCACTGGTCTATATACCAGGCCCATGGGCCTCCTTGTGTAGTGGCCACCTGCCGCTGCAGTCTGAGACCCCTCCACACCACCCCTCCTGAAACACGTCAGGACTCTCTGACAGAAATGCGCTCCTCTGTCTCCACGACCCACATGACAGGTTATAGTCAGTCCTGCTCACCCCTAGTAAAGTGGTCATCTGCGGTCTCTGTTCTTCAAATGAACAGGAAGTATGGAAGAGACAAATTCTCACAAACATGTAGGATCAGCTCTGGGGCTTCTAGAGTGACAATCCCACTGGACCCACCCCTCCCCACCCCCAGCTGGGTCACCTATAGCCTGTCCATAAAGCTCAGGTGGAGGAGTAAGCAGCTCAGAGCAAACTCACCCAGGTCTGGACAGGAGAGAAGAGGTCTACCCTCTACCCTCCACCGACCACGCCCCCGCACGTCCTTTGAACACATCACAGAGGAGGATCAGTAGTAGCTCACTGCTGCGTCCACAGAAGACACCAACGCTGTCAGCTGCCAAATGGGAGAACACCTGTGGCCTGTAGGTCATGGTGGTGTGGCTTTACAACCCTCAAATGGACAGGTGAGGAACTCTGCCCTCCCTCTGGAAATCAGCCCTGGGATTGAAGGCTGACTTGCGCTGGCCTCTCAGCAACCCACTAGCACTCTCACGACCAGAGCCTTCAAGCCATGCTAGGTTTGAGCCCCTCTCTTTGTGTCAGGTGAACACGGGCTTCATCTAACAGACAAAGGAACTCAGCTACAGATAGATGACACGCGTTCAAGTTCTTCCCACTTGAAAGTGCCAGAGTTGACATGAATGAAGTTCCTAATTTTACCAAGCATGCTGCTTTCCTTGTGTCCCTCTCCAAGGCCACAGCCTTTATTTTCTTAGAGAAATACAGACAGGTTTCGGATACACTAGCATGAAAACAACAGAGAGAGATCTGTTTACTTTCTGATTCATCTCCAAACACAAAGGCCTCCAGTTAAAACTAACAAAAAGCTCAAGGTAACAGCCGCATGCATGCCGTTCACTAAGAGACCCTGGAAATACCATGGCTAAGATTGGTCTGCTTTACCAGTATCTCTCCTTTACGTAAACCTGTGGCTTTCACTGTACAAGTTTGGCAGGGAGAGAAAAATATTTCCCCACATGCACAGGAGTCCTGCCTCTCTCAGGATTGCTGATGTTGGTCACTTTCCACACACATGCAGCAGTCCTGGCAATGTCTTTGGAGTGCGATGTTCGGGGATGAAGACAGGAGAGATGGTCCTATCTGGTGAATCATAAATTCTACCATATTTCCACATCCAAGCTAGAACAAGGTGCTTCCCCCAAACTCCTAAGGTCAAACCAGGTTTGGTATAGCAACTATATGCTTCCTATGCCCATTCAGGGCACAAATCCAGTTCAAGACAATTGCAATTCTGTGCCACAGCCAAGAGATGGCTGAGTGGATAGATGCTATCACTGTAAGCATGAGGACTGAGACCAGATCCCCAGAACCCATGCAGAGTTGGACTTCAGAGGGGGCATCTGTAATGTAATCCCAGTGTACTTATACTATGAGATGGGAGAAACAGACAGGAGAGTCTCCTGGAAGCTCATGGACCAGCTAACTTGTATGCATCAGTGAACAAGAACCCTTGCCTCAAACCAAGTGGAAGGTGAAAACTGACGCTCACTATTATCCTCTGACATCCACATATGGGCCACGGCACACACCTAAACACACACACACAAGTATGGCTGCCTTATGCCCCAAGGTGTTTGCAATACATTCTTTCCTTTTTATTAGCCAAAGGTATATGGGGGTGGGAGTCTACTTCTGAAGTACCACCTTGAGAAAATGGATGAGAGCCAAGAAAATATTATTTCATTATAGTAACTACACATAATAAAACCTAATGTGGTGATTTTCCAAATGTTACAAAATAATGCTTTTACAGGCAGCTTGCTTACAAAGTGTTGACTTTAAAATCAGTTGATGGTGCACGGCCATTACCCCACCACTCAGGAGGCTGAGGCAGGAGGATTGTGAATTCCAGGCCAGCTTGGGAAATGTAGGACCTATTTCAAAACAGAACAAAATCAAATTGAGAATGCCAGAGTGAAAGCTCTCAATTTCCTTTAATGTGGAAGGTCTGTCTCTCCCGTGTGCCCGGCGAGATGTCTGTCCCTTCTCACATGGCTCCGCGTTGTGCATGTCATTTGGGAATAGCAGCACTTTACTTCAGGCGAGCATGTATGTATGCTCACAGAGCATGATTGAAATACCAACGTATAGCTGGCAGTTTTACAGAGTGCTCGCATTCCTAGTGCAACAAACAGACTCAGTATATCTCCCTAAAGCCTGAAGCATCCTCCTTGAGTACTTCTGGACTTCCCAGTGACACTCAGTAGCATTTCACATAATTGCATTTCTCATTCTGAGCTCATGTTCATTCCGTTACTTTATTTGTTTACAACAGCTTCCAGTCTGTTCATGATTTATATATATATATATATATATATATATATATATATATATATATATATAATTTAAAATTTAGAATTAAATTCAAGATTATGATGAGAATCAATAGAGATGCATGAGGACAAAATACTTAACAATTTGCAAACCTAATTAATCCCTTTTCATTTTCTCATGCCCCCTACGTGCACCATCTGCTACCTCCATTCCTGATGCAAGCCCCGCAGAACCTCTCACCCTGCTTCATCTGACATCTTTCATTCTGGCTTTCATCTGAGCTGTATTTTCATGGTCTCACTTCAGTTAGAGGTCTCTTACAGAGCAGTAGATCACAAGGAAGGAAATGAAGACGCAACAACCCAGTGAGTCAAGGGAGCAAGAAGACCAATGCAACGCCCTGAGAATGAAAATAAAGTGCAGCCCAAGTGTCACTGAGGTGCCCACACAGACCACGAAACGCTTGTAAATGGAACAAATTTTATAGATGGAGTTTTTAGAAACGAACTGAGGTCGCCCTTTGCTAGGCTGTCATGCTCTTTGGAACTCACAGACTTCATTCTATGTAAAAATGAGGCTATATCAAAACAAAATTGTGACCACCCATTTTCCTAATTAGTGGCTTCTTTGTAAATAAAACATTTTGTTTAGGTAATTACTAAAGTAAATAATTAAGGTTTCATTGAATTGGGAGGCTGCTTACAACACCAGAAGTTTTGGCTCACTTAAGCACCTGTAATTTAACTAATCAGGTCTCTGTGAAAAGTACACTCCTTATCATCATTGGGCTTTTTAATTACTTTTTTATTTTTCAGATAAGCAAAAGGTATCCATGGGAACATATTGTGTACTGCAGGACAAAAAATAAACTTGTGGGTCTGTCATTGCAACATTAATATTGGTAATTTTTCCCTGAAGAATCATCTTAATGAGGTGATAATTAATGTGAGGAACTCAAGGGTATTCATGGAATCTCTCTTCAGCTTCTTCAGTAGGTGACTGAAACGATCCTGCTTTTCTGCTGACATTTACACCACCCCAGGGCAAATTGTTGGGAGTAAATACTAAGCGATGTTTGAGCTCTGAGTTGAGTCGTAAAGCACTCACATAAGCAACTTACACAGTTCACTCCAGGTCTCACACATTTGATTGTCATGGAAAAAATTAAAACGTGTTTTTTTTTTAAATTAAAACCAATATGCAAAGGCATTCATGGAACATCGACTCTCGTTTGTCTGAAGTTTCTTTTCTTTGTTTTGTTTCATAATTTTGCTTTGTAACTATATCATTCTGTGACAGAAACCATGTATGAGAAAAGAAAATAAATGGATAACACAGATACACACATAATATAATATTTATGAGAGAGAGAGAAGGATGGATGCTGAATGAAGTATAATGGAAAAATTGACTGATCTAAAAGTAAATTTGGCCCAGGATAAAAGCTGATCCATCCTACGTATACTTAAATCTGAGGGAGCAAAGCCTGCAAGTGGCTGCCCCCATGGTCGGCCTGTTTTCTGACCTGCCCAGACCCCAGCTGAAAATGTGACCTGCTCTTCTGCACTGCCCCTGCTACTTCCCGCGAGAATGTCTGATAATGCTCTTTCAGCTTATTGTCTCAGGAGTACGTGTTTATACAGATATGAGTTTGAAAAGGATAAACAAGAGAAAGATCAAACATGTTTTTTGAATAGCTCCTCTGTGCCTTACAAGAACTCTCTCTCTCTCTCTCTTTCTCTCTCTCAGTTCAAGATAGTAGTAGATGCTTTTATCGAGGTATTCAGGAGGAGGAGATGGACACTCAGAGAGCAGGAAACACTTTCTCAGTGCCATTTAAGTAGCATCATTTTTAGAGGGGTTTGAACCCACATTGGTATGATCTCAGAACACATATGTAGCCCCATTTGCCCTCACCAGGCCTAGGACCACAAACAAGCAGGAAACTGGTGACCAGAAAATGAAGTGTATTATACACAGGACTATGATCTTAGCAACTGTTTCCACCCAAAGAACTTTCAAACCCTTGTAACTGTGTGCACAAGAAATGACTAGTTACAAAATCCCTATGACATAAGTATTAGCCTCTTGTCCCAGTTTGCAAGTTCGATGCAGTTTGTGTGCATGCATGCGTATGTGTGTACATCTGTGTTATATATGTCAATCACTCTCGTGAGAGGCCATAAATGTAGCTAGATTTAGCTCAGTGCAGGGACACTCGACAGGTGTTGTGGTTTGAATGCATAGTCTCCTCCTTAGGCTCATATGTTTGGGACACTTGGACCCCAGTCGTCATGCTGTTTGAGAAGGTTGTGACGTCATGCTGGAAGAAGTCGGTCAATGCGGGGTGGCCCTTGAGGTGTCAGAGCCCAGTCCTATCCTGTTCTACCTCGGTCTCCTGACTCTGGTAAGATGTGACCAGTTCTGCTCCCACTTCCAACACGATACCTTTCCTGCCATGAAACCTCCCCTCAAAATTATACGGCAAGATAAGCTCTTTCCTTCCCTAAGTTCCTTCAGGTCTGGTGTGTGTTTATAGCAATAAGAACGTGACTGGTACAGCAAAAAGACCAACAGAGAAAATTGGTGCTGAGAAGTGGGATTGTTGTTGTGAACCTGACCCTGTTGTTCTTGGTGCTTGCGAACAGGTTTGCTGAAGGATTGTGGAAGATTTTGCAACTGGCTAGAGAAGCCTTTTAATGCTATGAGTAGAGCTTAGAGGATCATTCTGGTGGACATTTGCGAAACCAGAAAATCTGAAAGAAATGTGGACTGTGCAGGCTTGGCTCATGAGGTTTCAGAGGGAGTAAAGACTTACCAGGAACTGCGACAGAGGTATCTCAAGGGATATTCTGGCAAGGAATCTGGCTGCATTCTTCCAGTGTTCTGAGCATTTGAACAAAAGTGAATTTTAAAGAAATGGACTAATTAGTGTTGAAGAGGAAATTTCAAGACAGCCCAGCATATTCACTATGGTGTGACTTCTCTTAGCTGCTCTTAATCATATTTATGGAGAAAGGAGAAAAATGCAGAGCAGAAAGACATTTTTAAAAATGGAGTATAGAAAGAAAAGTGAACAAGTTTAAAGTTTCAGGCCAGGAGACTATAGCCAACAATGTGAATGTCGTTGTGAAGGAGTTTAGTGGCATTAAAGACAAATATATTCCTCTTCAGTAGGACAAAAGGGAATATGACCTGAGAGGACAAGATAGCATGCTGAAGGCTCTACCTAGTGAAAATGCAAATTGTTTTAACAGGTGAGTGCCTGAAGGGAGAATGATGAAATAATTCCCTGCCCTTCAGATCAGAATACAGAAGCTGTTACAGCTGAGACACAAGTTGGGGTTGGGGAGGAGGAACTCCATTCTAAGCTGGCAACAGAGTTTGGAGGCATATTCCACATGGCACTGGGTATTTTATGCATTAAAAATGCAAGATTAGTGAGGCAATGCATTGTTGGACCACAGAGAGCCACTGAGGCCAAAAAATATAGGGTGGGGTCAGAATTCCTGCCAGGAAGTCCTGCGACGTCATGGTGTGATGCTCTAAAGGGAACACTAGATTGTCAAGGAGACCCCAGGACGTCAGAAATATCAGAGATACCAGGAACACAGCATATACTCCAAGGAAAGTTATAGGATCAGAATGGAGATGGCCCACAAGAGAGGCTATGTATATAACAGGCAGCAGGGCTAGAGAGATGGTTTAGTGGTTAAGGTGCTTGCCTGCGAAGCCTAAGGACCCATGTTCAACTCTCCAGATCCCACTTAAGCCAGATGCACAAAGGTGAGGCAAGCACAAGGTCACACATGCCCACCAGGTGGTGCAAGCATCTGGAGCTCAACTTCAGTGGCTGAGGTCCTGGTACGCCAATTCTCTCTCTCTCTCCCTCTGTCTCTTTCTCTTGCTAATATATTTTAAAAAAGGAAAACATAAACTGGGCGTGGTGGTACACTCCTTTAATCCCAGCACTGAGAGGCAGAGGTAGGAGGATTGCCGAGATTTCAAGGTCACCCTGAGACTACATAAAGAATTCCAGGTCAGCCTGGTCTAGAGTGGGACCCTACCTCAAAAAAAAAAAAAAAAAAAAAAGACAGAAAGAAAGAAAGAAAGAAAGAAAGAAAGAAAGAAAGAAAGAAAGAAAGAAGAAACATAGGGGCCCAAAACAAAAATTGTCTTTTGAAATAATCCTGGTAAACAGCAACAATTTGATAAACACATGGGCTTATACTTGGAAGTGATACCTATCCTAGTAGCTAGAAAAACACGGTGTAGATTTATGATAGAAATGAATGAATCAGAAAATATTCACTGCAATCTCAGTACCAAGAAGTAATTTTATCATTGCAAACATTTCAATATATTTCCTTTCCGTCATGTCTTCTTTTTTCCAAAATTGTACATCTACTTAATCAAAATTCCATTACACAAAAACTTTAGCACACATTTGACTAATGTTGTAAGGAAAGAAAACATCAATGCTTTTTCGCCAGCCTGGGAGAAGAGTCAAGGAGCAGAGCAGGGTATAACCACATTAGTTTCACAGGAACACTGGCCTCTGATAGCCACAGTAAAAGTAACATGGCTGCCTCTGGACCATAGTCCTCAGTGCTGGCTGTAGATGCAAAATACCTGGGGGATTTTAAAAACACAAGTGCTTCCCAGACCTTCCCTAGAACAATCAGTACGTCCTAGCATCAATACCCCAAAGCAAGTCTAAAAATTTACATTAACAAACTATGCCATCATTTGAAGTTTTTGTCTGAAACACTTTAAATAATTCTAAATTGTGAGTTAACCTTGATCATCAACTTGGTGGAATTTGGAATCACCAAGGAAACACGAGATGGTGCCTCTTGAATGGGCTGACTGAGGAAGGAAGACATATAATGTCTGTATTCAGCTTTCCAGGAGCTGGGTCCTGGACTGAATAAAGGGGTGAAAAACCTGAGATCTAGCATTTATCACTATTATTATTACTAATATTTAGCATCCATTTCCTGACTATGGATTGAACATATCTAAATGTTTCCTGCTCCTGCCACCGTACCTTCCCTTCCATTATTGACTTTATCACCTTGAACTGAAAGCAGCAATAAACTTTTCTCCTTAAGTTGCTTCTTGTCAGGTATTACATGCAGAGTGATTAATACAGTCATCTCATGATACGTGAAAGGACTTTGAAAGCTTCCACCACAAAGAAATTATAAATGTTTGATGCTATAGGTATGTTTAACATAATTTAAACTTTATATAATGTATGCATGTACAGAAACACCAAGTTACTCCATTCATATGTATAATTTTTGTATTTATATTAATCAGTGAAAACAAATGTAAGTTTTGAAAGGAGAATCAAATTAAAGCACAAGAAAAGCTTGACATCAATTTTTTGTTACACACTTAAATGTTTACAAAAGATGAAATATCTGGCAGACTGGTAATACTGATGTAAGAATAAACCCTTTTGTTCTACTCTTTTAAATTTATAAAGAGGGGAAAAATCAGCAAAAATAAGGGTTCATGGTGCACGTGACACTCAAAGAAGGAAGCTGGGTATGATGGCACACGACTCTAATCCCAGCACACAGGAGGCTGAGGTAGGGGGACCTCTGTGAGTCCAAAGCCAACCTGGGGCTATAAAGTGATTTCCAGGTCAGTTAGGGCTACAGTGAGACCCTGCCTCAAAACAAAACAAAACAAAACAAAAGATGACACTCAAAGACTGATATCTTCTTGGCTGAAGGATTTCAAAGTCAGATGAGCAAAATACTTCATGGGATCACCCATAAAAACAAAGACAAACTGTCAACAATTTGAAAATAACACTGGTACCTAATATTAAGGCTACTGCTGAGAAACTTGCTGAAAAATGTATACATATATATTTGAGCCACTCATATTTATTTAATGTTATCAAGAGCCGGGCCTAGTGGTGCGTGACTTTAATCCAGAGGTAGGAGGATCGCCTTGAGTTCCAGGCCACCCTGAGACTCCATAGTGAATTCCAGGTCAGCCTGGACTAGAGTGAGACTATACTTTGGAGAGCCAAAATAAATAAATAAATAAATAAATAAATAAATAAATAAAGTTATCAAGAACAGTACAGAGAATGGATAGAATTGTAAAACTACTCTGAACAAGGCCCTGGGGATTACTGAAATGTCAAGACCCATAATACTGCCACATAGAATTGATAGAACATAAACCTACAGCTTGTCACCTCCTGACTTCATAACATGCAACCCAATGTGCTTGGGAATTCCATTCGCATCTCAGCATCTACCTTTTAGCAAACGTTAAGTGCTAGAAGCGCGTGGCATAGCACCTTTGGCTCCATTACCACTGGATTTCAGTTTCCTATGACACAACCGCCTAAGCCCATATCTGCATAATCTGAAGTCCCAGGGAGTTAGTCCCCAGGAAGACAAAAGAGAGCTCAGTCCCCTCAATCATGACACACAGAATATGACCGTGGATCAATGACACCTGGCCCTGCTGTAAAACTCTAAGACAGCGCTCCTTATACTCAACAGTCCCAGGTTTCCTCACATGCGTCATGTCCTTTCTCCCAGTGGCCATCACCCTCTGAGGGGACCTGGGAGTCAGAGGAACCATGGAGAAGCAGGCATAGAGCTGCAGAGGATGGCAGGGGCGTGGCAACGCTCTGGTAGAATGGACACTGCCAACAGACTGCTTCTGCCCAACAGAACAGGATACAGTTTCTAGTTCCCCAGTTTTTTCCACCCCCCTTTCTCACTCCTAATCCTATTTATGAACACCATACAGATTTTTTTTTTTAATATGAGCTGTTTCACAAACTTGTGTGTCATCCTTGCTCAGGGGCTATGCTAATGCTCTCTGCATTGTTCCAATTTTAGCATATGTGCTACCTTAAGTGAGTACTCCGTATAAAGAGATTTTTTATTTTTAACAAATTCTCCATTGTCTCCATCTTGCAACCTTTTATCCTCCAGGTTCTTGCACTTTGCTTCTCAAGAGTAACTCTTACTTTCATTTTTCTCTTGGCTACTATTACAAATTTAATTCATGACTGCATCCGTCTATCATCCTCTAAACGACTACGTTCATAACATAAAAAAATCATGATTCATTCTTTTCAACACCTAAAAAGGCAGATTTCTTTTTATAGAGCCCTTCTGATCCTTACATGTCCTTCTCGTTATGAACTTCAAACTTTCTTTATGTAATTTTTTTTTTAAGTGGCACCTGTTTATACATCAACAAACGGCTTCTTCCCGTTCGTCATGACTCTGTCCGCAAAGCCCCGCACACTAGGTAACAGAAGCTAGCTGGAGCTGTCTTTGCGGTGCTTCTTTAACAATCATCAAAACCTTCCTTCCATAAAGAAACCCTGGCTCCCTGCTACTGAGGGAAATACGTCGTGCGTGCATCACCAGGAGAATGTGTGTCCTTTGTGTGTCCAGAGGGCGGCCTCCACCACTGAGCTGCACTCCCAGCCCCAGCTCTGCGTCCTCTGAAGACACTCTTCATGGGTATTGCTTTTTCCCTAGAGGTTCTACCAACTAGGTTAGGCTGATCACACTGTGTGGGCATGAACAACCGCCTATCCTTGATTTCCTCTCAGCTAGCCGGGGGGACAGAGGGGACTCTAGAAAATGCTTCACACATAAGCTTTCTGCCTATGTAAATACTGTACGTCAAATAGAGCAGTATCTGGGGAAACCACCTGGCTAGCTGGAAGTATTGGGCTTCCTCCTAAAATGGACAAGAGAACGTGAGTAGTTTAGGGTTCATTCTCATGCCCTATGGTTAAAATGTGATAATTTAATAGCTTTCTCCTACTTTAATCTTCACTTCCTTATAACTAATTGGAAAAACAGCTTTCACAAGTGAACCGAAACCCACGAAGCTGGGAATCTCAGGGAAGACATGGAGGAGCACTAATAAGCCAGTTCCTTCCCAATATACCTTTGAGGACAGTTGTCCTCTAGATGAGAGAGCAACGTGGCATTTTTGTTGGTATTTCATTTGATCTCCAAAATTTCCAAAGAAACCTTTTGTCCAGTTGAAAACAATTCAAATTGAATTGAAGACAATTGTCTGGGAGCTCCAGAACGCTGCATAGAGGATGTGGCTGGCGCTCTTGCCTGACCGGTTACTGCTGCCTCTCTTACTGCAGGGCTGCCCCCCCCCCATCCTTTAGATCAGAATTCTCGGGGTGCTCTCATGGCCTCTGCTCTGGGTTTGTAATCCCCATGTGGACAGCTCAAAGCACACTTGTGAAATCCAGCTTCCTCATCTAAAAGAAAAGCAAAGAATATTTTTATTTACAGATGAATCTTGGAAAGAGGATCAAATTGAATCAAACTCCACTGGAATTTCATCAGCTGAATTTCTTCTGGTCCCTTTTCTTGCCTTTACACTATTTCCTAAGAGCTTCAGTATGTGATTCCTCTGATCAGAATCTACTTCCCACCTCCCCACCCCCGAGGTAGGGTTTCACTCTAGCCCAGGCTGACCTGGAATTCACCACGTACTCTCAGGGTGGCCTCAAACTCACAGCGATCCTCCTACCTCTGCCTCCCAAGTGCTGGGATTAAAGGTGTGCACCACCATGCCCAGCAGAATCTGCTTTAAAAAAAATTATTTATTTGACAGAAAGAGAGAAGGAGGAAGGGAGAAAGAATGGGAATGCTAGGGGTTTCAGCCACTGCAAACAAACTCCAGATACAAAAGCAACCTTGTGCAGCTGGCTTACATGGGTCCTGGGGAATTGAACCTGGGTCCTTAGGCTTCACGGGAACGCACCTTAACTGCTGAGCCATCTCCCCAGCCCAGGATCTGCTTTTGGGAAAGCTGACCCAACTATGTCAGGAGTAACACAAGCTACATACTGGTCCTTTTCCTCTATGGTTAAATTCGCATTCTCAAGTCTACACTGAACCATTGGTACAGTTCTTCTGCCAGTACTGTGTAAGAAAGCAATCATTCATTACTCCCTCACTCATTCATACTGGTATTGGACACCTGCTCTGAGTTCTGGCAATGGCTGTACCAACAACTAAGACAGATGCATTTCTGCCCCCGCCCCCAAGGCTTTCCAGTCAGTGACATTGCCCCCCTCTTGCATTTCCACTGTAACATCTGTCACACTGGGGATGTCAGTGAGTGAACCCACATGAAATCCTACAGGTAGCAGGTGTAGCAATGGACAGACCAACGCTAAGCACTATTGGCTCTGCCTTTTCCCACCACCCAGGCACATTTCAGTGTTCAGATCTAAGCCACGTACATGAGAAAGTGTTCTAGCAGCCCTGGACAGAAGTAAAAATAATCATTTCCTCCAGGAATTATCAGAGGATTTTCCAAATTTATTTTTGCTTGGAAACCATTAAGTTGTCTCCAACATGTCCAAACACCCAAATATTTAAAAACCAAAAATTTATATTTGGATCCTCTCCAGAAATCTGGTTTTTTTTTTAATATTGCCTTTTGTTAAAGATCAAAAAATACACGGACTTAATCTATATTGGGTAACTATTGTATTGTTTTTAAGACATAGGAAAATATTACTAACAAATCTCCTTTCCTTAATTCCTTAGTGTTTTTAGTTGTTCTGAAGATACCATTTAAGTAACTCAGTTTGAATCAGAGAAAAGAGTAAAGACATAAAGCATCATTTATTCATTTATTTGTTTGTTTATTGATTTATTTTAATTCTCATGAGGAAGCAGTAAATGGTAGTAAGAAGAGCCTGTGTTCTGGATTCTAAACACATATTTTTATATCCCAAGATATGTAGGCTTGGGTAGACTTATGGAATGTTCAACAACTAAATTTTCCCTCTCTACACTGAGAGAAACAATAGCATCTACCCCACAGAGATGACTGAATTGAATTCTGGGGATAGTGACGGGATTCAATGACTTCACTCGTAAGGGCATAGAAGAGCAGTCTGCCGTAGTGTACCCTGCCTTCATGCTGGGCTGTTAGTACTCTCATTCTAACATGATTATGGCTATAGGATGTACTTCATTTATTTCCAAAGATAGGAAAACTTAAATTCATAGCTTGGTTTAGACACAGGTTCGTTGAAAGCCATTTATGTACAAATATGTGACACTGTGAAATACGTCCCTTTTAGAAAGTGTCACACTGTGGTTTATAGAATGGGAGAATCTACTTCTTCAATCACCAGAGTCCCCTAGTTATACACATAAACACAAAGAGACACTCTCTATTCAAGAAACTGTACTTTTGTCTTTCTCTCTGTGTATGTATATATGTATATATGCTTAAACAACTACATACACACAAAAACGGTGCAAGCTTAACTTTATGCAATATTGAGAGTGCATTAACTTTCTAAAGTTAAATAAACAGACAGAGAAGCGTTTACTTCATTCACAGTCCAATGCAATCACTTTTTAGCCTTTTACAGGAAAGAAGCCAGAATTCAAGAGTAATGTTTTACACAGTTTATTAAGGCCAAAGATACAATACTTCCTCCAATCCAAAAGGAAAATTAAGAGTGAAAAAGTATAAACTCCGACAAGAGCTTCCTGGGATCATTAATGGAGCATAAGTCCTGCCGCCCTCTGGGGAAAATAAAAATAATTTCTAGGACATGGAAAATGGAGACAGATTCACTTCACAGAAATTCTCCTTCCCTTCCTTCCTGTCATGTTGGAGACCTAAACATCCCTTTTCCTTCACTTGGCATGAAGTCCTTAAATGAGACAATTAGACAGTGGGTAGATAGATAGATAGACAGATAGATAGATAGATAGATAGATAGATAGATAGATAGACAGATAGATAGATAGATAGACAGACAGACAGACAGACAGACAGACAGACAGACAGATAGATAGATAGATAATTGTCCCCATAGAGTAATGGTAACAATTGAGTCCTGTTTGTGAACATGTTGGCACACAGAATATGTAGTTATAAGGGCCCCACCTTAGCAAGCCTGACTTCACAAAATGACCATTGCAAGGCAATCATCTCTCACACATACTCTGATGAGAATGCTCAGCTGATGTGCGCAGAGGGAAAATACAGCTTTGGCAGCACAGACGGGGAGGCTTGGGTTAAGGTCCTCGGTGGCCACCAATGAGTTAAAAATGATACGTTATGCACTGAGTGTTGATTCATAATAAAATTTGCTTTTGTGAGACTCAGTGACTTACAGAAGTGCCAACACACTTCCAAGAAGCTACCACAGTTCATAAAACACAGATGTAAAGGGCCATTCTTCTATTTTTGTACTTTGGTCACCATTTCCTAACAAAACTGTTTATCTCCATAGTCTATACTCTGTACAATGATTACTGCCTTTTCATTTCTGCTCATGCATAATCACCGAATCATCCTATTCCGGACATCAGTGTTCCCCCATTCTTTCCTTCCTGTCCTTCCCTGCCCCGCGGTTCTGCCTGTTCCCATCATGGCCTCCCACCTGAAGCCCCGACCCGTCTTCCGCTGCCTTCCTTTCCTCCACCATCTTCCCTCCCTCATCCTGCCTGGCAACCTGAGGACCTACTGTTCTGCATGTGTGTCTTACACTCATAATACTTCAACAGCCCTGTATGGTCCAGAAAAATAAATGGCTAAATCAAATAAAGCAAACATTTATTACAGGAAACAAATGGCAAACGCCCATGCTTGACTTCTACAGTTATTTATAAGTTAAAATCCCCACTCTTTTACATATCCAATAGCAGACACACACACACACACACACACACACACACACTGACTAAAATAGTCTGAGGATATGCCAATCACCTCTTAAAATTAGTTGATTATTATTTTTTGGTGTTTTTATTGAAGAACCCAATCCTTTCATTTTTTTTCCTCTCAGAAAAAAAAAATTAAATTAACTTTCTCAAGAAATGTCTACATCTTCTCTATAACTCACTTCAGTTGCATGAAATTTAATTCAAACCTTGACATTTCACAAATTCCGCATGACCTTCAAAGAAAGGGGGTGGGGCAGGCCTTAGGCAGAAATCCTCTAGTCCCTGTTAGCACTCTGACTAGTAATGCCTAGAATGGTTACTCATGTGTCCCAATTTAGTCCAAATGAAGGAGCCATATGAAGTTAAAATTAAAAGAAAATACTTTATTACATTATAATTTAGAGATTCTATTTGTCAAAAAATGACCTATTCAGGTTAAAAGCAAACAGCCAGCTTTAGATTTTCTTCTTACTCCCTCTTTTGGATCAGCGCTGAAGAAATGACAGATCAGAAAGAATCAAGGATTTGAAAAGCTAGCAAAGCTGAGAGTCCCAGACAAACAACTCCGGTCACATCTGTGACAGAGTATGTCCAAGGTGGTGGTTTCAGTTTTATTCTTTCCTGGATTAGTTTTGGATCATCGTGGTCTAGCCCATCGTCTTGGAAATTCCCTAATTCCCAGGCTATCTGGCTTGGGAAAAACAGATGAGTGCAGCAGTCAGCTGACGGGTAATAAGATGCAAAGCGTGCAGGGGCCAGGTACTGATGTGAACAGTGGTGTGCTCCTCTGGGCTCCAAAGTGCAGGGTTTGTGTGAAACCAAGGCCCTGACTACTTCTAAGGTTGTGTCTATCAGAGGTGACTTCAAAATGAGTCCCTCAGTGTCTGGTGGTCGATATAATGGCTCTGTAGTACCTGGGATGGACACAAATCTCCCGCATTCTCTTTCCTTGAACGCGAAGGTACTGCTAAGCCTTTCACTTTTCCCAATACACATTACAACTTGAAGAGGAAAGACATCTGAAAAAGAAAGAAACTTATAAACAGATAGTTATAAGAGCAATCCTTTTAAAAAATATTAAATTTACTTGAGATAGAGAAGGGAACGAGAGAGAGAAAGAAAGAGAGCATAAATACGGGCAGCCCAGGGCCCTGGCTGAGGCAAACGGCTTCCAGATACATGTGCCACTTGGTGAGTCTGGATTTATGTGGCAACTGGGGAGTTGAACCCAAGCAGGCAGGCTTTGTAAACAAGTGACTCTAACTCCTGAGCAATCTCCCCAGTTCAGAAGAGCAATCATTTTAATGAATAATGAACTATACAATGCATACCTCATATCACATTATTAAAATACAGAAATACTTTTAAAGAAGCTTGATAAATACTCTCAAATATACTGCCAGTAATACGAAGTTGGAATGAGTCACAAAAAGGAAATGTAAGTGTTAGCTCTGAAAAATAGAACTGTAGTTACTAAAGATAAATAGTAGGATAAAAATAGTTGAGAAGTGATTTAGTTCTTCATAGAGTATATTAATCAGCTCTTCCTGAGGGGAGCATGAAAGGAAAATGAGAAATAAAATATATGAAAAGTTGATCTATGAAGGAGAGGAGCTATAAACACAAAGACATCAGGCATTTTAGGGCTGGGAGGATGGCTCAGCAGTTAAAAGTGCTTGTTTGAATATAGGTATAATAAATGGATAATATCAAATAAAATAAAGGTAGTGAAACATGGCACACTGGCTCAACCTATGTTCTCAGTACTTGAGAAGCTGAGGCAGGAAGATTTCTACAAATTTGAAGACAGCTTGGGTTACATAGTGAGTTCAAGAATAGCTTGGGTTAGTATAAGCATGTCTTTAAAAAGCCAAAAAAAAAAAAAAAAAAAAAAAAAAGCATGAGGGCACCAGAGAATCCGAAATTTCCTACTAAAATATCAGAATCAAACCCACCTCAATTTATTTGAAGATCAACTTTGATGACAAGTCAGCAATGAAGTAAGATTTTCATAGACTTTAAAGGAATCAGTTTAAATCTAAAACTTTAAAGCTGTACAGATTTTTATTTACATGTGAAGTATACACATGCCAAAACTACGTCTCCTACTTCCTTTGAGGTTAGATGCAGTCCGGTGACTATATCTTGGGCAAGGAAAGTAGACAGATCAAGGACTTCCAGGTCTATTGTGTAAATGCCACATGTGATTCCCTCCCTTGTGCTGGCCAACATTGATGTCTAGGCAAATTTGGAGGCTCTGGATTAGAGATAGCATTGACACTATGTCCCTGCTCTGTGAAGGACCTTGTCCTACACTGCACCTTTGCCTTAGTAAATGTGAATGAATTATCTATTGTACCGTTATAAAATCTAAAAGTATCTAGTGCGGTGACATTAATACAAATGATTTTATGTTCTCATAAAGGAATATTAGAAGAAGAAGGTCGAAGTCATATATGTCATACCATTCTTCCAGAACACAGAAACAATGCAGAAAAGTAAATAATACAGTAATCAGACCTGGAGATTTTAGTGTATTTGCCTTTGAAACCTGAGGATGAAGCAGAGAAATATATGATCAGAGACAATCAATAAGCTTGAACTGTGTTTTACCATGACCTTTTAAAATATCTATACCTAGCAAACAGAAAATAGTCATCCTTCTCAGGCACACAGGAGATATTTTATAAGTTCCACAGGCTATAAAAAAAAAAAAAAAACTTCAATGATTCTTCAGCTAAATCTCTTACATCCAGGGATGGAGCAACATTAATCATAATGAAGTAAATTAGAAATTAACAAAATGATTTTAAAGCTCAATATATTCTGCATCCTTTCAATTATTTCTTTCATCTATTTTAGGAGTTTATATTATCCAAGCTCTATGAACTGTACTAAGATATGCTGCTTTTCTGAAAACACTTGGAGTAAAGAGGAATTAACAATTTCTTGGAAATTGGTAAATTTACCTTTAAATTTCCTGAACCTATAGTCTAAGAAGATAGTTCTTGGTAGATATGTTCATTTATTTTGGGTTTATCAAACATTCCTATTTTACATTTATTGGTAGCTTGTAACATTTCTATGTTTTCTGAAAATGCATTTATTTAATTTAAAGTAGCATATAGTTTTTTGGAGGTTTTTTTTTGCTTTTCTAACTTGTTATTATTGACAATTATCATAATTATAGACAAGAAGCCTAGATAATTGCCTACCCTCCTCACTTTCCCCTTCGCAGCTCCATCCTCCATCATATACCTTCCCCATATCACTCTTTTATTTTGACATCAAATCTTTTCCTCTTAGTATTATGGTCTTGTGTAGGTAGTACCAGACACTGCAAGGTCATGGATATCCAGGCCATTTTGTGTCTAGAAGAGTTCATTGTTAGGGGTCTTACCCTCCCCTGGCTCTTTCATTCTTCCCGCCACCTCTCCCTCAATGGACCTTGAGTCTTAGAAAGTTTAATAGAGATGTTTCAGTGCTGAGCACTCCTCTGTCTCTCCTTCTCTGCATTATGGTGCCTTTTGTGTTAACTCAGAAGTCACCACCATCTGAAGAGAAGCTTCTCTAACCAAAAGTGGGAGCAGCATTAATATATGAGTATGAACATTAGAAGTGCTTATTGGGCAGTTTGATGAGCATAATATATGCATTTAGCCAGACACTTACACCCCTAATGCTCATGACTACCCCTGTCGTAGGTTTTCAGTATCAGCCATGTATTCCCTCCCATGGAGCGGGCCTCCAGTCCAATTAGAGAGTAGTTGGTTTCCCCTGTAACAGACATTCCACTATTGCATCCATTGGCTCATTTGGCCTGGCTGGCCAAACTTAAGGCTTGCATTGTCCACTGTTGTTTATCTCCAGTAATAACTTCTCTCTCTCCCATGGAGCTGCATGTAGTGCAGCTGGTCTACAAGAAGGAGGTTTCAGGCTCAGCTTCAACAAGATTTCTCAGAGAACTTGAAGCCTAAGCATGTGGAGTCTTCAGCAAGAGGGTCTTACTATCTATTACTGGCGGGGAAACAAGAGCTTCAGCAATGGCCTGTACTGTTTGGGGGTCATCAGGGGCATCCCAAGCCAACAACTCACTAGAAGGTATCCCATCTCTGGGACTGAAAATTTTCTAGTAACAATCTATAGCTTCTGGGAGCATATAGTTTTAATTAACATGTTTGTACTTATGGATGTGTTGGCTTTGCTTTGGAATGCAGTTGAAAAGGATGGAATTATTAGTACTCTTTTGGCTCATGATAAGAATATCATTTTAGGTCTGAAGAGGTGGTTCAGTTGATAAGCACTTGTTGTGGAAGTCTGAGTACCTGAGTTAAGATACCCATAATGAACATAAAGTCTGGATTCTATAGCAGATGTCTGCAATCCCAGCATGCCTAAGGCAAGAAGAGTGGCAGAGACAGGAGACTGTCCTGGAACACAGTGATCAATGCGATACTCCACCTCAAACAAGGTGTAGGACAAGGTGCAGTACTGAATTCATCCTCTTACCTACAAACATGTACCTTGGCATGTTCACATGTGTACTAACACACATGAACACACATATAGATGCACACATACACACACAACAAAAACACCGTTTTATGTGTTCTGATTTTGTGTCTACTTTTATCTTTTATTTAACTATTAATCCTACCACTTTGACAACAGTTCACATGTTCTTATTTTGCATATTTTCCTGCTTGGATAACATTTATATTACACAACAAGAAAAATGTATAAATGTATTCAGCGCTGAAAAATGTTTAATACTTTTCATTTAGTAAGGACCCCAGTGAAGTATTTCACTCACTAACTGCAATCCTTCACTAGACAAACTTTTGATTGCTTCCATAGCTCTTAAATGTGTCTAATTTTGCAAAAGTGGTCTCCTGTGGAGAACAGAGCTACTCAGAATTATTGCTACATAAGCACAGTCTTCAATGTCACGGGAAAGACAGTTAAGCAAGTTTGTCAGTGCTTTATTTCCCTTTACATCTTATGGAATAGTTTGAAGAACCTTGGGACTGGTTGTTCTTTAAAGGTCAGGTTGCATTCAGCATCGGACCTTGGACTTGTACCGTTTGGGAGGCTTTCAAGGATGATTTCAATGTCGTTACTTGTTATAGATCTAGTTAAGTTGCTTACATTCTCTTGCTTAGATTTTTTACACCTTTTGTATCTAGAATTTATCCATTTCTTGTATATTTTCTAATCGGATGGAATATAGATTTTTAAGGGACATACTAAAGGCAGTCCTCTGAATTTCCTGGGTATCTATTACAATTCCTCCCTTCTCACCTCTATTTTATTAACTTGGTTCTTTCTTTTGGTTACTTTTTCTACAAGGTCTTGTCAACTTTATTTTTATTCTTTTAAAAATAGGCATTTATTTGAGAGAGAGACAGACAGAGACTGAGACAAAGAGAGAGAGCGAATGTGTGTGTTTGACACACAGGACCTCTAGCTACTGCGAATGCTTCATCAAGAATTGTTTATAGGCTGGAGCTATGGTTGAGCAGTTAACGCACTTGCCTGCAAAGCCAAAGGACCCAGGTTTGATTCCCCAGGACCCACATAAGTCAGATGTACAAGGTGGTGCATGTGTCTGGCACTCATTTGCAGTTGTTGGAAACCCTGGTGCACCCATTCTCTCTCTCTTTCACTTTCTCTCTCTCCCCACTCTCTATCTGCTTCTTTCTCCTTCTCTCCCTCTCGCTCTCAAATAAATAAATAAAAGTAAAATATTATAAAAATAATTTTTGCTTGTTAAGGAAGAGAACTCATTCTAGTTAGTTTAAATTGCAGAAGAAAAGTCATTCTGGAGGGAAAACGGGTGCTTGTGGAAAGAAGTAACTGCGGCTGCAACCAGTGTTTCCGGAAGCGCTGTACCTCTGACGACACTGCCCCCCACATTGCCATCTATGAGAGCTGGAAACTAGATCTGGGAAAGCTACCACTAGTCAAGGTGTGCAAGGATACCCCCGCTTCTTTCTGGGGATCACACAGTCACTTTTAATCACTGTGAATTCCCACAGTCTCTACTGCCCCTTACACAGGACATGGGCAGCTTAATCAAGGAGAAACAATGGTTGTCTGCTTCCCAAGCTCTGACAAGCCCAGCATGGAGCAGCAGGGCTTGGCACAGGGGGCTGGGCAGTGTGTTGAAGACCCCTGAGTGGGAACTGTGGATATTAATCCCTGAGCAGCACAGGTGAATGTCTCCTTAATGAGTCCCAGTTCCTCCATCTCTGGCCAAAGGGTCTTCTTTCTGTTCCATGTCATAGGGAGTCTCCTCCCCAGCTTCAGAAATGGATTGCTCAGTCATTGAGCTCTTTCCACCCTATGGAAATTCTGCTCACTTTTATGCATCCTCAGAGGGCTGTGATATACACAGTGATCATTTTCTGATAGGAATCAACACATCCTGAGCATACAGGAGTGCCATAAGAAAAGGAAAAATCTTTCTGCGGAAAATTATTTTTAACATCACCAGTACCGTGAAAATGTACTAAGTACCACATCAGAGGAACATAGGCTTCACTCTTTTTTTTGTTTTGTTTTTCCAGGTAGGGTCTTATCTCACTGTCACCAGGCTGACCTAGAACTCACTCTGTAACCCAGGCTGACTTTGAACTCGCAGGAATCCTCCTGCCTCAGCTTTCCAAGTTCGAGGATTAAAGGTGTGCGCCACCACCTTTGAAAGTGCTTATTTTCATTGTTCATTTTTCCCCTTGAGGTTTATTTTTAGAAACACAGTATTTCTCTTGAAATAAAAGAAATTAACTTAAAAAGGAAGGAAAGCTTCTGTCTGAGTAATGGGAGGAAAGAAATTAGGGAGCAGGGGGGACGTGGTATCATTGTGATAATTAGATCTGCCTTTTCAAGCCTCCAGAAACTAAGTTGGATTCTGTGAACAGGGGTCAGGAGGAGCTGTATACACTGGGATTCCATGGGATGAAGGAAGCTATAGTCCACCTCCAATTCACGGAGAACCTCAAGATTTCCAGGGCCATTTGGAACACCAAGAAATGGCAGCACGGATATGGGTATCAGAATTCCAAAGACAAGAAATGCCCATTGAAGTGGCTGTGAATACTCCCTCTCATGAGGTTCCTAAGGAAATGAGAATCTGGATGTGTCCACACACACCACTGTAGTGGCCTGCCATACTTTCCCAGTCTCGTCTTTGACACCCTGACAGACTCAATAATGACTTCATGAGGTTTAAACTGATACCAAAGATACTGTTCACCCGGGTGAATCCTGAGTCCATCCTATTTGTACTCATAGCTGTCAATAATTATCCATGTGGTTTCGTGTGTTCAAATACATTTCCTCCCTTTATTTTCAAGACTCCAAAAAATTTGGTTGGCACACTACATGTTTATCAGTAATTTTAACATTTACAAAGTCTCAGCAAATTTGTGTTAAATAATTGCCACGCTGCTCTGTTCTTTTCCTAATTGTTAACTAACAAGATTATGGTCCCTTCTGTTCAACAGGAAACAAAGCTGAAAATGGACCAGACCCACTTGATATTCTTTTTCTTTCTCTTGAATTGGCTCTTATAATGAAGGTTGAATTGTTCTTTTCCTGGCAGTAGCCACTTGGGTTTCCTGGCAACAGTCACTTGGGCTTCCAGGTATTTTCAGCCCAGCTTGTAAGATTCCTATGTGAGGATGCTAAGCAGACACAGGGTGCATTGGTGGGAGGGAACTACAATGCTTATCCAGTGACTGACTTACATTCATGGGGGAGCTCTTTCCCTTGTGGGGGACAAGAGCAATCATCTTCATTGCTGAAACAATCCAAATTGTGTCTACTTTGTAGTGGTCTCTGAAAGCAAGGGAGAAAACGTGTTGCCAAGGAGACCAATGATGTGCAAGAGGAAGGAAGGGTGAAGGTACTTTTGGGATGACTCCTGCCTCCCTCTCTGACTCACAGAAGTTCATAGAAGTTTCTCTGAGACAGAGATTCCATGAAGATATTGTTAAGTCCCCCATGGTCTTCATATTGCATTCTATGCCAATTCATATCAATCCAGGAACTTTGGTGTATACTTTAAGTAATTCCCTTAATGGCAACAAGCAGCCTCCTAGAATGAATAAGCAGAAGTTATAATTTTTCAACAACTTCGCTGAGTCTGTGTAAGATAATTTACTTACAGCAATATGTGCATGGGAAAGAATGTGGAAGCAGTATGTTTGTTTACATGAGAGTTATTAAAAACCTTTGAGGAAAGTAAACTTCCATGTCAATATATCCTAAAAGATCACAGTAGGCTTCCGTTGCCATCACATATCTAATGCCTCCATGAAAATGATTACATTTTAAATGTCACATAATTAAGTCATATTTTATTATTTCCATTATTTCAAAGACATAACAGGCTGGAGAGATGGCTGAGCAGTTGAGGGCATTGGTTTGCAAAGCCTGGCAGCCCAGGTTCAGTTCCCCAGTACCCACACAGAACCACATAAAGTCTCTCTCTCCCTCGCAAATAAATATTGAAAGTTAAAAAAAAAAACAAAACTAAACTCTCTGCCTGAGGCCAGTGAAACAGTCTTCTACACACTTGCAGTATCAAGTTATGCAACAAAGAGGAAAATGACCCAGGGTCTGACCACAAGGTAAGAAATATCTGAACAAGAGAAAAAAATTCCATCAGAGGCGAAGTTCAGGTGGAGTATTTCTCTCAAGTGGCAGAAATTAGTAAGTTCATAGTCAAATCTGTCTAAATTCTCACTCTGGAAGGAAAACAAAAGATGCTGATAGATTACTAGTTCCAACATCACAGTTCTAACAAACCAACAGTGGAGGCACCCAGAACAGGTGAAACACGCATTGCAATCCACAGGGTTGATGGATATGATGTTGAGCTAACAGTGTACACTGGGAAGGTGCTTCAGCTTCTGTGGGTCACTGGGAGCCCCATGTGGGGGCAGAACGGATGACCTTGAAGTTACTGCTTAGCCAGGCAAGAATGAAGCTTGAATCTCTCTGATGTTTAGCCTGGGTCGCAAAGCAAACCTATTTGTTTTCTTTTTTAAATTGCTCTCGGTCTCTGAAAGAAATATCTCTACACACTCTGCTCTTGGATTTTATTGACTCAAGGCTACCAAACTCCAAAGTCAATTAAAATTCCAAGAACAAGTAATGAACCTATTTAGAGTTGCGCACAAATCATCTGGTAACCGGCACACTTTGCCGGGCCAGCTGTGTCGCAGGTTTGCTGTTTCAGAAACAGCATTTCCCCCAAACACACTCATCCGATACAGTAATAGTGAATTTATTGCACTTGTGGATTCTTCCCAATTGTACAAAAAAATATGCTCAGTGCTTAGTTTGCATCACAGGACTATGCGAATTGTCAAAGGACGTTTGCTTCTTTAAAACTTAGATCTCTACCCACATCCAAAGTCAGTTAGACCACGTCGGTCATTAACATCTCACCCCTCACAGTTTATCCTCCCCACGGTGCTACATGTGGTGCTAAAGCAGCTGGTCCATAAGCTGCTATTCCACGGACACTGATATGTCCCGTGGACACTGACGCTCTCCGTGGACACTGACGCCTTCCATGGCTGATTCTCCATATGCTCGCAAATATACTCCCCCTTCAAAAAAAACAAAAGGCCTTTTAATTGCTAATTGTGTAAGTATCAGCAGATATCTGAAAGCTATTAGATTAAATCTTCAAGGGCCACTCCCTATGTTTTTGTTTTTCACTTTACCCTCACATATGTTTTGAACAGGATGAAAAGTAGATATTCCTATAGCCTGAAAAAAATAGGTGAATAATAACAAAAAAAAAAAAACCCCGCCAAGTGCAAGCATGCATTCAACCATGTGTAGATTGTCTGGTTGCTTTACTGCCAAGGTGGCTGAGGCATCAGGATGCCATTTGAAATATATACGAGCCTCCCGGGGAGTCTCACACAAGGACCCAGGTACTGTTTGAAAGGTTTTCTCTAATGAGGGCAAAGCATGGAGCGGTGGGAAGACTGCCCACTGCCCCTCATTTAACTGCGTCCTCAAGATGCGGATGCAGACTGAGGAGAACTCGACAGAAAAACTCGTATTTAGTCTTCAGACTATATGGCAATGCTTCAAATTCTAGTTACAGAAAACATCAATGACAGTCATGACTATGAAGATGAACAGATCACTCCAAAGTAAAGAACGAACAGGATGGAGATAGAAATGCCACACGGTTCGTATACAGTTCGGTTGCCTTTCAGACCTACATGCAAAGATCATTTTAACAAAGGCAGCTCTTTTTTTTTTCCTTTTATTTAATTCTTTATTGATATACATACTTGGGTTTGGTCAACCCTTCCTCTGTCCTTCCTCTTTCCCATCTTCCTGTCCCCCTGCCCTGCTTTAATCCTCTCATCCTTGGTGACTTCCATATTGATTAAGAGCTATGACCTTCCCTGCACTTCTCCCAGGAAGCCTCTCCTATTTCCCCTCCACCCATCTAGTTTCCTAGTATCACTACACTCGTAACCTGCTCATAACACATGAACATAAAGGTTCTAAGCTGGGCTGTATATATAAGAGAGAACACGAGGTGTTTGTCTTTCAGTGTCTAGCTTACCCCACTCAACATGATATTTTCCACTTCTATCTATTTCCAGCAAAGTTCATAATTTCATTGTTCTTCAAGTTTGAATAAGAGTCCATTGTATACATGTACATGCTTGCATTTTCCGTTCTCCCATTGAAGGACATCCTGGCTGATCCTATGTCCTCGCCATTCACAGCAATGACCATGGATGAACAAGTATGTCTATAGTCAGGCATGGAGCCCTTGGGGACACCTGGGTTACATGTTTCTAATTTTAGCGTTTTTGAGAAACCTTCAGATTGTGTCCCATGAGTTTATACTCCCACCACCAGTGAACGAGTGTTTCTCTTTCCCCACACCATCATCAGCATTAATTTCTTGTGTCACGATAACAGCCATTCTGATTGGGATGAGGTGGAATCTCAAAGTCATCATAATTTGCATGTCTCTTGGGGCTGGAGGGATGGTTTAGTGCTTAAGGCATTTACCTGTGAAGCCTAAGGGGCCCAGGTTTGATTCCCAGTACCCATAGAAGCCCATATACATAAGGGGATGCATGTCTCTGGGGTTTCTTTGCAGTGGCTAGATGCCCTGGTGTGCCTATTCTCTCTATATCTCTATCTCTGTCTCTCTCTCTCCTCTCTAGATGGATAAATAAATAAAATTTAATTTGTATTTCCCTGACGAGCACAGCAGTACAAATTCTGGAAACTCCTGATTATGATGGTGTTATTCACGCATGGCCGAGATATCAGAAGTGATAATAACAGTGATTTCACCATAGACCCCAAAGGACAATGTTTCCAGAAGAAATGCCACATTATCTTGCTTTCACTACTGCTACCACCTTTTTTCTTGTTTGACTTGTTTTATTCCTAGAAGAATTTTTTGGTTTTGCTTTTGGTCCTATATGTTCATGCTGTTTCTAAACTGTAATTGATAAGTAATTATATATATTGTAGGGACCTAGTGAGATGATTGAGTGTCGCCAGTAAGAGGGCAATATATGTCTGTTTTGATGACTTTGAAAAGTTTTTTTTTTTTTTTTGTTTATTTGCAAGAATAGACAGAGATGAAAGACAGAGAAAGAATGGGTGCACCAGGGACTTCAGCCACCACAAAAAGACTCCAGATGAATGTGCCAATTTGTGCGTCTTGCTTTATGTAGGTATTGGAGGATCAAACTCCAGTTGTTGGGCTTTGCAGGCAAGCGCCTTAACTGCCAAGCCAGCCCAGTGCATGTCTTTTGTTTTTTCTTCTTTGAGACATGATTTCATGTAACAGAGGATGGCCTTGAACTCTTGCTTCTCCTGCATCCACTTTATGAATGTTGAGGTTATAGGCTACAACATTATGCCAGGCTTAGGTCCTTTATTTCATCCTTTCATTACAAGTTTATATTTCATTTTATTCTCAGCTTCTTTTTTATTTATGTTGAATAATCCTTACCTAGAATACACCAGTTTGTCCTTTAAACATAGAAGACACTAATATGAACAAGTTATGAAAGCAACTTGACTTCACATAGCTCATGATAATGCACAGGGCAGAGACAAGCAAATAACTAAGCAGTAATAAGTCCTACTAGGGAGCTGATGTAATAATTGCTGGTGAGCATAATTTGGACAGGGGAGTCAGGGAGGGATGCTCGGACAGAGATCTGAAAGTCTAGAATGAGCTTCTCGTTCCCATTACTGACCAAGCTGCTCCAGAATAGCAGGCCCAGTGCGGTGTCTCACACGTGGTGAGTTCTCCTCCGTGAACTTGAAGAAAACTTGAAATGTTAATTTTGTACCAAAATGTCTCTTTGTGTGATCAATAGATGAGTAAAAACATGATTTAATGAAGTCTGTATTTTGCAAAAAGCTGACTTAAACCTAAAATAATTACATGTAAATTAGTCTAAATCAAACTTAGTTTAACATGCTATACTTTGTTTTACTCAATTTTGTATTTAATTAGGTCATTAACATGTCTGATCATTGGGCAACACTTTTACAGATTGCTAATTACAGTTGATATATAAATGTTGGATGATGAATATTTAATTTCTTACTCATAACAATGACAATTACAATTTTTATAAAATAATTTATAGTCACAAAGTGCTTTCAATCATGTTTCTGGCATGGATTATTGCTGTATCTTGGCACTCAATCCTTATAACTCTTTCTTTAACATTCTCATCACTTACTACCACTCGCATATAACCTAGCCATTTCACAGTTTTGAGCTGTAAAGAGATATCCTTGCATTGGTTAATCCTATTTCATTTTTGATCTTTAAAGGACAAGGTAATTAGTGATACTCATGTTCTTTTGACAAATCAAAGTCATTCTGAAGGTTGAATTCCTAACTAAGTTAATCACATTTAGAGAATTACCATTCTGTTAATAATAATGATTATGATTATCTAGAAATTTTACATTATATAAATGATCATTAATCTTATACTTGCATCAAGAATTCATTGATAAAAATACATCAACATAGGAGCCATCTTGAAAAGCTTATCTAGTGATAAGAAATACACATGAAACACTCTGTACTCAAGACGAGGTGAAATTTTTGTTAATCTGAGGTCTCCTTTCCTCCCTTCAACTAAAAGACTACAAGAGTGAATCACACTGATGGAAAATTTAGTCATGTCAATATCAGGTCTGGGGCAAGTTACTAGATGGTAGTCCAGGTTAGCTGAGAGCAAATTAGTGATATCAATGTCATTTCTACAGAAGGCATGCAGTGATTGATGGGGGTTAGAGGACAGTATTTCTATTAGATCTTAAGATGGCTGTAAGCTTTCTATGATTATCCATCCACATGGAGCAAATAGAGGAACAATAAATCTAGAGATCTGAAAATACAAATCTTTGGGCTCTATACAGAGATTTCTTTCCCACACTGTTGGAGGCTGGCAAGACCAAAGTCAAGGGGCAAGCAGATGCAATGTCTATAGCGAAAACTTACCTGCTTGCTTTTATTTCTTATTATGTACCTCAGGCCGGCTTAACACATGCAATCTCCCTGCCTCAGCCTTTCAAGTGCTGAGATTACAGCTGTTGACAGCTATACCTATCAGAGAATGTGCTTCTTCAGGATTTTCTCCTTGCACCCAATCTCTGTCATCACAATGGGCAGGGATATCTCACAGGCCTCCTGTACAAGGGCACCAATTGTATTCATGACCTAGTCCCTTACTAGAGTCCCTATGTGATAACTCCACCATCTTGGGAGTAGAGTAGGATTTCAATGTATGAATTTGGGAAGAACATAGATACTTACAAACAGTAAGTCTGAGGAATTACCTATGCTCTGCATTCGAATTTTAACCATTATGTCTTAGCTTAGCAGAGGAGGGTGTTTGCTTAGAGATGAATGAAGTATCTTTTACCCAAAAGGTCTGGAAGGAGAAAATGTAGAAATTGAGGTAGAAGTAAAAAGGGCAAGAGGAAGAGCCATGGAAAATATGTTGTTTTTTTTTAAATAAAGTCTGAAATAGACATTATTTTTAAAAGCAATTTGCACACTTGAATTATAAACTTGTTGAAACTATATAAGCAATTATAGAAAGAAGTCTGACCTTGAATAAAAAAATATTTGTTTTACAAAAAGGCCTCCCATTTTGCAAGTAATTTCTGCTCTTAGTTCTGTCAATTACAGCAAGATGAGAGTGAGCCCATTACTCTGCATGCTTCAGTTTAATGAAGATAGTTATATAGTTTTTCCATTAGTCCTCTGAATATAGAAGCAATTTTGGATGTTAAAAGATGTTGACTAGGGGCTAGGGAGATAGCTCAGTGGGTAAAGTACTTGCCTTACAAACATGAAGACCTGAATCTGATCTCCAGCACTAGTATTATAAAAAGCCAGGCATGGTAATAGGTAACTCGCCAATGTAGACCAACTGGTAAGCTCTGGGACAATGAGAGACTATGTCACGCCTTTAATCACAGCACTCAGGAGGCCGAGGTAGGAGGACTGCCATGAGATCGAGAAAACTCTGAGCTGCAGAGTAAGCTCCACATCAACCTGGCCTAAAGAACAATACCTGAGGTTATCCTATGGCCCCCACATGCACACACAAACACACACACACACACCACACACACTCTCAGACACAGGTAAATATGCAATCTTCATGCATAAGCACCAATATGCTCTCTGTGATGGTTTGTATGTGAAATCACAGCCTGTGGAATCAAGCAGGATAGGTCTGGCCTGAAAATGACTCAGGTGTGAGTTTCTATGTCTTCTCCGCGCAGACTTCAGAAGTTCTGTCAGAACGATGGGGACACGAGTGAAAGACGCCTAGCTTAGGAACACACCTGCTTTGAACTTCTTGTGAACGGAAATCAGGTGGCCTTAAGTGAATGGGCAATGTGGGCATACCTGTGACCATAGCTAACCTGAATTTAACAGAGACTCAGAAATCACTAATATTCAAGGTGATAAAGATGGACTAAAGTATAGTTAGGAATTATTTCGAGAATAACAGTGAATGCATTGATATTGAATTTCATCACGTTTCCTACATATCCTCTCATTTTATGATACAGGCTAGCCAGTCAAACTCCCAAGAGGACTTCTGTGCCACTGGACCCTCAGCTTCAAATGACTTTTTATTATTGACATTGTAGATAACAACAGCGAGCTATGTAGTAATTTCTTGGACATTAGCTCCCCGCCCCCCCCCCCCCCCCCGTCCATGTATATGTCTTACTCAGCTAATACTTGTGTTGCTAAAATAGCAATTCACATTGGATATTACAGTTGGGTTCATAGTTTGGGCAACCCAGATGAGCTCAACAATGTGCTTTTTAGCCACACATTGTGCCATGGGAGCCAGCAACGATTCCAGCAATGGATTTAGGGGGAGAATGAGCCTTAGTAGTGTGTGACTCTATTGAGTCAATCAACTTTCTGTGACTCTATCCAACACCTGAGGCAGTCAAATTATAAAGTGAAAAAGATCTGTTTGGGCTCACAGTTTTGGAAGTATCAGTTCATGGTTGTTCCCATTTCTCAAGGGCAGTAGTAAGAGCACATGGGAGCACATGGCAGAAGAAGACTGCTCAGCTCTTGGCCTGGAAGTAAAGAGAAAGGCAGGGGCTGGGTCCCCATATCCTTCAGTGTCACACCTGAAATGATCTGCTTTCCTCCACTAGGCCTTGTCCTTTCAAGTTTCTACTATGTCCCAACAGCAGCTCTTAGGGACTGTGATAATTAAATCTCTGCTGTCACCTTGATCAGTTCAGGAATCAAGTAAGAGATGGTCTGTTAGGAGGGATTACTTGGGGGAGGAAAACCTTCACTCACAGTGGGCAGCCCTTCAGGGGTATAAAGAGGTATCTAGAAATATCAGTGCCTGGCTGCCCTTGCTACTTGCTTACGAGCATATCTAATCTATTACTGCCATCCTTGGTGGACATCAGAACCCAGCTAATTTTGTCTTTCAATGTGGACTGAAGACCAGTTGCTCTCCAGGAGTCCTCCAGTCCTTCAGAGTGGGACTGCTGAGGCATTCAGCCATGTGGACTGAATAGCAACTGTGTTCTCAGACTCTTCAGCCTACAGACAGCCACTGTTGGACTGCCCATCCTGTGCCATGTAAGCCAAGGTAACACATCCCCATTATACTAAGTATGCATTTCATCAATTTTGTTCCTCTAGAGGACTCTGAGTAATATAGGGATCAAAGCTTTAACTTGTAAGCATTCAAGATACAAGCCACAGCACTTCTGAAGGAACAGTGTTTGCCTGTCGGGTTCCTATCTAATAATAAGATGATTCCCCTAGGTACAAAATCAATACTTCTACTATAATTTGTAGGAGGGAACAGAGTGATCAATTACAGAAAATAAGCAAAGCAAAGTGGTTATACAGGGATGCAGTGCCTCTCTGAGCATTGCTTATTAAACTCCAAATGTATACATACTGGTCATAAAGAGATGAGTGTGCCCACCTGAAACACATGCATAGTCTTTAAGGATAAGAATAAAAATGAGTTTCTTCTATGAAAAAAAATTCATTTTCCTTTTACTAAAATGGAAAGTAAAATAATATATCCACAGAATCTGCTTGTGGAAACACATTTGTATTCCTTTGGCCTTGTTTCTGATTTTTCATTTTAATCTGTTTTCAGAATAGCATTATTTTTTCTTCTAAATAGCATTTTGTTGAGACACACTCTCCTATTTAAAGAGTTATTTTTTGTAGCCTCTGTGACCCAAAATTGTGCTGTTTAGATGCAGCTCGCTGTAAAACATTCTGTTGGAAAGGAGATAGAAAAGCATGAAAAAAAAAAAAAAAAAAAACAAAGAACACAAGACAGAGATTTGACTCCAGTGTTTTGTGTTGAGACATTTGCTATTTCTCTCCAGGTTAGAATACCTCAGAGCAAAGTGCTTCAAATCAAAGTTTTGTTCCACACAAATCTCATATTGTTGACAGAAATCAATTTAATGATGATGGTGCACTGAGTTTGAGATCCCCTACCAGCAGAAGAAAAAGGGGTCCTACTGTACAGCATGACATGGCCTTCACTTCCTTGCACTCCATTTCCAAGAGCAAGAAAAACACACGCAGAATGTCAGTGTAAATGCAGGTCTCAGTAGCTTCAAATTCAGATTCATTAGCCTAAGGTTCAGGGGCGACCAAGAACACGGAGACCACTCTGAGGCAAAGATGGAAGCTTTTTTTAAAAAAAATTTTGTTTATTTTTATTTATTTATTTGAGAGTGTCAGACAGACAAAGAGAGAACGAGGCAGAGAGAGAGAGAGAATGGGTGCGCCAGGGCCTCCAGCCACTGCAAACAAACTCCAGATGCATGCGCCACCTTGTGCATCTGGCTTACATGGGTCATGAGGAATTGAGCCTCAAACCGGGGTCCTTAGGCTTCACAGGCAATTACTTAACCGCTAAGCCATCTCTCCAGCCCAGATGGAAGCTTTTATTTGGGGAAAACAGGAGCTCCAGGACTGACTCCCAAGAGAGGAGCAGTTGACTTTGAGATTACAGAGAGTGGGCTATATAGAGCTCTTCAGTTGGCGGAAGGTGAGGAAGGGAAGGAACTCCTCTGTTCTTTACATTAGCCATTTCACATAGAGTGTGAGACCAGAGCAGTGACCAGGTGTCCTAGAAGATAAGAAGGCAGGAAGCCTAGACCTGGGGCATTGTTAGGCAAGGAAGGGATGATGGCTGAGTGGTTCCTGGAAGAATGTGGATGACCCACTTCCTTATGTCTCTGTCGCCCTCCTGCTGTGACTCCATTTTTTTTGTCCTGACCTAACAATTAACAATAAACTGCTGCATAGAAATGCAATCGGCTAATTGATGCAATCATACTTGATATATGTACACTGCTTCATGGTGAGAGGATTGATTTAAGGTGTTGACCTCCCCACGTAATGGAAGCTGTGTTGGTAAAGCGTGATTTATTTCAGAGCTTCAACAGACACGGAGCCCATCCCAGGTACTTTAGGTGTTTCTTTCTGATGGTTAGAATAAATGGAAGTGATATATACCATCAAGATGGAAAAGTTGATTCTTGTCAGAGAAAGATGACATCTGGCCGGGCCACATGTTATATTTTCAATATTTGAAATATTTAATGATGAATAACCTGACTTGGAAAGAGCTTGGACAACTTGGTCAAATGAAAACAATTGTAGCCTGGCATGGTGGCCACACCTTTAATCCCAGCACTTGGGAAGTAGAGGTAGGAGGATCACTGTGTGTTCGAGGCTACCTTGAGAGTACGTAGTGAATTCCAGGTCAGCCTGGGCTAGAGTGAGACCCTACCTTGAAAATCAAAACAACAACAACAAAAAATAACTGTAAAAGTAATCCCACAAGATAAAGCATAAATTAACCCACAGGAGATTATAAGAAGCAAAGGCTGTAAAGCAACTATGGCTAAGATGTTCAGTAAATTAGAGGGAGGATAGATTTGGAAACTTAAAAATGAAATGAAATAAAAATAATTATGACTGAAATATGCATACTCAATAAATAACGTCAACATCATACAAGACAGAGTTGTAGGAAAAAAATAATGAAGCAGAATGCAAGAGGCTAAATAGGGTAGATATGCTAAAATATATTATATATAATGCATATTTTTATACACATACATATATTGTCTTTACAGAAAGACTACACAGAAATGGACTCAGTAGTGGATTCTGGAGATAGAACTAGGGCAATGTTTTCTGAGCCCAGGTGATCAGGCTTCTTGGCAAGTATGCAGATCTGCAGACAGAATACAACTTCTCAGCCAAGAAGAGCCACTGCTCCCAACTGCGTGTTTGCAAAGCCCTGCTTGCTAAACACTAGCTTATCAGTCACAGCAGGCCTCAGGTCTGATCAGGTCTGGCTCCGCAAATCTGAGAGCCATCAACAGTGTTTATTCAAAGCATCACTTTCTTCCTCCTATCTAACTGATAAGGATAATTGGGAAAATTTTTGTGTTCTTTGGGAAATTGATAATTTAATTATTCAATCATATCTGTACTGAAGTCAGTCACAGTCTTTCTACAAAACTATTTTTTTTGTTCTCTTCAGAAACTGTCCCCCCCCCCCAATCAAGTTGGAGAATGTTATAAATATTTGACTAGGTAGTGACCATATGTGTATTGAGTTAAGTAAAATGTCTTTCCCTTAATTTGGTTTCTCCAAAAGCAATATATGACTACTGTATATTAAATAAAACTCAGCTTTAATAAGGGTTTTGCCCTGGAAAATTTCTTTAATTTATTTATATTATCACTCAGATGTTTCCTGAAACTTTTGTTTTTTATGCATTTGCATAAATCTGTTTCTACTTTTTTAATTTTTATTTATTTGAGAGTGACAGACAGAGAGAGAAAGAGGCAGCAAGAGGGAGAGAGAGAGAGAAAGAAAGAATGGGCACACCAGGGCCTCCAGCCACTGCAAACGAACTCCAGACAAGTGCGCCCCCTTGTGCATCTGGCTAACGTGGGTCCTGGGGAATCAAACCAGGGTCCTTAGGCTTCACAGGCAAGCACTTAACTGCTAAGCCATCTCTCCAGCCCTGTTTCTACTTTTAATAAACTAATATTTCAATCCCAACAGAAGACTCACTTAAAACACTGTATTCACAAGAAAAGGCCATACTTTTCTGTCCACTTTCTGACCTTGAACTAAGGGAATAAGAGAACCATGGTTATGCCCATTTTTCTTTCTTTGTTTTTTTTTTTTTTTAAATATCTGGAAATTCCTCATGAAGAACTGTTAGTCATTTGAAACCGTGCTTTTTTGGCAAGCTAGCTAGTTTGTCTGTTACAATTCATGAGCAGATTGCATTCTGGCAGAAGGTACAAAATCCCCAAATTAGAGACAAAGAACTTTAGTACTCATAGCATAGCAAGCATCATGAATATTAGCATATGTGGGTTTTTCCCCTTTGTTCCAAATCTCATGGAGAAGATCAGCACTGACCAAGATAGATTTCTGAACACAGAGCGATTTTCATGAATGGAAACAAACTCTTACCACTGCCGGTGCACCCGCTAATCTTTCATTCTAGGACTAGACAGTGAGTGTGCTTAGCCTTTGCTATGAAGAAAGACGATACCTTTTTGAGGTTCACTGTTCTACAAACACCAAACGTTAATTCTGAATTACAGGCTATGGCCTACTTTGTGAGATGCAAAAACATTAATGTCACAAGACGATAATGTACTTTCAACTGTACAAAAAATTATTGGGTAAACAAAATAAAAAGGCATCAAACTGACCTAGGTCTAAATTCCCTCACATGCTCCAAATAATAAAAGGAATTTCAAGAAAAATGGTTGTGTGAACAGAGCTGATGGTTTTGTATTTGATAGTCCTTTGCTTCCACTGGGTAAGTCCATGAACTATGTATACGTGCAACTTATGGATGAAATAGAACTTCCTCCAGCATGCTCACAGCTTGTGACAGGCTTGGTTTGATTTCAGCCAGGTCTCGCTGTCCTCCCCTCCATCTTCCATAAGAAATGGTAGAGCAAGTTGCTCTAAGGTAGAACCCAAGTGAAAAGTTGAGCATGGCCACACTTGACTTTAGCTCCAGTCTGTGACAGAGGGAGGGACCTGAGACTCTGGGGGTCACTGACCAAAGCTGCAGTTCCAGGTTGAGAGAGTGTTCTGGTCTCAAGGCAGAATGTGGGTGAGCAATAGAGAAGGGATCTGAGGTGTGTTTTGGCAGCTGCATGCATGCACATGGCACATGCATCTGCATACATACATATATACACTATACATGCATACACCACACGTAACAGACCACACCGCAATACTCTACACACACATATGCAAAGATAAAAATAAAATACAAGTAAAAGGCTGACAGTACATTTCAGCAACAGAGTGCATGCCTAGCATGAGTGAAGCCCTGGGTTCCATCCTAGTATTTGAAATAGTTGGGCTCACAGCCAGGCCAAATGAGCCAACGGGTGCAGTAGTGGCATGTCTGTTATGGGAGAAACCAACCGCTCTCTAATTGGACTGGAGGCCAGATCCATAGGAGGCAATACATGACTGATACTGAAAACCTACAGCAGGCGTAGTCATGAGCCCTAGGGGTGTAATGTCTTCTGGTGTCTGGAGAAATGTTTATACTATGCTCACCAAACTGCCCAGTAAGCACTTCTCTTAATGTTCATACCCATATAAAAGTGAACCACTCTCACTTTTGGTAAAACTTCTCTTTTCAGAAGGCAGTGACCTTGGGATGACTCAGAAAGCATCATGGTGCTGAGAAGATGTGTCAGAGGAGTGCCCAGCACTGAAATGTCTCTATCACACCTTCCAAGGCTCAGGGTCCATTGAAGAAGAGGTGGCAGAAAGAATGTAACAGCCAAAGGAAGGATAGGACTCCTTACAACGTGATCCTCCAGACACAAAATAGCCTGAATATCCATGACCTCGCAGTGCCTGACACCACCTACACAAGACCATCATAATAGGAGGAAAAAGATCATGACACCAAAATAAAAGAGGGACTGATTGAGGGGGGGAAGATATGATGGAGAGTGGAGTTTCAAAGAGGAAAGTTGGGGAAGAGAGGGTATTACTATGGTATATTTTTTACAATTATGGAAGTTGTCAATAAAATTATAATAAACGAATAAATAAATAAATTAAATAGGCTCAGGCAGGAAAAAAAAAGGAAAGAAAAGAAATGGTGGAGCAGCCAGGTCTGGATGCACACGCCTTTAATCCCAGTACTTGTGAGGCAGAGGTAGGAGAACCACTGTGAGTTTGAGGGCCGCCTGAGATGCCTCTATAGTGACTTTCAGGTCACCCTGGACTAGAGTGAGACCCTACCACAAAAATTTAAAAAAAAATTAAATTTTAAAAAAAGAAAGAAAGAAATAGTAGAGCAAAACAGCTTGAGTGCTAGAAAGCTGGCTCAGTGGGGAAGACTGCATCTGCACAGGGATGAGGTCCTCAGGGGGCCTGGAACCACTGCAGATGGAATTTCAGATCCTCTGCAAACAGTGGGTGTGGCCACACCCACCTGTAACTGCAGTCCTGCAAAGGGAAGCAGAGACCAGGGAAGGGCCCTGGCTCCTGAAAAATGCCCAGCTCCTGGTATCAGTGAGAGATTCCAGCTCAAACTTAGAGCAAGCAGAAGAGCCATGGAGAGGGACATCTAATCTTCTGGACACTTCTGGCAAGCACATAGGACCCTGCAGGGGCACCCACATCACACCACATCACACACACACAGAATAAAAAGCACCCTGAGCTCTTGGTACCTTACAGGGCTTGTAGAATGAACCACATAAGGATGAGCAGGGCAAGGGAGGTTGGATGAAGGGCATGAGGATAATATTGAATATTTATGCAAGCAGCACAGTGAGTGGTAATCTCTGAAGCCTCAGGATTAAGCTGAGGAAGAAACTTGTTGCCTGTCATGTCTACTTTTAGCATCTGGGAAGAGGTTGTGTTATAATAACAGACCTTCTAGAATCCAGGGCTTAATCTCAACCTAGTGGGAAGAACCCCCACCCCAGCCAGACCATGGCACCAGTAAAGAGGAGGAGTGAGGAGTGATATCAAGGGAACATCATTCTTCGAGTGAGGCTACCCCAAGGTTAAATCTTATTTACATTGCTAGCACACTTTTTGATGACGGTGGGTTACAAAAAAAAAAAAAAAAAAAAAAAAAAAACTCTTCAATCCTCAGGGGTTTTGTTTGTCTATAAAAAGATATTTGTACTATTTAGCTGATAGTTGCAAAGACTAAAGAACATAAAATACTTTATGCCAGAGAATTCCATAGAGCAGGTGCACATTTCCATTCCCTGGGGTTCTGTATTATCCAAAAGATGCTGACGGCCCTGGTAGCGCTCTTCTTCAGCTGTGTAGGAATTGAGCTTGAATTTACTATTATTCTGAGGTACTAAATTGTGTATCTCACACGCCACTCTCCTTTTCTGCATACCGTGTTTCCTCTCTCCACTTAGCCTACAGGTCTGCATTCATTCCATCCAGCCAGGAGCCAGCAGCCCTTGGCAGTTCTATAACCTCCTCCTACTCTGAGGGAGAGCTGTATTTTTATTTTTTATTTTTTTCCTACCCTCCTCTCCTCTCCACAGGCCTCTGGTACAAATCCTTCTTGCTGAAGTTCTTCATAAAGCAATGGCCCAGATTAAGTCATTGAAGTGAATCTTCTTTTTAATTATGTTATTCACAGAAACATTAAGCTCTTTTCAGAGTGCAGCCTGGCTCATTCTTTGAAAAGATGTGATAGCCTGGGTTATGTGAAAAGGCCCCAAATGAGGCAGATTATAAATGGCTTGATCTGCTTCCTTTACCACTGGGAGATTGGGCCTGGAGCTGGTCTGCAAAAGGCACCCTGAATATGGTGATAGGTGTTATCCTGGGCTTTTACTTCCACTTCTCCATTCACATAAAATACCTTTAATTCACCAGCAATTTCAGTGTGTGGATGAGGAGGAAGGGGAATATGAACAGGGCAGAGGAAGAGAGAATGAGCAAGGGACAGGAGGGAGCAAGGGTTAGAAAGGGAAGAAAGAGAGGAAGAGAGAAAGAGATAAAGCTAGAGAGATTGAAATTCAAGCAAATCCACAGGCAGATTAAAATTAAAACCACGTCTTGTTGAAGTGGATTCTGAAGTTAGTTTTCAGTTTCAAAGGATGCTCAACTTTGGACATGACCTTGAAAATAGTTAGTTCGATTTCTTTGTTTTACAACTGAAGGAAATAAAAGGCTTAAGATCACCAAAAGCTTGGAGTTGAACAGCATCAGGGTACTCCAGGTCAGTGTGATTTCCATTTTAATGTAGGCAGCAGTAGGTCAGTCAAGTAAGGTATAAAACACTTACTTTGTGAGTCCTATTAAAAAAAAAAAGCTTCATTTTACAATAAAGATGTTTTCACCAGAAACCGGAATTCCCAAATCCAAAGCTGACACCCACCTCTTCTTCCCTGAGGAGAGTGCAGTAGAGCCCAGGAGAAGAAGACGATGCATATAAGGATCATAGATGATAATGTAATGAAACAATCTCTCACCTGGCCAAGCAGAATGAGGCTCTGAGATAAGCCTAAGCGTTGCCCTAGCATTGAGTCCTCTTCTGAACAGAAAAGAGCACGCTAGAGGAGCATGCCAGGGTGGTGTGAAAACACGGGAGACCAAGGAATGTGAATCCTCAGAGAATACTTCATTACAGATTCAGAGAAGAAAGAAAAAAACAAAAAAGGAAAAGAAGAAAGCGGCAGGTGGAGCAGAAGAGACGGCCACCAGGAAGTGTTCACCACTGACCCTCAGCATACCCTCCAAGCCAACTAAGCAGAGGAGAGCCAACTGTCACCGGCTTTAAGAGCAATGGACGGTCAAGTCAGTGGCTCTCCAGTTCCTCATCTTGGCACTTGCAAAGAACTGAGACACGCAGACACAGCGAAAGGGCAAGTTAAGCCAATTTATTTTAGGAAAAAAGAAAAAAGAATGAAAGCAGAAAACCCTCAAGTTGGGCGAAGTCCTGAGCAGGTAATCCATATGGTGACTTGGATCAGTTTTCACATAACCTTGGGGATGTAAATTAGGTGTCAAGTTACAATAAGCTCTACTGGTTCAGTTTAAATGTATATAGTGGAACTTGATTGGTCGGTGGTCAGGGACAAGAGCACAGATTCAGAACTTGCCTGCCTTCAAAAATAAATAAATAAATAAAAGCCACAAAAATTTTCCTGATCACCATCTTCATGAGTAAAATTTAGCTTTTTTGATGTTCTTGTCTCACCAGGGCAGGTTGAAATCTATGTTCTCTGGGGCCTGTGTATTGTGAACTGAAATTGCCAGAAAGTGCTAATTCTACCTCAGATAATGCTGAATGGACTGATAAAACTCCTGTGATCACAGAGAGAAGGAATATTGCAAGTCAGAGCCAAGTTCCCTTGGGCTACCTTTAGCCCCTTAATAGTCATTTACTGCCCACCTTTATGTCTGACCTAACATCCTGGTGACTATCAGTTGATCAGGTGTGATCTTTTTGGAATGCAAGAACAGACCCTGCTTCCACCAAACAAAGGGCTAAGAATGTCATCAGATAGCATCTGAAGCCTGAGGTGGAGATTCCGCCCCCCCCCACACACACTTTGCTGTAACCCACCTACTTGATGGTCAGCCAATGTATTTGAAAAGTGCCTTGATTTATTGATTTTGTTCTGTAACTATAAAACCTTCATGAAATTGTTAACACGTTGGAACATGGAATTGGGGGTTACCTAAATCTGTGTTCCCTGGACCATGGTCACTCATATTTGGCTCCAGAATAAACTCCTATGCCCTTTGAGGAGAGAGCTGCGTTTTCTGCTTCGACTGTACCTAACTAACTGCATACAGAAATAAGGGCTGCTTTTCTCCTAACCCCTATCACAATCTATGTGCTCTTCCTAGTATGATGATTATGTGTCTCTGAGACCAGACCTAAAAAGAACAGGACGTGTTAGGAGGAGAAGCAGTCCTCAAAGGACAGAACAGCTCTCTTCCTGGCCATGGTGCTGAGTAACAACAAGTGACATGGAGGGGACAAACGTGTTTCAAAAGGGTCATGCGTCCTCTCTGGTACAGTCACCTGGAACACATTCACGTAAAGCAGTAACATAACCAAGTGCCATACTAGTCACACATGTACACACACTGGGACTTGAACAAAACATACATTTTGTGATTTAAGCAAATGGCAAGGTTCTCCCTTCAATGCTTCACGAATTTGCCTTGAATCACATTAACCTATCGGTTGATGGATTTGGCCCAGGCAAAATGAAATCTGATTTCTAAAACCTCTTGAAAGAACAAGTTCTTCAATAACCCTCAGATATATGCTTCTCCTCTACAACTGGGCAGACCTCAAGGGGTCCATTTAAGTAGACCAGTGGGAAGACCTCAGTTCCCCGGGGTCCTGGGATGAAATGTAGTAGATTCCTCTGAACTGAAAAGAAAGGAAAGAGGCTATGAGGAGTCATGCAATCATCTGGGAGAGATGAAACTTGAAGGTCACACAACCATTCTACAAGGTTATGTTAATTAGAAACTAAAATATTCCTTCATGGGAGGGTTGGAATTTCCAAGACTCAGGAAGTCAGCAAGTCTGGGAAAGGGTGCAGGCCCCACTATAACACTACATGGAGGAAACACCTTCTTGGAGAAGAGACTCTCCAAGCTGCATGCAGGTTGTGCAGTGTGCCCCAGAGATGCAGCTTGCATGAGTCGATTCCTATGTTGAGGTGGGCTTTCTGGGGGGCGGGGGGCAGCTGCCTGTGAGTCGAAGCAGCTATGGGGAAGTGATCCTCCAGGATGGGATGAGACTTTTCATGGTGCTGCTGGGTTTGACTCATACATTGCTCCTGTAAGGTACCCCTTAACCTGCTCTATAAGTAACCCCAATAAACCTATTGGTTCACTAGAACTGGCTTTGGTGTAATGATCCTTTAGTCTGTCATTTTTGTTTGTTTGTTTGTTTGTTTTTTTCCAGGTAGGGTCTCACTCTAACCCAGGATGACCTGGAATTCACTCTGTATTCTCAGGGTGGGCTTGAACTCACGGTGATACAGCTACCTCAGCCTCCCAAGTGCTGGTCTGTCGTTTTTGCCCTATCTGGGGAGAAGACTTGTCATAGGTCAGCATTATGTATTGTGGCCTCCGAAAGGAAGAGTGAAAGCACAGACAGGTTCCATTGTTCAAATCACCCACATTAGGACCTGCTGCAAATATCTGTATCTGTTTTGTCCAGAAGCAGAAAAACAAATTAATGGACAACTGTCACAGCTCTGACCTTTAGTTTATGAGCTTGTTACTACCCTCGTAAACAACTCTCCTTTACAACGATGCAGACTTCTGCTTCCATTTCAAATCAAAGCTGTCCAAACAAAACACATGTTAAATGAGTACATTCAGGAGCAAAGAAAACACGCGGCTCCCCAGCAGTCATCGAACACACTTTCCTGTGTCCCCCAAACTCCAGTGCCAATGTTTGGAAGACATCTGCTAGCTCTGTAATGGTGCATTCAGAAAAGAAAAAAAAAGAGTGCTCCAGCAACCTCTAATCAGAAATGTTGAATCAAAATCAAATCATTTCTCCTCTGTGTATAGCACAGGCGTGAGGGGATGGATCCACCTGCCTGCAGAGCCACACCAGCTTGAAGTGAGCTGTGGAGGAGAGTGAAGGGTGTGCTTCAGACAGAGCCCGCCAGCAGCATCTGCTGAGGCGGCCTGTGTGCTGGAAGATGCGTAGCACACTGTCCTGAGCTAGGGGCGAGTGTCCCAGGTGGGGGTTCAGTGTGCCCTGAACCATCTTTCCTTCTCCTGGTCTTTCTCACAAAACTCTTAATTTTTCTAGAGAGAATTTTTTAAATGTTTATTTAACGTGGGGCTTAATTTATCCTCTTTCTCCTAAAGGACAGCTTAGAAGGTGCAACTTCCAACTGCAAAGGACACCCCTCGATTCCAAGACAGGTCTAGAGGTTATTTTTGTCAGATAATTTACCAATGTAAGGACTTTCAGTATCCATTAGGCTGTGTAAAAACAGCTGAGCCTTTGTTGTGGACTTCGTGAATGAGTCAATCACCTTACTTTGCCATAAGAAACTGAACTTCAGATAGCTCTCTGGGGCATCCCTCTGAGTTTGAATATCATCACCTGGCTTTGGAGAAGGCATGGGAAGTCCATTCTTTTGAAAAGGTGAAGACAGTATGACCTTCAGAATTCAAGTGCCTTCCTTCATCCAGTCAATACATATCAGAGTCATAACCAACTCAAAATAGTGCAAATAAAATTCTAACCCTTATTTCTACTGCCGCATTGTTACCTGACCTTCCTGAAATGCCACACCACATGCCATGGCCTCTAGAAGTCAGGATTCAAGCAAGAGCAATGGTTTCTAGACACTTATGTCTTCCCAAAGACCCTTTATTAAAAAGAAAATGTTCCTCCAAGGACTCTACCGTTCCCATCTTGATATGGATAGCTACTTCTTACCTCACCTCTCCTCTGCTCTCTCTGCTTATGATTGGACTCCAGTCCCTTATAGCACACAGGAAAGATGGTAACTTCTTAAGTTAATGCATATCTATGAGCTGTCAGGTGTTGTTTACATGCCCCTTCAGAGTTGCTATGCCAGCATTTTGGCAGCAGTCTTCCAAAGATATAACAGCATAATGAGCAGCTCACAAATTTCTCTCAATCCATGAGTCCTCTGAATTCCAGGGCCACCCAGTCCTCAGTCAGAGTCTCTAGGAGCAGATCACTGTCTTTGTTAAGTAACAGGTTTGTTTATATCAAATTCACCCACTGCACAACTTGCCCACATTGAAGTACAGGTCAGTGTCATTATTTACGGAATTGTGTCACTTCTACAATCTGGTTTTAGAACTTTTTCTTCTCCCCACCCCCATGAGAAGTCACTCTCCATTTGCCCCCTCCTTTCAGCCCTTGACAACCACTGATTAGCTTTGTGCCTTTATGGATTTTTCTAATTCATGATAATGCACATAAATGGGCATATATTGTATGTAGCCCTTTGTGTCTCATTTCTTTCATTTAGCAAGATGATTTCAAAGCTCAAATGTGCTGTGTTGCTTATAAATATTTTCATTCCTTTTTGTTGCATGATATTCCATTGTCGAGATATGCCACACTTGGTGTATCCATTGGTCAGTAAATGGTTTTGGTGTATCGTAAGATTGGCCTTATAAGATGACTTGAGAAATAATTCTTACTTGTGATGAATAGAAAAATGCCCCTTCCCAAAGATATATTTAACTCCAAATACCAGGTCCTTCTGTATGGGGCTTTATGTGGGGATCATTAGTGACCCCCACGCCAACAGAAATGCTTCCCAGTATAACTTTACATGGAAAAGGATCTCACTTATTTCAAGTTAAGACCTTGAAACAAGATCATCCCAGATCACCTGAGATACAGAGTAGATCTAAAAGCAGTTAATAGAAAGGACAGGGAGATCTGAGACACGGATGCAGAGGGAATAACATGTAAAGGCAGAGACAGACATTGGAGGCCTGTTGCCATGAGCAACAGAAACTGGAAAAGACAAGACAGGATTCCCCCATGCAGCCTTCACCAGCACACGGTGTACCTGACACCTTGATATTTTACTTCTGGCTCCTAGGAAGCATGAAAGTACATTGAACTAAACCATCAGAAATGTGGTAGTTCATTGTTGAAGCACTGATGGATTAAAACTTCCATTCTTTGGAAAGATGTAGTGTTGGACAGGATGTACCTTAATGCCATCTGGATATGAGTTTATCTTCATGAGGATTTTTCGTGTGCTGATTCAATATCTCTATATGTCATAACCCTATTCAGAGATCCCGTTTCTTCTTAGTTACTTTCAGCTGCTTGTATCATTCTAGGAATGTATTCAATCTAAGTTATTTAAATGTTGGGACACAATTTTAGCCACCATTTAAACTGCTCATCTCATCAACACCTGACTGTAACCCTCAGACCTCCCATTAGGACCCACTTCTGAAATGTACCATCATTACCCAATAGCATCACCGTGGAAGCCAAGTCTTTAATACGCAGATCTTTGTAGAACATTCCAGATCCAAATTTGGTCTCTAGGGAGGCTATTGAGATAGGATGGGAATTTTAAGAGGTAGGATCTAATGGAAGGTTTTTATAGCACTAAAAGGCATGTCCTTGAAAGGAATTGTGGAACCCTAGCCTCTTCCTACCTCTCTCTTTGTTACAAGGCTCATGATGAAGTGAGAAGTTTTATGTTCTCACTATAAATTGCTGCTGCCCTGTAGCACAAAAAGCAATGGGGCAAACCAATAATTATCTGAAGATCCCAAAACAATGAGCCAAAAGAAACCTTTTCATAATCTGATCATCTCTAGTATTTTGTTATTGAGACAGCATGATGGCTTATATATTCCCAATGATTTCTTCTTTGACCTACTAATCACTTAAGTAGTTTGCTTATATTTCATGTTTGCAAAATTTTATAAATTACTTTCACCTATGGAGCCCTAGTTCTATTCTTTTCTGTTTACCCACTATACTTTACATGGTGTCAACACCTTGAGGTTCAGCTTTCTTATGAATACAATCCTTATAAAATTATAAATTTTAAAGAACAAAATGGTGCTGACATTTTTGGCAAAAGTGAAGAAATTTGATCAGTTTATTTGCAAAGCAAAAACGACTTGTAAAGCCAGAACCATGTGCCTATAATCTCAACACTGGAGATAAGTAGGCAGAAGAATCACGAGTTCATGGTCATCCTCAGCTACATTCTGTTTCAAGCCAGCCTGCCCTGTCTCAAAAACAAAGGCTTTTAAACATTGTTTTCACTGCAAATTGTTACATGAATAATATACAATTATTCAAAGAAAATAAACTTAATTTCTCTTTTTTAATGTCAAAACTGAAAGGGACTTTATGCCCAGATATTTTATTACCAAAATATTTTTGTGCTGTGTGTTCTTGATGCATTCTTAAAATCATTTTCACACACTTTTCTAATCACTGTAATTTGCTTCTAAAATGATATTTCTTAGAACTATTTACTTTATTTTTTTTTGAGATAAGGTTTCATTCTAGCCCAGGCTGTCCTGACACTCACTCTGTAGTCCCAGGCTGGCCTCCAACTCTCCAACTACCTCTGCTTTCCTAGTGCTGGGATTAAAGGCATATGCCACCACTCCTAGCAGAACTATTTACTTTTTAAAAATAATTGTGACATAGTCATATCTTGATTCCTCCAGAATCTCTTAGTGCACTTGTCTTTATATATGTCAGTTTCCAAATGAAGTCATTAAAATGTTAAGATTTTTGTGCAGAAATTAATTTTTTGGTTCTCTTAAATTTCTTCTCTTTTCTTTTTGGTGTCATTCAACCCAGGGTGGCCTTTGTCTTGATAAGCAGTCAAAGATGACCTTGAACTTCTGAACCTTGATCTTCCTTCTTCCACCTCTCATATGCTAATATTATAGCTGTGTGCCACCACTCTAGGCTGGTTTTTCTAAAAACTGTTTTCTTTTTTACTTTTTAAAATAAATAAAATAGGAATAATTAAGTTAATAATAATTAAGTTAGCATCTACAAATTTTAGATAAAAATAATCTGAAAATTGAAAGATAATTCAAATTTCCTAGTTTAATTATAAGTAAAGCATATTATGACAAAATATGTTTCAACAAATGTGAATTTTACTTTTGCAATTTAAAATAAAAAGCATACTTGCATTCAACACTGGAGAAATACTCATCTATAACAAAATTTGTTTTTAGGTTAAATACTCTTATCAGTCAAGGACAATCATAATGTGTCTAATATAAAAATATTAAAGGCTCTGAGGATTATTAATGATCTCTGTATTCATCATAGCCTCTTACTCCCCCAACAATAATTAATAGCAACTTCAAAAACCACAAAAGCACTCCCTTTCCTCTGTTCTCATAATTACAATTTTGACACTAAGTCAGCCAGGCTGCAGAGTCCTGTCATACACAGGTACATGCTGCCTTCCCAAGACAGCCATGTAATTAGATTCCACAAAAGACTGGGTATTATGAAAAAATCATGGGAGGAAGGACATATATTATCCTTGTTGGAGAAGACTCACTGATTCCTGGATAAGTGATTTCAGACCCAGACAGCATTGTCTATTCTCCAACTCTGGAAAGCTCAATAATAGCTACATTATGAGGAACCAAGAGCTGAAATTCTGGGAACCTCCAGAAGCAAAGAGTATACAGAATGAAGAAGCAAGAAAATAACTAACTCCAAATTTTCAGAACAAGTGATAAACTTTAAGAAGTAAACAATTTCCACCTGTAGTGGTTCAAATGCAACTTCCCACATTGGCTCAGGTACTTGAGTATTTTTATTTCATTTTTTTAATTAGTTTCGGTTTGGTTCAATTTTTGAGGCAAGTTCTATATGGCTCAGAATAGCCATGAACTCATGATCCTCCTGCCTCACAGCCTCTTGAATACTAGGGCTACTGGCATGAGCCATAGCACCCAGCTTTTTAGATCTTCTTGATAAAATATTGCTACAGAATACTTTGCTGTATTCATGAGTATTTCCCTCTCTAACTCCCACTTTACTTAGCATTAATACTGCCATTGATGCGGTCTTAGAGTGTTTATACAGTATGTATTTATCTCCTTACATTCAGTGTGTTCATGTTTCTTTACATTTTAAGTATGACTGGTTATGCTCAGAGTTTTCCCTTATTTGAAGGATTCAGTCATTTGAGATTTGAATGAGATGGTTCATGCTTGTATATCCATCTCTGGTAGCTGTGTTTCAACTTGGCTAGTCCAAAGCAGAACCCAGATCATTGGTCAGGTTGGAGGCTGATTAATACTCTTAAGAGTTTTTGGATTATAAGTCTTCATCAAATTTGAAAAGGTTTTGGCCAATGTACTTGTCTTGTCTATTAGATTTCAAGATACTGTTTCCCACACATCATCAAAGATGCATTCCTTGATTTTTTAAAAATCTTATTTCTCTCCCTTCTTCATTTTTTTGATAATGCTTATTGCCACATCTTAAGTATGTGCTTTTTTCTGCCACAGTCTCCTATCTGTAATTATGCCATCTGGTGTATTTTCAAATAGGTCCTGAGTACTCTTGCTCTCTAAGGCGAGTTTAGAGCAATGATGAAGGCATGGCCATCTGGAGATTTGACTTGTGTTTTCAATGTGATTTCTCTATTCTGCCTAGTAAAAATCTGATTTCCAACTGTGTATAAGCTGTGGGAATAGGGAAGCTCATGACACCGGGCTGACTGTTCCTACCTTAGCACTTATCTCTACTCAGCATGTGGAAGGCGGTAGAAATCTATGCAATGCCTGAGCACCTTTCAAAGACCTTGAAATTCTATTTATTTTTTAATTGCATGTGGGTATGTTTATGTGTGATGTGGGGTGTGTGTGTGTGTACTGTGTTATTTGTGGCTTATTCACAACAACATAACCTTCCCGCACCCCACACACTTGTCTGCACACTCATCTGCAGTGGCTGGAGCAGAGTGTCAACTGTCCCACTCCCTTGTGCTTCAGCTTATTCTTATTTTGAGCCAGAGTCTCTTAATTATATAGGAGCTTGCTTTTTTTCATGAGTCTGGATGATTCCCTGTTGTCTGCTTGCCTTTGTAGGACTGGCCTACAGACGCAAGTAGCCATGCCCAGCTGTTTTAAATTGGTTCTACAGATCCAAACTTGGGTGGTTTCAGGACTCCTGGGTCTCTCATGCTTGCACAGGAGGTGCACCTAGTTGCTGAGCCATCTCTGAAGCCCTGAACTCCCATTTCTGTCTGCAACTGAGCAAGACAACTGGCTTCCCTCTATGTGCTCAGTCATTTCATTCCAGAAGAAACTTGGGACAGTGAAATGGCAGGGCTCATCCTTCTGTTTCATGTCATTCCTCAATATCTCAACTGACATTTGTCTGAGGTGTTGGTAAGAGTAGGCACTGTCCTGGTTCTTCCTTGCTTTTACAAGTCCTTTTACTCCATCAGGACCTACAGGGGAACTCAACAACTTTCAACACCTGAACTTCTTCACCTCAAGGATGACAGGAGCACAGCATCTATGACCTATTGTGTTCACAGTACCTCATGATTACCTCATCAAGTGGCACTACAAATCTGACTCAAAGAGCTCCATAGGTGTTCATTCTGTGATATTTTACCCAAAAAGAGAAAGATCTTCTTTTCCTTCTTGCAACATCCACTGCCAAACTTTGAACCAGATGTTCCACATACTGGTATTACCTATTCTGTGCATTTTATTACCAAATCAAAAAGATAAACAGTGCCTTTGCCACACACATCAATTCTAAACACTTGCAGTTCTGCTAAAATTGCATAGGCACTAGAATACCTGACCAAAAAAAAACCTCTCTTTTTTTACTGCAGGTGAAAAGCTATTTGGATTTCTGCTATTTTTCATTGCCCAGGAAACATTTTTTGAAAAATCAAAAGTAGGTTGTTATCACATGAATACAGCCAAATATCTGTACCTGGGAAGATGGCTCAGTGGGGAAGAGCACTTGTGGGGCAGGCATAAGGAGCTGAGTTTGGTACTCAGCACCGATGTAAAAAAGCTGAGCATGGGAACTCACACCTATCACTCCAGGCAGAGACAAAAAGATCACTGGGAATTGCTGGTCAGCTAGTGTCACTGAAAAGCAGTGAGCTCTAGTTTCAATGAGAAACTCTTTCTCAAGGAAATCAGACAGAAGAGCAATAAGAAAAGACACGTGACATGCTCTTCTAGCCACTCTAGTTTCTGCATGCATGTTGTATGGGGTGCACGCATCCACACACAACTGCACATACAAACATCTCTCTTTCACACACACACACTGAAAAATCCAAGAACTAGGATGGATTCAAGGTTATGCGACCTTTTTAATTCAATTCACTGAAATGTGACAAGCAGTATGTCATTCATGATCTATCAACCTAGTGTTTGCTACCTTTGATAACCCCATCATGACACTAGCCGGGCATAGGCCACAGTGTGCTTGAGAATTCACCTGATCTTCACTTTGACAAGAAGGACATCTAGAAAATATAAGGCTGAAAGGCAACTCCACTGTGCACTTTCAGAAGGTAGACAGATGGGTCAAAGTTACTGGATCCTGGATAGAATTCTTAAAGAAGGCAATGGGTTAAAAAAATGAATGGTTCTAATAACTAATGACAATTTTAAAATAAGAATGGGTATGAACCAAAATATGTAAAAACAAAGCAAAGCATAAATAGAACCACACACATATCTTTGCAGCATGCTAGTGAATAAGAAGACAATATCAAACGCCATCAATTTCACCATATGTGAGAACTGATTGAAAAATTGACAGAATCTAGAATCACCTATGAGACAAATCTCTGGACATTTCTATAAGTTTCTAAATTCAGATAACTGCAATGAGAAAACTCACTCTACCTCCAGGGAGCACCGCTCCATTCAGTCATAGTTTAAACTCAAGCAATGATTTTATAACACTTGAAGCCAGAATTTACAAATTCACATGGCATATCAATGGCTGAAAAATATGCAAATAGAACCAACCTAAGTTTCACTACATTTTCAATCAGTGGCTGAATGACCTGAAGATGAAGAGAGTCAACTGTACGTGACTATTGAATGACTAAATATAAAATTAATTTCTAAAGCAGAATTTATAATACTATACACCGCACATGAAACTTTAACAACATTGAAAACAACACTACCCACAAATAGTTTTAAATGGGCTGGAAAAAAAAAAGGTGCTGAAAATTCCTGGTGGTGACTGTCCCTGGGAGGTGGATGATGACAATGAGTTTGACGGAAAAAAAAAAAAAGCACCACTTCAACCTTATCTCTAAAACTCATTTTTTCTACTGCTTAATAAAAAATCAGAATCCATATGGCAAAAATTTTACTTTTAAATTCAATGCATTGTTTTTTATATATTTAAATTAAAAGCAACTTAAGCCAGAAAATTATTACTTTTCAGTATTTATTTGAGATTGGGCTAATCAAAATTTCAGAAGTTGAAAGTAGTAGATAATGTGCTTCTCAGGCTAATAAATTCTTTTCAATAAATAAAACATTCTTCTGATATTAGTTCATTCTTTCCAATTAACAAAAATAGTGAGCAGAGGGCTTTGCAGAGATGAGCATGGTCCCATTGTTTTGGTGGCAGCCTGGCAGTTAAAAAAGTGGGCACACTGAAAAAATAAAAATAAATAAAAATGGGCACACGGGGCTGGGGAGATGGCTCATCAGTTAAAAGGCATTTGCATCCAAAGTGTGCTGGCCCAGATTTCATTCCCCAACCCCCACATGAACCCAGATGCAAATGTGACACATACATCTGGAGTTTGTTTGCAGGGGCAAGAGACCCTGGTGTGCCCATAGTGTCTCTCTCAGAAACAAATAAAAAATATATTTGAGAAAAATAGGCACACTTCCAGGCATGGTGGCACATGCCAGCACTCGGGAGGCTGTGGTAAGAGGATCGTTGTGAGTTTGAGGCCAGCCAGAGACTACACAGTGAATTTACAGGTCAACCTGGGCTAAAGTCAGACCCTACCTCAAAAAAAAAAAGTAGTTCCTGAGGTGGTGGCAGGTGCAGAGGGAGGTCCACCCGGGGCTCTAGGGGATGAGATAAGAAGCTGCAGAAGGGATACAGCGCTGGTGCTGACAGCCTCACGGAGAATGTGTCAGGCAACGTTGTGGTGCTTACCTCTGCGTCTCTGCAGAGATGAGGCCAAGTTCAAAGTCCACTCTGATACGCAGTCAGCTCTCAGCCGCTGACCCCCAGTCAAGCCAAGCTCTGGAGCTCTGCACCTTCGGATTGGCCAGGTCTAAGGAATGACGTGCACCATGCCTCGCCAAAGTCAGTGCCACGAACCTGTAGTTGAAAGATTACCAATAAATACAACTAACCTGCTTCTTTGGCTTCTGTACAATTGCTTGCTTTACCTAGACATAAGGACAGCCATTTTATGAAGGAAAAGCATGTTATACGTGACTTTCTGCCGTACGTGACTTTCTGCAACTAGCCGCCCGGGCCCAGATAAGGAACTAGTTAACTGAAATGCTGACCTTTGCCTTAGAAATCTGTGCTTGTTTGCCCACCTGTGCTTGTTTGCCCAACCCCTGTTTGCTCAACCGTAACCCCCTTACTCAATTTCTGGAAAGCCTCCGCTCAGAGACAATTGAACAATGCCTAACCGCAGGGGCCCTAGCTCCCTGCCTGGGGTCACGATCCCTGAGCCGAGGCGACACCCTGACGACATCTGAAGAATCCCTGAGCTGAAACATGTTTGAGATATTTCTGCATGTTTTATGATCTTTCCCGTTAAAACCCCTACCTCCCGGCTGCTCGGGGCTCTTCACCTCTCCTGCGTGAGGACTTCGTGTCGAGCCCCGGTGCACCGGTACAATAAACCTCTTGCGTCTTGCATTGAGAGCTCTCCGTGTGAGTGTCTTTGGGTCTAGTAGACAATCCCGCTTGGGGACCCTCCGGGGGCTCCCCACATAGTCAAACATATTATTCTCAGTAAAAGAAAACTGAAGGAGACGCAGCTTTGCAATTTGTATTGATCAATAGATAAAATACACATACAACATGAAATGAATCAGCAAAGGCGAATACTTCCCCAACATACCAACCCCTGATACTGCAGTTAATTTATCTACCCTAACAGGAAAAAAAAAAAGTGCATGGTTCCACCAGGCTTTTTAAGACCCTGAGTTTAGCTTCACAACCCAATCACTAGGATCCAGAATCCCATGGACCTAATTTCCAGGTAAGTCTAACTAACTTCAAACCTGGGCCAGTGAGTGAGAATAAATAAATAAATAAATAAATAAATAAATATAAAAATAAAAATAATTACTATGTTCATGCTTCTTCCAAATGTTAGATTTTTAAAGTTGTATAATGCAATTGTCCCTACATTTCTTAGTGAAAGACCCAGAAACTAAACTGACGCCATGAAGGGATTCAGTAGGGCTCTGCCCTGGCTAGGCTTAAGTTTCAGGTTCCCGCTTAAGCAGAAGGCAACTGCCCTGACCTGTGGTCAGGAAAGATATTCGCCCAAGGGCCTAAGTCACCCCTAGACATGCCCAGGACATGCCTGAGACCTGTCCCTTCTGCCTTTCTGCCCCAGCCAAGCGAAAGCATACAAATGTTACCACTGCTTGCTTAGCCAATCACAATGGAGATTATTATCTCTTCTGCCTGGAGTTCCCCTAGCTCCTGCCCCCAACTTTGCCTTGGCCAAAATCCCAAGCCAATCAGAAGAGTACAAGTGCAGTTACTGTTTAAATCAACCAATCATGTACCCATCCCCTTCTTCTATGTTCAAATCCCTATAAAAACTCTACCCTCCCACTACTCGAGGCTCTTGTATGGATCCACTGCATTGGTGAAGTCAAGAGACCTACCTTAAGCCTGAAATAAAGCTCCTTGCCCTTGCATACGTGTTTGGTTCTCCTTGGTGGTCACTGGGGGTGCCGAGAACTGGGCATAACACTTAGTATTATAGCTTCACACTGCAAAGCCACCTACATGGCTCCTCAGAAAGGTCGTATACCTTACATAATTCAGCAAAAGAATTGCACAACACTGATGAGAATGGGAACATTATGTTAAGTAAAATAAGTCAGGCATAGAATGAAAAATGTTGCATGTTCTCACTCACCTATGGAAACGAAAATAATTTGTTTCCATAGGAGTAGAGAGTGAAATAGTGGTCAGTGGAGGCTGGGTCAGTGGAATGGGGAAAGAGGAAGTGGAAGGAGGTTGGATGAACAGTACAGAAACACAGATAGGAGAATGGACCTCTTGTTCTACAGCATAGTAAAGAGACTATGCAATTGCTTTGTATTTTGTCAAGAACCAATACAGCCAAAGGAACGGAAGGAGTGATGTGGGATGCCGTCTTCCAGACACAATGGGGTGGCTGCGTTCGTGACCTCACAGAGGCCGTCATTTACCTGCACAATATTGTCCCATCAACATGGTCTCCAGATGATGGAGCAGGGCAAAAAATAAAAATAAAAATAACATCAGAAAATAAGACTACTTGGACAGAAAAAGGGGTTCAGAGGAATTATTTTAAAAGAACTAGGAGAGAAGAATTCAAAGGTTCCCAACATAGATAAATTTTTAAGGAGATGAAAATGCTAATTATTCAGATTTAATCATTATGCATTATATCCACTTGCCAAGTTTTTACAGTGTGCCCTATAAATATATATGATTATTGTGCTGACTGAAAAAGGATATAAGTAGCATAATTCTGGGACGGGGACAATAGAACATTCCCAAGAGCACTGTCGGTTCCGAGTTCCCTTGCAGGACGTCTGTGCCTACCCTAAGACAACCATCCTAGCATTGACACGTCCTTGCAGTGAGATTGACTTGGAATATTTGATAAATGTCCACAAAATGCCACAAACCAAGGTAAGAAACCTCCAGCAGCCTAATTAATCATGATGAAGCACATAAGAGTTGACAGGTTTACACTGGACTCAAATGTACAGTGGCTCCCTAAGCTATGGGTTCCTCATTAGTTTCTCTTGCCCTTCACCTGAAGGAGAAGCTAAGCAGTCCGTTCTCCACTGAAATGTGTAATGCTGGAAAACATTGCAATTCCCAGACAGAGGGTTGCCCAAGACACGGACCATGGTGATTGCAGTTATTTGAATCACATTATTTCATGACTATAGATGTGTATGGGTCCAAGGGCTCATTTATACACCCCACTGCTCTCTGAACAGTATTTGGTACATTCAGGGTGACGACTGAGGCAGAAAGTGAAGGCAGCCTAGAGAGCTATTTCATTCCCCCATGGGCTGAGCGGCATGTATGTGTCTGGGCTAATGAAATGACTACAAGCATATGGAAATCCATGGGCAGATTTGTGTGAAAGTGAGTCAAAATGTGTTTTTTTATCTGAACAAATTTTGTGTGCACAAATTTAATTTAAAAGTTTTTGGAAACCCACTTGGTTGTCTAACAATTTATTTGACTCTGCTTCATGCACCATTCTATGCAGAATTTTCTCCCTAGAGGCTAGCAGGAAGCCATGACCCAGGGCCAATCCTTTAGACAATACACAGTTTGGAAGATTTACAGCAATCAATGAGTGCTATTATCGTAACAAATTTGTTGCTCTAAAATGGGTAAAAATAAGTAAAGTTCTCTCTCAAAGTTCCTTCCGTCTATTGAGAACAGCGGACATCAATCAAATAACCTCATGAAACGTAATAGAATTATGATAAAGAATATGTAAGAAATTACCGACAGCTATGAGAGCCTTAGGAAGACATCTTTCCTTGGCCAACAAGGAAAAGTCTCCTATAAGTAAGTAACTTTTGATTTGAGATCTAGAAAATAGGTTGGGGTAAATAAGGCAGAAGCAAGCATGCAAAAATATATGCAGAAGTCCAGAGACATAAGAGCAGGTGCGTGCGAAGACCCAAGGAAGGCCCTGAGTTCAGCCCCGGGTGTTTGAAATGGGGATGAGCGCAGCATCAGAAGGCAGCTGCATCTCGTGTTCTCTTCCGGTACCCTGAGGCCAGTTGCCCTAGAAGCCACGCTAACATACATAACACCACCTGGCCCTTTGGCAACTGTGAATCTGCAGAGCACCAGAAACACCATGGAAAACGTTTATGCCTTTGGTCAGCTTTGTGTGTGTAGACTGAGTGCACATAGTGAGTTCCCAGAGGTCTTCGCTCTCACGAGTCCCCAGGTTCCTCACCTTCACGGGGTCGCAGGTGCACACACAAGGCTTCGCTCAGGACTACATCCAGCATGCAAGTGACAGGACCTCGTGGGCAGAACTGGTTTGGAAGGATGCCTCCTCACACATCTACAGACTAGCAAAAATCGGTCTCTAAATCAGATAATTTTCACTGTAGGACTCTGACACATTTGTGCTGGCGAAAATCCCTAAGCAGACAGAATGGAACACCATGACATAAACAATATTATTCCTATTAAACTGCAATTGAAGAACTAACTGCTGAGGGTCTTGTTTTGATGGTGGAGAAGTGGAGAAATACTGTTGTTGCTACCATCCCCAGAAGCAGGTCCTCTCCTCTCCTCTCCTCTCCTCTCCTCTCCTCTCCACTCCTCTCCTCTCCTCTCCTCTCCACTCCTCTCCTCTCCTCTCCACTCCTCTCCTCTCCTCTCCACTCCTCTCCTCTCCTCTCCTCTCCTCTCCTCTCCTCTCCTCTCCTCTCCTCTCCACTCCTCTCCTCTCCTCTCCACTCCTCTCCTCTCCTCTCCTCTCCTCTCCTCTCCTCTCCTCTCCTCTCCTCTCCTCTCCTCTCCTCTCCTCTCCTCTCCACTCCTCTCCTCTCCTCTCCTCTCCTCTCCTCTCCACTCCTCTCCTCTCCTCTCCCCTCCTCTCCTCTCCTCTCCACTCCTCTCCTCTCCTCTCTCTCCTCTCCTCTCCTCTCCACTCCTCTCCTCTCCTCTCCACTCCTCTCCTCTCCTCTCCACTCCTCTCCTCTCCTCTCCTCTCCACTCCTCTCCTCTCCTCTCCTCTCCACTCCTCTCCTCTCCTCTCCTCTCCACTCCTCTCCTCTGCTGCTCCATGCTGCTGCCCTCCATGCCCTCAGCCTGCTGTCTTTATGACCATGCCTTGTGTTCCTGAGGGCACAGGCCATGTTGCTCACGTCCATGGTTCCTGACATGTTGCAGGAGACTCAGAGAGTAATGGTTGGATTGACTACTATTCTGGAAGTTTTCCAGGAAGAATATCTAGAGTCTGGCTAGCAAAGTGGTCAATGGAATCCATGTGTAGAGAAATATGGGGGAAAATTTACTCTGTTGGAATTTTTGTCACATGCATATTGTGAATGTTTGGAAAGGAAAAGGTGCTTTAAGATATTGCACCTGTGTTATGGTAACAATGTAGCCATTTGAAGGAAGTTAACAGTGGGTTTTGAGATTTCATAAGAAATCAAGATCTATAACATTCAAGAGAGATGCATTTTTTTGCAGAGAAACACCAGCGCCTCTCTCATCCAAAAGTCATAACATCTTTTCCTGCCAGACCCAGAGACTGAATCTTAGTCTCTCAGTCTCCTCCTCTCCTCTCCTCTCCTCTCCTCTCCTCTCCTCTCCTCTCCTCTCCTCTCCTCTCCTCTCCTCTCCTCTCCTCTCTACTTCTCCCCTCTCTCTTTCCCCAGAACACAGAGAGTTATTATGGGTTAACTGGAGTAGAGCTGAGAGGTACAGCCTGTAGACCACAATAATGCAATGTGTCCACAGCCCATCTTGAAATGCAACCCAGTATTGATAAATCTAAGTCGTAAATGGGTCTGGATTAGGACAGAAGCCAGCAGCATGGGGATGGGATGGGGTCGAATCAAGCCTCCAGGCTGCCATCCACCCCATAGAAAAGGAGCTTCTCCCACAAAGATGCTGCAGTGGTCTGTCTGAATGGCTGCGTCTTTGCCATGGCGAATTCCTGTTTGGACCCATCAAGGCAGAATGCCGCCTCAGTCCACCAAATCCTCCTGCTGCCTTTTCTGGGAAAACAGATTCTGTCCTTAAGGGCTATCATTTCCCTGTTTCTATCATCATTTCTCAAACGATAGGTGGTAGTCTCATCAGAGGCACCATGGGGTATTAGAATGTTTTCTCTTTTAATTCCTTCATGGCCAAAGGCAGAGAAATGCTTTAGAAGAAAAATGGCTCCTACTGGAGGTCTCTGTTGTCTTTCAAAGTGGAATAACATGGCAAAATAAGGCGCCCATGAATTCTGCTGAAGGTGTGGAGGCGTCCCCTTGCAAGCCAACTCCCGTGTATTGGTTTGAATATAAAATGTCCCCGAGTAGCCTCATATATCTGTGATTGAACTTCCTATTTGATCCCCACCTAGCGGAACCTTTGGGAGGTACAGCCTTGCTGGTGGAAGTGTGCACAACGGGCAGACCTTGGGCTTTTATACTCCAGAACCTCTTACCAGTGATAGTGAGTTAACTCTTGCTGCTTCTCCAGGCTAATGTGACAAGACGGGACACCTGGCTGTCTCTTCTTGCCATGCATTCTCTGCCATGATGAACTTCCCCTCGAAACCATAAGCTGGAAATAAACCCTTTCCTACCAAAAGCTGCTTCTTGGTTGGAAGTTTTGTCCCAGCAATGAGAAGGGAACTGACGCATGTGTTCTTCAGAGGACGGAGCACCCGCTGGGAGATCCTGAACAGCTCATGGTGCTGTGAGAGCAGAGTCTCCTGGACAGGCTAAGTGCTCACTTCAGACACCCATCTACTAAGTCCCCACAGATACCAGACACTCTGCGAATTCTCATTATGGTCCTTGTACCCAAAATGTTTGTACCCATAGAAACAAAATAACTGTTTCCAATAAATGGAAAGCAATTCAAAAGAACAGATGGCTAATGTCGGAACCAGGAGACATCGCTAGAGAGTGTGTGCAAGGCCAGACTGGGTTACCCAATGACACACTGTCTTGGAATAAAAAACAAAAGTATAGCTCAGTGGTACATGGTTTGCTTAACATGCACAAGACTTTAGGTCCAATCTATAGTTCAAAAAGAAAAAGAAGAAATGGTGGGGGTGAAAGAGATGCTACAGGAGGCCAGAGCTAGGAGAAATGGCTGTGCAACATGTAAACCAGAGAAGGCTCCTGCTCCATTTCTCTATGAGTATTCCATAGGAAGGAAAGATGCTTCTGACCAGCTGTGGCCCTCACAGACCATGGAAGTGGGCATGGATGTGAGTCATGGGTCTAGGGAATAAATAAGACCCATCAGGCAAAATTTCTGCAGGAAATGTTGGGAGATAACATGGAGCAAAAAACAAAAGGGACCCAAGCTCTTCATCACTTGACAGCAAGGCAGCCCAGTGGAAAAGAACACAACTTAAACACCTGGACTTCTTTCATCCCCAGGTTAATTAAAACCCCACAAATAATATATTCCTCCTTTCTTTTTCTCCATGGTTCAACACTAGAAATCTCAAGCACATCACTTCTTTGATTTATATCACTCTGGAAGCACTTTTAACAATCCTGGGTGGGCATCACATAAAAGGCTTCATGAGCTTTAAATGTACTCAGTGATGAAAAGATGAAGTTGACTTGTTCTGACTGCACTCTGATAGATATCACGTGCTATCGAGGTCCAGTTATAGCGACCTGTCATGAATCTTTCCAGCAGGTCAGTGAAATTTATTTTCTCCTTTCAAATATAAAACTGAGACCCACAACCTTTAATCCCAGCACTCCGGAGGCTGAGGTAGGAGGATCCTGATGAGTTTGATGCTAGCCTGGGAACAGAATGAATTCCAGGTCAGCCTGGGCTATAGTGACATTCTACCTCCAAAGTACAAAAGAATTTTGTGTCCCAGTAGTAATAATTATATAATTAGTGGGCATTGTGTATGTAGATCACAGGACCACAGGTCAGTGTAGACCTAAAACTCATTCTTCACGCCCTGAAGCCTTCTAATTACAACCACCTTCATGTGGATGAGTCTTGTGCCTACAACACAAAGAGATTTACCATCTTCTACTGTGCCCATCAAGGACAGAAACAGGTTGTTCATACATAGCATGTGGGGTCACACAGTTTGAGACTATCTTGCTAACGAGACCTAGAAGCATCCTCTTGCTTCATTCATTCATTCATTCATTCATTCATTCATTCCATAGCAGGATGTGCTTGTTATGTGTCTGGCACTATTGTAGGCTCTAGCAGTCCGGAACTGAGCTATAACCTATGGCATGACCTGCCTTCACGGCTTTCAGAGTGATTATAAAGTCTCATCTATGAGTGGGTATAGCCTAGACAAAAAGTCTTTGAGATTTCTTGTCCTATCCTACATAGCATTCAATTAATGACAGCTAGGGAAAAGTTTTTTTTTTTTTTTAAAAGAAACATTTGTTGACACAGTATATAATAAACTGTGAATAATTATTACTTAGATTGTGTCAAGCATTCCAGGGGTAAAAATGCTGACATAAGTGATTACAGCAATCCATAAATAAACCACAGACACAGATACAGTGCAGTGTGACCTTATACTAAATATTAATTTTAATTTCTATTGTATGAATTAGATGTAGAATAATCTATCGGGTATGTGCTCATTATTTCATTGTGTGGGGCTCTTCTTGTATCCTTTAACCTTCACTGGCCTATGTTTAACAGTGCATGGAATAGGGCAGAAAACCTCCACTTGGTCTAGGCTGTAATCCCTCAAGGTAGATACTGTACAATCACAAACCTATGAGGACTTCAGGTCTCTAATCCAGCTGCTGCCCCACAGTGAAGCACTGAGCTCATAACAAGGCAATTTTCTTTCTCTCTGTGGTCTACCACACACCTCCTTAAACTGTGGGTCACAACCCCATGTGGGAATATGTAACTGAATGTGAGTGTGGTTGGTTCGAATGAGACATCCCCTATAGACTCATGTGTTTTGAATGTTTGGTCCCCGGCCAGTGGCAGTGTAGGGGGTAGAGCATGGCAGAGCAAGGTGTATTACTAGGAACAGGCTTTAGGGTGATAGCACCCAGCTTCCCCTTGCTGAAGCTCAGCTTACTTTTGCTGGTTTTACCCAGTTTCTGTGGCAAGACATGATGCCCAGTCTCTGCTTTACCGTCCTTTTCCTGGCATCATGAAGCTTCCCCTTGAGACAGTAAGCAAAAATAAACTCTTTTCTCCTCAGCTGCTTTTGGTCAGGTGTCTTGTGTCAGCAATGTGAAGGGAACCACAACAGTGGGGGGGGGGCACAAAAAAATGACAATAATAAAAGTTTTCCAGATGTATAATAGCCAAAATGACTATGAGTTTAAAATCAAAGATTCAATGTGAAACGATTCTGTCAGCGCTTGTCTGTGTTGCGTTACATGATGTCACTGCAGCTCCAATGGACCACCCAGGCGAAGTTGCCATTGTACGTGCCGGCACACCAGCCATGGCCAGTGAATGCGGCGGGAGACACCTCAGTTCACATTCAAAGCTTTGCATGCTAGGAATTTCAGCCTTTTTTTTTTTTCACTTGTACATGCATAGATTTCTGAACTAATAGAAATACACGATTTAATTACCAAAGAGTTAGTATTTTCCAGGCATCATTCTTTAGCATATCAAATCAGTATATCTTTAGATTGGATTAGAATCCTCAATACTATGCATTGACATTTAAGTTGCTGACTGGAGTTTTAATTTAGAAAAAAAATTCATTCAACGAATTCTTACTTGGGATAAGTATATAATTTTCAAGAATTTCTGAAATGATCCCTAAACATATGTCTCCCATTTTAATGCATATTTATGCAAAGTGGTTTTCTCAGCATTGGTGAACATAAAATCAAAACATTGATCAACTCTGAAAAATAGTGAGGGTACATTAAATCCTGCAGCATCAAATATTCAGGCAACGTTTGTTTCTTTATAAAAAAAACATATAATTCTCATTAGAACACTGTTGCAGTCAGGTTCACATTGCTGGTAGAAATCACCCAACCAAGAGCAGCTTGTGGGAAGAAGAGGTTTATTTTGGCTTCCATGCTTGAGGGGAAGCTCCACGAAGGCAGGTGAAAACGATGGCATGAGCAGAGGGTGGACATCACCCCCTGGCCAACATAAGGTGGACCATAGCAACAGGAGAGTGTGCCAAACACTGGCAAGGGAGAAACTGGCTATAACACCCATAAGCCCGCCCCCAACAATACACTCCTCCAGGAGGCGTTAATTCCCCAAATCTCCATCAGCTACAGTGCAGTCGTCCACACTGACAGGAGAGTGAGAATGGGATCAGGTTGGTGCGTCATGAATATAGCTGCCACTCAGCAGGTATGTGGCCAGCAGGCAGAGCATACTTGCTGATGGCTATCAAAAATAAAAAGTCTCCCCAGCTATTGCTCAAGGAGGTGAGGCGATTTCATCCAAATCATTGCATAAAAAATATCATTGTTCTTCCTATGACCTCATGTCAGTTAGGACCTGTATCTAATAAGTACTACTAGAATATAGAAAAGCCATAGGCTGACATGGGCACAGTCCCTGAGTCTAGAAGGACAGACTAGCTGGCCTAAATGTCAAAGTGGATAGAGAAAAAAAAAAAAAAAACAAAAGATATGATAATTTTATTCAAGAATAAAAGGGATAAGATTTGGTTTTATAATTATTAGGCTAATTATCCCACAGAGGAGGCATAATGGAAGAAGCCAGGGACCTTGCAAAGATGGTGTGACTGATCCCAGCTGGGCTGTTCTCCCACTCGCTCCTGGTGCATCTTGGCACCGTGTGGGCCCATCAGCAAGATGAGCTCCCACAGCATTTCACATCAGTCACTTAAAAGCCTGCTACAGGGAGGGTTTGAACAGACAGAGGGTGCAGGAGGAAATAAGCATTATCCTTTTTTTTCTTTTAATATGCATGTTAGAGCTGCAAGTGCCAAAATTGAGAACAAAGAATTGTGATAGCTTGTGAGGTAATGAGTCAGAAAAAAAAGCATACTTCAATTAATATTTCATCATCTCAGTAGTGTCCTGCCTGCCTAGACCAGTTATCTTGCCTAATAGTCCTTTCCTCAGCTTTGGTCTCAGAGTGAGTGACGGGAGGTAGAGATGCGCAGGGGCCACACTGAACCCCATTCCAAAGATGGTTTGGTTGGAAGTTTCCTCCTATATGTGTCTAGACAGGGAACTGGAGAGGTAAGATTTGCACTTTTTAAAGGACTCAGGTCACTTTTGGTGAGGTGTTCAGTGGAAACATCAAGGAAGGTAAGTGTGCAGGAAACAGATTGCACTAGTGTCCTCCGGTGTGCTAGGGTGACATAGCTGTGGTGGTGTGATTCGGGTGTCCCCCATAAACTTAGGTGTTCTGAATGCTGGGTTCCCAGCTGATGTAGATTTGGGAATTAACACCTCCAGCAGGCAGTGTATTGTTGGGGGCGGGCTTATGGGTGTTATAGCCAATGTCCCCTTGCCAGTGTTTGGCACACTCTCCTGTTGCTATTGTCCACCTGATGTTAACCAGGCGGTGATATCCACCCTCTGCTCATGCCATCATTTTCCCCTGACATCATGGAGCTTTTACTTGAGCCTGTAAGCCAAAATAAACCTCTTTTTTATCCCCCACAAGCTGTTCTTGTTTGGGTGATTTCTACCAGCAATGCGAACCTGACTGCATCAGTAGCCTAGAGGAAACCCAACAATTCAGAAGATGTTGGTCACTTTGAACGCAATGCAAGGTGATGCCTTCATGTTGCCACACTTGTTGCAAGATGGTTATTTACAGACATTCCAAGAAGATAAAGCAGTGAATGTTAGAAGTTATATTTCCTTACTCTTGTCCTTTGAGAAATAATGGTAAAAATCGTGTGTGTGTATGTGTGTGTGTGTGTGTTTAAATGACAGTACTTATGCTAACAAAATTAGCTAGCCTTTGATGTGTGACATGGTTGTGCTAATTTAACAATGCAAAGTTATAATAAATTTAAAGCCTGAATTGTAGTTATGCCAACCTACCTTCTAAATATTTATGTTTATTCACATATGTTGGTGCTATTGACAGCCTTGAAGAACACAGAGGTTTCTTTATGCAGAGGGTAAAGGTGATTATAGAGTTCCACAGCAGTCAAGGTTACTGAGAATAAGTGGCTAGTGTGTGCTGAGTCCTGACCATGCCATCTCATCTACACCCTTCAAGACTCATCCTCTCCGGACACCATCAGTCCTACTGGCTTGAGGTAGCTCGTGGTTTCATGTTAGATTACACTATATTCATGTATGGCTGCTGTAAGATTGTAGTGCCAGTATTTAATAGTTACTATGACAAAAATAAAAAGTGACACCTTAAAATTAATATGAAACAGCCAATCAATGAGGGTGTCAGGGTCTACGTAGAACTCAGACATCATGAAATGTCATATCTTCTTGGTACCAGAAATATGAGCCTAATGATAACTCATGATAGCTTAAACAAAAATAAAAGTCTTATTTTCTTTTTTAAAATATTTTTAATTTATTATTTGCAAGCAGAGAGAGATAGAGAGAAGAGAGACATAGAGAATGGGCACACCAGGGCTTTCAGCCACTGTAAACAAACTCCAGATGCATATGTTACTTTGTGCATCCAGCTTTACGTGGGTACTGGGGAACTGAACCCCCAGGTCGTTAGGCTTCACAGGCAAGTACCTTAACCACTGAGCAATCTCTCCAGCCCAAAAGTCTTATTTTCATTTTTTTAAGTTATATGTATTAATTTCTAAGTGGTTACTAAACTGTTATGACACTTAAATGTATTAAACTTTTATATTTAAATAACACATGGATGTTTCTATTGGCCTGAGTGCTGAAGGTGTGGAAATTTATTGATATAAGAGAGAAATGGTACTGTATAATATAGGAATTTTAAAATCTCTACATTACTTTAATGTTTCTTCCCTGCCCTCCTTCCTCTCTGCTCCTTTCCAGCTATTTCTCTTCTTGGTCTACATAGGTTTTCTTTTCTGTTGAGCAGCATAACAGGCAGAATGTTTTCTGATTCCGAGTCACCACCCTATTGACTAGTGAGGAGAATGGCTACAGCACATTTTCCAGTGTGTGGATCTGGGCTGAAAGCCCTGTTGTGCGCCCTGGCCCCTTCCCTTAGTGCATTCTGTCCCTTTACTTGTTTCCTGTCTGATAAGTAGCACTTATCACAGACCCTCAAATAATTAGTTTGTTACAGGCAATGGACGGAAACTTTAGTTCTTACTTGCAGCAATTATTTCATTAAACTTAATCAGCTGAATTCAACATCCTTTTAGCACCTGTCTCCAACAAAGGTAACAATCACCATGTGTCTTGTTGCTTTCAGAGTGGCACTTATGCTCAGAAAACCATCTCTTGGTTCCCTTCTCCTCAAGGAATTCCTACTGGATCCTGTTTTGTTTTGTTTCATTTTGTTTTGTTTTGTTTTGTTTGGCTATCCTTTCTAAGACTGAACAAGGGTCATAGCTACCTTCAGTCTATGTCTGGGCCTACTATGTCCCTTTAAGCAGAATTCATCTTTGCCTGGTTGGAGATAAGGCTCAGCAATTAAAGGCGCTTTCTTGCAGAGCCTGATGGCTGAGGTTTGATTCCCCCCATGCCCACATAAAGCTCAAAGTGATGCAGACATCTGGAGTTGGTTTGTAGGAGCAGGAGGCCCTGGTGTACCCATTATCTCTCTCTCTCTCTCACTCACTCTCTCTAGCTATCTCTCATAAATAAATATTTAAATATTTTTTTAAAAAAAGATTTCGCCAGGCGTGATGGCGCATGCCTTTAATCCCAGCACTCAGGAGGCAGAGGTAAGAGGATTGCCATGAGTTTGAGGTCACCCTGAGATTCCATAGTGAATTCCAGGTCAGCCTGGGCTAGAGTGAGGCCCTACCTCGAAAAACCACAAAAAAAAAAAAAAAAAAAAGATTTCATCGTTGCCAAGTAGTAATACACAGGAGGTCTGGCCATATATAATCTCACCACAGCCCACACATGCACACCAAGCTCTCCTTATCTCTGGATTTATTACCCACTTCTAGACGTCTCAGATAAAGGGAGTGAGAAAATGGGACATGGTGTTCACCAGTAGTCTTTGAGAGAGATACTATTGTGTGCTGATGAATCTTCTTAGGAAAGAAACCAGAGGTGAGGATAGTATTGTTGGGAGGGCAAGGCAGGGTTGGGGAGTCCAGAGAATATACACAAATGATTCGTAGGAAGGAAACTAGGTGTTTGCAGGATTCTCCCCTGGGTTTGAAGTGGTGGGCATTGCAAGATGGCTTTCAAACAGAAAGTAGTCTCCAGTTTTTTTGTTTTTTGTTTTTTGGTTTTTTTTTAAATGGAAACCTTGGCTAGCTTTCAATTATCTACTGTTCTCATAAAATACAGAGGGACTGTGGTATTTGTGTTATTACCTTTTTGTTTTATTTTCAGGCCAACAATCCTACTCTTCTGGTACCAACTTTACTGTTGCAGTCAGGTTTGCATTACTGGCAGAAAACACCCGAACAAGAACAGCTTGTGGGGGGAAAAGGCTTATTTGGGCTTACCGACTCAAGGGGAAGCTCCATGATGGCAGGGGAAAACAACAGTAAGAGCAGAGGGTGGTCATCACCTCTTGGCCAACATCAGGTGGACAACAGGAACAGGAGAGTGCGCCAAACACTGGCATGGGGAAACTGGCTATAACACCCATAAGCATACCCCCAACAGCACACTGCCTCTAGGAGGATTTAATTCCCAAATCTCCATCAGCTGGGCACCCGGCATTCAGAACACCTAAGTTTATGGGGACAACCAACTCAGCCCAGCACAGGGCCCTTGCTTTTCCCCTTTATGTACTGCTTCCTGTCATCATTCTCCACTCCTTCCTCCTCTTATTCTTTTATTCTCCCTTGATCCCACCCATTCACCCTTCTCTTTATTTTTCTCATTTTCTTCTTTTTTTCTCTTTCCTACTCATTGCTTTTCAAGCTGAGCAATACTGTAATATCCTTGTTTTGCAATCACAACACCCTTAAAATAAGCTTTAAACCTTGTGCAAAAAAAAAAATGACTTAAATCCTCCTAACCATAATCTCCTTCCTTTCTGGTTTGGAAATAATAAAAGTATGTTTGGAGTGGGAATATTGGAAGTTTCAGTTCAACTACATTAGAACATACCCAGCAGTGCAGTGAGGGTATGTATAGTTTATGTGCCACATATAATTCACATACAACAACTAGGAGAATATTATCAACACTGCCATCAAAATTTTATAATAGATTTTAATGTGTCTTATTTGAGTTGAATTATTATTTAATAGCCTATCTAACTATGTGGGTTTATTTTATACTAAAAGATTTTGCTTTTTTAATGAATACATACACACACACACCTATAATGCAGGTCTTGCACATGTAGCAACAATTGTGAAGTCATTAAGGCAACCTTCACTTTGTGTCTGCAAGACAGTCTTCCGAAGCCCTCATCCCTATCCTCTGAAGGATGCTGTTCTTGTTAAAGGTTCCCAGTCAATGTTCTAGGATTCTCGCTGCCCTATGTTTGACAAACCTTGATTAGTTAAGACCTTTACGGGGTCTAAGGGTCTGGTAGAGTCAGAGTTGTGCAGTGCGTCCATTTCTGTGATTCCGGCTTCTTTGCATTATGCTGCCTGGGAGTGCATGAAATCTGACCAACATACCTTCAACTATGCTTGGCCAGCGTATAAGGCTTTGATGTTAACTTTCCCTTTCCTAACCAAGAATCCATTTCCATAGAAACACAAACAGGAAGAGCATCATGAAAGCTATTTGTCTGTTTCTGCCTCCATTTAAATGGAAATGGAATTACAGCAGTAAAAAAAAAAAAAAAAAGGACCTTTAATCAGTAATATTTTCAAATGCATCTTTCAAATTTAACCCTCTCAACTTATAAAATAGCTGCTGGTAGTAGAAAATTTGAAGCATAACAAGGCAATTATTTTATACCTGGACAAATTATAATCCTTGCACTTAAACTCCTGACCTCAAAATATATGCAGGTCTCAGCTTTGATTCCCAGATACTACTGGTACATTTTTCTACCTGGGAACATATTATCTCTTCTTTTCAAGAGAGATCACCATGGTAGATGGGTGAGTGGTTACAAGAGGGATGTAACGTTGAGTTCTAGGATGTTTGTCAATTTTCTACCCCAGATGAGCTTTCTTTTGTTTCTGCCTTGAAACTCTGCTATAGATAAATTCTTAGTGAACAAAAATTATAGATAAAACACATAGTGAAATATAAGTGCTTTCCATTTTATGAAGACTATACCACATTCTGTCTTGCTAAATAAACAAAATTCTTGTTAGTCAATAAAGTAAAAAGTATGTTTTCAACATGAGCTGAAATTGAATCAAAATCACTATGTTTCCCTTTTAATACCTGGGACGTATTTTGAAATTCTTTTCCACATTTTGTTTCAAATGTATTCTTAATATTATATGGAATTAAAAGTTTCTAATTTATTTAAGAAAACTAAAAAGAAACCAATATTATATATAACACAGTTAAGTTTGTTTTGCTTTATAGGTAAATTATTGACACAGGTTTACAACTACAATCACTTGAAGTGCTGGCGTGTCCAAAAACCCAGAAACATATTTTATGAGTCAGAGAAGGTATGTGAGCTGGAAGAGAGGATATGATGTTCATCAGCAACTCAAATGGAATGTTCTAAAAATCAAATATTCTTACATAATACAATCCAAGTATATACTAATTTGATACTTATTTGTCAAGGCATGATAGTAGAAAAATATTAAAGTCTTTGTTTTCCATAATTAAATCATTATGTTCCTTTGTATGTACAGTAAAACATAATGCAATTCACAACATACCATGGTGTTCACTCTGAGACAAGGTTTTCAAGACACCATTTGTTGGTGTTGTATGGCATGACAGCATCCTCACTGTAAAGTGCACATGTGTGTTCAGAAGTAGGGAAGTCATGTGATGTAGCATGACTAGTTTCAGAAATACACTGGATATATTACATGTTTGAGTTCAAATTAATTTTTAGTCACTAAGCATTCAGAGTTGGCATTGCCAACTTTTTGCAATACCCCCCTCCCCCAGCACACACACAGTTACATAACCCTGTGTGGGTTCTGACTCACAGCTTAAGCTGCACTCTACAGGAGCAGAACCAGCAGAGTGCATCTAGATCCAAAATCCGCCATCTGCATACAAGAAGCTGGATGACTCAGCAGACCCGATCCAGCCCTGAGAGTGCAGAAAAAATCCACCATCTGCATACAAGAAGCTGGATGACTCAGCAGAACTGATCCAGCCCTGAGAGTGTGGAAACTCCCTGGAGGCTCACTGGCATTGAGGCCACACTGGAAGGCTGAGGTGATTTGAGTTTAAGGTCAGAGCAGGGTCTTGGGAGCTGGGATAGATGCACTTTGCTTGGGAAGAAGTGAAGACAGGTGCTGATCATGTTGAGAGTGGTTATTCCCCCTTACATAATCCTCTCTGGACAAGAGCTCACGGACATGTCCATGTCCAGAGGTGTGTCTTCTTTACGTGATTCAAAATCCAGTCACGTTGACAAGACCAACCATCACATCCCAGTTTCAGGGTTATGAGGGCAAGGAGGTTCTGCAGGTACTGTTGGGAATTAGGAATGTGGGAGGGCAGCCTCTTCCAGGCCAACAACATGTGAGCAAGTCAACAAGACCTGTAGCTAAATGGATATCCAATCTGGTAACAGACAGTTGGGAGAAAACAATGGCCCCTCAACTATGCCCACTTCCTTGGCTGCAGAACCTGTGTGTATCTTTTATCACATGCAATAGGAATTTTGCAGAGTTGGTTCCAGGTTTTGAGATGAGAAGATTATTTAGGAGTATCCTGTGATGGGCCCAATTTAATCACATGGAAAAACCAAAAAACAAACAAACAAAAACGTCTTTGCCCAGGTGTGGTGGTACACACCTTTAATCCTAACACTTGGGAGGCAGAGATAGGAGGATCACTATGAGCTCAAGGTCACCCTATGACATAGTGAATTCCAAGTCAGCCCGTGCTCCAGTGAGACCCCACCTCAAAAAAACGCCAAAAACAAGCAATCACACGGAACCATTTAAGAGGTATGTCAGAGCAACAACATTGGGAAAGGAGAAATGAAGGAAGCAGAAGTTGGGTCAGTGGACTCTGGGGACTAAGGAAGGGGCCAGAAGACAGAGCATGTAAGTGGCCCCTATATTCTAAAGAAGCTGCAAATGGTGGGCATGGTGGCACACATCTTTAATCCCAGCACCTGTGAGGCAGAGGTAGGAGGATTGTCGTGAGTTTGAGGCCACCCTGAGACTACATAGTGAATTCCAGGTCAGCCTGGACTAGAGCAAAACCCTACCTAGAAGAAAAAAAAAAAAAAAAAAGAAGTTTAAAAAGGTGAGGAGAACACAAAGCGACTGTCTTGCTCTAGATTCTCCAGAAGGACAGAAGTCTTGCCAACCTCGTGACGTTCTTCCTAAGCCCCATTTTGGGCTTCCAACTGTCTGAACCACAAGGCAGTAAATCTGTGACATCTTCATCCACAAAGTTTGCGGTAGTTTGTTTTATAGTAGCAATAGGGAACTAATGTAAATATCCATATGGATTCTTTTTTGTAACACTCACAAAATTAACCAGTGACTGAAGAAGGTTTCTAAAACCCAAAGGCATTCTTGGCACAAGGATGGTGACAGGGGCCAGAGAGCTTCTTGGAATTTTATACCTCAGAAATTTGTTCAAGAGACTGTAAAACGTTCTCCCTACCAAGACCCACTAAAGAATCACCCCCATCCCAGTTTTTAATAATTGTTTGGCTCTTGTTACGCTAACTGTTGAAATGACTAGGACAAGTCAGCGGACCACCTTTAGCGAGCACTGGGACCTAACGACATGGCATATATTTTGTTCTCGAACCTAACTCCTTCATCATCTCTTCTCTCTTCTTGGATGGGTTTCTTTCTTTCTTTCTTTTTGGTGCCTATTCTTTCACTTATTTATTTATTTATTATTCATTTATTTAATTATTCTTTGTGGCAGTTTGAATGGATGTACCCCCAGTAGATTCAGCTTTATTAAAGCTTCTTGGATCTTCACCCTCCTGGCTGGGGGAGGTGTCACTGTGGGCAGGAGCCTGGGATCCAGTCTGAATTCCAGCCTAAGCTATGCAAAGTGCTTGAGCTCCGCCTGGGTTCCTGGAGGGAGCCTGCTTGTGCTGGTGGTGGTGGTTTGCTCGGTGTGTGTGGACCTGTGAATGGGGGCCAGGCCAAGGTCTTCTGCCCTTCATAGGGAACTTCCCCTGCATCTATTAGCTTCATATAAATTACATTCCTCCTATAAACTGTGCCTGGTTTGGAAGTTCATCCCAGGAACCTGAAGCTGTCCACTGCAATCTTCAATTGTCAGTTAAGGTAATCCCCTAGATTGCTGTGTGACAAACTGACACATAGCGGAGATAGGCCTCATCCTTATACTAGGGATTCCCCAACATGTCAGTCTCCCTAAGCAAAGACTTAGAATGTCCTAATGTCACTTGATTGGCAGCAGTGTTGTTTGAATAATCACACAGCCAATCTCAACTACCTTCTCTCATGCAGTTGTCCACTAATGGAAACAAAAACAAAGTTAATCGACTTCCTAACCATTCTTGCAAGACGTGTGACTCGAGACACAGTCAATAAAGCTCAGCTTCTGAACTTCTGAACTCCTGCTCTCCCTGCACACAAATATCATCAGCCATACTGCTGTCGATCCCATGTAACCATGAGGCAAAAGGAATGTGAGACTGACAGGCAGCGGGGTCAGAAGGGAAGAACCAAGTCCCTCTTGATGCTGGTGAGCTGTGGAACTGATTCAAGCAATGGATGTCCAGCAAAGCACCCATCGGCCCTCCGGGAATGACAGGCAACCTGGCCCTGACTTGACGAGCCAGTCTTGACACAGAGCTCAGGTAACTTACTGTCTAATTTATACTTTAATTGAAACACGTGGGCTCGCAAGATAGAACAACAATAACAAAAATAAATCCATCCAAATGATGCTAAGGCATAAGCTTAGGGGTCAAGCTCCCTGGAGGCAGGTTCCCTGAGCTGTGAGCTACTTCAATTTCTTGGAATCAGCTTTCAGACAGAATCTTGCCAAAAGAATAGCCCTTGTGACATGGAGTGGGGGTGCGGGGGGGGGGGAGGAAGTCTGCACACAGCAGCACTGGTGTCGGAAAGACAGATACTCTGAAAGCCATTGCATGACATCTCAAGGTCTGAAAGACTCAGGGGCCATTTATGAAGTGCCTTGAGAATCACTCCCCAGTGACCTGTGAGGAAGAGGCTAGGGGTGATCAGTTAGCACAAGCTCGTGATGTCCCATTCCGTCATCCCATCCTTTCACCATATGCCCAGGCAATTATGGCCCCAGGAAATACTTACTGCAGTGGGAATAAAAGAGTCAAGTTATCCTAGAAGAAAGGATAGTAATTAGATATGATGGAATAGGACTAAGCTGGACTTATCAAACCAGCACAGTTATCAAAATTATGAACCCAAGTTCTACAAAGGTTAAGTAATTACCACGATGGCATCCAGAACTCAGGTGAGCCCACCGTATCCCACTGACGCTCAATAGTGCTTTCACAGAGCACTAAGTAGTAGGTCTAATTTTAGAGAGGGAAGTAAGGGTTTGGAAGAGGATATTGAGGGAAAACCAATGAAGATAAAGAAATTTAGAAAACATCTAATCTTTTAATAAAGGCCAAAAATTGTGCTTATTTTGTCCAGTGAAAGGAGGTATGGCACAAATTTAATAATCAATAGTCTCTAGATGAACGATGCACTCTTTTCATCAGGTTTTGCTCAATTCTGATCCTTTTCTGTGGATATTGGGACATCACATAAGTATTACCTGGCTAGACAGTGGCTGCATGTTGCTTCTTCAAGAAATCATTCTCTCTTTCCTTGGAAAATAATGTCACCAAGATGTCACGAAAGCTCTTGTCTTCCCCACTAGAGAGTTTCTAAGGAGTCCTATCTTCTCAGAAATGTTTATTCTTCTTCATTGTGGTGAGACAGTCAACAAGTTTTGTTTACTCTGCACCAGTGAGAATCAAGAGATGAAAAGGACTCACGTGAGAACTTGGAGAGGGAGCTAGGAGGGACGGTTAGACCAAGCAGTCCAGCCGCAACGTCTCTGGCCAACTCTCACAGCAGACTCTGGGGCAGCAAAGCAAGGCCATGAGACATCCAAAAGGCCCCAGAAGTAACCCCAGCTTTGTGCCGCCTGGAGACAACTCACCAGAGCCACAGGCAGGAACCTGTCCCAACCCATGAATCCAGCCAGAGACGTGGCCAACCATCACAAGAGGGGAACTGGTGGACCTCAGGTTTGATTTTCACACAGGTGATTCTCCCTCACGTGGCACCCACCACACCCCATGCACAGGCCCCAGGAGGCTTTTGGAGAGGCGTGCCAACTTCCTCCCATTAGGCTCTACCTCTTTTTTTTTTAAAGATTTATTTTTATTTATTTATTTACTAGAGACAGAGAGAAGGGTGGGAAGGAGAGAGAGAGAGAGCAAGAGAGGGAGTAAGAATGGGCGCACCAGGACCTCTAGCCACTGCAAATGAACTCCACATGCATGCGCCACCATGTGCATCTGGCTTATGTGGTACCTGGAGAATCGAACCTGGGACCTTAGGCTTCACAGGCAAGTGCCTTAACTGCTAATAGGCTCTACCTCTTAATGTTTCTAATTTCCTCCAAAAATTTCCAAGCTGGGGGGCAAACCTTTAACAGATGGGCCTTAGGCAGATATTTAAGATATAAACTACTCAAGCCATGACAGAATTAAAGAGGAATTTGGACTAAATTTAACCAGTGAGTCTGACCCTACATAGCTCCTAACAGTGAGCACTTTCCAAGTATTATGAGGTACTCAAGCGATTTCTCCAGACAAGCCTTTGAAAAGTAGACTGCAGTAGCCATCTTATTTCTTTCTCTCTCTCTCTGTCTCTCTTTCACTCTCCCTCTTCCTTATTTATAGTGAAAAAACAGATTAAACAACCTGTTTATGTACTTACATTGTTCTCCTCAAAAGTGAGTTGAGATGATTTACAAGCATATATAGATAATATTACCAGAAATAATGATATAAATAAAAGATGGTAAAAGAAGTATTCCAAGGTTCCTAAAACAGCTAAAGATTGATCTACCATATGACCCAGCTATAGCTCTCCTAGGCATATATCCTAAGGACTCATCTCATTACCTTAGAGATACTTGCTCAACCATGTTTATTGCTGCTCAATTTATAATAGCTGGGAAATGGAACCAGCCTAGATGTCCCTCAACTGATGAGTGGATAATGAAGATATGGCACATTTATACAATGGAGTTTTACTCAGCAGTAAAGAGAAATGAAGTTATGAAATTTGCAGAAAAGTGGATGGATCTGGAAAGAATTATACTAAGTGAGGTAACCCAGGCCCAGAAAGCCAAGCGCCACATGTTCTCCCTCATATATGGATCTTAGCTAGAGATGATTGGGCTTCTGTGTGAGAAGGAAAAAACTCAGTAGCAGAGGCCAGTAAGTTAAAAAAGGAGATAGAAAGGGAAGAGAAAGAAAGGGAGGAGGGCTTTTATTAGGTTGGTATTGTATATATGTAAGTAGAAAGATTGAGATGGGGAGGGGATATGATGGAGAATGGAATTTCAAAGGGGAAAGGGGGGAGGGTAATACCATGGGATTTTTTTTGTTATCATGGAAAATATTAATAAAAATGGAGAAAAAAAGAAGTATTCCAATGAAATGATAAGACAAACTTTTGAAAGTATCACACAACAGTTATTTATTTATTTATTGCTTAACTGAGAGAAGAAATCACGACAGGAGATGGAGCTAGTCAATCTGTGGTGACACGTTCATCTCAGAGGAGTGCTTCTGAGAACTCAGTAAACTTTTTGCAAACTGTCTGCAGTGCTCAAGAGCTCTTTTTTCATTCCTTGCCAATTGATTAGATGGTTAGAACCACAGGGTCCCAAAAGAGCATGACACCTCCGGGCACCTAAATGCAATTCTCTTGTTTGGTCTAAGGACTAACAAACAGATCCAAAGATTCACACTGTGCATCCTGACCCCCAGTTCCCAGCACCGTCTGCCAGGCCACTGTGACCCTCGGGTTATTATCTCACACCATTCCTCTATTATTTTCTTGTGTCACTTTGCCTTAGGGACCCTGTGATCAACAGCAGCCGTAAGATACAGGCACATTAAGCCAAAGGCTATTCGGGCTGTCTTTATATTTTATTAATAAAGAGAACGAATAGATCAGCAAAAAAACATATTGTAGACTTTTCTATTGCTCAGTTATGTGCTCATAACTTTCAAAAGAAATTTCAAAAGGCTTGCCTGGGCTGGCATTCACATGGCACTGTGCTGGTGTGAGTCCTTTTTTTTATTTTTACTTTTTCAGTGTTTCAAGGTAGGATCTCACTCTGGTCCAAGCTGTCCTAGAATTCACTATGTAGTCTCAGGGTGGCCTCGAACTCACAGTGATCCTCCTACCTCTGCCTTCTGAATGCTGGGATTAAAGGCGTGTGCCACCATGCCCAGTTTGGTGTGAGTCCTTTTGCTTGCTCCTTTCTTCTTTCTCCAGTTCATGTTCATGTTGGTCCCAGCAGGGATCTCCAAGTGAGGGACTTGCTAGATACAGGCTTCTGGAGAATCCCACTTTTCATATTCCTCCTCTTGAAGTGTTTCCTTCCTAATTTCTAACCATCCCAGCTCTGCTCCTCTTTTCCAGACTCAGTACCTCCACATCTGCCTTCATATCCCAAGTTATTAGTCATCTTCTGAATTCTGGCAGCATTTATTCAGTTGCTATGATGTGTTGTTTACTTGGCTATTGTTTGGAAGTTTTCATTAGCTGTTTCTTTTATGCAAATCTTTACCAAAATGTCACAGACTCGTCAGGATTAGATCTCCAGGACTAGACAATGCCCAGGGACCCATGTGAGAGGGTTACAAGAGAATGAATGGCTTGACTGTGCTCTGGTTTAAACTAGAGCGTGGGTGTCTTTGTGGAGGTTTGCAGTGTGCTGGGAACTGTGCCGCCGGGTGAAGCGCTCCTAGCGACTGGCTGGCTCTTTGAATGCTGCTGGTAGGTGACCCGGTTGGAACAGATGTATCTGCAGTGAGATGAGGCTCCACTGGGTATTGCTGAACTTGCGCAGGAGCTGAGGACAGTGGCTGTGCACCCATGTGGCCCTTTCACAAGACTGCCCTTGCCTGTGTGGCCTGACCTGCCTGCCCTGCACCTCTGAACAAGGCTGCTTCCCTATACAGACTCGTCTCCTCATTTCCTTGTGATCAGTGTCCCATTCTTTGCAGTGGACATCTAACAATTCCCTAGCAATGACTCGACCCTTATCTCAGCCTTAAGCAAAGATTCTATGATAAAAGGAAGTTTATTAGCTATCTGCCCAGACAGTGTCAGAATTCTGAAAGTAAGTAGCTTTTGAAAAAAGGATTTAATAAGGATGCATGAAAAAATAAATCTTCCTTTGATGAGAAGCTATGACTTAGAATAAACTCTGTTGTAATTGCCACTACATTTGTCATTTTGTCCCCTTCAGATTAGTTTCAAAATATTCTGTGCTAAGTAGCATTTCAACCTTTGGATTTTTTTTTTTTTTCTTGTCTTATACTAAAGATCTGGCATATGTGTGGGTAGTTCTCCCAAGAAATACAAACTTCTAAAGTATAGTTTAGAAAAGAGAACTATTGATGATATTTGTGCTAAAGAAATCACATTAGTACTAATTAGATATGTTCCATCGTCAGGAACGAATGACACAGATAATTCCTAGGTGCCAAGATGACATGCGGCTCCTGAGTCCTCACTGAACTTCAGGTACAAGGCTGGAACTCCGTCAACTGCCTATGACAGGACAGCCAACTTATCTGCGTCTGTGGACTACCTCTGTTCTTCTCTTACTCTTGGGGGGGAAATGTGCTTCTTGGCTACCGCAGGGCTAATCCCTCATCACATAACCTAGATCCTACTTTTCTTCCTTCTCATGGCATCTCACTTCAGTGACTGTGTCTCCAACATCTCCATCACTGCCAATGCCTTCTCTTTACAGATTTGCTCAACATAAAGCAAAAACAATAACCGAAGTGTGATGGTTAATTTCTGTTGTTAATGTGATTGTATCTAGAATCATCTTGGAGACAAATCTCTGGGAATGTCCATCAAGGATCCTCTACAAGATGTTATTAATTGAGGTGGGAAGACCCACCCTAGCTATAGGTGGCACCATCCCACGAGCTGAAGTCCCAGACTGAATAAAAGGAAGAAAGATAGCTAAGAACTCAGGAGTCACACTCACTCTCTGCTTCCCGACGGCAGATTGAATGTGACCAGTTGCTCCTGCTACTGTGACCTTCCCACCAAGATAGCCTGTAACCGGAGAAACCTGTAAGGCAAAATAAGTCCTTCTTTTCTTTCTTTCTTTCTTTCTTTTTTTCTTTCTTCCTTCCTTCCTTCCTTCCTTCTTCCTTTTTCCTTAAATTGTTTCTAGCCAAGTATTTGGTCACAGACAGGAGTAAAGTAACTTATAAAAAGCAACTATTTCTCACCGTCCCGTTTGTTTTTTTCTCCTCTGGAACAATCTGTTATAACCATTTTCAACAATCCTTCCAACTCGCAGTGTTCCCTCCTCTTGCTTCTGAAAGCGATTGTCACCTCTCCTTGCAAATCTCAAGTTTGTCCAAAGAAGAGCTCATAGTCTTTTCCCTACCCTCACCCTTCTTTATTCCATATCTCAAGAAACAAGGCCACCTAGTTCTTCAAACAAGACTTCTAGGAAGCCCAGTCTTTATTCTCCACTTTCAAAGGATTCCGTAGTGTTGTCTGTTTCCCAATCAATCAGTTCACCTCTCTTTATCTCTACTTCTAAAAAGCAAGGTCAGGCTTCCTCTTGACCACTATGGCTTTACTTGCCCATAAACAGACTGTCAGTGGAACATCTTTTTTGTTCTGTTATTAGTAACTAGGATCCAAACCTGAAGGCTTAAAGATGTGAAATATGCATCATAATAGAAAGAGTCAAAAGGGTTAAAGGCAACTCCTCCCAAATAATTAACTGATATCCGAAATAATTTGGCTGTGCCTAAACATTACTTCCATCTGTATGAGTAAAAGACCAGAGGAGATGGGAGGAGGGAAATTACTCAGTAGACTGTAAGTCTACAAGGAAAATATGTGGGCTTTTTTCTCTCCTCTTCACCAGAGCAGAGAACTTACCTCCTCCATGTTCTAAAATAAAACGGTGGTGGGTCCAAGGAAATCATGCAGACAGCAGGGAGGACCACAACATAAACAGTGTGTAAGTCTAAGGTCAAGAGGAGAAAATGTAATATTTGAACTAGTTTTAAGAGAAAGAGAAATTACAAATCAGTGGTTTACTTAATCTATAAGATACAATGAAAAACACTGTAGGACACTGACCGAAACCACACTAAGCCAGACTGCCAAAACCCAGCAATGATCAAGAAGCTGCAGGAAGGCTGAAAAAATGACCCAATGGTTAAATGTGTTTCCTGTGCAAGTACAAGGGCCTGGGGTGGCCTGGGACCACCTCAGTTTGAATCTCCAGAAGCCTCACATGTGGCCACATGTGCCTATAACCACAGTGTCGCTGAACAGCTAAACATTACTCAAGGAATAAGAGGAATTGAATGAAAAGTTCTAAACAATTAGGGAAAACTGATACATGACTTAGAAAAGCCATCTCTTCAGGGATAATAGATGGAAAGGTACAAAATAAAGACAAATGAACAGGATGAAGCAACAGATTTGCGAGATGTCCATGAGTTTGGTGAGCCGGACTTGCTCATTCGCTCAGAATAGTGCACGAGTGTGAAGGGGAATGTAAGTGTGCTCCATCCAGACTTCCTACATGATCCCGTCCTCATCCAATGGAGACGAGAAGCTGAGCTGGGCTTGAGCCCGACCTTCTCTCTGCTTTCCAGCACACAGCAGTCCTGCAGTTCCAAACATTCTTGTTTTTCATCTTTAAAACCATTTTATGACTTATTGATTACATTGAGAAACTGATGTGAACTTTAAATGCACCATGTTCTCAAATATCACAAAGGAATCAATTAGATCCCTTTGGGATGAATTTCATTGTCTTCCTAATTTATTACATGTTGCCATTTACTTCAAAAATTGGATGGCTTTATGTCTCTGGCATGAGTAGCAATCTACTCTTCCAATTTAGGTTTCAGTTGTATCAGAATCAAGCAACCTTGACTCCTGGGTCTAGGGTTAAACCTCACAGAGAATTCTGAGCAGATGCTTAAAGCATGTGGGTTAAGGGGCCATTTCTCAAATGAATATTGTTTAAGGGTTTCTTTGTATTTTTTTTCTGCTGTTAGCACTGCAAATAGCTTTTTTTCTTTCTACACCTCTTTCTTGCCAGCACTGAAAAGCTCCCTGTTTATCCGAGGCTCCTGCATATGTAAATATTAATTTGGGAATGCAATAGCATCAATTCACAGCTTTTGTAATATGAAGCATCCCATTTTGAGCTCTGGTGAGATAGAAGGGTCTTTGACTACTTCTAATTATTGTCATTTGGCTCATAAAGAACGTGAGGAGGAAGCCGGGAGTGGTGCACACGCCTTTCATCCCAGCACTCAGGAGGCAGAGGTAGGAGGATCTCCATGAGTTCAAGGCCACCCTGAGACTACATAGTGAATTCCAGGTCAGCCTGAGCCAGAGTAAGACCTTACCTCGACTCGAAAAAAAAAAAAAAAAAAAAAAAAAAAGAACGTAAGGAGGGAAGGAAGTTCAGCCTGTGAGAGGACAGAACCCTTAGAGTTGTGAAGTGCAGGGAAGACCCAGCCTAGCGTAGATTCAGGCAGAGCACCAGAAGGGAGAAACGCACCCACACACACGCACACACACACGCACACGCACGGGAGATGGAGCAATTGGAGGAAAACGTTACAGCAAATATCTAGGGATAAAAATAACTGTCACTTGAACTTGCCAGGACTACCCAAAACTAATCCAACCGCTCAGCAGCTGCTGAGTTTTTAAGTGAAAAACTGGGACCATGTCCCGTGGATATTGGTTTTGTTCAGTGCCTGGCAGTCTGCCTAGAAGCCCAAATGTTAAACGCTCTGTGCCAGAAACCTTTAATTGCATCAAACGCTGGAAAGCAGTTTCTGCAACCCTGTCTTCTGGACCTCATGGAAGGCATTATCTTTGAACATGTGCCAAAGCCGACCATTTATATTGTTTCTCCAAAAGAGGTTGAAATTTACAAATGTCCCTTTGTAGACATTCTTGGTAAACATTTTTTAAAAGCTGTCAATGCATCAAAGCCAATAAGCATAATACCAAAATATACACATCCTCGAATTTCTATATACTTTTAACATAACCTGAAATGACCAGTGGTCCCTGGGCATGTGTTCTCCGTTTTTAATTTTGTAACTACCATCAAAACTATAGCATGAAAGGGGTGAGATGATGGCCAGGGAAGCCCCAGATGTCTCCCAAATAAGATAGGCTATAGCCAAGGTTCTTATTAGCCGACCGAAAGTACATGATAAGACCCTACTGCTGAAGACATCACATTCTTGGGCTGCAAGGTCACTGAGAAATCAAGCTGGATCTGAGCTGGAAGACCCCTCTCTTGCTGATTAGCTCTGTCATGGTGCTGCAAAGAGCTGTGCTGTCTATTGGGGGAGAAAAGTCATCAACAATCTTAACCTTCAGTGGACCCTGCAAGCTTCACAGCTCTCCCAGCAGGTAAAATGTGCCAACTGGTGCAATGGTTATATGTCTGTTAGGAGGGAAACCAACTACTGTATGGTTGGCTTTGAGACCCACTCTATGGGAGGGAATTAATGCCTGGTACTGAAAACCTAATTAAAAGCCTGTGGCTGGGGAAGTCATAATCCTTAGGGAAGAGATGACTGCCATTGTCTGGCCAAATGTATCTATTGTACCCACCAAACTGCCCTCTCAATATTTATGACCCAATACTACTCTCCCTTTTGGTTAGAAAAGTTTCTCTTTTTAGACAGCAGTAACCACTAGGGAGAGTCAAAGCTCATCCAAGTGCTGAGAAGAAGTGAAAGAGGAGTGATCAGCTCTAAATGAGACATCTCTATCACACCTTCTAAGGCTGAGGAAACAGTGTGGAAAAGGTGGCAGAAATAATGCAAGAACTAAAGGGTGGGGAAGAGTACTTGGGAATACTGTCTTCCAGACACAAAGTAGCCTTGGTATTCATGCCCTCACAGTGGCTGGTGCTACCTACATAAGACTTGCATAAGGGATGGGGGTGGGGGAGGAGATGTCATCAAAATCAAACAGGGACTAGCTGGAAAGAAGAAGGGATTCAGTGGAGGAGGATAAGGAAGGGGAGACAAAGGAGGGTAATGGGTAGGATTATGATTAGGGTACATTGTGTGTATGTATGGAGGTTGTCAATAAAAAAAGCCAATAAGAGGGCTGGAGAGATGGCTTAGCAATTAAGGCTCTTGTCTGTAAAGCCAAAGGACCCAGGTTCGATTCCCCAGGACCCATGTAAGCCAGATGTACAAGGTGGGGCACATGTCTGACGTTCATTTGCAGTGGCTGTATACCCTGGTACACCCATATTCTCTCTCTCTCTCTCTCTTTCTCTCTCTCCCACCTCTTTCTCTCTCTCTCAAATAAATAAATACAAATAGAATATTTTTGAAAAGTCAGTAAGAAAACCATGGCCTGAAATGGAATAACAGTATGAATATTTCCTTGCCCATGTGAGACTCAAAATTCAATTTACAAGACTGACTCTTTTAATTACCTCAGGTTTCTACTGAAATTGAGAACAACAGACAAAAATTACCTCCAAATTCTAGATAAGGAGCTGGTCTCATCAATGTACAGCACATTAGATGCTTTTGACCTCTATCCCAGGAAACTTACACAAACCAAAAACCAGAGTTCCATGAAGGAGCAAGTTTGTTTGTAGGAATGTCAGGGAGTGTGGGTGAATTAGTTTCTCTTCCCCTCAGTGGAGGAAGTTTCTTCTTCTACTATAAGCAAGAAATGGGGTTTACAAAAGAACCACACTTAGAGATCAGAGGTGCTCACAAGACTGGCTCTTACTTCCAGCCCACTGCTCACTGAGCTCCAGGAAGACATAACAAGAAGGTTTCAGAAGAACCTGTCTTGGTGTCAGGAGTCTGGAAGCATACAGGATGTGAATGCTTGCTAGTAGCAAACAGCAGGAGGTTGGTGAGAGCCTCTCATAATTCCACAACGAGGAGTGAGAGTTATATATGTGTGTGTGTTTTCCACACAGGATTTTTCTGGAAGGTAAACATATGGAAGACATTCTGATGGAATGTCTACAGCATAAGACTCCCGAGTAGTAATCTCAGGGAAGAACAGTTAGAAATAGAAGCTGAGGCGGGTAGCCAAGAGATCAAATGGAACCGTGAGTGCATCACTGTGGAGGTTTCTATGGAGACATCAAACGGAACTGCAAGTTAGCCTTAAGGGAGAGCCAAGGCAAAACGGTTTACTCTCATTTCTCCTAGTTCACTCCTAGTAAGTCTCAGTTAAACCCTGCAAGTAGTGCCTGAGGAAAGCAAGGAACAGTCTGAAAGTGTTACGAGGATGGTGAATCAATCTGGACCTGTGGTGGTGGTAGTTTGAATCCCACATCCCCCATAAACTCATGTTTTTTTAATGCTTCATTTCCAGATAATGGCAATAAAGGTGGAGCCTTGCATGAGGAGGTGTGTCGTTGAGGATGAACTGAGGAGTGCTATTACCAGCTCCACCTTGCCAGAGCTTGTCTCACTCTCCTGCTTTCACCTTCTGTGGTAGAGGTGCAATATCCAGTCTCTTCTCATGACATCTTTTCCCTTCCATCACGGAACTTTTCCCCCATCAGGCGCTTTGTGCCAGTAAAGACAAGGTAACTTCCACAGGACCCTAGGACTGGGAGAATAACACAGCCCTGGTTGTCTTATGGCATACCCTCCCAGAGAGTATGATACAACTTTGGCATTTTCTAATATACAACCTAGCAAGAGAAAGTAGCTCCTGGAGACTCTTCTCTTCTATGAAGCTCATGGGAGTCTCAATTGCATCGATCACACTGCCCTGCACTGTCACACCACAGATAAGGAGAACAGCAGGGAGCCCTTCCAATAATGACCAGAAAATCACACTACCCTCTTTCCCTGCTCTGAGACAGACCCAGCCAGTCAAACAGATGAAACTGAAATGAAACACTTCCACAATGACCAATTTGGTCCTAGAAGTCTCCTTGTCCCTGGGGAGCTGAGACTCCTCTCTTCCACTTAGAGACATCATGTGGACAGGCACATAGGGAAAAGTGATTTGACCTCAACAAATTACTGCCCTAGGAGATCTATTTGACATCATGGGCTTGGAACTTCCCTTCTCCACCCAGCTATACCTAGCATTCAGCCCATAGTAACCCTGTCTACCTGTGGGGACTAGTGGTCACAGCAAAAAAAGACAGAGAACTCACAGTAGGTAACAGTGAATGAAGATGGAACCTTGACTGAAATTTGAAACATGGGCCACAGAAGTACTTCAGAACCAAAATGAAACACCTAAATAGAGGGATTGCATAATAAAATAAAAGACTGAATACAACCCAAAAATCTCCTGACATGATGAATGCCCAGGATGCAACTGAAAATCACTCATCACACCAAGAACAAGGAAAGTCACAATTCACATAAGAAGAGACAATCACTTAATGCTGATACCAACATGACTCAAAGGTTGGAATTATCTGACAAAAAAATTTTAAGTAGCTGTCATAAAAATTCTTCAATAATCTTATAAATTATCTTCAGAAAAAATGGAAAGAGCTGAGTATCTCAACAAAGAACTAGATGTCATTTTTTAAAAAGGAACCCAAAAAGACTACAAAACATAAAAAAATAAAGTAAAAATTTAGGGAAGTGACTCAATGGTAGAGTGGAAATGACAGGATGCAATCAGTGAATGTGAGAATAATTTATTAGAATTTACCTCGCACAAAGGATTATACTTAGTGAGGTAACCCAGGCCCAGAAAGCCAAATGTCACATGTTCTCTCTCATATGTGGAACCTAGCTATAAATGATTGGACATCTGTGTGAGTAGGAAGAAAACTCAGTAGCAGAGGCCAGTAAGTTAGAAAGGAGATGTAAAGGGAATAGAAAGGAAGGCAGAGGGGGACTTAATAGGATGGTATTGTATATATGTAAGTAGAAGAACAGATTAATGGGGGTGAAAAGGCCTGACTGAGGTCAGGGGAAGAGACTGAGTAAAAGGAGGGCTAATCAAAATCTAAAAAGATATAAATAAATCATATGGAAACCTACTTTTTTGGACAATGGAACACTCAGGAGCCATAAATTGTAACTAGAAAATTTTCAGTGCAGGGGATGGGATACCTTCCAGTGAATTGTTGGCCAGGGAGGTCCCTGATGCCCCCAAAACATTACAGGCCATTGCCAAGGCCCTTGGTTTCCCACCAGGAATAGATGGTAAGACCCTATTGCTGAGGACTCCACATACTTGAGCTACAAGGTACTGAGAAATCTTGCTGGAACTGAGCTGAAAACCTCCTCTATGTAGACGAGCTGACAGAAAGCTGAGAAAAGCCATGCTGCATGCAGTTTAATGGGAGAGAGAAATCATCAGTGAAGATACTCAACAGTGGACACTGCAAGCCTTATAATTGGCCAGCCAGGCCAAATGAGCCAATGGGTGCAATAGTGGCACATCTGTTACGGGGGAAACCAACTCCCCTCTAATTTGACTGGAGGCCTGCTCCATGGGAGGGAATACATGCCTGATACTGAAAACTACAACAGCGGCAGTCATGAGAGCCCTAGGGGTATAATGTCTGCTGCTGTCTGGCTAAATGTATATACTGTGCTCATCAAACTGCCCAGTAAGCACTTCTCTTAATGTTCATACCCATATATTAATACTACACTCAATTTTGGTTAGAGAACCTTCTCTTTTCAGATGGAAGTGACCTTGGGATGACTCAGCTGAGAAGAGTGACAGAAGAGTGCTCAGCACTGCAATATCTCTATCACACTTTCCAAGGCTCAGGGTCCATTGTGGAAGAGTTGGTAGAAAGAATGTAAGAGCCAAAAGAAGTGTAGGGCTCCTTACAACATGCTCCTCCAAACACAAAGTGGCCTGGATATCCATGACCTCACAGTGCTTGACACTACCTATGCAATACCATCATAATAGGAGGAAAATGTGATGACATCATAATAAAAGACAAACTGATTGAGAAGGGGAGGGGATATGATGAAGAGTGGAAAGGGGTAAGTGGGGGGAGGGAGGGAATTACCATGGGATATTATTTCCAATCATGGAAGTTTTCAATAAGAAATAAATAAATTTAAAAAAAAGACAGAAAATCCATGGAATGGAAAATTGCAAAGACATTCAGGGAACTCTGCAACAGTAAGAATGCCACATCACTTGCACTAGTAGAGTGACAAGTAGCATAGAGCAGAATAATCCTAAAAGAATGATCTAAGAAGTTCTGACTAACAATGACTCATATGCGGTGAAAGACATACAGTGATGGACTTGAGTGCCAACTGAAACAGGATGAACCTCTCCAAATCTACAAACCAAAATATAATAACTAAGTGTCTTAAAACAAGCAATAAAGGGGCTGGAGAGATGTCTCAGTGGTTAAGGGAGTTGCCTGCAAAGCCTAAGGACCCAGGATCAATTACAGTGAGTAGAGGCCCTGCACGCCCATTCTCTTTTTCTGTCATTCTCTTTCTCTCTCTGCCTCTCTCCTCTCTCATCTCTCTCTATCTCTCTCTCAAATAAATATTTATTTAAAAAAAACTAACAATAAAAAAATTAAGAAAACTCTGAGAAAAAACTACACCTGATTAGCTAAAAACAAAAATAAATTGAGTTATCTGTCATCTGAATCTATGTATGCCATTTTTTAAAAAAGTGGTGTAACGTTTCCCAAGCATAGGAAAGAACTGTTATCTGTCAATTCTAAACTCAGAAGCAAATGGAAGCAATCCAAATATTCTCAAATTATAATTAAAAGAATTTGCCACTACCATACTTACCTTTAAAGATGGGTTAAAAGAAATTCACCAGAAAAGGAAATATGAGAGAGAAAACACTGGAACATCAGGAAGTGAGAGAGGACCCATAGTTGGGCATTAGCCACAGAAGTTAACAGCAAGTTAACATCAGCACCAGTCACAATAAAGGTATGTGACTTTTCCCTTCTAAGTTTCTTTCTGCAAGTTTAACTATGGAAGGACAAGTCAGAGACAAATGAATGAAAGATAGATGATAGGGATAGATAAACAGATGATATATATAGATTTTGCCAGCCAGGCCAAATGAGCCAACAGGTGCAAAGACATTCAGGGAACTCTGCAACAGTAAGAATGTCCATGTCTAATCTCTCTAGATAGATAGATAGATAGATAGATTAGACAGACAGCTGGATATATGAGAGATTAGATAGATGGTAGATATAGATAATGCATAAATTATGGAAAGATTGATATCAAATACACAGATGATAGCTAATAGATGGATTCATAATGAGTAAGTAGGCAGGTGATAAGCACATAGATGAAATATGATATATAAATGGATAGATGATAAATAATGGATGGATAGCTAGTAAATACATAGATAAATGGATAGATGGTAGTTGTATAAATGATAGAATATAAATAGATAATAAATAGATAGATATAAAAAGTCACATACACAATTACAAGTTCTCAAAACCACAGTTCAAGAGAGAGATTAGAGAAAATATTTTGAATTTACTTTGTGCTACCAAAGTTATACCATTCGTATAGTTTATTTATCTAGAAGATCTACTGAATCATTCCAGATAATCATAACATTCCAACCTCCAGAATGCCTCCTTGAATTCTCCATCTATCTACAACTTGAGCCTAGATGAGATTTTTATTTAAATCAGGACATATTCGCACCATTTTTTTGTGGGGTGACAATGTCTGTGTCTTCCAAATCCCTGTCCTCCAAGGACAATGCTGGAACAAATGAAGAAACAGCTTCCTGCCTAGTGGCACACACAAGGTCCTCAGGGGACATGTGAATGATCACACGCTCACTGCATCCAAAGAGGTCCAGTTAAAGGTGAAAATATACTGGATAATTTGAGAATGAACATCGCAAATGGAAAAGGACTTTGACGGGGTCAGCTCAGAGTTTGAACCTGAAGTGTGTGTGTGTGTGTGTGTGTGTGTGTGTGTGTGTGTGTACATATACACATGCTCATTATTGTTTTGGGCAGTGATGGGAGTGGAGCTCAGGCCTCACATGTACTAGGCAAATGCTCTACCATTGATCTACACCCTAGTCATGAATGACAGCTTAAGAATGGGCCTATCACCCAATATTAACATTTCATGTTTAAAATGTCTCTACTGAGATGGGTATGGTGGTGCACGCCTTTAATCCAGCACTGGGGAGGCACAGGCAGAAGAATTACCATGAGACCAAGGCCACCCTAAGATTACATAGTGAATTCCAGGTCAGCCTGGGCTACAGCGAGACCCTTCTAAAAACCAACAACAACAAAAACCTGTGCTGACTTCCGGTTTTGAGTGGGACATCTAAGAAACTATAAGACACTGCTGTACCCTGGCAAGCAAATGACTAAACTAGAAGAGCTGCTGTTCTTCCTAGTGTGGTAGTTTGCATGTGAAATGTCCCCATAGCCTCCTGCGTTTGTGATTAAGCCTCCTACTTGATGCCCGGCTGGTGAGCCTTTAGGAGTGAAGCCTTGACGGAGGGGGTGTGCCACTCAGGGAGGACGCTGGGGTTTATTAACTCCCTGGTGTCCAGAGCTACCTTATCCTGGCTGTGTCTTCCCAGCTGCTGATTTGTGCCTACAAGAGCCAGCTTCCAGTTTCTGCTGTGCTTTCCCTCCAAGATGCAGCATCCCCTGGAAACCCTGAGCTGAAATAAACCTCTTATTTTTTTTTTAGAGAGAATTTAATAGGTGTAAGCCCTCTTGTAGCCCACAATTGGTGGTAGCTTGATAATGGAGAGGGAGCTCATTTTTGGATTTGGTTCTGACTTGTTTCCCAGCTCCAGCTATGGGTTCCGTTCCACAGAGTGGATCAGTTAGCCAAATCAAGAGCAGTTGGTTTCCCACCATGGCTGTGCGCCACTATTGCACTTGTGTGAGCATCACAACAGGTTATTTGCTGCTAAGTAGGTTAGACCATGAGTTGCTTGGACAGATATTGGTCATTTTCCCCCAGTCGCCCATGTAGCACCTTCTGGCACTAGACGTGCTGACTGTCTGGGGACTGACTCTCTTCAAGCTTCCAGCCATGTCACTCCATGTTACATGTCAACTGTATATGGTGTCTTCAGCAGTAGGGTCTTACCACTGACCTTTGGTAGGTCATCAAGTACTCTGACAGAAATCTGTCATTCTTTTTGGGAAACCTTGTAGGTCTCTCTGATCAAGAGCTCATTGCGGATGATAGCCACATTCTGGTACTGGGAGTTACAGGTCAGTGCCCATGAACAGAAGGAAGAAAAAGGTAAGTAATGTAAAAGAGTTAGAGAGAAAAGGGAGAGAGAAGCTGTAGAAGATTAAGGTCAGTCTTCATCATACCACCCTCTCCAGTGCCTTGTGACTCAGGTGTTCCCTCTAAGGGCCTGGTGAAGGTTTAACCATTTGGTCTGCCTTTAAGGATGTAGAATTTTATGGTACCATTGCCATTTGGGTCTAGATTTATGTCCCCCACCCCCTCCCTTGCCCTCCTCTCCACCCCCTCCTACCCTATTGTCCAGTCCTCGAGATGCTTGCTGGGTATGTCGGTATCTTGGGTAGATTCAGGTTAGGTGCTATACATGAGTGAGACTATGTGGTGATTATCTTTCTGTGATTGGGTAAGTTCACTGAGAATGATCTGTTCCAGGTTCAACCATTTTTCTTCAAATTCCATTGTGTCATTTTTTTTTTTCTTATTGCTGTGTAGAATTCCATTGTGTAGATATGCGACATCTTAGTTATCCATTCTTCTAGTGATGGACATCTGGGCTGATTCCAGCTCTTAGCGATTACGAATTGAGCCACTGTAAACATGGTTGAGCACATCTCTCTGGACTGAGGCTTGAAGGTGTTAGGGTACATGCCCAGTAAGGGAATAACTGGGTCTGTTGGTAACTCTATAGTCTGTCTCCTCTCACAATGTTACCTGAGCCCAAGAGAGGATAATATATATGTTCCATACAGGGCCAAGCACTCATGAGTTACTTATTTTCAGTACTGTGACCAGTTATGAATCTCTGCATCAACTGCCTTCCAGTGCTGTGGGGGTGGGGGCACTTTTCTGGCCAGGGCTAAGTACATAGCCAATCTGTGCGTATAAAGATAAATGTTTAGAAGGCAGTTTGACAGCACATCCCTTTGGGAAAACAATTGTAGGTTCTCTCCTAAGTTCTATGGTCTCCATAACCATGGACTTTTAGTCTGGTTTTCAGTACCAGGCATGAGTTCCCTTGTACGGAGCAGATCCTAAGTCCAGTCACAGAGTGATGGTCGTCCCTGTGATAGCCATGCCACCATTGCACCCGAGCACACATCTGACCTGGTAGAATGCAGGATCACCGCCCGCTGACATCACTGATGGATTATTTCTGCCAGCAACCTGCAGAGTAACTTCTTCCGGCACTATGAAAACTGGCTGCAGGGTGGAAGCTTCCATCTCGGTTCCAGTTTCATTTCTCTGTGAATTGCAACCGAAGAGTGTGGTGTCTTCAAGCAATAGCATCTCACCATTCAGTTCTGGTGGACAGCCAAAGGCAACAACAATAGCTTGCAGTATTTGAGGACGCTTCTGGAAAATTCCCTGACCACCAACAGATCTCAAAGGCTTATCGCATCTCTGCACCGATACTATTATTTGATAACCCATGGTTACTGGAAGCAGCATTATTCATTCAGGTAGGGCATCTCTATTCATTCCAATATATATGTATATACATTTACATATATATATATATATATATATATATATATTTTGAGTTTACACAGTATTAGGTTTCCTTGTGGCTTTTTTCACATCTCCTAAGCTTTGCTTTTGCCCCCACTCCCACGTCTCCCCATAACCCCACCCTCATGCCTGCTCAACACTTTCCAGCTCCCTATGCCCACGCTATTTTCTGTTTCATTTGTGCTCTACTGACTTCTTAAGGCCTCTTCCAGCCACACTCCAACCCTTTTCTAGCTTCCTTGTGTCTGTACTCACTCCAAGTTAAACTCACAGGTCTGAAAAATTCAAAGCTAGAGGTTGAATATGCCATAAAGCATGCATTGTTTGTATTTTTGAACCAGTTACCCCAGTTTGGGTAATATTATCCAATTTCATCCACTTTCCTGCAAATTTCATAATTTCAGTTTCCTTTATACAAGAGTATATGTGTATATGTACCACATTTTTATGATTTATTCATCAGCTGATGGACTCTTAAGCTGGTTCTGTGTCCTACCTATTGTGAATAGAGCAGCAATGAACATGGATGTGCAAGTATCTTTGTGGCTGGCACTAGAGTCACTTGAGTACAAGTCCAAAAGTGGTATAGTAGCTTTATGTAGAATCGCCACATTTACTTCCATAGTGGCTGGACCAGTTTATACACACACCAAAAGTGAATAAGGGTTTCTTTTCCCTCACACCCTCACCAGCAGTAGGGCTAGAGGATCGCTTAGCAAAAGGACCCAGGTTCTATTCCTCAGGACCTACATAAATCCAGATGCACAAGGGGTCACATGTGTCTGAAGTTTATTTGCAGTAGTTAGAGGCCCTGGTACACCTATTCTGTTCTCTCTCTCTCTCTCTCTCTCTCTCTCTCTCTTCCTCTTTCCCTCCCTCCCTCTTTCTCTCTCACTTTCCGCCTCTCTCTCTGTCTCTCTCTCTCTCAAATAAATAAATAAAAATAAATTTAAACATTTCACTTATTTATTTATTCGAGAGAAAAAGAGGGGAGAAAGAGAGAATGGGTGTACCAGGGCCACTAACCACTGCAAACAAACTCCGGACACATGCACCCCCCTTGTGCATCTGGCTTTATATGGGGACTGGGGAATCAAACCTAGGTCATTAGGTTTTGCAGGCAAGCACTTCAACTGCTGAGCCATCTCTCCAGCCCTGTCATTTGTTTTCTTGATGTTAGCCATTCTGACTGGAGTGGAATAGAATCTCAACGCACTTTAATTTGCATTTCTCTGAGGGCAAATATTGTTGGACACTTTAAAAAATATATCTCTTCACCATCAGCATTGCTTCTTTTGAGAAATTTCTGTTAAGTTCCACTACCCTGTTGGATTGGGTTGTTTATTTTCTTGATGTTTAGTTTTTTTCAGTTCTTTGTGTATCCTTGCTATTAATCCTTTGTCAGATGTACATCTGGCAAAGATTTTCTCTCATCCTGTAGGCTGCCTCTCCACTGAGTTAAGAGTCACTGTTCAGGGCTGGAGAGATGGCTTAGTGGTTAAGGCGCTTGCCTGCAAAGCCAAAGGACCTCAGTTCGATTCCCCAGGACCCACGTGAGCCAGATGCACAAGGTGGCACATGCATCTGGAGTTCGTTTGCAGTGGCTGGAAGCCCTAGTGCACCCATTCTCTCCCTCACTCTGCCTCTTCCCCACTTTCAAATAAATAAAAATAAAATAAATAAAACATTTAAAACATTTTTTTAAAAAAGAGTCCCTGTTCAGAAGCTTTTTTCATTTTCCAAGATCCCATTTGTTGATTAATTGCCTTATCTCCTGAGCAGCCAAGGTCCTATCCAGAAAGGCCTTTCCTGTGCCCATACCTTGGACTGTACCTCCCCTACTCTTTCCTCTATCAATTTCAGAGTTTCAGGTCTTATATTGAGGTCTGTGATTCACTTGAAGTTTATTTTTGTGCAGGGTAAGAAAGAAGAGTCTAGCTGTGTTCTTCTACATTAGATACCCAGGTTTCCCAGCACCATTTGTTAAAGATGCTGTCTTCTCCAGTGTGCATTTTTGGCATCTTTGTCAAAAATCAGTTTACTGTAGTTACATGGACTTACATTTAGATCCTCTACTCTGCAATGTTGATGTGTATGTATGTAAGAATTGTGGGTGGGGGGCATGCATGATGCAGCACATGTAGAGGTCGAAGGACAACCTCAGAGGGGTTCTGCTCCTTATGCAGGTCTGGGTCCCAGTGCCTTGGCACATGGTACTTGGTACCCTAAGGAATGTTCATAGCTACCTTCCATCCTGAAAAAATGTTCCAGATGTTCACTCCAGTATAAGGGAATACTGCAGAGATTATAGATCTGATATAAAGAGAATTAAGCTTCCCACATATATCTGCCCAATCATTTCCACCCTTCCCATGCCGTCCTGCATGAAAGCTCCTGAGACTTTATTGTAACAACCCCACCACTGTCTTCAACAGATTGTAGGAGGGAGGATGGCGGAAGGAACAGACATGCATGGGACGTCTCAAAATGTGGAGCTTAATTATGTGTTTGTACCTTGAAAATGTTATTCCATTTAATCTTTGCAGCACTTTAGTGGTAATCTATCATCATCAAACTGATTTTTACCTCTGTGTGATAATGAATCAATACTTTGTAGGACTATAGAGCTCCTAGAATTATAAAGTTATGAACTAAGAATGGGGGTATACAGTGGGAATTCAAAAACCACATGCTGAACCAGCAGCCCTAACACCACAGACAGTCAAAGGCCCTTCAGTGCCTAGTGTGAGCTATCGGAAAAGGCGAAGACCACCAGTGGTTTCATGCCATCAGGAAGATGGATCTGGACTCCATCCAGAATCACGGCAGGGGAGCTGGGAGATGGATCAGTGAGTTAAGTGCTTGCCACACAAGTATAAGGACCTGGGTTCAGATCCCCAGCTCCCCTCGTAAAAGCTGGGAGAGGTCTGGTGCCTATAATCCCAGCATTGAGGAGACATAGCTAAGAGGATCTCTGAGTCTTTCTGGCCAGCTAGTCTAGCCAAATCAGTGAGGTCCTGGTTCAGTGAGAAACACTCTCAAAGGAAAATAAAAAAAAAAAAAGAAGAAGAAAAAAAAAGAGGAGAATGAATGACAAAATTGCCCTGCCTCGACCTGTGGCCTTGACAAACACACACACCCACAGATGTGCACACATACATACTCACAGGCAGGCACACACACACACACACAGGCAGGCACACACACAGAGGAGTAGGAGGAGGGACAGGGAGGGAGAGAGAGTGGAGAAAGAGGAAGGGGAGAATGGGAGGTTGTGGGCTCATCTAACCAGATACAGCTTTCAGGCTCAGGTCTAGCAAACGGGCTGAAGCTGTCAGGTTCAGGACCCACTGACTGCCAGGCTGAGGCTTTGCCCCAGGCCTTTACCAAAAGTCCTCATCAATGCGGAACCACTGTGGCTGGCCTTCTGAGACGAAGGACCAGAAGGACACCTGAGGCAGCTGTTTCCAGGGGATCTCTGTGGGTGGGGGGACACGAGTATCAGTGAGGACTTTGCCAGATGTGAGCTCAGGCCTCTCTGGAGACTCTGTGCGGCAGGCACTGCGCTCAGGGCTTCATGCCGGAGCCTGCTCACAGCCCGATGTGTAGTAAATAACATAACGGTGCATTGAAAGCCAGACTCAGGAGGAAGTTACAGGATTCTTTAGCCACATTAGGAGGGAAGGGTTTCATCTAGTAAGACAAAAGGATCAAGTCTGAAGAATATATGCCAACCGGTTCTAATCTGGGGGAGCAGGTACAAAAAAAAAAAGTCAGCTGACCAAAAAGGCTTTTAAAACCATGACTTTGAAGATGTGACCGTTATGAAATTTCAATGTGCTATATTAGTGTGGGTCTTTTATGTGCCACAGCTACTCATCCCCTTTAATGTTCAAACACTTTTATTAAAACAAATCTGGACTGGAATTTCTGTAGCCCTTCTGCCAGAAATACTCATGACACAAAAGGCCTGTGTTCTTCGTGGACAACACCATTCATTTCATAGACATTTCTATTCCAAAAATGCAAGAAAATTAACAACTGGCCATCCCAGGACACCAGCACCCATTCCTCACAAGGATAAAGACAACGCAATGGGGATTTAATACAGGAAGAGAAAAATGGAGGCAGGGAAAGAGGGGATAAAAATACCTGGGCTAGATAAAATACCTAGGTAGAATTGTTCCTAGGCTGGAGAGATGGTTTAGAGGTTAAGGGACTTGCCTACAAAGCCAAAGGACCAACGAAATGCAGATGTAATGCAGAAATCAAACACCTCCCACGCTTCCTTCCTTCTGAGGGGATGAGTCCCTGACATCAGCCTGCTGCCCCAGGCTCAATTATGCTCCAGTTCACTCTCATGCTTTTCAAGATAGGAATAATGAATAACAGTGTCTGGACACGACCTGCAGATGGACCATAGATACATCACTGGAAGGTGAGTATGAAGGACACATCTCCCATACTCCAAAATCAGACCCTAGAATCCTTGCTTCAGTTTAACAAGAGCTGATTTAGCTATTAAGTTCAATAGCAACCTAGATGTTCTTCTCTTCCTACAAAGAGAAGTCAGTAATTTTTTAAGCCAAAATTGTCCTCTATGATAATCTGTAGTATTTCTTAAAACATAGAATTTAGGTGGGAAAGATAGTTTAGCAGTTAAGGTGCTTTCCAGCAAAGCCAAAGGACCCAGGTTCGATTCCCCAGCACCCACCTAAAGCCAGATGCACAAGATGGCACATGCATCTGGAGTTCATTTGCAGTGGCTGGAGGCCCTAGTGCACCCTATTTCTCTGTCTCTCTCTCCCTCCCTCTGCCTCTCTTTCTCTCTCTCTCTCTCTCTCTCTCTCTCAAAATAAATAGAATATTTTTTAAAATATTTCTAAAGAATATGGAGTCATAGCCCCTCAAATCGCTGTACTTCCAAAAGTTCACACTCTTGTCATTTCCTGGGAAAGTAGACATTCTGCCTAAATTGTACAGGCTGTGGTTCTCTGCGCCCGAGGAAAGATAAGCGTGAGTGCAATTAATCACGAAGAACTGAGCAGGTCTCAGTTTAGATATGAATACTGACAAACCCCTTCCTTACCCGAAGTCTCTCTGGCCAGGAAAGCTGAGAGGATGTGCAATGATCACATCCAAGTGACTGTTCTTGCCCCTGCCACAGGGAATGAGGACTAATCCATCAAAACATGGAACAGCAAGGTTAATGCTTGTGTTTCCTCAATTTGCAACTGAGTAAAACAAAGCAACTTTCCTATTAGCATACTTGTAATGACAAAACTGTTTCCAACACCTCCCCAAAGACTAATGCTCATCAGTATAAATTCAAAGGAGTTTCTAACTAAAGTGCCTGACCCTTTTCATCTTGAAAAGGTAAACAATATCTGTATGCATACACCATACATACCTACACACACACACACACACACACACACACACACACACACATATATATATATTTATATTTATGTATTTATATATATAAATCTTAAGTCTTCCCTCATATCAAAGTTTTCAGGTTTGTTTCTCATCAAAAACAAATACTTCTCAATTCTATTTTCCCCTCAAATTTTGGTTGTTGCTGTTGTTTTTGAGTCTAACACTTCTTTGGGTGTACTGAGGATCTAATTGTCAACTGTTGCACCCAACGTTGGTTACGAGAACTCTGCTTGAGACAGTATGATTCACTGGGTCTATCCAGTGCTTACACTGGCAATCTATAGATGGGCAGAGCTCAAAGCCCAAGCCGCCTTTGATGCTTGTTTGGATGCTCTGAATGAGCATGGGTTATCATTTTCTTTCCTAAATTCTCTTGTTAAAAATATTTATTTATTTATTTATTTAGAGGGAGAGAGAGAAACAGGCATGCCATGGCCCCTTTCCACTGCAGACAAACTCCAGACGCATGCACAGTTGTATGTATCTGGCTTTACATGGGGAATTGAACCTAGGCCAGCAGGCTTTGCAGATCATTGTCTTAACTGCTGAGCTATCTCCCCAGAACAAATTCTTTTTCTTACTTAACTATGTGACTGACTACACAAGCCACCTTCTTTCAAACGCAGGAGACACAAATGGGGTCAACTATTATCAATAATATCAATCTCTAGGGCAGAGCACCAGGTTTTCCCTCACACTTGCGAGACAGCAGCTCATCACAGAGTGCACAGTGTTCCTGGTTTACCTGTACCCATCTGTGGTGGGTGAAATGAGACATCTCCCATGGCCTCGTGTGTTTTGAATATTAATTAGCAGCTCGTGGCACTTGGAGAGGTGGAGCCTCGTGGAGGAGGTGTGTCGCCGGGCGCGTCCTCCTGGCCACAGCTCTGCTCACGCTGCTGCCAGCAGATGTGACAAGATGCGGTGGGTGCCCAGCATCCACCACCCTGGCCCTACGGTGAGGAAGCTGCCCCTTGCTCAGACTACTGCCAGGCTTTCCTGCCATGGTGAAGTTTCCCCTTGAAACGGTGAAGGTGAATAAAGCCTCTCCTCAGCTGCTGTGGTAGGGTGTTTTCTCCTAGTAAGGGGAACGTAACTACAAAGCCATCTTTTCTAAAGATGTATAAAGGTGAGTTGTATTGAATTGAACTTACCACCTAAACTTACAAGTGTTGGAAGCAAATCTCCCACTTTCCAAAGTCCACACTAAATTTAAATTGCTTGAAGGAAAAATATATTTATTATCCAGCCGAGATAATAGAGCTCATTCCTCTTCAAACTATTCAGAAAAATAGTTGTGTATTCTTCCCATGCAGATTTCGTTTATTTTCCACCGTACTCAAACAGTACAGTCCTGACTCTCTACCTCAATAAATTCTGTCCAAATTTATCTAAGTTTATACACAGGGTGATAAAGATGGCCCAACTTTTATAAACAGCTCATGTGCATCTATTTCATAAACTGAAGTCACCATCCTAACAGCTGCCTTGATATTAACACTTCCCCAAATCAGAACATGGGGTCAGCTAAACAATCAATGATTTTCTATAAAATCAAAAAATACCTGTCAAATTCGTGATACCACCTAATTTTTCCCAACATCTATAATTTCACTGAGTTAATATTGAAAACCAGATGCACAAGAAATGACCCATAATGTGAAAAGGGGGAGATGTTTGCCCTACTTGACTAAGCACAGCTTTGTGTATATGCAAAAAGTATATGCTTCTGAATACATTTCTGTATCATTTTTAAAAATACTTTTATTTATTTATTTGCAAGCAGAGAGAGTCACAGAGGGAAGGGGAGAGAGAGAAGAAGGGGAGAGTGATAGAGAGAGGGAGAAGAGAGAGAGAATGGGTATGCCAGGGCCTCTATCCATTGCAAATGAACTCCAGATGCATGGGCTACTCTGTAGTTTATGTGGGTATTGGGGAATGAAACCCAGGTCGTTAGGCTTTGTAGGCAAGTGCCTTAACCTCTGAGCCATCTTTCCAGCTGCCCTGTATCTTTCTAGGCAATCACATTAAGAATTTCAAAACACTGGGCTGGAGAGATGGCTTAGTGGTTAAGGTACTTGCCTATGAAGCCTAAGGGCCCATGTTTGACTTTCCAGGTTCCATGTAAGCCAGATACACAAGGTGATGGAAGCCACAAGGTCGCGCATGTACACAAGGTGTCACACACATCTGGAGTTCAGTTACAATGGTTGGAGGCTCTAGTGTGCCAATTCTCCTCTCTCTCACTCTCACTCTCTTGCTCTCGCATAATAAAAAAGGCCAGTATGTTGGGCTTGCCTCAAAAAAAAAAAATTGTTTTTCAAAAACCCAACACACACCCTATCAGAAAACAGTTGACACTACCAATGCCACCACATAGAATGGAGTTTCAGAATCTGACCTGTGGTGCAACAGCAACAGGCTCACCAAGCGCTGCCTGGAAAGACAGAGTCACGACCCCACCCAAGACCTGTGGAATCTGCATCTTCATTGTACTCCTACAGCCATAGTTTTAAGTCACCTTGTCTGTATGTAAAACACATATGCAAATATGTGCCTTCACCCACATTGAGCCAAAGTGCCTTTTTCAGAAACAGAGACAATGCCTTTTATTTATTTGTGACCATCTGAAACAGAATTGCCGTCGGGGGGGGGGGGGGAGCTCGAAAGTGATTTTGAGAAGGATGGCAAAGTGTTTCTCCCCTTCACGCTAGTTCAGTGGTCCCTGTTAAGATGGACTTGATGACGATGGGTTTTCACTCTGGGAGAAAAAGACTGATCATGCTAATGTTCTTTTTGATGTGCTAAGTGGACCAACACTGGTTTGCCCCAATCGATGCGGCACAGCAGGACGAGCAGCATCCGAACGCACGTGGGTCACCCGTGCTAGCGAGGGCACAAGCAGCGCTTCACAACCAAACATCACGTGGCGCCTTCCAGCAGACTTACCAACTGTGTGAATTTTCTGTGCTTTAATCTCTTCTCATCTAAAAATAATGCTCATCGCATCGGCTATAGATAAATTAACATCGGTGAAACCTGTCACACAGATAAGTCTTCAGTTAATGGTAGCTTTTGGGATCTTCTTACAAAACACTTCATTTGCAGAGAAAGAGCCTCCATTCTTTCCAATAGTAGCTTTTCTCTAATGCATGTGGCTTCTATTAAGCTTCTACCTACCCCAACGCCTATCTCACTTCATCTCCCTTGAGTTAAATGTTGACTCAATGCATACTTAGCAGGATGTGGAATATGTTGTGTCTTTGCTACTCGTTTTTCATTACTTTCAGTTAGTGCTTCTTATAGACGATCATTTCTCACCCTGTCTATTCCCATAGCAGGAGAATACCATAGCCATTGCACTGCTGCTTACCAGTGCCACACCCTCTCTGCCTTACAGTGCTCCCGTGTGGATAGACCAATGGCTATCATTTGAGAGCTTTGGCGTAGCAAAAATTCACTCATTTTGACGCCGGTGAGAGCTCTGTGGGATCACAGCTCCCACACCTCCGGCTGCTCTCACTCTTGGGTTCTTGTTCATCTTAGCAAAGGATTAAGAATGTGGACTAAGATAGAGTAAACTATGAGATTTATTTTAGGGAGACTTAAGAGGGAAAGCAAAGAAGAAAAATTCCCCAGCCAAAAGCAAGTCTCTCACACATAGAAAGTTTCTCTCCCAGGAAGAAGCCTTTGAGGAAAGGTTTCACACGGGCCTCTTGCCCTGGGTAAAGACATGACATTCTAAACTACCCAAAGCATGATTATGGCTTCTTCCCTTAAGAGTTAATCTAACTAAGGGATAGATCACCTGGCCCAGAGACCTTCCTTCACAACACACACACATGCTAAGGAGGTGGGAAGAATATTTATCTGCTTCACAACACAATATCTTTAAATGCATAGAAGCCCCTCACTCGTTGCAGTTGCTCAAGGATCCTCACCTCTGAATTTGTCCATTTCTCTGAGTTCTAACTCAAAAAGCAAAACTTTTCCTTGTTTGTCTTTTTTTTCTTCTTCCTTTGGATGCTGCCCAAGAAATTAGGCAAGCTTGTCCTGACAATTTTGGGCTTTTTCACCTTTTGATCAATAAATAACCTTTGTTTGACTCCTTGTTATCTTTGTGCATGATTTTTCATGGTCATGATACAAAGGACTCGACAATACGAAAATTTGCAACAATCCCTCCATTCATCAGTGATGAAACCTTTTATCTAATCTACTACATCACAAGCTGTCACGTGGTTTGCACGCTTTCTTTCTGGTTTGTCTTCTGTATTTCATCGTGCACCAAATACTGGAGACTTTTGTTCTGGGATGCTTCTCAGACTCGTCACGCTCAGCCGTCGCCGACATGGTACCATTTCTCTTGAATCTGGCAGACATTCCAGAAGCAATCTCTTAAACAAGTCTCTTTCCTCCAGGCTTCAGGCAACAAGCCATGCTTCACGAGGGTCTTTTTAAAGTGTTGCTTGAAGGATCTGCAGCAGATGGCTTCAGAATTTCTCCAAGTCAACTGGTGAGAAATATCACCACTTTGAGCTGGGGAGGTCATTCAGTGGTCAAATGCACTTGCTTGCAAAATCTGCCAACCCAGGTTTGATTCCCCAGTACCCACGTAAAGTCAGATGCACAAAGTGGTGCATGCATCAGTATCAAAGTGGTTTATTTGCAGTAGCAGGAGGCCCTGATGTGCTTTCTCTCCCTCTCTCTCTCTCTCTCTCTCTCTTGATTCTCTCAGCAAATAAATAAAATATTTTAAAAAGAAATATACCCCTTTAATATCTTTTCCTGTCCTCAAAGATTATTTGAAATCCTCATACAGTGAGAATGATTGGTCATGCAATTAAAACCTCAAGAACATGCAACCAGCAAGGGGATATGTAGATGAGTGTCACACAAGGATGTCCAAGGGATCCAAGAGCGTATTCATAGATGGCATATGGGTCTCCATTTGGATGCCAACATGAAACTGCTTCTTCTTTACAGAAAAGAAGCCAAAACTGTGACCTGCATAGGTGTGTCAGTGTAGCAGACAGCTTCAGGTTCGCTGAGATGAACTTCCAGACCAGGCACAGTTATGGAGGAAGGGATTTATTGAAACTTATAGATCTAGGGGAAGTTCCATAATGGCAGAAGAAGCTGGCCTGCTTTCACAGGACCAAGCAGAGAGAGAAAGAGAGAGAGAGAGAAGCATAAGCCAAAAGCCAGGAGCCACACAGCACAGCACACTTCAGGAACTCCAGCTTGGCACCTTGCATATCTTTAGATTGGAATCAAACTCACCACCACACCTTAGGGCTAGACCCTAAGATCCACCCAGTGACACCTCCTCCAGCCAGGTGGCTGCAGATCCAAACTACAAGCTAATAAAACAATGAATATATTGGAGGCATCTATTCAAACTACCACACTCAGAGTACAGAGAGAGAAGGAAAATGCATTAACCCTCCTTATAAATAAAAGGCAGGTTTCCAGGTTTTGTTATATAATTTGCTCTGGAAGCAAAGGCAGAGACGAGGACTGGGCTAGAGGCAGTGACTGTGGGGGATGGCACAAGGGCAAGGGCAGAGGGAGTGGAGAGAAGAGAGAGTGGGGAGGAGAGCCCAACACGAGTGGATTATCACAGCCTTGCTGTGGGCAAAGGTCTGAACTGTACTAGAGGCCAGAGAGAGGAGTGTGCTCTTAGTTCCACTGGTCAAGGTGATATCACCTGATATTGGGATTTTTGTGGGCACCTCCCAAGGGGTTCTGGAACAAGGAGTTGGACAAACATATGGAGAGTAGAAAGCAAAGTGAAAGAATTTATGAAGAAAGACTACACTTGACTATGGGAGTAAGCTGGCCAGAGCAGAGAAAATCTTAGACCCTCAATGCCAACCACTTTACAAAGGATGAGGGCATTTATGTCACAAAATGTAGGCTTAGGTATGATTTATATTGCAAGGGCTTTCTCAAGGAAACTGGCTCTGTTACATGTAATTCTACCTACAATTTCTTGCATCCCATGCCTCATTAGCATACTAAATCTCTACATGGGGGAGGAGTGTGCATTTTAGTGTTATGATGAGCCATGGGTCACCATCAGACACTCTGGAGTGCCTATCTGCCTGCATGGAGACTCTAGCCAAGTCTCAGTCTAAAGGTTTTCTGTAGTTACTCCTTGCCAGCAGCCTTTATTCATAGGCTACTTCTATAGCCTTGTGTAAGACCTCCTGGACCTCACTCTCCATCCTAAATTCCAGCCTCAAAGGATGACCCTAGAGCATTACTCTCCCTTAACTTCCAGACCCCAATTACAAGTAACACCTAATCTGTCTCCTTCAGCTTTGAAGAAAGGTCTGAGTCAGAAAAGGAGAATTAGTGACTAACTTCGTTACAGCAAACAGGTTATAATGAGAGTCCACACCCACGTACACGATAACAACATGCCACAAGATGAGTCAACTTTAATTCTATTTGTGAAACCATTAACTTTGAGACTGCAATGTATGTTATTTTTAAATATTTTATTTGCTTTTTGAGAGAGAAAGAAAGAAGAGAGAAAGAGAGAGAGAGAGAGAGAATGGGTGTGCCAGGCCTCAGGCTGCTGCAAATGAACTCCAAATGCATGTACCATCTTGTGCATGTGGCTTACATGTGTCCTGGGGAATCGAACCTAGGCCCTTTGGCTTTGCAGGCAAATGCCTTAACCACTAAGCGATCTCCATATTCTAATGGTATTTTTACTATATATTTATTCATTGTCTAATAGCAATTGTGTATAGTAACATATACCAAGTGCTGTTCTGATCTATGCATACCCTATAGAGGGATTCAAACAATGAACATGTCCGTTGCTTCACCAACAGCATTTGTTATGGTGAATATATTTAAAATGCATTATTTCAAACTATATGACATATTATTACTAATGATGTTGAATGTTGTCATTGTAATTTTATACTTTATTTTCCTGTTTTGACATGTGTGTGGTATGTGTGTCATGGGCATGTGGTGTGTTTGTGTGTGTGTGTGTGTGTGCGTGCACACACGCGTGCACGCAAATGTGCATGCTCCATGCATTTATGCACAGGCCAGTGTACTTATGTACTGGGGATGGAAATCAAGTTCTTATGCTTTTTTAAAAATTATTTATTTATTTATTTATTTGAGAGAGGGAGAAAAAGAGGAAGAGAGAGGAGAAGTGTGCCAGGGCCTCTGGCCAGTGCAAATGAACTCCAGATGCATGTTCCACACTGTCCATCTGGCTCACATGGGTACTGGAGAATCAAACCTGGGTCCTTAGGCTTCATAGGCAAGTGCCTTAACTGCTAAGCCATCTCTCTCTAGCCCCTCTTGTGCTTTTGCAGCAAGTACTTGTCCACTTGCCTCATCAACCCTGTGATTTTATATAGTTAAACCTTTTTTGTCTTAATTTTTTAAGGTTTCAAACAGTTTAGTCAACTGGATCAAATAGCTTTAAAATCCCCTGAAAACCCATTAAATAAGAGCAAGTAACTATAGTTCTTCTCAAAACCCTGCTGTCTAAACGGCTACAGATGATTCTGAGAATTTCAGTTCTCTGAATGTGACAATGCCCGCCCTCACATCTGGTACAACCATCCTCTGTCACAAACAGGAGCGGAACAAGAACGGGGGAGAGCAAGAGGTGAGTGATCAGAGGAAGACAAGCAGAGCAAAATAGAGAGCAGACTCCAGGACAAAGGTTTCTGTCAATGCACCTGATGAAGATGCAACAATTTCCTGGTAAAATGAAATTACAGATCACATCAGAACCATAGAAGACTGATGTAACCATCATAATCCACTTAGCTATTGCATTAACTCTTCAAAATTCTGATTCTAAAATGAGGGTTTGTATATCCAAATTAATCCTTGGATTTTCTTTATAGAGTCCAAGCCAAGAGCCCTTCCAGGCCCTAAAAAGGAAGATTACCAATTTTAAGAGTTTTCTCCAGAATAAATGAACAAGGTAAATTGCCCCCCACCACTGTGAAATACTGCCTCCCCAAGCCTTTGCTTCCCCATGTGCTGAGTGCTGTCCACGGGACCTGTCTTCACCATGTGCTGAGCGCTGTTTACTAGAGATGTCTTTCCTCTATTCTCCCAATCACAGGCATCACCAAAGGTGAGTCTCATTGTTGTAGTGACAGCAATGTCTTCTGGCCCTAACTATTGCCATCATGGAGCACAGATTGCTGTGCCAACTTTTAGAATAAGTGTTGGCCCCTACCCATGATAATGAAATAAGCAGAATATATATATAACAGTGATGCGGCCCTTAGCACTCACTAGTAGCAGAGGAAGGAGGGTCAGAGGACCCTCCCCTGGGATCCTAGCCATTTTCTGCCTTCTGTCCTCCATCCAAGCTACTTATGGTCTTGGGGAGGCCATGGTGTTAGAAAGTGGTACTGGCAAGGTGACTCTGTGCTTCACTGTGCATGTAGACATGGCCACCTGCCTAATACCACAGAATATGACACAACTTTTCCCTATGAGTAAGTTTTACCTCCTGTAAACTTAACATTAAGAACATCGGCAGAGGGTCCTCAGTGAATGGAGTTAGGGAGAGGGAAAATAAGGGTATAGCCCAATGGGAACATGACCAGTAGACGATATGTTTGTACAATACAGTTCTCAAATAAAGAAAATATCAGAAAAACCAAGGGGGGGGGCCGCTATTCAGATGGCTCAGTGAGCAAAGTGCTCGCTATGCAAGCATGATGAGCTGAGTGTGCAAGTCAGTCAACAGGAAGCAGAGAGGTATGGCTGCAAGATGTTCCTCGTTGTTTTAGAAACAATATCTATGAGGAGGGAACGTGGCAAGACTGGATAGAGGAAGAAACTGAGATGCAAAGAAGTACTGAGAAGAGCTTAGTCAATAAGGTAGGAGTGTTGGGACTATGAAGGTTGCTCAGTGATTAAAGGTGCTTTCTAGCAAATACTGGTAGCCCGGGTTTGATTCCTTAACATCCACATAAAGCTGGGCATAAAGTGATACATGTGTCTAGCATTTATTTATAGAATCCAAGGACTCTGGCATGCCCATACATACATAAATAAATTATAAAATTTTAAGAACCAGATGAGAGTGCAAGAGCTGTCATGAACCCTTAAAAATTTCCCTGCAGTAAGACAAGAGTCATGCCCAGGGCACATCCCTGAGATTAACTGTCAGGCTTTGAATTTGGATTATGGCAGATTTATCTCAGACTGACACAGCTATAAAATATCAGTAGCAAACCTTCTGGAACTGGAGATGTGATAACCTTGTCCCTGATGGTACTCATGGGTGTCGCACCATGGCATCCACCACCTACTCCCTGCAGAGTCTTTGTTTGTTTTAATAATCATGGTGGCACTTATCATATCTGCTGCTTTCACTGGAAATCAAAATATATATTTTTAAAAATGGGCTGGAGAGATGGTTTAGTTGTTAAGGTGCTTGCCAAGAAAGCCAGGTTCGATTCCCCAGGACCCACATAAAGCCAGATGCACAAGGTAGAGAACACGACTGGAGTTTGTTTGCAGTGGCTGGAGGCCCTAGAGCTTTGTTGGAAAGAGAGCCTCACTATGTGGTCTTTATCAGAAAGCTGGAGAAGCACTGGATCAGAGGGGCACAGGGGCACATCCTGTGCAACTTGACAAAGGGCACTTTATACTGATTTATTGTGTGACTCAAAATTCCCAGTGTTTGAGTTTTTTTTTAAATATTTATTTTGTTGGAGACAGAGAAGGAGAGAGAGAATGGGTGCTCTCGGACCTCTAGCCACTGCAAACAAACTCCAGTCGTGTGTGCCACCTTGTGCATCTGGCTTTATATGGGTCCTGGGGAATCAAACCTGGTACCTTTGCCTTTGGCTTAACAAGTGCATGAGACCTAAGTGAAGAATTAGCAATGACATCCAGAAGAAAAAAAAATGTATTGAGAAGAGATAGCAACACTAGAAAGATGCTCAAAGTAAAAAATCTAGAGACATATATTAATATGCAGCATGCATCTTCAGTGGGACTTTGTGATTCTATTTTTCTGAAATATTGATACAACATTAATTAGTACAAGAGAGAGAAACAATTATGCTAGAAGGATGACTAGGAAATACAAGACCTTGGGGATTATTTTTAGCATTATAATAGAAAGCTAAAATATTTTAATCAGGCATATTGGGTAGCTCATTGTTCTCAAAGGGACACAAACTAAAGCATTTGGCCTAAGCCTTCAATGTAAAGTATTTCTCAACAAAACAAAGTGAAGTTGGACATATTTTTTCATATAGAAGCTTTTGTTTAAGTAGCTCCAAACATCATCAGATATTATTGCTTAATAATAAATACTCCATCCTCTTGTGAAGCTTGTATCAAGTGAAACAGAAAAAAAAATAATAGACCTCCAATAGATGTGCTGCTTCCTTATGTCTAATCTTCCTTACAGAAACTACTCAGACCTATGTGTAGAAAGTCTCTATTCGCTCCTACACCTATGAGTGTCTCAAAAGTCACTCCAGTAAGCACTGAGGTCATAAATGCATCCAAATACAGCAACTGACTCCGTATGCCCGTGGATCTGCATCTTCTGGGACAGAGGACATTACTCAAAGCAGAAAGCATGTAATTACTTAAGGTGCATGCAATAATGATGCTGAGACAGTCCTAGGAGAGCCTGTACCAGCAGGTCCTGATGTCATCTGTTGGGTCAAGGAAAGTCGTAACTTAGAAAATGAGGTAAGAGCCCTTTGGAAAGTCCGGTTCAAGTATATATGAGAAAAAGGAAGAAAATTACTGGTCGAGGTAACTAACAGAGGCCAAGACTCTGAAACAAGAGTGTTGCCTTGCTGGCACAAAGCACCCATCCAAAAGCGGCTTGTGGGAGGAAAGGTTTATTGTGGCTTACAGACTCTAGGGGCGCTCCGTGATGGCAGGGGAAAACAATGACACATGAGCAGAGGTGGACATCCATCACCTCTGTCACAGAATGTGGAAAATAGCAGCAGGAGAGTATGCTAAACACTGGCAAGGGGAAAGTGGCTATCACACCCATTATCCTGGCCACCCCAAAACACACCTTTTCCAGGAAGCCCCAAGTCCCAAATTGCCATGAGTCTCAGAACACATGAGTCTATGGGGGGCATCTATTTCAAACCACCACAGAGAGGGGATGTGGAATGTTCCAAACCAAAAAGAGGACCTAGTGATTTCATGCAGAGAGCCAAGGTGCAATAGAGCCTTGACTACTGTCTTACTCCATCTTTCATAAAAGAGCAACATCTGACTGACTGTAATGGAGGCTGGAATGCCTAAGGTCATTTAGTAAGGGTTTCATAAGCTGTTGGAAGGTGAAAGCACAGAATGGTGGCAGTAGCAACCCACTCTCGTGAGAATTAACCCACTTACCCGAAATGGGCAGTGATTAACGCAGAGGTGCATAGCTGGCAGAACTGCCGGGAGTCAGTGACTCCTGTGTGCTCGGCCTCACACAGGGAGTTGAAGCCATCCCCTCCAAGGTTCAAGGAACCTCACAGAAGAGGGGTCAGAAATATTGTAAGAGTGGGAAAATGGGTAGGAGGGCTGTGAAACACTGTCTTCTGGGTACTTCATGGTAATTACACCTATGACCTCATAGCAGCTGTGGTCTCCAGCATCAGACTGAGCTATCAATACTAGACCATCAATGGGGGGAGGATACATGAGACCCACAGACCTCCCACATGACCTAATGGCAGCTAGCGGTTCCTGGAAGAGGGGGCGTCGGGTTCATCGGTGGTGTAGCTCCTGGTGAGTTGCCCATTCAGCAGTAACTAACCTTCCAACAGTGATCAAGCACACAGCCCTAATTTAACACGATGGGTTGAAAACAAGACATGAAGGTAAGGTGATAAGGATAATGGGTGTTAATGGGAGACAGAAGTGGATAAAGGATGGATGTTGGGGGCAATAAGACCAAAATATACCGTACAAATGTATGAAAAATGTCAAAAATAGATAAAGAATATTTCTTTTTAAATTTAAGTTTTTAAAGGTGTAAATCACTGTTTACAAGCTAACCACATCTTAAATGCCACACCTCCCAAGATGACCGTAAAGGCAATCAAGTCTCAGCTTGACTTTCCGAAGGGTCACACCATATGCACCACTAACATAGTCAGAGGTTGATGGGGCACCATGTCACCAACGGAGTTTGTGAAAATAGTATGTGTGGCTAGAAAAGAAAGCATCCTTGATTTAAAGCTTTAATAAGCACAAATGGAAGTTTTAAGACTACTTCACTTTCTAGTGTCTTGCCCTTACCAAATTTATATACATATATATATATATATATATATATATATATATATATATATATAGGTAGCTTTTACTCCCATAAATTTCTTATATATCTCCATCCTTCCTTCAATAGACAATAGCCACAAAAGGCTTTGCAGATAATATATGCAGACATGGGTTTGCAAATAAATGAACAGAAGGTTATTTATGGATATTTGCCCTTAGATCAGTCTTCCTAATGGAGGTTTTTCTCCTGATTTCATTGGAGATTTTATCACTTTGTGGGCCGATCAGTAGCCCATTCATATATATTTGCCATAAGCAAGAACTCTGTCCATGCCTCTCACATCCCTCCACACTGGGTACCTACAGTGTATGTATAAAAATCTAAGGTCTGGGAGTCTAGAAATAAAAACAGATTACTTCTGACCCCATAGAAGGAACTTACTACCAGTTGTGACTCCCTTCCTCCCAGGCTCAGAAAAGGAAGGGAGCCCTTCTTGAAAGAGATGCCACCATGAATAACTGGACTGGGAAGACCAGAAAACGTGGCACTATTCCAGCTCCAAACAGCAGGACCACTGTCCCCTCTACCGACAAGGTGAGCAGTAGACACTGACAACTTCATGAACATGGGGAGTGAGCTCTCAATGCAGTTATGGTTATAAATGTACTGAGGCAAGAACTGTGGGTGTTGGTGGGTAAGCAGCCTGGACATTGGCGAGACAAAACTTTTGTACTTTCTCTCAGAAAGACAAGGCATTGTATTGAAAATCTTACTCCCAAAAAGCTAGACGATATTCTTAGCCCCATAGACTACTTCCCCAAATAGCTAAACATTTTAACATGTGGGTAGCCAGGATGGTCACAAGCTCTAGCAGCTATAGCCATGTTAGTAGATGAGGTCACTAAACTCACTCTGGGAAATTTAATAGAGTCATAATTCTTCATCATTTCTTGAAATCAAAGGATGCTGATGATTAATATGAGGATGACTTATTAGAATCACCAAAAATTATCAATAATTCTCAGCACGTGCTAAACCCAGCAGTTTTCTTCTATTCCCTGAGACAGATGAATGATCCCATTTCTGTGTAGAAGTCAGAAACCAAAATTTATTCCAGTTGGCCTGACTTAAATGATAAGTCCTTAGCAAATCCACGGGAAGGTTTACAGATGTGAGCAGCGAGGGAACCTGGGATGCAGATCATGCAGCCCTCAGCCTTCAGGAGATGAGGAGGCTGGCAAAGTCTCTTCTCCCATACATCTGCTGAAGAGGCTGAACTTACCACTTGGGCTGGAGATTTACAATAGAGAAAAGATAAAGTAGTCATTATTTACACTAACTTTACTTTTCTCTGTGTGTGTGCATACACATGTAATGTGGTACGAGTGTGGTAGAGTATAGTGTGTTGTGGTGCGTGTGCATGTGTGTGTGTGTGTGTGTGCCCTCGTATTGTTCCAGAAGTGTCCCTCACCAGCAGTGGTCCATGTGGATTGCTCTTCTCCTTGGTCTTGTTTGACTTAATATAGTCCAAAGGAAAGAGAAATTCTCAGGAGAGTACTGGAAATTAAATTTTTCTCAGAAGAAAAATAAATTAGTCTTTAAAATAAAAACGTGTTCCTTCTGGGTTTCACCACCTCAAGACCATCCTCAACGTCTCACATATGTGTAAATCATTAAAAGAACTTAAAAGTTCTCTTAAAACAGAAGAAAAGAGGTTTTAATTTTTTATTTTATTTATTTGAGAGAGAGGGAGAATGGGCATGCCAGGGCCACTAGCCACTGCAAAGTAACTCCAGATGCATGTGCCACCATGTGCGCCTGGCTTAAGTGAGTACAGGAGAATCAAATTCCTTAAGCAACACATAATGTTGTAGAGAATTTTTTTTTCTGGCCACTGCATATGAAACCATAAAACAAAGTAAGAAGTTTCAAATCATCAAGGTTCTTTAATAATTTTTCTCTTCAAATGATAAAGATTTATAAAGCAGAGCCATTATTTTCTAATTACCCCCTAGTTTATTACCAGAAAACATGATCAATCTCAATCATGAGAATGAGAAATAAAAAGAAATAAACAGAAAAGAGAAATCGATACTTAATGTGCTTGGATAAGTTTCTTTTTTTTTTATTTCGCAAGACTTGTCACAGTGATAAATTATTTAAGTGTATGGTATACAATTCAATTAAAGTTTCTATTTCCAGGAAACATTCCACAAGAAACAAAATTGAATAATTCATAATATACCTTACAAAGATGTGACAGTCCAACTGAAATCTCAGCACTTTGGAGGCTGAAGCAAGAGGATTGAAGGCTCAAGGCCAGCCTGTGCTATATAACCTGTCTCAATCAAAAAGCAGAAAATACAATTTTTTATGTTTACCTTTAAAGACTCTATAATATTGTCATGAACCTAGAAGATGGTCATAGACCTAGAAGGTAAAAATTATTCATGTACTTTAAGCCTACATTAATTCTAAATTAGATAATTTAGATCATATTCTCCAATAACACATAACAACTTCAATATTGCTTCAAAAAGTTGCTGACTTTATTAAGATGATATATTAAATAAAATATCTATATTATTAGTAATCACAAGAATATTTTTAGACAAAATGTCATGATAAATTATTCTTATCTTAAAGGGAAATAAAATGTTAGAATTTTTTTGTTTTGGTTTTGTTTCCAATTTAGCTCTGTAGCAGACAGATTCCAGTTCGCTGAGATGAACTTCCATACCAGGCACAGTTATGGAGGAAGGGATATTTATTGAAGCTTACAGATCCAGGGGAAGTTCCATAAATGACAGAAGAAGCTGGCCTGCTTTCACAGATCCAAGCAGAGAGAGAGAGAGAGAGAGAGGCACAAGCTAAAAAGCCTAAAGCCACACAGCATAGCACACTTCAGGAACTCCAGCTAGGCACACTTTGCATATCTTTAGATTGTAATCTGAAACCCACCACCACACCTTATGATCCACCCAGTGACACTGCCTCCAGCCAGGTGGCTAATGATGCAAACTACAAACAAATAAACAACTGAATATATTGGGGGCCATCTATTCTATTCAAACCACCACCAGCTCTAAAAAGCTATGTAAAAACAAGAATATATAGTCAGTTATTTAAAATATAATAATTAATGACTTATCTAGGTAGAGTTTATCATCCAACAGTGACAAGTAACCTAAAGCTGGTTTTAAAACATATTGTTTAACACTTACTTTTCATATATTTTCATGTATAAATTGTTATTGGGCTGCAGAAATGGCTCAGTAGTTAAGAAGCTTGCCTGCAAAACCAAAGGAGACCCAGGTTTGATTCCTTTACAGTGATAAGATGGAGACAGACACTGAGGATATGCATAATGCTCCAAAGCAGAAATCCAGACCCTGCTGAGAGCTTGACACTAATGTGGACTTAGAGCACACCCGCCAAGGCTCAGGGAATTTTGCAGGAGAGGGAAGAAAGAATGTAAGAGCCACTGCTTGAGAGGGAATATCCAGAGGCATTGCCCCACCCCCACACTGACTGACTGCTGCTCACATAACACATAACCCACAACCCCATGGGGAATACCAGCAATCCCAGTAAGGCAGGTCCTCAGTGGAGTGGGGACAGGGAGGAGGAAAATGATGGTACCAAGACATGATGTGTCCATACAAAGTTTCTACTTAATAAAAATAAAATAAAAATAAACATGTTTGTATAACAGGAAGAAAAATAAGTGAAAGAGGAACATTCATTATTTACTTTAAAATTGTGCCCAGGTTTTGTTATTGCTTTATTAAAAGTAAAATAAAATTATAAAATAAGGATTAATACATCAAAAAAAAAACTTAGAAAGCTGATGCTCTATTTCTTTATGTTGTTTGAGGGCTGGAGAGATGGCTTAGCGTTTAAGGCACTTGCCAGTGAAGCCTAAGGACCCGTGTTCAACTCTCTAGGTCCCACGTAAGCCAGACACACAAAAATGAGGCAAGTGCAAGGTCACACATGCTCACTAGGTGGCACAAGCATGTGGAGTTTGATTTCAGTGGCTGAGGTCCTGGCATGCCAATTCTCTCTCTGTCTCTGTCTCTGTCTCTCTCTCTCTCTGTCTTGCTCATTCTAAAACTGTTCTTTTTAAATAAATATGTTGTTTGATTATATTTGTGCATAGGGCTATTTCACCATTATGACTGCACATAACAGGAATAATACTAAGTCCTCACATTTAAAATTTATTCGAAGAGACTACTGTTTCTGGATGAGATATTGTATGTAGTTCAAAGCTGTAGGTAGTGGCTCACTCGGTAAGCTTGTAAGACTTCTAAAGCTATAGAAATTAAACTTTGAGGCATCACACCTTTGCAAGTAAATATACTGCAATTTCACAAACTGAAGGGCGCTTCCAGTGTGAGCTCAGATTACTAGTAATTTTTTCCCATGGGAAATATTCCAAGTCCTAGTGAGAGTTGATACTGGGCTGCCGTAGGCAGTAAAACTGCCCGAAGAGAAAGAAAAGGCAGTTTTAATAGATGTAGAGGCTAGCATGACAGTTTTGAATTAGAAAGAAAAGTATATATATATATATATTAATAATATAATATATAATATTATATAATTATATGATATAATTATATAAATGTCATATACTATGTAATTAATGATATATAATATAATAATATAATATAATATATTAATAATATATAAAATATATATACATATGTATATATATGTGTGTGTATATATATATATATATATATATATATATATATATATATACACATATATATTGCAAGCACATGTTCTGCTGAATTCTTGGGAAGCCAGAAGGAAAAAAACAAAGTATGTTTGGTCTCCTAAGATTTAGGCAGTGGGCTGACAAACCAAGTTAAACCACTTGATCCCTGCTTTTCTATGTCCACGCTCTTGCCCCTCTGGTCCCCTGAATCTTATGAGACCCTACTTCTCCTAGAGGGTTTATTGTGAGTGAACAGTTGTTATTGGAAGGAGAGGTCATGTTCTTCAGTGGGTTAGCCACTGGTAAATTGCCCATGCTACAATAAATGACCTCTGCAACCCATGCTCAAGCAAGCAACCCTAATTTAACTCCGTGGATCACAAAAAAAGACATGAAAGTAGGAAGGGGATTAGTTGGGAAAAATAAGGGCCTTAGCATAAATGGAAGGGTTTTATAAGAGTAATTGTGGGTGAATATAATCCAATTTCACATGTATGCAGTTCTAGGGTCTTAACCCTTCTGTGTAGACAACTCTTTCTCTTGCTAACTTTGAGCAGTTGAGCAGGTATAATGAGGAAGTCCATGCAGAAACAAACTGGGATGGCCCATGGTCAGTACCTAGCTTTGAACTGAATCCAACTTCAAACTGATGGAAAGAAACAAGGAACTTCGATCCAAATCTCTGGATTCTGTCAGTAATTTCATAATCTTGAAAACGGATCCTTCCTCACCTGAGCCTTTGTGTCAGTTGCTTTGTCATTTCTGGGAACAAATACCAGACCAGAATCAGCATATGGAAGGAAAAAAAGGTTCGGTCTGGCTTACCGTTCCAGAGGGTAGATTTTCATCCTGGTGGGAAAGGCAAGGCAGGTAGGAATCTAGCATCACTTTGCATCAAAGGAAGTAGGGACAACAGCTGGTGGGGTTGGGATATGATACCTCAAGGTCCACAACCAATGGCCCATTTCCTACAGCAAAGCTCCACATCCTACAAGACCCAAAGCCTTCCCAGAAGCTATAAGCCTTAATAAACTGCCTCTGTATCATCCCACATGTTTTCCTAGACCATGTCCTGCAGGGACACAAGAACCTGGAACTATCAGCACGTGTCCTCTCAACCCTGATCCACTACTGTAACAGAATTGAGTGACAGATTCTGGCAAACAAATTCCTTCTCTGTCTTTCACCAGGCTCCAGCTTTCCTTCTCCCAGTGTGAGAATCCTGGGGAAATTCTAGTTCCTTAGGAACCATTACTTCAATAGTTTGACAGCCAAGGGGAAAGGAACATAAGTGCATCTTGAGAACACCTTCATTCCTTCCAGGACAGGCACATTGACAGAGGGGACTGAAGGGCGTTATGGTTTGAATGCTGTCCTGCCTCCCTTCGGCTGCTGCCATTGTTTGGGAAGGTTGTGAAAGCGTTAGGAAGTAGAAGCTTGCTGAAGGAAGTGTGTCACTGAGGGTGAGGCTTAAGGTTTGGCAGCCCAGCGCCACTTCCTGTCGTCCTCCGTCCCTGATACCCGGTGCAGTGTGAGCAGCTCTGCTCTAACTCCGGCCACCATGCCTTCCCAGCCATGAAACTCCCTCCAGAACTGAAGTCCTTCTCGCCTTAAGTGGCTCAGGCATGTGTTTCACAGCAATGAGAAAGTAAATAATACAGAGAATTGGGTAATAAAGAGTGGGGCTACTGCTGTGATAAACCTGACTGTGTGATTCACAGAGTTTTGTAACTGGTTTGTGGGAGGAATATGGATAAATTTGAAACTGAGTCAAAGGAACAATAGTGCATAGGCTTTTGATATACAGTGGCAGCATTTGGAAGAGAGAAAACACCCTGGAGACCTACAATTCTGTACCAGGCATTTGGCAAGTCTGTGGCTGGGACTGTCAGCTGTGCTTCCCCATTTTCTTCCCTTTTAAAAGTGGGGCACGATAGCTAATGAGGATTGTACCAGAACATTTCCTTTCTTTCCTGGCAGGTTGAGCTCTGACAAGAACCAGCAGGTAGGATCCATACAAAATTTAAAAAAAAAAAAAAATGGTTTCTAAGGAGAGCAGGTCTTGTTAAGAAGAGCAGAGATGACCTGGTGCATTTAAAATACATGTTTCCTGCCTTCCCTGCTGGAAGTACGGCAAGAATGTTGTACTCCAAGAGGTCTTGTGAGAAGCAGGCAGGACACTTGAGAGTAAGTCACAAAAAGGCCGAGGCCTCCTGGCTGCCTGGCGGCTTTAGCTGCCTGACTTCCGTGTTGGGAGCCTCCTCTCTGCGCCTCTGCACCAGTGCTGCGAGGCTTCCCGCTCGCTCTGTCTGCTCCAGGCAACTGTAACGTCCCATCCACACACCTGCTCAGCTTTGGAGCTTTCGAGGCAGCAAGCCTGCACTGCGACTTCGTTTCCCTGCTGGGTCTAACAAGATTTGCTTGTTTATTTTTCTTTAGGGCTTACTTTTTTTTCTAATTCTACTTGTACTTAGAATAGAGTGGTGCTTTCTCAGCTCTTACATACTATGCTATAAACCCAAAGAACTGTGTTATTAAGTTAATATAATTAAGTTACATAATATGTTGTTTTATTTTCCATTTGTGAACTACATCTAACAATATCCATCCTGACAATCTCAATTCATTATGAAATAGTTTTGAAGAGAACCAGGACTAAAAAGCATAAGGCAAAGATTATTTAAGTTAATGGCAGTTTAATCTGTCATGTTTTGAATACATTGTATATGCAGAAAACTTGGGCAAAAATGCCTCATTAAGATATTAAATCATGATTTTTTTTTAGATTTTTCTTCACTTTGCAAAATAAATTAACTGCATCCATTTCAACTGACCAGTAAAAAATTAATATCTAAATATTTCAGTATATTAAGTGTCTCTGGGACTAGTGAATAATTCATTTTCCTTTAAAATGCATTACAACATCCTTTAATGTAAAACTTCAATTTTCTTATGCAACTAAATACTAACACCAAAAATCAAAGAAAAAAACCTATAAAAGTAATTAAAATCCAACGTGATAAAACTGAATTTAATGCTCCAGGTAGACCATCTAAACAAAGACCAATGAATTTTTAGCTGAATCTTAAAAATAAAGCCCAAATGTAAAAATATTTTGAGAGAAAAATAGTTGATATTCAAATTCCAACAAGTGAAATGAAATCTCACAAGCTTTGTGAGACTCATGAATTAGAATATATGTTTTCCCCCAAAATTTATCGTTTCTCTGATGACTGTGAGCTATTATCATAAACGCATTTGTAGCGTTATCTACTTCAACAGTTTTATGTACCATTGGAGAAGAGTGTGAGAGTCATTTGTTTTCCATCTACCTTATCCAAGGGCATTGAAGTTTTCGTTCCCTTATTCAGAACCTTTGCTTTCATACAGGGATGAGAACACTTTGTCTCTTGACAGTCCCCCAGCTGAGCGACACGGAGTGCGTGCTGTCTACTAAGGTTTCCGGAACACGCGGACTTGATCTGCAGGCAGGTGTACCTGCTGAGTGCTTCAGGAACACACTTCATTCCGTCTTGTGAGACAAAGGGATCGCTCCTACTTCCCATATCCTTATGAGGTGTTGTTACTAGCCAGGCTTTCCTAGCCACTGTATTTACAGTGTCAGAAACTTTGAAGAGACTGCAACTAATGTCAGATTAGGTTACAAAATCTAAGAACACACAAAAACTGAATATAATAGTACTCAAGTAGAATTTTACTTGGCCAAAGTCCTAAAAATTTTTGCTGCATTGCTATTGACTCTAAGCGGCACCCAACCCTAAGGACAAATTTGCTTGTGTGAATTAAGCCACACTGGTGACCACTCAAACCAGTGACCTCAGGGAACAGTTTTCATCTTATTACCATAATTATGTCCTTTTTACCCACTTTTTCAGATTAGGGATGAAAGGAGGGGGGATAGAATAGGCTATGTGGAAAGAAAAGAGAGTAAGACGTTGAAAGCATCCACAGTACGGTTTGTAGAATGGTAGACCGTCTTAACTGAGTTCATAAACAAAGGCACCTTCACGGAAAGCACCACGCCAGCCAGGTGTCCTGAGCCCTAGCTTACCACCTGTGCTTCAAAGCAGCACACAGTCTGAGCGGGGATTCATGGAAGGCAATGGTAACTTGCACCAGAATCTCACGCACCACCTGAAGTGTCGGAGTGACTCTGGGGGTAACAGGACATAACCACAGATGAGAGTCTCCTGAGGAACGCAAGGGGTGTGCACTTGGACACAGAACGTAAAGTGCCCCCCAGAGCCTCCTGTGTTTGGGGTTAAGCCTCATGCTCAGTCCTTAGCTGGTGGAGCCTTTAGGAGTTGGAGTTTTCCACAGGAAGTATGTCACTGGGCACAGGCCTTGACATTTTATAGTCAAATGTACTTGCCACAGCTAGCTTAGGCATTCCTGCTGCTTCTTCCCAGCTGGTACGAGGAGGTGTGGCGTCCCGCTGTCTGTTCTCACCATACCTTGCCTGACATGATGAAGCTGCCCGTTGACCCGTAAGAGAGGTAAGCCCACTCTTCCACAAGCTGCTTCTGGGCCGCTGGGTTGCAGCAGCAATGAGAACCACTATGGGGTTCTCTAAGGCATCTTTGCTTGTGGAGACATCACTTCCCAATAAACAAATGTATAGGGTTATGGGGAAAGACCAACTAGTGGCCATCTGGGCCACTGACTTTGTGCTTACACATTAGGTCATAATTTTGCACAGATGATATTTGAAACACACAAAAAAATTCATCTTCAGACAAAATTCAACATACTTCTAACTTTTCTCATATATTATAGAGGCAATATTGAATCCAGAGTTTTCTTCTAAAACCACTTGCAAGAGAATTATGTGGTTTGTTAAAACTATAGCTTCTTAGATCTCACTGTAGTTCAGCTGAATTGAGATCAACTTTGGCTCGTTCTTTAGAGAGCCACATAGAGAATCATTGAGAGCAACCTCGGGTTTCCTGCCCACTTCAACATTGTGTCTTAAGTGCTATAATTTTTTTTTCTAACATGTCTTTTAATGAAAGTTTTAAATGTAGCAAAAGTTACTTAACACCTCCCACTTCTTATCCTGAACATTTTTAAAAGTTCACTTTCTTAGCTCTTGGAGCTCAGAATAATATTGTTTTTAAGTGTTTCAAATTTCTGCTTGAACAAGGATGATAATGGTGGAAAATAGGTGGATTCAAAAGCTTTCTAAAATGATAACTATGTTGCAATGTACCAAGCAATGTTCTAACTGCTCGACTAGTATTAACTCAATCTTAAAATAAGTTACACAAGACGTATTATTGCTGACGGTATTATTCCCATTTGCTGGCTGTAGAAACTAAGGTACAAAAAGATTGAATAAAGGGGCATAAAGTACAAATGAGTGAAAGAAGGTTCAAACCAGAGCCCTACCACCGCTGTTCTGAGCCAGCACCCCAGTGACTAGTCATGGAAGTCATTAAACGTCAGAGACCAGTTTCGTGCCAACTGTAAAGGGTGATGACCCCAAGTCTCTGGCTCAAGATACATCTTGCTTCACATTTACTGAAGAACTACTAACAAGTATACTAGCACACATGCAATGATTTAGTTATAAGAATTAACGTTTTTTAAAGAAATGTCATATTTTGAGTGCCAGTCAAGATAGGACAAGCCCAGGGTAGCCTGTGTCTGCTACTGCCTACAGTGATAAACACTGGGAAAAACAGAAAGCAATGAGCTAAGAGCTGTAAATTAAAAAAAAATAAAAGATGGAAGGACAATTTGGAAGGAGTGTCACTACTTGGAGAATGTCTGGTGCAGCAGTGAGTTTACTGGGATTGTCCCGGTACGTTTGTTGGTTGGTTTGTTTTCACCTCCAGGCTGTAACGTTAGGTGATCCACATTCCAGGGCGGTACAGTCAGCATGGATAGTGAAATCTCCAGAGGAGACACTGTGCAGGTAGAGGACCTGGAAAGAAAACCATGCTTCGTTCCCTGGTTTCTCCTGCCTTTCCTGCTGGGGCTGCTATCAGCTGCTAAATGAGACCGCATAGAAAGCTTGCAGGAGAATGCATGGTTTCTAAAATTACTACTCCACTCCATTCACAACAAGAAGATAAGATTAAGTCCCTCAGAAGGGATGTAGTACAACACAGAAATGTGCATCTGCTGATTTAAGGGGAAATATATTTAAGAATATGCAAATAAAATGGGCCCCAGATCATACTAGATTGTCTATATGTGTGGAAGTTGTCAATAAAAACCCTTTAAAAAAATGTCTCTCGGGTAAGAGTTGCTGACTTTTGGTAAGGTTCTTGTCTTCTGCTTGATATGGGAAAGGCACAAAGCAATAGATGTGGAATTAACTAGCCATTGATTGGACCACTTACTACTACAAACAAAATAATCCATTGCCCCAACAATCAAGTAGATTATGCAGGAATCCTCGTGGATCCTGCTGCAGACTCGCGGGAATCCGTTGGTGGACGTGCCATCATTTGCTTCCTCAATCTCTGTGTGACACCTACCTCCTCCCTGCCAATCCTTCCTCCGAGGCAGTAGTAGCTATTGAGGTATTGGACAACCACTGGACACTCAACACAACCACAAGGAATGTGTTTCACATGGAACCTGGTTTTTCTTATGTGTTTTATGGCCTACTGAACAACAATGCTATATTACTAAAAGAGAAATTATTTTAAAGTCACTCCAAGACCCAATTCCATACCAGTGAGCATTTGGTCTCAAAATAATGTTCATGAGAATATTTATGGAACACAAACAGTAGCCGTAGCATGGTTCCCATAAGCCTCCCCTTTAGAAGCAGTGATTGTAACTGTCCATGAGGTTTATACAGAATAAAGCTATGAGCTTCGGAGGGCAGCCATACCTCAACCCCGGGAAGCCAGAACAGTCAGGTTTGTTCTTAAGCAAATGAATAAACACTAACCTTGAATAGAACTAGGAAGGCTCTGATGAATGCCCAAGGTTCTGGGGATCTCAGAGAACTTTGCCCTGCTGATACAAAATTAATTCTAATGATCCCAGTTTTTTAAAAATATTTATTTATCAATTTATTTGAGTTAGAGACAGTATGGATGCGCCAGGGACTACTACTACTATAAACGAACTTTAGATGCATGTGCACTTTGCTTGTCTGGTTTTATGTGGGTACTGGGGACTCAAATCCAGACTGTCAGGCTTTTCAAGCAAGCACCTTTAACTGCTGAGCCATCTCTCCAGTCCATGATCCCAATTTTAATCCTTTAGCCTGATGGTTAGCCATCCACGTCATCATCTAACTTCACAAGGTTGGGCTTCTTTGTGCAGTGGGCAACAGAAAGACGGACACATCCAGGTGTTCTTGAGCCTAGCAAAGGTCTGTGGTGATAAGACCTTCCCTACAGCCTCTTCTTGACCCAAGAGCCCTCAATCCCACAAGAAACGTGGCCTCTGAAGCCCACATTTTCCCATGATCCCTAAGCCTTATCACATTTCATTTACTTTTTTCTGATGTACCTGAGCCTGAGTCTAATTTCCTTTTCAGATATTATACAGCTATCTTCAATATTCTTTATTCCAAGTGGCACGTACATGGTTTTATAAATGTACTAACACAACCCAATCAAGTGAAATCTTTAAACTATAAATCCAGTTAGATGTCTGCTTGAAAAATCACTCATCATACCAATACTTCAGGGAAAATCATAGCTAATTATCTAGTATATGTTTTCCTACAATTTTTCATAATAAACCAATATCTGTGCTCTGCACACAAATGTGCTCTCTTATTATTTGGAATCTGTTTATTTATTGAACTTTTCCTATACCAACCTTCCACATGATGAATCAGGGACTCTCAGGAATCCACTGGTGGACGCACTATCATTTGTTTCATCCATCTCCGTGTGACACCCACCTCCTCCCCGCCTCTTCCTCCTCTGGGGCAGAAGTAGCTTGTGAATGAAGGTGAAGATCACAGGGCCCCCGGGGGTCTTGAACACAGTTGTCTTCATGTGGGCTTTGTTGATAAGATGGCAGCAGTGCTAGCCACCATTTATACCTCGTTCTACCTCTGCAGTAAACTGTGGTCTAGGCTATGCCTACACTCATTCTTCTCTCAGTACTGTCTGGATTGAATCAGAGAGATCTGAGGATACTGTCAGCTTTGGCTAAGTAGGGTTGGAGATATTCCTCCTTTTGGCTCCTTATTTCCCACTACCAGGTTTAATTTGAATTAAAAAGAAAAATAACTTTTGGGCCTGGGGAAATGCCTCAATGGTCAAAGCTACTTGCTTGCAGACTGAGGACACAAGTTTGATTCCCCAGCATCTGTGTAGAGCCATATGTACAAAGTGGTACATGCATCAGTTTGTAAGAGGACTTGGCATTACCCACTGTTTGCACATGAGTAAAAAATATTTTTAAAATGACTTTCAACTCCCATTTCAATTTTAACTTATTATTCTTCCTTTAGAAAACATTATCTGAGGCCAGTGATGCAGAGAATTATAGTTGGCATCTCTTTTCTATATCAAATCTGAGACTAAATTTATAAAGTCACAGTTTGTAACTCTGACATTTTCCTTTCCCAGTTTTTTTTGTTCTAGCTAAGACCTGGTCTTTTGCTGTTTATAGAACAAAGTTAGTTACCCTGGTATGAAATGAACTCAAATTCAGAGTGTTAGGTTCACAAAGGGATGGCTACATAAAACACAGAGTACAGGATTAAAACCCATGTGGGAACATTGACGGAAACACAGCTCATTATCTAAACAAGGCAAGTAATGGTATTCATGTCTAAAGTGACACATGAAATGGTCTTTAACTAGGCTGGTAAAAATATCCACTGTTGGGCTGGAGAAATGGCTTAGCGGTTAAGCTCTTGCCTGTGAAGCCTAAGGACCCCAGTTCGAGGCTCAATTCTCCAGGACCCACGTTAGCCAGATGCACAAGGGGGTACACATGCTGGAGTTTGTTTGCAGTGGCTGGAGCCCTGGCATGCCCATTCTCTCTCTCTCTCTCTCTCTCTCTCTCTCTCTGCCTCTTTCTCTCTCTGTCACTCTCAAATAAATAAATAAAAATGAACAAAAAATTTTTAAAAAGTATCCACTATTGAAACTATTCATTTAAATGTACCATTGTTTTCTTGAAATGCCTCATTTGGCACTGGAGTTACCACCACAAACCTTCCACCCTCCACTTTCTGCCACCCAAACCTGTCTTGCACAAAGCTTTGGTGTTTAAACCATTACACTGAAACATTCACTGGGAAAAGGATGCCAACAACTTAAAATTCCAAGCCAGATATTGAAGTTACTTGTTTTTCAGCAAAATAGTTGTATTTTGGTGGCTTTTTTCTTTAGTGTATGAAAAACAGCAAGTTCCTTTCTAAGCCTGCCGTCTTTGCGAGCATGAAGGGTTTCTTCCCTGTGACCCCTTCAGCCCCGAGCAGCGCAAAGTTAAATTCATGTTCATATTTATGTCGGCCCTCCCAGTGGGATTTGACTCCAAACCTGCACTCATGCATGCCGAGAAATCCCTGAACTCGGATGCGTTCAGACAGCCATGCCCACTGTATCCACTATGATGTTCACTATTACAATTATTAAATGTCACACAATGTAGCAGTCAGGTTCACATTGCTGACAGAAATCACCCCCAACAAAGAGCAGCTTGTGGGGAAAAAAAAAGAGGTTTATTTTGGCTTACAGGCTTGAGGGGAAGCTCCATGATGGCAAGGAAAATGATGGCATGAGCAGAGGGTAGACATCACCCCCTGGCCAACATAAGGTGGACCATAGCAACAGGAGAGTGTGCCAAACAGTGGTAAAGGGGACGCTGGCTATAACACCCATAAGCCCACCCCCAACAATACACTGCCTCCAGAAGGCGTTAGTTAATTTCTAATTGCCATCAGCTGGGAACCTGGCATTCAGTATACCTAAGTTTATGGGGGACACTGAATCAAACCACCACACACAATGAGAAATTTATTAGACAATCTTACTGGAAAGTTCAGAGAGAGGTGAGCTTCAGAGTTGGTTTACACCCTGATGTCACAAAGGACAGAGTGCCCCTCACTGTCATGCTGTCCTCAGCTGGCTTGCTGAGCCTGTCAGAATGCCATTGACGTTTTTCCCATCTCACCAGCGACAGATAAGACTTGATTGCTACCACCAGTGAACAAAACCTGTGTAGCTGGTCGCTGGCATGCAGTGGCTTAAGCATACATCACTAGGGCTGTGACAAGGAGGATTAGTCAATTTGGCTTCTATGGAGCCCCGAGGGGAGGAATGAATCCCTTGAGAACTATGCAGGTGCTATTCATTAGCGGAGGGGCGTTAGTGAGTAATTGGGGAAACTTCACATGGTACAATACAAAGGGGCATGCCAGCGAGCTAGCGTCACACTCTGCGGGGATGTCCACCAAAGAGACTTTCAGGTCCAGTACAATCCACACTTCTTGCTCCTACCCCCCGGCAGGTCAGAAACAGAAAAAACAAGAAGGATAAGTGCTCTAAGGTCACTGAGGCTGTCACGGTTTTCTCTAGACTTGGCATTTATGCTCATTAACTCACTTCAAGCTCATGACCCTGCAACGCAAGGATGGGCATCCCACTAGCTTGTCTGCTTCGGCCACGAGAGCCTCTCAGCCCCGGGGCCCGGCCCCTTGCTGCCTTCATCACCAATATGCTGCTGGTTTTGACAGCAATGGAGCCTCTTCAGCCCGTGGCTCTCGACTTCATAGCCTTCTGATCCACCCAGAAGAATGATTAGCACAGGGGCTGGAGAGATGGCTCATTGGTTAAAGGGCTTGTTTGCAAAGCCTGAAGGTTTGGTTCAGTTTCCAAGTACACATGTAAAGCCAGATGCACAAAGTGGTGCATGCATCTGGAATTCCTTCGCAGAGGCAAGAAGAACTGGAGGTGTCCCGCCTCTCCCTCTCTCTCTCTCTCTCTCTCCCTCTTAAATAAATAAATATTTAAGAAAGAATGATTAGTACACACGTGATAAAAGGGTAGATAGAAGTATCACAGGAAGGCTGGAGAGATGGCTTGGAGGTTAAGGTGCTTGCCTGCAAAGCCAAAGTACCCAGGTTCAATTCCCCAGGACCCACATAAGCCAGATGCACAAGGTGGCACATGCGTCTGGAGTTCGTTTGCAGTGGCTGGAGGCCCTGGTGTGACCATTTTTTTTCTCTCTCTTATCTCTCTCTCTCTCTCTCTCTCTCTAATAAATAAATATAAGTGAAAGTCAGACAGACAAGCTCCAGAGCTGGGAGGGGTCCTGAGCAGGCAGCCAGCACAGTGGCTTGGATAGGGCCTTTTTATACCCTTGGGGATGTAAATTGAGTATCAAGTGGATTAGATACTCTGAATGCATATGGGAGGCTCCTAATAGACTGATAATAGACAAAGGATTGATTGCTTTGAATATAATTGTGGGGCTCCTGATAGGCTAATGAGTTAAGCCAAGGGATGGGTTGCTTTATATGTGTGGACCAGCAGGACTCCTGGTGGGTCAGCATGCCAGTGTTTTTTTTTTTTTCTTTGTAATTTTTTAATAAGAGAATTAGAGAGAGAGCGCGCAAGAGAAGGACAGAACTGGCACGCCAGGGCCTCCAGCCCCTGCAATCAAACTGCAGACGCGTGGGCCACCTTGTGCGCATGTGCAACCATGGGAACTTGCATCACCTTGTGCATCTGGCTTACGTGGGGCCTGGTGGGTCAAGCGCGATTCTTAGGCTTTGCAGACAAGCGCCTTAACTGCTATGCTATCTCTCCAGCACAAATCAGGGTTTTCCATCCCCTTAGAAGTCAGAGACTTGAGGACTTTAGTTCTCAGACTCTGCTTTCTGGGCCCACTAAACCTCTGTGCTCTTTGCATCTGCCAGACCATACACATACCTGCTTATTCATTTTACATCTGTGACCCTGACCATCTGCTTACAAAGTGGGGCTACCTAACTCCTAATCCATATTACCTTCAGATTCCTAACCTCCTAAGCCCTGGAGCAGAACTCTCCCCTATTCACTGCCACCCAGTCAGATGGTGGGCACTTGCAAATATAGAAAAGCACATTTCTATATAATAAAACTTGTTGTCAAAAAAACCACTTTCTGTTCCTTGCAGTCTAAAAGGATGCTAGATACTTATTAATATATCATTTCTGTATAATAAATCTAATCGTAGATGTTTATATCAAGGATGTGCTGAGCTTTTATTTGTTTCTAAAATCATAGCCACCGTAGACTTGGCATATGTTCTGTGCTGCCTTGCTTGCAGAGATTTTTGGGTCTGCTTTTGCATTGCTGAAGATCAAACCCAGAGTCTCGCCCAAGCTAAGCAAGTGCTCCCATGAACACACCCTACACACAGTAGACATGTTTTGAATCCTAATAAATCATCCCAATATAATCATCCTTTGCAAGCAGTTCACAGATTAGGAAATTAGGGCTCAGGTGAGAAACTAGGTTTAAGTTACTTTTCTACAGCCACAGTGAATGCATCTTGGCCCACCCTATCCTTGATTTCTCCCTGGGAAGTATATATGTATATAAAATATGGTAAGGGGATATAATCTCCTTTATAATTTAGCTGCAGTTTTGCACACAAAATCCACTTCTGGGTCCTAGGAAACTAAACTAAACCATGAAGTTTTTCTTTTCTTAGGCTTTTTGTTGTTGTTTTTAGTTTTGCTCCAGTCCTACATGCATTTGGATCTTAAGCGGCCAGTGAAAAAAATAACTATATCCCATATGAATAAGAATACTGAGGGGACCTACAAGTAGGAAAAGGGTTGTTGTAACTCAATATCTAGGTCAGAATTCATCCAGGCCACCATCTGTATTTTCCAGATTTATGCAGTATTAAAAGACTTGGTTGCATGTTGGGTTGGAGGGATGGCTTAGCGGTTAAGGCATTTGCCTACAAAGCCAAAGAACCCAGGTTCGATTCCACAGGACCCATGTTAGCCAGATATGCAAGGGGATGCACGCATCTGGAGTTCATTTGCGGTGGCTGGAGGCCATGGTGTGCCTATTGTCTCTCTTGCTCTCTCTCTCTCTCTCTCTCTCTCTCTCTCTTTCTCTCTTCCCCCTCTTTCTCTCTCAAATAAATAAATAAATAAAAATAAACTTAAAAACAAAGACTTGGTTGATGTGGACAAAAGCAAAAGGGAGAGCAGGCTACACATGGTTAAGTCCTGTGGGTCTCTGGGTCCTCCGGGACTGGCAGCGGTTCCCCCAAAGGCCAGGCAACCACGGTGAGCTTGATGACGAAAGATTCACTTGTGGGAGACAGTCTCTGGGAACAGCTCAGTTTAATCAGTAGGGAAATGGGCTGATAAGCACTTGAGGGTCCTGAGGGTATTGGTGATGCCTAATGAGCTTATGAGGACATACATCCCAGCACATAAGCAAAGGCAGGGGGAAGGTATAGGGCACAGGGGGCATGGGCTGTGCAAAGGTTGCTGGCTGACTCCATATAAGGAGTTTCCTAGGCAACTGGCCAGAGGTCACAGGACAAAGCCTAAGTTCAGGTGTGCTGGGCTGGGAGAGGGAGTGGCCTTCTGTAGCCCGAGGGTGGGGGGCGTCCCCAGCTGCGCCTGGCAGCTCAGGCCCCTCTCCTGAAGGCTCCAGCTGGTGCCTGGCAGTGCCCAAGAAAGTCCTTATATACAAAACAAGACTACATCCATGTGAGTTATTTAGCAAATACAATCTCTAGAACACAAAGTACCACCTTAATAGCCCCAGCATCTGCATCATAATTCTCCTTTTAACATGTCCAACTTCTTGTCCTTACTCATCTCTGAGTTTATGGTTGCAATAGAGGTTGGGGGCAGGGAATGGCAATCAGGTTAGAGCCATTTTGAAACCTAGCTAAATAGTTGCAAGTTTGAGAACTGATAAATCCTGGAGAACAGGGTGATTCTGCCAGGTTGAGTGAGTCAGCGTCATTTTCCTCCTGCCACAAGAGGCTGGGGATAAAGGGCTGCAACCTTTGTTGTGGTTTGAGTCTATTGTCCTCTCTTCCTCAACAGGTTTTTTATACTCCTTATACTTTCCAAGATGTTCTTTGCTGTTCCAGACACCTACTCCTTCCTTCCCATTCTTCCACTTGGCAGAAAAGAAAAATCGGAACCTACGAATTTCACGAGTGTGCTAAAACCACATCTACCACCCCGCAGCTACGGGACTCGCTGTTCACATCATAGTTCCGAGTGGAATTTTCACTGGGCCTTTTGAACGCATCAGGCTAGCTTGTAATTATCAAGAGTCATGCTAAATATTTCCTCAGCAATTCAAATTTGTCCATCAGAAACAGATCCACAAAGCAACAGCTGCATATAGAGCAAATCCAAGTTTCAAATCAGTCTAACTCGCAGGATCACATAGAAACTGGCTTTAATGGGGTTCTATATATTCTGACCTCATAGACCATAAATCTTGTTTTTATTTCTGTTTTTCTCCTCTTGTGGTTACCACCAAGATGATGACAACTTAAGGCATCACGATGCAATACACATTGTGATAGCAACCCTTTGGGGGTCCTAATCTGTCATTCTACAGTGAAAAGACAGTTAAACTTGCCTAGTGCATCACTCAGAAAATTTAAGGGAATAAAAGAGATATTTATGAAAGCACTTGGCCTTAATCAAAGGAGAAAGGAGTGTGACATAAATACGGGAGTGTAATCACTGGCTAGCAGAAAAATTTAATCTTGCATTATTCCAACATAAATCTTATTTCATATAGTTTACCAGGAGCATGCTGCAGGAATAATATAACTTTCAATAAAAGTGAAATACAAGTGTCTAAAATCAATGTCTTCTGACAGAATGCCAACATGGAATAAATCCCTAGTGGTTAAGAAAGCATCAAGAATAAATACAACAGGGTTGCCGGGCGTGGTGGCGCACGCCTTTAATCCCAGCACTCGGGAGGCAGAGGTAGGAGGATCACCGTGAGTTTGAGGCCACCCTGAGACTCCATAGTGAATTCCAGGTCAGCCTGGGCTAGAGTGTGACCCTACCTCGAAGAAACCAAAAAACAAAACAAAACAAGAATAGATACAACAGGGTTGGAGAGATGGCTTAGTGGTTAGACACTTGCCTGCAAAGTCAAAAAGCCCAGGTTTGATTTCCCAGGACCCATGTAAGCTAGATGTACAAGGTGGCACATGTGTCTGCAGTTGATGTGTAGGGGCTGGAGGACCTGATGCATCCATTCTTTCTCAATCTCTCTCTCTCTCTCTCTCTCTCTCTCTCTCTCTCTGTCTCTCTTTCTCAAATAAGTAAAATAAATAAAACTTTAATCATAATAAATATGACAGAGATAAGTAGCTTAATTGGAGTATAATTTAAACTTCACAATTAATCTCAGTTCTCCACTAGACTCATATAATTTCTACCTGCTCTGAATATGATGGTGATATGCATCTACACTATTTGCATAACCAAAACAGAAAAGCATCTGCCCTTTGTCTGGTACATAGTGGTACTTTCCATTTCTTCTGTAGTGTCTACAAATGAGACAAATCAAAATTTGTCTCATTTGTGTCAGACTGTAAGAGAATTTATAAAATAAATCCTATTATATAAGTGCAATTTCCATAAAAATGAAGATTCATTTGTAGAAAGAACTAAAAGGCCTTTGTTAAATTGTCTTATTCCTATTAGAAATACAAAATGAAATGGGGGAAAAATGTGTATTTTTTTTTACTTTTCTCTTCATGATTTAAAAGCAACTTGGTATTAAAGATGAAAAATTAAATGTTTTTCTTCTTATTAAAAAGGCAATTGATAATCTTCTTGGATATGGAATTATAAGATTATAGAAATGCTTTCAGCTAGAGTCCTTCCTACATCATACCAGGCCATGGCCCCAAGCACCAGTCTTCCCCACAAACACAGGCTTCCAGAAGACACTCATAAGCCAAGAAACCAGGCTAAACTCTGTGGGCATAGGATCCTTACCAACCCCACCAACTTCACTTATGATGCCCATGTAATGGTCCCCAGTACCATGACAACCTTTACTGGCTCAGTCAAGTCAAACTGATGAGTTTCAGCACATGAATACGGCTATTTGTAATGGGAGGCCGAGTGAGAAAGGGCCTGGTCAAGTCAGATCACATGGCTGACTCACAGCCCAGCTCCCACAGGTCAATGTTTTCATTTCCAAGAAGCAGTCATGTTTACAGGAGTGCTGCCCAGATGGCCAAATGGTGTTTTTTTTTTAAATTATTTATCTATTTATTTATTTTTGGTGTGTGTGTGTGTGTGTGTGCCTATTCTCACACAAACCTCAATTTGAACAGCCCTGCATGCATGTAATAATCTTCACAGAAGTTAAGGAAATCCAGGAAAGAGGACAGGCAGTGAGCAAAACCCACAAATAGAAATCCACACATTTAAAAGGGTTAGAAGAACAGTTTCACATTTCCCCATCACTCCTCCTCAAAGCCTGGGCCATAAAAGGAAACCCTCTAGCAGGTGGGAGAAGAAGAAAATGAATACCTGGCCTCACCATAGAAACTAGCACCAACCTAGGAAACCCCAGTAACCAGGCCAGCCTCGCACAGACCCAGGTTCCAAACTCTACTTTGCATCAAGTAGACTTGATAGCCCCAGGCTCCAAGCCCACTCCAGCCTCTAGGCCAATTCTTAGAGCTCCAAGTGCCAGAACCAGCTCAGTGCTGGGTATTGGATCCAGACACCAGCCCGAAGCCTTCCTCCTCACCAACCTAGCATGCGGAAGACATTCATAAACAAAGGACCCAGGTTAGACCCCTACAGGCATAGGATCATGACTCACCCTATCAAATTCACTCATCCACTGGTCCTCAGTGACAAGCTATTCCTCGTGGACTTAGGATCTGGTACCGTCCAATCTGCCTTTAATCCCACATTCATGGACCTGATTCCCTTTACGTATACACAATATTGCTTGTATGAGGCAGGGAAGAAATGTTGTGTGTCTGGGGCTGTAGGTTCTCTCCCATGTTTCTTCCATTCCCCTTCAGAAATTCAAGTGTTCTCCTGAGGAAAATTAGTTGCTCAGACCGGAACAGTTTTGTAACTTCCCTGGGTCCAACTGAGATTCTTACGTGCCACTGTCCCATTGGGGCACAACTATCACACTGTGAATGTCACAGCTGGGCTCTCCAGGAAACACACACAGCAATACTGACAAAGGCCTTCGGGGTCAACAGCTATTACAGACGGTAAAGGATTAGTACTAGGCAGAGGGATGGGCGGACACAGGGACTCTGCTAACCCTACTTAGAATGCTGGGGCGAGCTTGGCTCTGTAGGTTGGCTTCAGATTAAGGCAAAGAATCAAGCCTTTAATGGTCATTCAGCCCCGGCTCACTGGGGAGGTAGATGGGCGGTGACTTGGGTTCAGGCTGCTCTCTTAAGTCCATGGAAATTCTTCAAGAGAATTCCACTGGAAACCTCTCAGTGGTTGTGGGAGTACTGAACATACTCATTTCCAGCCATGACCATCAGAGGAGGCCCATGATGAATATCAACTCGGTGCAAGGAGTATCTCAGACACTAGGTCTTACTTAGAATGCTCTCTTTCCTGGGCAGAGCTCCATGGACTTCCTAGAACAATTCTTAAAAACAAATAACAAAACTTATCAGGAAATTGACAACAAAACTACGAGACAACAAACAGTATTTTATATTCATATGTATCAAAAGTCCACATGGAAACATATAGGGGGTTCTCTGGAATCTCAGAGTAGTATCAGTTTAAAAGTTGGGTGAGTGGGAAAGGTGTGGCTCTCCATATTGTATAATAATAAAGCCTGTAGCTCAATGCCTTCTGTGAAAAAAAAATTTAAATTCAATTAAAAAACATAAATGAGAAAGTACTTTGGGTGTATGTGATATTCTTCTAAAATAACCAACTAGGAAAGACTCACTTAGAAGGGACAGAGGAAAACAAAACTTCAATATCTAAATGAAAGCTGAGGCCAGCCTTTCCAAGATGAAACTCTCCATTCCTCATAGTGTGTCAGATACCCTTCTGGAAGCACGAAGACCCTTCTGGAAGCACGAAGCCAAAAACTTGGTTCCTGGAGAAATATGCTCCCCACCACCCCAGGTTTACACTGCGATTTCCTGACTTCTGTGGTGCAGGCTGAGCTAGTCCGGTAAAGAGCACTTTGAATTCAGCTTGCCTTATTTTCCTTGCATTCTCTAATGGTGAACTGCTTTGCTTTCTGTACCATTAAGAAGGAGGTTAGCTGATGGGCACTGTAGCCACAGGGATGACTTTAAAGGGAATTACAAAGAGGATATGGATGTTGAAGGGCCACTGGCTTTTAGCATTACTTATAATTTAGAAATTACAGGGGACATATTTTCTTGTTTTCAAAAAACATCCTTTTAAAATAATATCTATCTAGTGGCAAATTTGGGTATAAACATTTTTAAAAGTATTCTATTCATGTATTTTAATTTTCAAAATAAATCTTATTTTCAGTGACACAGTATTGCTCTCACATGATTTAGAGCTCGATGTAGGACATCGTTTTCACAATGTTATGTAAGTCCTGCAAGGTCCTCCACTGCGCCTGTCATTAGTGACCAGCACAGGAACATGGAGCAGATGTTCAAGTGCAGAGTCCTGGAAAATCAGCGGTGCCAGGAAAGCCAATCAGCAGCAAAATCTAACTTCAAAAACTGTGCACCATTCCACTCCAAGAAATTAAGAGAAGGGTGGGTGGAGGGTCAATCAAAATTCAAGATATTCTGAATAAGACATATGAAAGCCTACTTTTTTTGGATAATGGCATATCCAGAAGCCATAGATTGCTACTAGAAAATTTTCAGTGCCAGGAATGGAATACCTTCCAGTGAGTTGTTGTCCAAGGTGGTCCATGTTCCCTCCAAAATATTACAGGCTATTGTCAAGGCCCTTGGTTTCCCATGAGTAACAGATGGTAAGACCCTATTGCTGAAGACTTCACATGCCTGGGCAGCAAAGCCACTGAGAAATCAAGCTGGTGCTGAGCTGAAAACCTTCTCCTTATAGACCAGCCAACTGAAAGCTGCACTGCATGCAGCCTTATGGGAGACAGAAGTCATCAGTGGTAAAAACAATGCACACTGAAAGCCTAAAGTTTTGCCAGACAGGCCAAATGACTAAATGAGTGTAATAGTGGCATGTCTGTTCTGGGGAAAACCAACTGCTCTCTAATTGGACTGAAGGCCTGCTCCATGGGATGGAATACATGCCCGGTACTGAAAACCTCATCAAAAACCTATGGCAGGGAAGGTCATGAGCCTTAGGGGTATAAAGCCTGCTCTTATCTCGATAAATGCATATATTATTCTTACCATGCTGCCCTGAAAGCACTACACTTAATGTTCATATTCATATATTAATGCTACTCTCACTTTTGTTTAGAGAAGTTTCTCTTTACAGATGGTGGTGACCACTGGGATGACCCAAAAGGCACCATAGTGCTGAGAAGAAGTGACAAAGGAGTGTCCAGCACTGAAACATCTCTGTCACACCCTCCAAGGCTCAGGGTCCATTGCGGAACAGGTGGCAGAAAAGAATGTAACAGCCAAAAGAAGGGCACCACTCCTTACATGCAACTGTCCAGACAGAAATTGGCCTCAATATCCAATACCTCACAGTGCCTAGCAATACCTACACAAGACCCTCATAATAGGAGAAAAAGATGATGACATCAAAATTAAAGAGAGACTAATGGAGAAATGGAGGGGATATGATGATGATGGAGAGTGGGGTGGTAAAGGGGAAAGTTGGGAGGGGAGGGAATTATCATGGTGTGTTTGTAAACATAGAACTTGTCAATTAAAAAAGAAAGAAAAACCTGTGCACCATCAAAGGGAAGCGGGTCTTTAGGTCATCTTCCACACAGGGTAGTGCTTGTGGTTAGACAGGCCTTCGGGGGCATTTCTTGGATAAATACCATTAGAACCTAGTTTTATGAAAAGATCCATTGGGGAAACATCATGAAACCACTGTAAAATGGATCATATCAAAGTGTGCATCTCCCACAACACAATCATTTCCACCTTTATCTAGTACACGATCATAGGTGGTCAAACCTGAGAAGACAGTAAACCACTGAACTCTTCCTCCTTTACTTTTGAAGTGACCCACCTAGTATGCTGTCATAAAATGACTCTTAAACTAAGGGTAAAATAGGGCTGGAGAGATGGCTTAGCACTTAAGGCACTTGCCTGCAAAGCCAAAGGACTCTGATTCAATTCCCAAGGACCCATGTAAGCCAGATGCACAAGGGGGAACATATGTCTGGAGTTCATTTGCAGTGGCTAGAAGCCCTGGCATGCCCATTCTTTCTCTCTCTCTCTCTAATAAACAAATAAATATATTTTATGAAACTATTGGGAAAGCAAAACAGGAGTGGAAAAAGCACAGACCTGCGATCAAATCTTTGTAATCTTAAGTAAGCTGTGTCAATATTTGTGATCTCACCTGTGTGATCTCTTTGCTCCAAGACTTAGTTTCTTCTTCTATAAAGTGAATAAAACACAGTCCATTGAGTCACTTATGAAGATGATAGATGATATTGGAAAAAACATTTGACACATCTTCACCTCTCAACCAAAGGCTATTATTACCTCTTGCACTATCCCAAGTCTATGGTGAAGCCTCAAACGCTCTTCCAAGAAGAAAAAATAATGTCCTCAGGAAGTCATGGACACTTAGAAGGAATTCTGGAACTATACAAAAAACATTGTTGGCTGTATAACTCATGATACCCAAGTACTAAGTGTGCTTAATGTCTTACCTCTGTCCAGGAAAGTTTGCCAACAGAGCAGAAGTTTTTCTGATTAATATATTTGTACCCTGCCTGATGTCTTCCTCCCTCAAACACTTGGGCAAAGCAACTGCTCTTTCCCAAGGCCTGTGTCTGATATGGTTCCTTTGCCAAGTTTTCCCATTGCCAATGGGAAGGGAAGAAGCTTCCAGGGCCATATTGAGGAGCTATATCCCTACAAACAAGTTTTTTCTAGTGCAGTCCTGGATTAGCACCACAGATTTGGTGGCTGCACTCCTCCCTTTAACTTCACAGTGCATCTGATGGTCATTATTCTCATATAACTTAATCCCCTTCTTAGCTAGCCCATTGGGCCTAAAGCAGACAACAAGTCAATATCACACCATCCTCAGTGGACAACCCTAACACTGATCCTGCTCTGAGGAACAGACCCTACTTTGCCAGCTAAGGATATGTGCCACTCACATCCCCATCAGAAAAGAACTTGCTAGAAATACAAAAAAAAGACAAAATCAAACTCTCACAGAATGTCATGCAGAATATGTAAATGGTGATATTCAGTTCATATTATCACCTTTGAAGTGCGTCATCAAAGAGACAAATCAAACTATGTCATTAATATTATCGTAATATTTTCATTGCATGTTCCTATTGCCTTTTTTAAAAATAACTTTCCCAGTCAGGATTTGGTGCCATACAGATACACACACAGGGGAGAAGAAAATGTCACAGGACTGCGCAGTGCTAACTCACAGCCTCCTGCTCCGTTGCCTGCAGGATCTAGCTCCAGTCAGAGAACCTCAGAACACAACTTAGATCTGAATAAACCCAGCATCTCCAATGGAAGCATCAGGGAGGATGGCTCATTAGAGAAGATCTGTGTCGAGCAGATGGGCCAGCCACGGCCACCACAGTGGGCAGCCATTGGAAGCAGCTCTTCACATAGGATCTGGCCCTTGGTCACCTCTTTCTGAATGCCTGCTCTCCAAGGATCTAACTGACACAACCCAACTATGCCCCTTGTTTCCTCTACCTGGGGTCCCACTTGCTACCTCTCCCTGGACAAGTGTTGATGTTTACTGGTCCAGGACAGAGGAGTCAACCTTTTATGCCATGTCCCTCTCCATACATCAGAGGTCCATCTGCTAACCACATTTACTCATCCTGAAAGTTTAGATCCTGCAGCAGACAGCTTCAGGTTCGCTGAGATGAACGTCCAGACCAGGCATGGTTATGGAGGAAGGGATAATTATTGAAGCTTACAGATCCAGGGGAAATTCCATAATGGCAGAAGAAGCTGGCCTGCCTTCACAGGACCAAACAGACAGAGAGAGAAGCACAAGCCAAAGGCCAAAAGCCAAAAGCCACACAGCACACTTCAGGAACTCCAGCTAGTCACACTTTGCATATCTTTAGATTGAAATCTCAAACCGACCATCATACCCTAAGATCTGCCCAGTGACACCGCCTCCAGCCAGGTGGCTACAGATACAAACTACAAACTAATAAAACACTGTATATATTGGGGACCATCTATTCAAACTACCACAGATCCCAAGGTTGAACATTCATCTTTCCAAAGTAAGATGGTGAATAAAAATAGCAATAATCACAATACTTTCCTGCACATGGGGCATTACAACTCTTATCACATTTTTATAAGCAGTGGTCTTATGGTGCTTCACACCAAAGAAAATTCAATTATACTTGTTGTGCCGGAAAAGAAACAGAGGAACTTTTAAGTAGAGGGAAAATTATGCCATTATACAAAATAAACCTGCACCTATGAGTGTTTGAAGCAATCAAGCTTGAAGCACTAATGACATGTTCCATAAAACTGCAGGGAAAATGCATGAATAATTTTCAAAGTTTCCTGACCATTGAAAGATGTAGAAGAGTGTCTGGATTTCCAACCTTGTGGGTGGAGCTGACTCCATTCAAGGAAGAAATTGAAAATTAATTTGAAACTCTCAGAACTGATAAAATCATTAGCAATGCAGAGGAATACAAAGGACCAAGTTAGTCTTGCGTAAAGTGGAACTTTTGACTGGTTTAATTGCTGAGTATCATCTGTTTACAGACATGTGTGCAGTTGTTGATATGCTTGGTATAATTCTAGCACCTTGTATAGTGTAGAAAGCATAGCTGTGTCCTGATGGGTGGATTAGTAGGATTCCAAGTTATTTAAGCATATATATCTTTTCTTTTTAAAAATCTTTTATTTATATATTGGACAAAGAGAGAGAGAGAGAGAGAGAGAGAGGCAGAACAAAAAAATGGGCACACCAGGGTTTCTATCACCTATAAGCAAATTCCAGACACATGTGCTAACTTGTGTGTATGGTTTCACATGAGTACTGGGGAATCAAACCCTGGTCCTTAGGCTTTAAAGGCAAACACCTTAACTAGTGAGCCATCTCTCCAGCCCCTATTATATCTTTCCTATATGTCTTAGTATTAAATTATAATCTCCAGGCAACCCCCTTCTTTTTCATATCGTGACAAGCCTGGAGAACATGAGAAGAGACCTAGAGTGGATAGAAAGGTTTAATGAACAGTTGAGGCAAGAGTTGACTGTGAGAATTGCCAAAAGGAGCTCTTAGCACTGGGACTCCTTGGAATTTACTGTACAGGACTGTAGAAGGGAGAAGGGAAGGAATTTTACTGATCATCAGCTCTAGCTGAAATCCTAATTCTATCCTTTATGTTGTAGAAGAAAGAATTGAGATTCAGAAAGTTTGGTTTAAGTCTCTCCAAGTCACATTAACTAACAAGAGTAGCCAACGTTCCTGAGCACATAGTCACACAGTAAATATGCAAGTGCACCCGCAGGCTGAGCAACACCGCATGTGCGAGCTGAGGTGCACCGACATGTTAATGTATTTGGGGACCAGAGACATCAGAGATACAGCCCACCATTGTCATTCACTAACTGGGTGACCCAGCATGCCACTCGGTATCACAGCCTCCATTTCTTCAGGATAAAATGGCAATAGTACACCAAGTGTACCAAGTTATACAGACAATGAAATAAGCCTGCAAATAGCTATGAAGCACATAGTATCCAATAGATAGCCCTGCTTGTCCCCTGTTTTCTTTGTCCTCTCTCCTAACACCTGAGTAGAAATTATAAAGAAGGCTCACTGAGTTTATGAATTAAATTCCACCTCCTTCATACCTCTCAGTCGGAACTTTGGACAGGAGAGCTGTAACTTAAGGACTCTATGTAGGGTTCTTGAATATTGAATAGGGACAGATCAAGAAAGAGCTTCCTCCCCCCTCCTCCTCTTCCTCTTCCTCCTTCTTCTTTTCACATTGTCACAGGTTATGCCCACTCCCTTTTTCCTGAACCAAAGGCACCTAAAACATTGGACGGAAGTTGTTTGTTTTTTTTAACTTTCATTATAGTCTTTGTATGTTGTTGTTCATAAATTAATCCATCAATTGAAACAACACATTGACAAATTTAGCAAGAGTGATCATAAGGAAAAGATATGTTATTCACAAAGACTATAAAATATAGAAAAGAGCATCAACTGATACATTCTGTGCAATAAAATTCTGCTTCACGGGTGGTTAAGGAATACAAATTCACCAGTTAGCACACCAGGTGATCATTAGAACTAGAATGTAAGTGAAATAATGAGCCAGCACGACTATCTCTGTTAGAAGCACATAAAAGGAAAGGCATATTCTATGAGACAGCAATGAGCTTTCCTTGGTGAGTAAGGCATCCCTACCCATTAATCAAAATTGGGATCTGGTAGATGAACTCCTCCTACCTCAGGAGATCTGCTGCTCAAAAGAAGTGAACACAGCCAGGCGTGGTGGCGCACACCTTTAATCGCAGCACTCAGGAGGCAGAGGTAGGAGGATCACTGTGATTTCAAGGCCACCCTGAGACTGCATAGTGAATTCCAGGTCAGCCTGGGCTAGAGTGAGACCAGACCTTGAAAACCAAAATAAATAAATAAAATGAAATAATAATAAAATAAACATGGGAGCTGAAGAGATGGCTTAGCAGTTATGGTACTTCCCTGTGAAGCCTAAGGACCCAGGTTTGATTCCCCAGAGCCCTTGTAAGCCAGATGCACATGGTGGCACATGCACCCGGTATTTGTTTGCAGAGGCTAGAGGCCCTGGCACACCCACTCTCTTTCTCTCTCTGTCTCTCTTTTTCTTTTTCTCTCTCTTTCACTGTCTCTCTTTCTAATAGATAAAAAAGTAAAGAAGTGAACACTAGAGGCCAAACATATATATGGAAAGTGGCCATGGGATAACTACAGTGCCAGACCCCACTGACTTTGGTAGCTGTATGGAGAATTTACGGTTAGAATTGGAGCAGAACATAACAGAAGTAAGTTAAAGAAAAAGATCGATTGGGAAAATTTACTACTAGCGGCAATAAAAATGTGGAATATGGGCCCTGAGTAGAACTCGGGGAGAGAATATCAATTGCTAAAGTTGGGAAGACACAGAAAACGTTGCTCCTGGGACATCGGGCAGGTTATCAGCAGCACAAATAAGCATGAGCAAGAAATAGCCAACAATGAACAGTTGATCAGCTCCAGATCACTGAACCAGACAGGCAATCGGGATGGGGTTTGTACAGCAGAAGCGCCAGATGACCTGTTTCGCTGTTCTCCTCACGGAGATCAACGGCACAACCACCAGCACAGAGCAGTTCTGCACTCATTCCTTCCTCTGCTTGTTCCTTGCGTTGGCCTGCATGTCTAGATGATCTCAGACAATGCTCAGAGCAGCACAGAGATTCTCCAGGGTTCACTTGCCCCTTGATCCATCCATTTTATTGCTCATCTCCCCTGCCCAGAAAGGCAATGTGGATGAATTACCTCTCCTGTCCAAAGACTTAGTGGAATAGTAAATCTCACTTCTGTGTATCTTTCCCTAAGAGAAAAAGGCTTATGTGTAAGATATATGACTAAGGAAAGTGAACCATCACAGCTTGTTATAGATACACAAGCTGAAAGAAAGTCAGTGGTAGAATAAATGAATAGATTGTGTTTTATCGGTGACATGAAATGGTAAATAGCATTTTAACAGAATTAGAATAATCCATATCTGTTCACCTGGAGGAATTTCCACAACACATTGAGGATTTTTAACAGCAGCATGTAGACATTCATATGCAATTAATTCTTCTTGGGAAAAATAAAGAGTTTTAAGATGCCCTATAATGTATATTTGCATATAGTTATATGTATTGAGAAAGATATGAAGAGATATATACTCAGAACTTCATCATCATGAGGGAAAAGAATGACATAAAAAGGTTGAAGATGTCATATATATACATATATATGTCTTCTGTGTCTTCCCAACTTTACATATATATACATAACAAAAGTTTATATATATATATATAACAAAAGTTTTACATATATATACATATATATACATGTATATATGTCACATCCAAATATATATTAATGAAATGTGTGTGTGTAACATTTAAGCAAAATTTATGATATGTGGAATGTATACAATGTTAATGGTATTCATCTCAGGTTATAGGATTTTGAACACTTTATTTCTTTATATTTACATATTTTTAAATTTGTTAAAAATGACAAAAGTTTTTATCATATTTTTATTATATTTCTAAGGTTCTTTTTTTCAGTAAGTCATTAGGTCATAAGCAGCAGTTTCCCAACAAACACTGTGATCATAAGACACAGTCCCAAGTACTGGATGATTCCCATACATCCCTCCTCTGGGAGGATGTGACCTAACAATTCTGACACTGATACTCATTTTAACATTGGATATAAGGCTACAGTATTGTGCTACCTTCTACACACCCTATTTAAACTCATCTTACCCTTTGTTTGGACTTAATTTCACAGTAAAAGTCAACATGCTTAGTTTTTCTATGAACACTAACCTACTGAGAGGCATCACACATGGTGCAACTGTTTTGCTGGACTTTGCTGTCCTCAAATCACAACTCTACTAGGAACAGACAGTGTATCTATATCCCCCCCCTTGCCCGGCATGTAGCAGGACAACATGCAAGAGTGACAATGAATCATCTGTGATTCTGTGTGGACACACCAGAGGGAGCTCAACTAGACACGCCCACTCCTACAAGGCCCGGGTTAACCCTGCTGAGCAAGAGGATAGTGCAGTCCTTTCCTTTCTTCCAACAAAAATTTAACATAATAATATCCAAATTTCTTGTAGAAGTGTTAAATGTGAATTTTAATTTGTTCATGTAGATCACATACAGCAGCATCAAGGGTTCATTTGTACCCTCTGTGTCCAATAAGCCAAATCGATTTCAGGCAAGTGAGGCTCCTGGATGTGGGTTTCAGGTATTTGTTATGACTGATGAATATCCATCAGAATTACAAAGTGGGAGGAGTTTATCAGTCACACATAACTGTCTCTCCTTTACCCTCCCTTGAGAGGAAACAACATGAAGATCACAGACCAAAAGACCTCCAGTGTGGTTGTGGTGTTTGATTCAGGTGCCCCCGCCCCCATAGACTTAGGTGTTTTGAATGCTAGGTCCCCAGCTGGTGACAGTTTGGGAATTGGAACCTCCTAGAGGTGGTGTGTGGTTGGGGATGGGCTTATGGGTGTTACAGAAAGCTTCTCCTTGCCAGTGTTTGGCACACTCTCCTGCTGCTGTTGTCCACCTGATGTCAGCCAAGAGGTGATGTCCAACCTCTGCTCATGCTGTTTTCATGCTGCCATTATGGAACTTCCCCTCTAGTCTGTAAGCTAAAACAAACCCTTTTCTCCCACAAGCTGCTTGGTTGGGTGCTTTGTGCCAGCAATGTGAAATTGGTTACAACAGTGGTCTACCCCGTGGTAATTAACAAAATAACAAAGGACCTCCAAGGTAGTCCATCCCATGGTAATAAACAAAGGACCTCCAACTACCCACCCCATGGTAATTAACAAAGTAACAAAAGGCTTCAAGGTGGTCCACCCCCTGGTAATTAACATCTCTAGTCTACCCCATGGTAATTAACAAAGGACAGCCAAGCTGGTCTACCTCATGGTGAATAGCAAATTACATAAGCTGCTCCATCATTTTCAGAATCTTTTGTTTTTAAATATGATTTTCTTATTAAAATTTTTTATTTATTTCTTTGCAAGGAGAGAAAGAGAGAGAGAAATATATATATATATATATATATATATATATATATATATATATATACACATAAGCATTCCAGGGCCTCCAGCCACTGCAAACAAGCTCCAGATGCCCGTGCCCCTTTGTGCATCTGGCTTTAAGGGGGTACTCAGGAATCAAACCTGGGTCACCAGGCTTTGCAAGCAAGCAGCTTAACCCCTAAGCAATCTCTCTAGTCCTCAGCACCCTTTTATATGAATCTTTCTCTAACCTTAAAACATTTGTTGTCATTTTCCAAGTATTCATATTTTATGTTCAAAATTTCCCATTTTACAGAAAAGGAAACTAAATAGATTTGAAAATGTACCTGCCAAGAACAGCCTATTGGTTAATCAGAATTTATTGCCTATTCCATAATGTCTGCTTCACTTTACCAGAACAGCTAGAATAGTCTCACGAGGGAAGGAACATTCGTATTATGTTCCCCTGGTATCTCTAGTGCCTAGGCCATTTACAGGCACATGAAAGACACTCAGGAAGTATGAATGGATGAATGAGTCCACCATTATTCTCCTTAATATTCCCTTTAAAACCAAAACAGTTTATCAATATAGACTGTCCAGAGGTTGGAGAAGAGAAAAGCATGGATTAAGCTAATTATTATTTATTGCAAATATTTTAAATGCAGATTATTCACACTGTTTTTTAAAAGTAGCACTGTAAAAACATAATTACACATTCATTTTAACGAGATCTTTTATCTGTTCTTCTCATGTACATATCTTTATAATAATTTTCATGACGGAAAACTGCAGCAAGTCCCATGGCAACAGGGCTGATGCTTTGAGCAGAAGAGACACACAGTTTCCATCATTTTGTGATTCAATTTGCCCAAGAAGCAGGGAGAGAGGAACTACAGTAAGTGATAAAAAAATTAAAAATCAGAAAGAAAGGAAATCATTATCGCGGTGAATCACTCATATTTTCCAGGTGGAAGGAGTTGGTAAATTGGCAGGCAGGCCTGACGTAGCTCTAGCTCTGCTGCCTCCAGCGTGCCCACCGCCTCTCAGTTCTCTGAAAATACATCAAGACACTTGACTCATCCCAACGCCACGACGAGACACACAACAGATTTTACAACGTCCTTTGGCTTCTCTCTTGAAGACCCCACATGACTCCCTGTCTCTAATCAGTGCTCTCCTCCCTGTGCTCTCTCACTGGCACCCCCTCCAACATTCTATCACAGTTCTCTGCCTTGCCAGCACCCACTTACTGATTTTTCTCTCCTTTCCACTAAGATTCTCCCTTTGCCAGTCTGGCTCTCTGGCTTCTAAACAGCTTCCACGAGGTCAGAGCCCAAATGCTGCAGAATGGTGGACAAGGGATGCTGAGACCAGGTCACTGATTTTTATGATTGAATGGATTCTTGGTGATATATAGGGCAACATCTTTGTAAGTACTGAAAGAATCAATCAATATTGGGAGGACGTATGTGGTCCACCCAGCCAAAAGGAAAATCTTGCTTACTGCTTAGTTTTACAAAATTTGCCATCAAAGGACCTGGAGTTTGCCTAGATGAACTTCCTTTCTGGGGTTTCAGTTTTATCTTACATTACCACTGCCAGGTGTTTGTATAGCTCTTGCTTGAACAACATCATTATAGGAAATGCTTGAGCTCCTGGGGCAGCTATCTTGTTAGGAGACATTTTCAACTATCAGAATGTTCTTTCTTAGGGTGTTTTTTCCCCTCTATGTCCACTGAACCAATTATAATTATATGCAAACTTAAGGACTTATAAATATGCTTCAGACAAAATAGTAGCACAGTCATGGTGTTTCACACTGCCCTCTAAAAGGAATATGTGTGACCATGAAAGAATCTATTATTATGGAGTCAGCACGCAGAGCACATACATGCAGGTATCAGAGAAGTCAATAAATACTCTGTGGTTAGGATGGGAAGAGGTAGATCCACAAAGGCTAAGTTCACAGTAGGCAAATGATAAATTTTATTAATGGATGGACTGAACTGGTAATTGGCAACTTGCTTTTTGGTTCATCCTAATGCTAGATCCCTGTTTCTGATTGATCATGGCACAATACTCAGCTGTGAAAATGCGCCCAAGGTGGCTAATTGCTAATTTTTATTTTTATTTATTTATTTTGCAATTTGGGAAGAACTACAGAATCAGCAAGCCTTGGGTGACTGTTTCCCACTTCTGAATCTGCCCCCAGTGAGTTGCTGATTTTGAATTACATGTTACTGATTGCTAAATGGTTCAAGCAGATTACGGCTGCCGTGTGCAGCACTAACTGGGCAAGGTGTGGAGAACAGACCACAGATTTGTCCAAGTTAAAAAATCTCGGCCTTTTCATTAATTGTAAGAATAACAGAAAGAGTGTTATGAGTAAGAATGGTCAGGCGGGCCTGGGGCCTGTAGCTCAGTGGGTGGAGCGCTTGCCTAGCATGCATGGAGCTCTAGGTTCACTCTCAGGCCCCTCTAGTGTGGTGGCACACAGTTGTAATCCCAGCATCCTGGAGGTGGAGGCCGCCATCAGAGCTCAAGGACATCGTTGGCTACCAGTCAGTTTGAGGCCAGCCTGGGATACATGAGATGTTGTCTAAAAAATAATAACAATAATAAAAATACACCCATATTTGGCAATTGTTTTCAGTGTTTTTGACTCAGATTTATCTATTTATCTTTATCTTATAAAGGAGTACAAATTCATGGAAGAAAGTCTAGAACGAAAAATGTTCCTCTGTACATGAAAGATCTACATGTCACTGTGCACAAATTACATCTCAGTACATTCTTTGGTAACAGCCATAAGCCACTTGTAATGATGTAAAATGTCCTTAAAATAAATTGAAAATTGTGGTGATTTTAATCAGAACCCCCATAAGCTTATTTTTTGTGAATGTTTGGTCCTCAGCTGGTAGTAGTTTGAGAAGGAGAAGCCTTTCTGGAGGGGGTATGTTACTAGGGGTGGGCTTTGGGGTCTTATCTCCCACTCCCCATTGTCAAAGCTCAGTTCACTCTCTGGCTGTAATCTTCCACTTTCTGTGGCAAGAAGTGATGCCCAGCCTCTGCTCTAGGACCATCTAATCCTGCTGTCATGAAACTTCCCCACAAGACTGTGAACAGAAGTAAACCCTTTGCCATCATCAGCTGCTTTGGGTCAAGTATTTTGTCCCAGCAATGTAAAGATAACTACAACAAATTTTTTTTAAGTTGGTCAGCTTAAAGAACTCTACTAAACATTATAGACCATTACCACATGGTGCTATAGCAAAAGTAAAAATAAATAAAAATCAAACAAAAAGTTTAACACATAGTAAGGGAATGTTGGAAATCTGAGAGGCCCAGACCTATACCGCGCAATAATTAACAACTCAGTCAATAGCTCAAACTCAGCCCTGAACTGTTACAATAGGCTCTACACTTGCTAAAGAAGGTAATTCCAGAGTAGTGACATTAGCAAGATAGTGGGACAGAACCTTGCCAGCCCTTTGCCCTAACTTCAGATGCACTGATAGCTTAACCATCAGCAGACAAGGCTCCTTTGTGGGAGCTTAAAATGCATGGTGGGTGGTTTACAACCCAGAGGAGCTAAAGGTGGAGGAAAGCCACATTAGGCTATATAGGTCTGCCAGAACCCCTGCCATGAGTGCCCAGAATCCCCATTCCACAAGAACTTGAGCTTGCCCACAGGACTGTCTCTAGCCTGCTACTGTAAAACTGTCTGGAGTCATGTCTATCTATAGCCCTAGAAGCACTCTCAGTTATGAGCCCAAAGGAGCCCATGGCCAAGTTCTGGGTAGGCTCAGACATGGTCCCAGAACTAGTGTGAAAAGACTGAAAGACATGGATATTCCTCAGATGTTCAATGCAAAGCAACAAAAATCACAAAAGTCAGGAAAATGTGACAGCATTAGAGGAAGCCAATGCACTCAACCAACCCGAAGATACTGGGATCCATGAACCACTCATCTTAAGGAAGCTCAGTGACCTACAGGAAGATGAACAGCACCTGAAATGTAGGGATGGATGGATGGATCCAAAGGGTATATTGAAAAGAAAGACAAAAGAAGATAAGAAATAGTGAAAGAGCAAATAAGGAAGGAAGGAAGGAAAGAAAGGAAAGAATAAAGGCAATAAAATACAAGTATTTTTCGCAAAATTAGAACCAGATAAAACACTCAGTAGGTAGAGACAGAAAGATCAGGAGTTCAAGGCTAGCCTTGCCTGCACAGTGAGTTCAAAGCCAGCCTAGGCTCTGCGATACTTCATCTCAAAAAAAAAAAAAAAGAAAAAGAAAGATAAAGAAAAAGAAAGAAACGAACCAAATTATACCCATGCTAGTATATATTCCCACCATAATTTCTATAACACCATCATGCTCTTCCAAGTCAGTGATTCTTATTACTTTAGTAATAAGGTATTAAATATTTGTAATTGCTGCTGAACGAGCCGGAATGATGTGGCATGGTGCCAGAACATGGTGTATGTGAGGAAACACTCCTGGATTTACTCACACGGCTAAGATAATAATCCCATTTCCACACATCATCTCATTAAATGTTATCATTTTCATTTTCAGGTGAGAAAATTGTGATTCAGAAAATCTAATAAACTTGACTCATGTCTAAGCTAAGTCAGAGCCAAGAATAGAACCTGGGTCAGCCAGGCTCTAGGCAGTCACTGCATTTCACTACTCAGGGGTTGGAACAGTAGTACATATGTAACACAAGGATCAGTAACCTCTCTGGGCCTCAGTTTCTTCATCTGCAAAGAGCCTGACAGTGACAGCAAATTAGAACAGCATTGAACATTTGTTTATATTACAGCGTGGCCCTGGCTATCAGGAGGAAATTGAGTGAGAAAGGTAGTTAAGAATTCAATCAGGACAGACTGTTAATAAAAATACAACAGCTGGTTATGGTTTTAAGATCACAGTATAATTCAATTGGGAGCCAAGATTGGCTCCTCATAGTACAAAGAGAGGGGGGGAATGAAGGACTCAGGAACCAGATGGACGCCATGACAGGCTTCAGAGTCCTCAGTAGGCCTAAGTTTCTGTTTCCCGGCAAGATCTGAGTTTTTTATCTTCTGGTAAGGGTGGGTTTAACAGTTACTGGAAACTGATTATGCCATACATTCCTGTAGTCATAGATAAGTTCAATTCCCCTAGCCCCAGCCTGCCAACTTTTAGCCCGCCAAATTTGCCTGCCAAAATCCTAAGCCAATCAGAAGAGTACAAGTGCAGTTACTGTTTAAATCAGCCAATCATGTACCCATCCCCTTCTTCTATGTTCAAATCCCTATAAAAACCCTGCCCTCCCACTACTCGGGGCTCTTGTATGGATCCACTGCATTGGTGAAGTCAAGAGACCGAGCTTAAGCCCAAAATAAAGCTCCTTGCCCTTGCAAAAAAAAACAAAAAAAAAAAACAAAAAAAAAAACACAACAGCTGGAAACCTATATTGTAGCCATACCCAATTAATTGACTTAATTAGATTTCCCCCTCAGCCTTTTCGCTTACATAGAAACCATACTCAAGCCATCCTCACATGCGACAAAAGTTCATGTCCATCATAAACCACTGACTTCAACTAGACACAGAAAAAATGGACATGGATGGAAATGGATCTCAAGGAAAATGATCACAGCTAAGAACATGGAAGGACATATTTACTTTGAAAAGACTACACAGATATTGAAACAAAATATCTGAATAACTCATGTTAGGTTGGTCTGCACACAATCTGTTCTATAAATAAATAGTACCATTGAAATCAACCCATTCATAACTCCATACCCCAGAGAAATGGCAAAATGCACGAAAACAAACTTTCACATGAAACTGCAGCAGCTTCATTTAGAGCTGTCACAGTGGAAACAACTCAAGTGTCCAACAACTGATGCATGGATAACATGATGTAGAAAACACAGTGTGGTATTATCCAGCCACAAAAGGAAAGAATTCTGATACATCTCTTGAATGACTTGTCACCACATGGGAATGGAAGCAATGAGAAGCAGAGGACCACTGTTACATAACTGCTTACATGGAATGTGCAGAAGAGGCAGAGTGCAGGTTAGGAGGTTGAAGAGAGAAGGGGATGATGTCAGTGGGTCACAACTCTGCAAGGAAACTAAAATCACTGAATTGTACATTTTAAAGGGGTGATTTTTTTCTCAAATTTATGATTTATTTAAATCACTATCTATTATAGAAATGGCATGCATCTAAAGCATGAGTATGTTTACATGTAGAGATGTTTTGGAGAAAAAAATAGATTCAGGGATGAAGAGATGTCTTAGTGGTTACGGTGCTTCCTGCAAAGCCTAAGGACCCAGGTTCGATGCCCCAGTACCCATTGAAGCTAGATGCACAAAGTGACACATGTATCTGGAGTTTGTTTGCAGTGGCTGAAGGCCTTGGCACACCCATTCTCTCTGTCTCTGTCTATCTATCTATCTATCTACCTATCTGTCTGTCTGTCTGTCTGTCTATCTATCTATCTATCTATCTCTATCTATCTATCTACTACCTACCTCTCTCCCTCCCTCCTGTCTCAAATAAATAAATAAAATATTTAAGTAAAAATTATTCAAAACATGAATGTCCTTTCTGAACTTCAACAAAAATATTACTGCAGTTATAATAAACATGCCTAGAAAATTATATAGAGGATGTTAAAATTTCTGTTTAGTTTAATGTTTCCACTCTCTCTCTCTCTCTCTCTCTCTGTCTTTTTCATGAATTGGGATTTCACTATGTTGCCCTGGAAGTCTCGATTCTCCTGCCATAGCTCCTGAGTGCTAGGATTACAAATGTGTGTCATAATAATGGGATTTTGGTGGTTAATTTTTAAGATGACTCAAAGCTGAAGTGTAGTATTAGACTTCAAGGTCATAATGACATGAATCTAATGAATTATTTTTAAAATGCTCAGTTTGGGGTCACTGGAGGAAAAAAAAACAGCAAGTTTGCCACAGAAAATGTTGGTCAATGCTCCAGATCTCTGTGTCCCCCAAATCCCTTTCAATGAAGGCGGGAATGAGGAGGGAACGTGATCACCACCTCCAGAGCTACAATTATGGAATTGGGCACTTGAACACAAAGTTGTTCCCATCTAAAATTTCAAGGCAGTTTTCAAAACTGTTGAACAGATGAACAACTACCCATTTGAACTAAAGTAGGTAATCTTTGGAGGATTGCCTATTATCCTCAGTTATGCCAGAACAATACAGGGATGGCAGAACAGCAGCCCATATCTGACCAAGGACATGTGACACACGTTCTATCTTTAGAGGGAAAGGGAAGACATATATATTTTAAAGCTCTTTCCACTGTTAATGCTTTGAAAATCCCCTTTTACTCAGAAATAATATAGTACTAGTATAGGTTTATAAGAAATTACTGGAATGTAAGTTTTCACTAAAAACACAGGGCCTTTGTTTCTCACTGGGACAGAGGGAGTTACACAATGTAACACAAGTCCCACCCTCACTATAGGTGTGGATTGGCCACCAACTTATTAATGCCTGAAGAGTAATAGTGAACACTCTGTACATGATTTGTCTTTTGGAGCTATAGAAACCTGTTTTTCTTTTTTATTTAAATGTATCTATTTGAGAGAAAGAGAGAGTGAGAGAGAGAGAGAGAGGCATGTATATATATATATATATATATATATATATATATGTATAGAGAGAGAGAGAGAGAGAGAGAGAGAGAGAGAATGGGCTCACCAGGGCCTCTAGCTACTGCAGATGAACTCCAGATGCATGTGGCACCTTGTGCATCTGGCTTCCGTGGGTACTGGGGAATTGAACCAGGGTCCTTAGGCTTTGCAGGCAAGCACCTAACCTGAAACCTGTTTTCCTATTACAAGATAACAAAGAGCCCAGTATAATTAGACCTACTGTCACAAGAAAAACCTGAATGTCATTAACCAGCTCTGTAGCCTTTGAGCAAGTGACTCATTTTCTCTAGGTCTGTCTCTTTCACTATCAATTAGAGACGTTAGCTAGGTCCTCTGGTGCTACAATACTATGAGTTCAATTCTGTCTGTCTCTTTGGTGACACACCTGGGTTTAGCCGTGGAGCCTGCCGTGCTGGCTTTGCAGTGCCCTCTCAGTGAGTGGAAGGAGGGCAGCAGTCACCAGAAGTAGCGGATCAAACAAACGCTTCTCATGCTTTTTAACCTGGCTTTCTCTCTCTGGCATAGATTACATAGCAGATTAGTTCACACTTCCAGACTAAAGGAAAGCCTCCGAGTTGGCCTGTGCAAAGAGAGAAGATGGCTTCCTTTAGGGAGATGTGTGAAATGTCAACAGAGAAACTTGAAGAGTTGTTAATAAGGAATCTAGGATCCCAAGGATACAGACCTACTGTTTCTATTACATCAAGGTATTGCCACCCGCCTCCCTCCCCCCACCCCACATACACACATACATACTCCCAAGTCTTTTATTCACCTGAATTTCTAATCAAGTTCAAATGATGTATTTCTAGCTGACATCAGCTGGCCCCACTTGGCTGCCCTTCTAGGGCCTCAAATTCAGTATTCCAAAACAGCTTATTTCCCTGCTGCACATCAGGTCAGCTTGCTAGCCCTTGACTTCAACCTTTACAACATGTCTCCTCCTTCTCTTCCCTCTCTGCCCCTCAAAGCTCTGTTTGCACCTGTTCAAGTCATTGGCTGGTCTGTTGCGATTGCTTTCTAACTAGTTCCACCCCAGTTCTTTTCTTAGTCCATGTAATAACAAAATCATCTTCTCAAAGCATTATTTATTTTTATTTTTATTTATTTATTTGAGAGCGACAGACAGAGAGAGAAAGAGGCAGATAGAGAGAGGGAGAGAGAATGGGGGAGGGGCAGGGCCTCCAGCCACTGCAAACGAACTCCAGACATGTGCGCCCCCTTGTGCATCTGGCTCACGTGGGTCCTAGGGAGTCGAGCCTCGAACCAGGGTCCTTAGGCTTCACAGGCAAGCGCTTAACCGCTAAGCCATCTTTCCAGCCCTGCATTATTTTTTTTTAACTATTTTAGTTTTATTTATTAGAGAGAGAGAGAGAGAGAATGTGTGTGCCAGGACCTCTAACCACTGCAGTGAACTCCAGATGCATGCACCACCATGTGCATCTGGTTTAAGTGGGTTCTGAGGAATCAAACCTTGGTCCTTAGGGTTTGCAGACAAGCTCCTTAACTGCTAAGCCATCTCTCCAGCCCCAAAGCATTAATTTTTCATGCCTCTCATCTCCAGCATTCCCTGACAAACCCTGCCCAAATTCAAGTTCATCAGGTTCATCAAAATTCATCAAGTTCCTCAAAATTCATCAAGTCCTTCTTCTCTGTGGACTCAGTCTACTTGCTCTAAACAGCCTTCCTTCCTTCCAGATACCTAAGGATGGGTAGCAGGGTGTCTCAGAAGGGATTTCCCTCTGCTTCAGCTCAGAAGTAACAGAATACCCAGTCTCTTAGTCTCCTAGGTTCTTTCATCTTCCTGTAGCTAGAAATCAAAATGAAATCCTGAAATTTCATGAAACATTTTCCAACTCTATTTACCAGTTTTATGAATCTTAGATTATCATTACTGATTTTTTCTTTCTAAAATTTTATTTATTTATTAGCACATGTATGTATGTGTATGTGTACATGTATATTGTGTGTGTACCAGAATCTCTTGCCACTGCAAGGGAATACCGAACACATACACTTGCAGTTTGCATTTGGCTTTACATGGGTGCTGGGGAATTGAACACTGGCCAGCAGCCTTTGTAGGCAAGCTCCTTTAACCACAGAGCCATTTCCCTAATCCGTACTAGCTATTGCTTTACATTGTCTTATCCTCAGGGAAACAATAAGGCTAACTTTTAGTTGTGCCCTTTTTTTTTTTTAGTTGTGTTTCATTTTGTTTTTCTGTCCTTTTGTACCTCAATTTCCTGATGGGAAAAAATTGTCCTAAAAGAACTAGTATCAGATATCAGAATACTACAAATGATTGGGCCCTTCCTTAAATTTCTGTAGAATACCAATTAAATTCTAAAACTGAAGTAATTTAATAATACTGTACATTTATAAATTTGTGAGATATAAACTAAAATATTTTTACTAAAATGTGGAATTACTTGTCAGCCTTTAAATTTTTTTTTTTGTTGTTGTTGATAAATGTATGCCATGGGGTTTTATTTTCTTTGAGTAAAGTCAAGTTCTCTATTTGATAAACATAAAGCTTGTCTATTTAAAGTATAACAAAATATCATATCAATGATATATTTAGTATTTTATTTCTTAAGTAAAAGCAGAATAATTATCTTAATAATGCATTTTCATCTAACATTGCAAAAATCATTATATTTGTGTAGAGTTTTAATGTCATGATTTACAGCCCTTTGAAGAGACAAGAAAGGTAACAGTGGGTCAGTAAATTTCTGCTTTGCCAGAAAAATAAATCAATGAAATATTTTCTATATTGATCACCTATTTCATACATGAACGACCCTGGGAACAATGACTTAAAGATAATTTTAGAAAATGCAGCAAAGGAAAATAAATATTCAAAGCATTTCTTCTTCCAATTTTTGTTTATTTGCACTGTTATTATTGCTGTGCAGTGCTGGGGATGGAAACCAGGTCTTCGGGCTAAGTCAGCACTCTGTCACTGAGCCACACCTCTGGTCCTGTTACCACGCTTCCTAAAGGGGCCGGCTTCATTCTTTGACTGTTCACGTAGATCTGCACTTGGCTATTTGATAGTTCACCAAGGCTCTGCACACCAACAGTGGAAGTCTCTATGTCCCTGTATATAATTTGGATCATGAATCTACATGAACATTAGATGAGGGACAGGCCTCCATAAAGAAGCGACGTGGGGACGGAGGACACCCTGTGATGGCAACGGTAATAAGCTTGTTTTAAAATGCTAATGGAAACACAGTTGAAACAGGCAATGCATTTCTATGCTGCCCTAAAAGATATTTTGATGTTACTTGGAGGTTATTATTGGGGAGAAGCAGGAATAGAATCCACTAAGAGGTTATATTCATGAGAATGACTGGTGGCTGTTAAGCTTCATGAAGCAGGGGCATTGGAGCATTCAGATTGTGGTATTTCTGTCTTCACGAATAGATGCTGCAAAAAGTCTAAGAGGACATTGAGAGAATTCCAGGGGACATTGAGACTTCCACTGTCGGTGTGCAAAGCCTTGGTGAACTATCAAATAGCCAAGTGCAGATCTACGTGAACATCAAAAGAATGAACCCAGCACCTTAGACTGTGTGACTCACAGTTCATTTACAAAACCTTACGCTACTTTTATACAGATGTTTGACAAATACCTTCATCGTTTTCTGTTCATCTCTTCCTCAAAGCCGCTGGAGATGCAGTGATTTCTTTCTTACACTCATCTCCCTGCCTGTCCTTCCAGATGCACACGATTAGAAGCTGTCACTCATTAACATAGGAAAGGCCACTGGTGACCAACAGTTCAATTTGTCCCATGACAGAGCAAATGAAAGTGCATCACTCTGCCTCCAGAGTTGGGACCACAAAGCGTGGGGAGGAAAGCGACAGATCAATGGGAGCATCTCCGAGCGCGGTTTGTAGGAAAGCAGAGACTGCCTCGGCGAGCAAGGACGGGAAGGAAGGGGGTTCCCTTACGCAGAAGCAGGGAAGGGTAACAACAGGGCTAGTGTGGGGTTTGTGGGGTTTTTCTGGTTTATTTTTTGAAAACAGGATATTCATTCTGTTGTGGTCATTTTTTTTTTTTTTGAGGTACACTCTAGCCACAGGCTGACCTGGAACTCATTCTGTGGTCCCAGGCTGGCCTCAAACTCGCAGAGATCCTCCTGCCTCTGCCTGCCAAAAGCTGGGATTAGCTCGTGCCACCACGACCGACCTGTTGTGGGAAATTTTAAGTTTGAATAATTTGCATTTCCCAACTTTTTTCTTTTGTGTTAGTTAGCTTTCCTCATCACTGTGACAGGATGCCTGACAGACAAAGGGAGGGAAGATTCATTTCACTCATGGTTTCAGTCCACCATGGTGAAGGAGGATTTTGCAAAACAGCTCACACAATTGTAGGTAGGAAGTGGAGAGAAAGAAGAGGAGGGGGCCATGAAGCAGGCACACCCTCAAAGGCACAGCCCCAGGGACCTACTTACTAGCTAGGTCCTACCTCCTAACGTTTCCACACAATTTCAAAATAGCACCATCATCTGGGACCAGGAGCTCAACACATGAGCCTGTGAGGACATTTCCTATTCAAACCATGACGTCCAGCAGTCTTTGAACATCTTAAAACAAACCTCGCATGACTAAAGAAAGATTGCAAACCCGTTTTAGTCAAAGCTTTAGACAAAAATAAATCAATTATAAAATGGTATCACATAGAGCAAGTATATTATTTTGTTTTGTTTTTTGCATGCATGTTTGTATGTGCGTGGTGTGTGCTCATGCATGTGTGTTTAAGCATGCATGTGTGTGTGCATATGCATGTACCTGTGTCTTTGGAGGCCAGAAGCTGACATTGGATGTCTTTTTAAATCACTCTCCACCTTATTCTTTGAGCTCACCAACTCAGCTAGACTAGCTAGCCAACAAGCCCTGGGGACCCTCCCATCTCTGCCTCCTCAGCTGGGAGTACCACCCGGGGACTGGGGATCCAAACTCGCGCCCTCATGCTTGGGTGGCAAGCGCTTTACCAACTGAGCCCCTCCACAGCCTCGTGTGTCTTGACCACTTGGTCTGCAGCTGGTGGCAACATAAGGCTGTGGAGTCCTGGGGAGGCGGAGCCTCGCTGGGGAGGAGGCGCTGCTGGGCTATTTGAGCCCAGGTCCTCCTGGCCAGACTTAGCTCACGCTTACTCCTCCCTTCATGGTGATATGGAGATGTGACCCAGGCTTCCTGCTCAGACTGGCCACGCTTCCCCGCAGTGATGAGACTTCCCCTTGGAACTGTAAGCCTGAAATAAACCCTCGCCACCCATCCGCTGCTTCTGGCTGGCTGTTTTGTCCCAGCGATGGGAACTGCAACAACTGTTCTTTGAAAAGCATCAGCTTTGATTCAAACACTTTATGTCTTGGGGGCCTAGGGAGATACTTGCTTTCTTTAATCAGTGATTAAACCAAAGCCCAAGGAAGAGGTAGTGCTTGCCAAGGATTAGAACTAAAAAGGCCTCCTGACTCCAGGACCAGAGTCTCCACGTGGGAAGCGTTCCTACCCTGGCCTGGGGCGCCACACAGTGAAGATGAGACAGAAGTTGTGCTTCCCCAGCATGAGCCCCACAGTCTGCAGCGGGGTGCTACTGGTGCCCGAGAAGTGCCTCCCCACCCGCAGCCACGTAAGCCACACACAGTCCACAGGGATGGAGCCATTATTTTAAAATACAATAAAAATAAGCCCTCATTCTTACAAAGATGTTTCCATTTCACAAGGAACCTTCGTGTATTATTTTGTCTGAGTCTTCCAAGAGCTCTATGGAGAAAACTAGAGACCATTTTCCACATTAAACAAGGAAATTGAAACTTAACTGAAGTGAGTACAGTGGAATTATAGCATAGATCTATGTAATACTTTAGAATTCAACAAGGAATTTTTCCCTTGACTAACTCACTTATTTTTAAATGAAATTTTTTTCTTTATTAGTTATGTACATACTCAGTGTGGAAACAGCTACGTTGGTACCACTGTTAGCCTCCTCCCTTTCCCCCTTCGTCCCCCCTCCGCAGGGACCCTCTGCACTGGGGATTGTGGGTTGTGCATTGTGGGGTGGCCATCAGTTATGGGGAAGAGGCAATGTCTCTGTGTGTAATGTCCCAACATGTGGCTCTAACAATCTTTCTGCCCCCTCTGCCACAATTTTCCTGAGCCATGCTGGGTTTGCTTTAGGTCTATTTCAGTGATGAGGTCTTGGGATCCTCTGAGTCTCTGGTTTGGTAGTTGTTGGGGAAATGAGCAAGAGTGCTGCTTTCTTGGTGAACCTGGTACCAGCACAGGGTGAAGGAGACAGACATAGAGAACACTCAACAAGTAAATTTAAACAAATGGGAAACAGAGGTGTCTCCTGAAATAGCATGGGCTACTTGCTCTGCAGCAAGCTCACTCGGTGAAGACAAGCACCGCTGGAGCGGAAGGGAGGGTACATCAAGCCTCCCTGACCCGGCTCAGGCCCCTGCCTCTCCTAGAAGCAGAAGGAAGTAACTTCCTCACTGCATGTGCAGCTTAGCTACTCCTTAAAGGCATGGGTCTCAACATACCTCATTTCCACTGCACACAAACATAACTGCTGCCTTTGGCACCTGACCAACAAAACAGCATCCTGGTCTTGCAGGCTCCTGAGTGTGCAGGACTCAGACAACAGGAGTTCCAGTTATCCAGGTAGAGCTGAGCGGTAGTGCGCCTCCTGGTGGAGCCACACATACACTGCCACCTGCTCACCCAGCCAGACCTATTGTGGAGCAGAACATGGCCTCCACCAAGATCTGAAAGGGAGAATATTTAAAGACACTGAACTGAAATCCTAAAGGCCTCTGTAGCAGACAGCTTCAGGTTCACTGAGATAAACATCCAGACCAGGCACAGTAATAGAGGGAAGGGATATTTATTGAAGCTTACAGATCCAGGGGAAGTTCCATAATGGCAGAAGAAGCTGGCCTGCCTTCATAGGACCAAGCAGAGAAAGAAGCACCAGCCAAAAGCCAAAAGCCACACAGCACAGAACACTTCAGGAACTCCAGCTCGGCACACTTTGCATATCTTGAGATTGAAATCTGAAACCCACCACCACACCTTAAGATCCACCCAGGGACATTGCCTTCAGCCAGGTGTCTGCAGATGCAAACTACAAACAAATAAACAACTGAAATATATTAGGGGCCATCTATTCTATTCAAACCACCACAGCCTCCATCAAGATCTGAAAGGGAGAATATTTAAAGTTTAAAGAAACTGAACTAAAACCCTAAGTGGAGTCTTAAAGATAGTTTGATCATGTGGAGTTTTATCTAGTACATTGAGTTTTACAACTTCCCTACTGACATCAAACAAAAAATCAGTAGGATTGTCCATATGTCAGAAAAGAAAAAAATGAAGGTTAAATTTTTAAAGAAAATGGAAAGAAATATACACAAAGAATGACTTAAAATACCATCATAGTTCATATTACTCAGAGGCAGGAATGGCCCATGTCTCTTTCACGATGTTGGTCCCACAAATCACAGGGAGGGGAAATCAGGAATGGAAGATGCCAGGCAGCCCTGAGCTGGCTATTCCCGCGGGAGATTAGGAAATGGGGGGCCTCTTTCTCAGTTGTGCCGCCAGAGAGCAAGGCAGGGGCAGGAGGGGGCACTTATCTATCAGCTCCTGTTCAGTCACTGGTTGAGGCCCCAGGGCCGGAATTTTCCTGCCCATCCTGAAGAGCCAAGGACATGTCTGTCCGCAGAGAGGGCAGAGAGAAGCTCACTCTGGACGGCCAGCCTCTTCCTGCGCGTGGGGGGCTTAGAAAGCGGGCACTAAAGGGTCATGCTTTTTAAAAACTTTTAAATTTATTTTTATCCATTTATTTATTTAACAGAGAGAAAGGGGGAGAGAGAGAGAGAGCGAGGTGGTGAGCAGGGCTCCAGGGACTGCAATCAAACCCCAGCTGCGTGTGCCACTTGCTCACATGTGTGATCTTGTGTGCGTGCACCACCTTGTGCGTCTGACTTATGTGGGTTCTGGGGAGTCAACCCTGGGTTCTTGGGCTTTGTACACAAGTGTCTTAACCACTAAGCCATCTCTCGATGCAGGCTTATGCCTGTAATGTTACAGATGCAGCTCTGAACGGTGATGGGCAGTGCCAAGGGTGTAGAGCCTCACGTGTATAAGGATTTGGCTTGGGATCAGGTCCCCAATGCCATTAGAAAAAGAAAAGAAGAAAAGATCTGTAGAAGACAGCATAAAAGATAACCATGAAGAAGTATGCAGAAAAAAGTAGGGTAGTAAATGATGCATCATTTTTCAGAGAGAAAGAAAGAGAAAAAGAAAGAAAATATTACATGCATTTATATGCTTAGTGGAGCATTGGGATGCTACACAATGAAACAGCGGTTATTCTGGGAAAGGGGATGACAGTTGCTTTACTTACCTCTTTTGTGCACATTAGTATTTACTGCTTCTTCCATAGTCAACATCCATCATAATCATGAAAGAAGGAGACCTGCCTTCATTGAGGGGCTTATCCAGTCACACAGGGGTAGGTGCTGGAAGTCAGACTGGGAGAAGAGAATGCTGGGAATGAGCATGAATCTGAGATGCCCAGGCCTGTTGTTCTAGATGAACAGGTCAGCATTTAGCCCTCGCCAGAACACAGGGGAAAGTAGGATTAGGGAGTAATAGCTCTTTCAATTAACAGAACAGGTACAAATGCACTTCCCACCTCCCTGATCAGCCCGGCAATGGAGGGAGGTGAAGGTTTATGAGACGGTTATGTGAAACAGAAAACACAGATGGCCAGAGAGACGTTGCCCTTGGCTGGGTATTAGGGGAAAGATCCTGAAGTGGCCAGTTATACCTAGCCAGCCACTGACAGGAAATAGGCAGGGAATTAGTTCCCCTGAGAGGAGGGAGCTGCCGTGGGTGGGGAAGATCCCCTGAGGGCATCTGAGGAAGGCTCCTCTTTCCTTCTCTCTTTCAGTCCCTTCTGTTCCCAACACAGTTGTCCCTCTATTCTGAGATATTTCCTCTGCTGTATCTAATGTGCTGTTAAGACCACCAAGTGAGATCTTGATTGTAATCACATTGTTGCTGGAATTTCTGGTTGCTTCTCTTCCAAATGTCCTGATTATTTTTGTCAGGTTTTTTTAATCCTTGTTCATATTTTCAATCTTCTACTCCCTTGAATATACTAATCATACTTATATGTCAAGATTAAATATATATTGAAGTTTTCTGTTTCTGTTTTGTCATCTAATTTTTCTCCAACAACTAATTTACAGGGCCATATTATCATGTTTTCTGTTGCTTTGTTCTTTAAGGGGATGGCATGTGTTCCTACATTGTCTAAGTTTATTGGGCCAGTACTCCACTAGAAAAGATTTTCATTTGCTTCTGATAGGCACCTAGGCCCAGACAAGCTTGGGACATTTTGCCTTTTGTATTTCCATCTTGAGGGGTTTGTGCTACTCGAGTATTGTGAATTTGGATGGAAAACCCATTAAAAGAGCAAGGCATGCTTACAAATCTCAGAGAATTATCACTTTGTCTCCCACCAGCCACAAGGTTTGACATGCAATTCTTTCCATCTTAACATGTGAAGGGACTTTGCATGCTATCAACGTCTAGCTCACCTCTGCACCCAGCGGGCTGCTTTTCCACATCTCAGCTTTGTGTGTGAAGCCTCCTATGATAAAGGGAAAGACCAAGATAGCTACCAATGAAATCAGTGCTGAATTAATTTTTCCAGTGAGGAAACAGTGACTAGTGACAGCTCTATCAAATGGCACTCTAAAATATGAGAATCAGACACTTCAGCATTGTAGTTATGATCACTGGGGATGACGTTTCAATCCTGGATTAGGCAGGAGGAGTGCATAAAGTATAGATCCTTTCTTTCATTTACTAGTTTGTTTGTTTGTTTTTGTGGTTTTCTTTTTAACTACTTTTCAGCCACTCCAAGTACTAATACCATTGACTGCTTAAAAAAAAGTATGATTAATATAAAAGAGAAGAAAAAAATCCGTTGATAAGCCCTAGGCAGGAGCTTTACAAATGAAAAATATTTCTTTTAAAATCAATTTGATTCCCATTTGGGGTTAATGCTGAGCCTTTTAAGAAAATTGAAGCACAGGCTTGAGGTGATGGAGCTTCATTGCTGCTGGTAGAAATCAGGAGCAAGGTAGAACCCTTGTGTGGGCATCTAGTTAGGGTACTGTCTCAGTAAAGGCAGAGCCAACCCTAAGAACACAAAAGTTGTTAAAAAATGAAAAAGTATATTCATATTCACATGAATAAAATTGTTAAAAATTAAACTGATATAAAATATGAGAATAAATCATCTTCAGGACCCTGCATTATTCATCTTTTATGTTCCTAGATCTGAATGAATGGATGGATGAATGAATGAGCAAGTGACTGAATAAACAATTTAGATGAAAATCTACCTTCTTATGAGTTATGAATTGAGAAGTACTCCACACAAATAAAGAAGAATGATAAAGCAGGGTGTTTGTTTGGTTTTGGCATTGAGATTATGGTAAACATCAGCTAAGTAAGGCTTGCTTAAAATGGAAATGTCTTCACCTGTGCAGATAAAGTCTTAAAATCCCATAGAAAAGGCCTTCTATGAATCACCACACTTCAGTTTTCTATTTGCTTAAATTATTACAGCAAAGAAAAGACCTGTAGCTAGTATTGCCAAACAGATGCATATTTTTTACTGGAACTGAACAACCTTGTATTCCTGGAATTGTCATAAAATATTAATAGGGTTGTATTGTAAAGCAACGTAAAAGGGATGGATCCCATCAAAAAGGAAAACAGAATAAGAATTTATGTAAGGCCCAACAGTGAGGCCAGAGCATGGCAGTCATGGGTTTTCTCTTGAAAGGGGCTGTTCACAAAACTAACAAAAGTGAAGAGAAATGACCAGATATGGGTTCACTAACTCTTTCTTGCCTCAAGTTCCTATAGACTTGACCACGTGTTGCCATTTAACTACTATTTATTTCACATTTATCACTGGCCACTGCACAAAGGTCTGAACATATCAAAAAGTCCACAAACAAGGCAGGCAGAGACACACATGAAATATGATGCAAAACAAAGGTATGCATTGTTCTTTTTCTCCTCCTAAATATAAGTTATATTCAATTACTGCTTAATTACGAACAATATTCATAAACACTGATTTTTTTTATCACTGCTTAGTCAAATAGTTACTAATATGGAAAAGTGAAAATCTGGAACTTGAAGATTCCTACTTTCACTGGGAGTGAGTTAACTTGAATGAAATGCTACATATTGCTTCCAGCCTCTTACTTTCAAAATAAAAAGAATATTACACACTCCATGTGCTGCCAGTCTGAAACCTGAGGAACAGAGAGAGAGAAAAAATGAAACTAGACACAGGAAGTAAGTTTGGGAAATGAAAGCTCAGTGTGCCATTTCCAGAAGTCAATGGTCCTCATCAACACAGGGAAAAAAATCAAATAAAATCAAATTTCAATGAAATCAGCAATTCCATGCCTCAAAAACATAACATATTTGGAAAATAAACAGTAGAAGTAGCCCTTCTAGTTTGGATCTGGAATGCCTCTGCATAGGTCCATGTTAAAGCAAAGGTCAAAGGCCAGTGGCACAACTGGGAGTGGAGAACTTTCAGGAGCTGTGACCTACTGAGAACAGTCATACCCACAGGGGTGTGATCTTGAAGGGGATACTGAGAAGCCCCTTCTCTCTGTTGGCTTCCTAACCACCATGAAGTGGGCAGCTTTGCTCCGTGGTATTATTATTATTATTTTAAATTATATTTATTTATTTATTTGAGAGTGACAGACAGAGAGAGAAAGAGGGAGACAGAGAAAGAGAACGGGCGTGCCAGGGCCTCCAGCCACTGCAAACGAACTCCAGATGCGTGCGCCCCCTTGTGCATCTGGCTAACGTGGGTCCTGGGAAGTCAAGCCTTGAACCAGGGTCCTCAGACTTCACAGGCAAGTGCTTAACCGTTAAGCCATCTCTCCAGCCCTTGTTTATTTTTATTTACTTATTTGAGAACGACAGAGAAACAGGCAAAAAGAGAGAGAGAGACTGGACACATCAGGGCCTCCAGCCACTGAAAACGAGCTCCAGATGCATGGGTCCCCTTGTGCATCTGGCTTACATGGGTACTGGGGAACCAAGCCTCGAACTGGGGTCCTTAGGCTTCACAGGCAAGCACTTAGCCACTAAGCCATCTCTCCAGCACCTGCTCCATGTTTTTAACACCATTTATACTTGGGCTCAAAAACAATAGAAACAACCAGCCATCAACAGAAACCTCTCAAACTCAGAGCAAAAATGACATTTTCTCCTGTTAAATTGACAATTGCACATGTTCTCTCACAAAGACAAACATCAGGCAAACACAAGAATAAAATAGGGGGCTGGAGAGATTTCTCAGTGGTTAAGACTTTTGCCTGCAAAGCCTAATGACCCAGGGTTCAAATCACCAGAGTTCACATAAAGACAGATGCAAAAAGTGGTGCATACGTCTGGAGTTCCCTGGCATGTCCATTCTCTCTGTCTCTCTGTCTCTCTCTCTCTCTCTCTCTCTCTCTCTCTCTCCCTCTCCCTCCCCCTCTCCCTCTCTCTTTCATCTATCGCTCTCTGCTTGCAAATTTAAAAAAAACAAAGAATAAAATAGGGATAAGAAAGAGACTGAAGGCAAATTGACATATTTTGTCTATGAGTGATTCTAATGCCACACTGAGTTCTTTGCAGAATGATTGCTCATCTTGGTCCTTTGCAGCAATACATTCATCACAACTGTCAGAAGCATCAAAGAAAAAAAAAAAAAAAAAACACCAGCAAATGACCTTTGGGACTTGTTTTAATGGAGTTTGGAAGGGAATGAGTGAAGTTCCTCCTAGGGAGTATTTCTCTTCCCCAACCCATCAAGCCCACTTTCTCCTTCAAAATTTAAATACATCTTGACATTGAGTTCCACACAGAGTCAAAGAGGACATGTGGATCAATTCTCTAAAGGGAGAAAAACACATGAAACTAGGAAGCCAAAAGCTAGGGCAAGATACTCAGTCATAGAAACTGGTAGAAAGATGGAAAGACATGGTGCAATGATAAAGAGAAGAATGGAATGCCAGGCTAAGTTCAATGGAGTGTGTAGGCAAACCAAGGACACAGTGGAGGAAGGCACTTCAAACTTGTGATTATAGGGAGAATTCAATTTAAAACTAACAACAGGGGCTGGAGAGATTGCTCAGTGGATAAGGTGCTTACCTACAAAGCAAAATGACCCAGGTTTGATTCCCCAGGACCCACGTAAGCCAGATGCACAAGGTAGTGCATGTATCTGGAGTTCGTTTGCAGTGGCTAGAGGCCCTGACATGCCCATTCTCTCTCTCTCTCTCTCTCTCTCTCTCTCTCTCTCTCTATCTATCTATCTCTATCTCCCTCTCTCTCTTTCATAAAGAAAAATTAAAAAAAAAAACACCTAACAATACTCCTGCTAGCTTCCTGAATAGAGACTGAACTTTGCTTTGCAGCATAATCTCTCTGATTTAAAGAATTTACACAGTGGAGTCATTTGATTATGCCACCATTGTTCTTGGAATGATGGACCCAATACAGTATTTCCATGTTGGATGGTGTTGATAAGTGACGTTGGAAAATGACATACCCAGGGGCTTGATTGTATATATTTATTGATCATGAAAAAAAGAGATGAGAAGAGGCTGGAAAAGGGGTTCCGTTTGATTTTATGCTTCAAAGGCATCTTTTTTAGGGACAGAATTCTAGGCTGGAAGCCAGGTGTGGTGATCTATACCTGTTATACTAGTACCTGGGAAGCAAGAAGCAGAAAGATTACTGCAATCTTGAGGCTAGCCTGGTCTACATAACTTGTTCCATGCCAGCCTGGACTAAAGATGAAAATCTGGTAAAGAGAAAGGATGGAAGGAAGAGAGAGAAAGAGAAAGGGAGGCAAAGGGAATACAAAGAGAAAGGAAAGAGATTGGGAAAGGAGAGAATGGAGAAGAGAGAGAGAAGAAAAGAACTGTATGAAGCCAGGTGGATTTTTCTTTCAGTAGTATAAAGATTGGTCCACTGTTTCCTTGACTGCAAATCTGCCATCATCTTTATATATTTCCCCTGTATTAAGGCAACTTTTTCTATCTGCTAACATGATCTTTTCTTTGAAATTGGTTCTGAGTAAAATCTAATTACATCGTGCCTTGGTACAGTTTCCTTCACATTTTTAATTTTTTTTTTGTTTATTTATTGAGAAAGAGAGAGAGGGAGAGGCAGATTGAAACAGAGAGAATTGCCATGCCAGGGCCTCTAGCCACTTCAAACAAACTCCAGACACATGCATCACCTTGTGCATCTGGCTTATGTGGGACCTGGAGAATCGAACCTGGGTCCTGAGGCTTCACAGGCAAGTGCCTTAACTACTAAGCCATTTCTCCAGCCCCCTTCTCCACTGTTTTTTTTTTATTTATAACTTTCAGTGTTATATTTTAAAGCTCAATAATCTCATTATAGTACTAATGATATTACCACCCATTGAGAAGTGAAGGACATCCAACCAGATGGCAGGTTCTTAAGAAATCAGTTTCCATGTACATGCCTCCAAGAAGTTTTCAGTATTAATTGTCTACTAGAGGCATCTAACAGCAATCTTCCATGACGTCTACTTTTAAATTCTGATAACAATTGAAAAGATAGATTGTTGGGCTGGAGAGATGGCTTAGCAGTTAAGGCATTTGCCTGTAAGACCAAAGGACCCAGGTTTGATTCCCTAGTACCCATGAAAAGCCAGATGCACAAAGTGGTGCATGCAACTGGAGTTCATTTGCAGTGGCTAGAGGTCCTGGTATCTCTCTCTCTCTCTCTGTCTCTCTCTCTCTCTCTCTCTCTTTCTAACCTTCCATCCTTCTTTCTCTCTCTCTCAAATGATTAAGTAAAATATTTGTAACCAAAAGAAAAATAGATTGTTTCTTAAAATTTTATTCATTACAAAAAAATCTTTATTAAATGGGGTAAAATCATGAATTACTGCTGCAAATTCAGCATCAGTCAATCACGAGCTCCTCTCATATGATGGTGGTAAAGTCTTGTTTCCCTCAGCACAGAAGGTGATAAGCATACACAGTCATTTGATACAGGGAATGGAATTAGAGGTATCGGAGAATCGCTGTGGACACAACTCACTCAACATTTATATGAGGAGTTTTCTAGATAAGATGCACTGAGGCAAGAAGATTCACCCTAAGTGTGGACTAGGACTTCCAGACTGCACAAAAAGGCAAAAGTGGGCTGGAGAGACACATTAGTGGCAAAAGCACTTGCCTACAAAGCCGAAGGACCCTGGATTTTTCATGTTTTTAACACCACTTATACTTGGGCTCAAAAACAATAGAAACAACCAGCCATTTACAAAAACCTCTCAAACTCTGAGCAAAAGTGACATTTTCTCCTTTTAAATTCACAATTTCACTTGTTCTCTCACAAAGGCAAACATCTGGCAAACACAAGACTAAAATCAGGGGTGGAGAGATTTCTCAGTGGTTAAGGTTCTTGCCTGCAAAGCCTAATGTCCTGTGGTTTGAATCCTAGAGCTCACACAAAGACAGATGGAAAAAGTGGTGTATACATCTGGAACTTGTTTGTAGTGGCTAGCAGCTTTGGTGCTCCCATTCTCCCTCCCTCCTTCTCTCTCTCTCTCTTTTCCTCTTTCTCTCTCTAAAATAAATAAATATAGAGAAGACAAAAGCTACCAAGCCTGAGTATTTATCTGTCCATACTCCCTCCCTGCTCATATGACAATGTCAGCCAGCTTTTTACTATTGCCATGCTTCCCTGTTATGATGAAGCTTCCCCTAGAAACTATATGCTGAAATAAGCCCTTCCTTCCCTAAGCTGCTTCTAGTCAGGTGTTTTGTCCCCACAATTGGGAAGTTGACTAATATACACGTTACTGTTTCAAAGTCTAGATTTGCAGTAATGTGTATAGCTCATAGTGATAGCCTCCTAAGCTTTTATTGCTCATGCGTCAATGATTGTGAAATTACCTCTAGCATTTTCCTATTATGAACATTGCTGAGATGAACCTTTGTGATTCCATCACAGTTGTATGAGAATAACTGTCATTCACTTTTTTTTTCCTTTTTGTTCTTTCTGTTTTGTTGATTGTAATGAATTCCTGTCCATTCAAAATATTATTTCATGCCTAGTTTTATATTTTGCAAATAACTTCCCTCCAATGGTCTGTTATTCTGAATACAGTGTTGAAATTCAGAGCCAGTGGTAAGGCCTCAACACAATGTAAGGAACCTTATATAATTATCTATCAGACCTCAAAGGAATTGTTAATTTCTGGCCTAAACTGTTTCCGTCATTGTACTGGGTTTCATCATGTCGCCTTGGTCTTCAGTTACAACACAAAAAGAAACGAGTGTGTTAACAATACTCATATATACTTAAATACCTTTGTTTCAGAGCCTTTAAAAAGGTGCCTAGACATCTAGACATGGCTGTTTAGGCATATAACCAACCATAAGTTACGAGTCATTAGACATCAACTGCAGTCAAAGTCAAGAAACAAGAGTGCTAGCGGGACCTAGCGAATTTATAGGGTGAGTTTCCGGGGAGTCACTACAGTAGGTGTAATGAGATAAAGTATAAAGTACCTAAGGCTGTTGCTTTCAAGACTGAAATTGGAATACTTTAAATATTACAAAATAAAAATTCAGTGAACTTTCTGATGCTAAACGAATCCTAAATCTTTTAAATACTGACCACGGTGCAACTTAGTGGAAATAATTTACATAGAAATACATGCAAATGCTAAAACAGAGGCTTGATGCCAGATTTTTTTATGTGAAACTAAAGCAGTCCATTTAAATCTCCTTTTACAAGTGGGCATACTCCTGATGCATGGAAGAACCACGGAATTGACCATGACCTTGGTCTTTATCTGTCTGTCTTTGATTAAATTAAATTTTATTAATGTGGTTATTTCTCCTATATTGTTTCATTTCTCACCAAAGAAATAAATATCATTCTGAAAAGGTTAATGTTAGCTCATCTAGTTTTTAACATAATTCTCTGCTAATATTTTCATTTTTTCTGAATATTGCTGTGCCATATCAATAGCAGAGCAATGCTAATGCCACATGAGTATGTGATTCACATATACAAGAGTATCACATAAATACAAAGCAGAGATGAAGATCAACAGTAGATACATTTCTAACTGCAAAGATTGAAATTCATTTTGATTTTTAATCCTAACATTAAGACTAATGCAAGAGACAACCTATTGTTCCTAAAAAATGGCATTCTATTCTATGAGACTGGAATATAATTTTGTCAGACTGAATTGGTTGAGTTTGATTATCATAATAGGTAGATAACTATCATAGTTAGGCAATTTGAGGGTTTGAAAAAAATCCAAAATGTTAAGTAAATTGTTATTTAGTCCCACTATGACTTAAAAGGTGCTGATTCAGTTAAATTATAAAGACTCCTATTACAATATGGGGTTAATTTAGGTGACCATTTTAATGTAAATAGGAGATATTAGCATATCTATTTTAGTGAACAATAATTTTCCACTGGATATTATTAGTAAAAAGAAAGAGTGAATATGAAGAACATGGAAAAAATTTAAATCCTAGACTTAAAAAAATTCCATAAGAGTAATAGTGAAAGAAATGGCATTTCTATTGATCCCCTACAACATGCACTGCAATAAGAAGTTTAACATGAGATGGTTGCTATATCTCACATAATTTTCACATTTACAACTGAAGAGACATGCACCTTGCTTTCCACATTGTTACAAAGACAGATAATTTTAGGTGCGTATTACAGAGTCCAGGCCACTCCATGCTAACCATGTATTTAACAATAGGCATTCTATAAATGTTTGAATGATAGAGTTAGAACATCTGCCATCCATTCTGCCTCTCATTCCTTTCCTCTTGCTCTCACCCCTTATCTCTGTATTCTCTTCCCAATAGGCATTAGTATGCAATAGTCATTGTCCCTCTTACCTTTGAGAAATAAAGAACCTACTAATTTCCAAATATCTGGAAATAGAGGAACAGTTTCTACTATGCATATTTCAAAAGACGTAGAGTAAAACTGTAGACCACAAATGCACACTCTCCTAAATCCAGAATTAATGGAATAGATTTCTAAGCTTCAAAAGCTTCAAAACAGTCATGGAACATTAGGTTATTATGAGCCTCCACATCTACATCTACAAACACCTTTTGACTCATAGAAGTTTATTATGTACTTGGACAAAGGAAGAAGGAAAGATCCACCTGTTTCCAATGGAATAAGTTAGACTAACGTTGAATGATAAACGTCAAGAACTTGGTCATTGTGCTAAGTCGATAGCTGTGAGCCTCTACCTTTGTGAAGGAGCGATTCATCAGAAAGTGTGCAAGCAGTTCTTTCTTCCACTTATATTCCTTTTACCTCTGCTAACAGCAGCTCCTTTCCCCACTAGTCATTCCTCCTCCCCGAGGAAATTGTCTACCCCAGTCTCTTCTGCCCTAACCAACAAAAATAAGCAAGCCAATCGTCAGGTATCTTCCTGGGGTGCTGAGGAGAAATAATTCAGTCTTTAGCATGAGGCAAACAACCATCATCCAGCAATATTTCTAAAAAGAAGAGAAAATAGATGAATAGCTATATAGGTTCTACCACAGTCTCCCTGTCCTCCCACCAATTATCCATTCTGTTCTTCTTTCCACACTGGGCACAGTTACCTCCTCCTTAAGGAATAAAAGCCAACATCTAACACAATTACTGTATCCAGTCCAATGCCTTAAGTTTCTGGGTGATGTGTGTTCCTCTCTATCATATGTGGAAATGTCATATGACCTAGTGGTATGTAATGTAAATGACCCATGTTGTTTACCTCCCTTACCATGTACACATGCATACATCAAATACATGTGTCATAATAGGAACAAGAGAGCCACAGTAAACATTTCCACTTGAGAAAGAAAATAATGGAGAAATTATCAGTGGTTTTTAGCAATAATCAAATTCTTCCAAAAATGAATTTGGATGAAAAAAAAAAACTATGCCCTGAAATTGGAGCAATTTCATTAATCATGTCCTGATTCTACTCTTGGCGGGAGAGGGGTTTCCTTGTTCAATGTTCTCTGTGTCCCTAAGTGCCAGTCACCTGTGGAGATCCTTCTCTGTGTGTTATCCTCCAGGGTGACACCTGACGCAGGCTGTGAGCAGCACATCCTCATGGTGATGGGGGTCATAGGTCTTTTGTGAATACTTGTTAAAATGTTCATCTCAATTTCCTCCAACATTGTCTTGGGCAGTAGATTGTAGTTCCAGTTAGTCCATTATGCCAGCACCTAATGGTCTCTCCTGGACAGAATTCATTATATATTCATATAGTATTTCTTTGTTTGCTCTCACCAAAAAAAAGCCTTTAGCATCAAGCCTTTAAAAAAAACGTACCATAAGCAGACCTGAGGGTGATCACTTCCAGTATCACCTCTGCTGCAGGGCCGAGTCTCAAGACACTCAGTCTTACTTGGACTATCTGACTTCCAGCAATGCTGGTCTCCACAGCCTCACTGCCGCTTCATGGTTGAGACAGTATGCTTAAGTTTTACTGACAACTCTACTTCAGGTGCGAAGTTTCTCTACTGCTTACGGCACTATTCACTCTGCAAGCAGAAAAACTCCAAAGATTGGACACTGCTATAAACAAAGTTTGTCTTTCACTTATAAAAGTGCTCCACTTGGTGTTCAATCACAAGCTGTGATCCTGGTCCCAGGATCATTCCATGCTGTGGATCTGCAACCTACAGCCTTCAGCTCCCAAGATATCATGCGCTCTGTACAATCTATAGGAGGAAAAGCTGTCTAGAGGGCTGCATGTGAAATCTTGCCAGCTCAGCTGGCAAATCCACATGTCCTATAAATTTTGTTCACATTCCAGTAACTAAAATCCAATTACAGGGTCACATTACCTAAAAGGGAAACTGGGGAATATCATTGCTCCCCAAAATTAATTGCAATGGATTTTAGGAAAAGAGCCAATCTGTCACAATTTCCTTCCAAGTTTCATCATTTTCCCATAATTACTAAAATTAATCCTCATATTTGTTTATTCAATTTCTAAAACATCTTCTATACCTATTCTCTTCTTCCCATTTTGAAAGTCCTTCAACATATAGTGATTTTCCCATCCAAGTATTTATTTTACAAGCATAATGTTGGTCCAGCTTCGGTGAAAAGGCAAGCAAGTAAAGAAATTTCTGGGCTAGAGAGATGGCTCTGCAGTTAAAGGCACTTGCCTGCAAAGCCTGACAGCCTGGGTTTGATTCCCCAATGCCCATGTAAAGCCAGATGCACAAAGTGGCTCATGCAGCTGGAGTTCATTTGCAGTGACAAGAGGCACCCATTTTCTCTTTCTTTCTTTCCTTGCAAATAAATAAATAAAAATACTTTTAAAGAAAAAATAAATATAGAAAATCTGAGGATTCTAGAGGATGAACATTTGGGGAACCAGAGAATGCATCACAGAGAAGGCTTAGGCTGAAGTTTGAAAGAAGAGTTCTGGAGATGAAAAGGGAAGTGCCATTCAAAACAAGAAGCGTGCCATTCTAAAGCATTCATTAATTAACAACATGCTCATCACATATCACAAAATAAATAAATAAATAAATAAAGATCATCAATCACTGCTGGGTTCAGGTAACAGAAAATATAAATAAAAAGTGGTCTAAACAGCAATCTTCAAAGCAGTGTTTTACAACCTTGGGAACACAGACTTTCCAAGGAGTACTGAAACCTGTTTCAAATCATGGGAATGGTGTTCTGGTACCTGGTCTCTTTAAATATTTTTTTCCTAAAGCTTTTCTATTTTGGTAGATTACTGAATTTCAGGCATAATTCTACTTTCCTGTGCCACCATAATTCCTTTCCTCATAATGTATATTCCATAAGAGAAAGATATTCCTCAGGTCCATTAGAATTTTTTCATTACACTCCACCCTTGGAATATTACAAAACTCATTGTATCTCATAATGTATATGCCATAAAAGGAAGATGCTCCTCAGGTCCATTAGAATTTTTTCATTACACTCCACCCTTGGAGTATTAAAAAAACTCATTGCATCATTCTATCTCAAACAAAGGGACCACTGAAAATGTCAGTTCCAGGTTGGAAAAAAAAAATCAATGACCCTACTTAAAATTTCACAAACCTTTGTTGCCACTGTTGTTTCTAGATAACTTTCAAATCTTTGCTTTTAATAAAATTACAGGACTTAATATGAGCCAACAGATCATCAAAAACAAAATTTTGATTGCAGCAATTATTCAGAAGGCATAAATGAGACACTGTTAAATACAATCTTCTTCCGTCCCCCTTTACTTATTCAAATAAACAAGTTTCTCAACATTTAAATCTATTACAGGGAATAATATGAGTAGAATTGTTAATGAGATCTGTCTCATCCCAGCCATAAGTAATATTCATACACAAATAATGAAAGCCAATATTTCTGCTTGTCATTCTAGGTTAGCTGTTCTTAGGATCACAGGACAGCTACTGGTGTTGGAATACCACATGCAGGTAAAACCTCAAAGCTTAAAAGAAGCACATTTCAAATAAATCTTTTCGTCAGGGGCTCCAGGAACCCATCTACCAATCCTGTCCTTAAGTCTCCTTGACCCTGCCTAACTGGTTTTAGAATGATTCTTTAAACCAATCACAATTCACTCCTGTGGAGTATAACCCAGTGCTGCCCCTTGATGGCTGACAGACCACCAATGTCTGAGTGAAATCTGAATAAAGTCAAGGCTCTATTAACAGGATTATCATGCTAGGAAGGCTCCCAACAAGGTCTTCTCCATGGAGACTAACAGGATAGATTCTCACTCTAGGCTCCATCCTGGGTACTCTTCCTTCTTCCTACCTCTCACACTCCGTAGTTGCACACTGGACCACAGCTCTGTTCCTTATACACAGAAGAGATTATCGGACTCTCCTGCTCCAACCAACTCAAAAGATTCACATGGCGAATCATGCACTGGAAGTGGAGGCTAATTTTCAAAGATGAATGTGATTCCGTTTTGTTTTCAAGAAACACAGGGTAAATTAGGAAAAGTAAGAGTAGAAGAGGATGGAAGGTGTTTGGGAACTGGGCAGGGGTTAGCTCACATGGAATATTAAGAACTGACCAGTGTCGTGGAGGCTGGCTAGTTCTCCTTCCTACCGCATATGCATTATTGCAGGCTCCTTGAAAAAGGAACGGAGCCACATTCATCCTTGTGAGTTATTACCCTCAACAACTCCTAGCACAGTCCTTTGCATGTCATTTAATAGTCACTGAAATTTATTGAGTGTTTGACATTGCCAACCAGCATTCTAAATGTTTTATGTGTAATAAATTATTAATCTTCTCCATTTGATAAAAACTGAGGGGTGAAAGGTTTAAGCACCCCATTGAAGGTCACAGGTATAGGTGACGGGGTGCCACTTGTCATCAGTCTGCACTGATGTTGCTTCTACTTAGCATTCAGTAAGGAAGCTCTCTGAATAAATTGTTTCTTGTCACACCTCAATCTAGGGATGTCAACTGCATGATACAGTGTTGGGTGCTTTCACAGGTATCATCTTGTACAATGTTGGTTTTCTTACGCTGCACACACGAAAAGTCCCATGAAGATATACTACCTAATTTATCCTACCTCACCCAGGTAATAAGCATTAGGACCATTTTCCTTGTCATCACATTGATACAAACAGAAACAACATGATCATTTATAAAATCAGGTCAAACAAATGATACCTTTTTTTTTAAATATTTTTTTGTTATTTTTATTTATTTATTTGAGAGCAACAGAGAGAAAGAGGCAGATAGAGAGAGGGAGAGAGAATGGGCACGCCAGGGCCTCTAGCCACTGCAAACGAACTCCAGACGCGTGCGCCCCCTTGTGCATCTGGCTAACGTGGGTCCTGGGGAGTCGAGCCTCGAACCGGGGTCCTTAGGCTTCACAGGCAAGTGCTTAACCACTAAACCATCTCTCCAGCCCAAATGATACCTTTTTTAATGTACAAGACCTCCCATTTCTATTTGATTACTTGAATGTATTATTGACCCACGTCTATTTACAGGACATCTTCTTTCTATGCATTCTCAAAGTTTTCATAACTTATTATGAAATATCTTGTGAATTATCACATCTATATTTATTTATTCTTTAATACTTCATTCATTTGAAAGAGAGACAGAGAGAAAGAGGCAGACAGACAGAGAGAAAGATAGAGTATGGGCGTACTAGGGCCTTCTGCCATGGTAAACACACTCCAAATGCATGTGCCACATTGTATATTTGGTGTTACAAGGGTACTGGGTAAATGAAAGGGGGTCATCAGCAAGCAAGTACCTTTAGCCACTGAGCCATCTTTCAAGCCCTCAGATCTATAGATAAAAGAATATTTAGATGTATCAAATTGATTTCCTCTGTTGATATATTTAACTTAAATTTCCAGAAAGACTTTAATAAATCAACACACAACAGTGTATCTCTTCTCTTCCTTTTCCTTCTGACTCCTCCTATCATGTACCTATGATTGTGTGACAACAAAGAAAATCTGGGGAAGTATTCAACAGCTTGCCATCTTTGGGGGACTTTTCAATCTCACTAAATAAACAGTGGTTCAACCATTAAACAAATATTTCATTATGGTAGCATGCAGTTTGCTCTGTTATATGCACTAACATGCAGATATACACAATATGGTCCTACAAAATTTTAAGATACTTAAGAAACATTGTAAAACAAAACAAACAAACAAAGAGAAACATGGTGATTTGAGACCAGGAGTGGGAAGCAGACTTCAGACGCGTGTTTGTCTTGAGCACCCTTCAGGAGCGTGGTTCCAGCAGCAGAATGTTCTCTAAGTACTGGCTGTTATTTCAGGCTAAAAATGACAAATTGGTAGATTAAAGCTGGCAAAACCAGATGTAAACTCTTTCTCCTTTGATCTTTACCAGATATTCAGGAACTGATTTTTTTTTTTCCTCTATCATTTTTGGCCTTTCTTTTTCAATTTTGCTGGTATCAAAGTTCAAAATCTTGAAAGGTAAACAAGAGAACAAAAGAGCATGATAAACAAAGGGGCACAGGATGAAAGGGCAGAGACGCTGGAGGCCAAGAAGACCTCTGGTGCTTCACCATTTACAAAGGAACTGTTCCTGGTGGTGGCAGCCTCACACTCTGCCCAGCTCCACCTATGCAAATTTTATTCCTCAGTTAATTAGATTGCATCTGCATCCCTTAATGAAAACTGTTACGGAAATCCCCTGTGTGCCCTACGAATCACCCTCACACATACATACAGAACAATGTCTAACCAAATACCTGGATGTGCATGGCCTGGTCAAGTTGACCCATGAATCTGAACATCACACCACTCTGGACTTCGGTGAATAAACACAGATCAAGCTTGTAGCTCCTGTCATCTTTAAATGCCCCTAACAAAATAATAGCTCCAGCTCTGATTTGCTTCTAGTCAGTTTATGTACCACTCAAGCACATTCAAGCAGGGTTGTTTGGACTTAATCATAAGGATGGTGCTAGACTGCTAGATCCATGGCTTTCTTCCTAACTTGATGGCGATCACCTGAACTGAGGCGCCTGAATGCTGAGCTCACAAGGGAAGGAAGTGCTAGTCTGCTTTTTGATTTGGGCTGTCTGACACATTTGACTGAGAAGTCCATAATGGAAGGTCTTAGAGATTTGGGGTATAGATGGTGTGAGCTTTCTAACCACACAACACCCCACATTTCTGGTTCTGAATTTTCTAATTTTACTGTGATGATATTATCTTGCAGTGCCTTGTTAACAGCGCCACGTACACAGTGCGTATTTCAAAGCGGGTCACCAGTTTCAGCACTCTGGACAGCTGAGGGCTCAGAGGCAGCTGAGCATCAGTTCCTCCGATGCTGCCAACTGCGGGTCCTAAGCAGCTTTGTGGAGGTCCCTGAGACTTACTGCAGCCTGCTGGCGAGCTTTCCACCATAGCTAGCTGAGGTGAGGAATGGCAGCTCCCTTGTCTTTGCCCCTTAGTCTTTACAGTCGCAGTCAGTGCTTCTAATTCCCTGTAATAAAATGATGCATTCTTGGCATATAAAGTTTAACTTTTATTTTCCTGAACTAAGCAAAACTATTACTCCACATTTCATCAAACTTAGGTCATTATCGTATGTGAGGCTCACATTGATCTAATTTAAAACAAGATGAAAAATGGTTTCTCAGTAAACAATGATGTGTCATGAATTATTATTTTTTTTTTTACAAAAAACTCTTCCTTTATTATATGGGCAAATGAGCTTAGTAGAAAAATTTTCAAATGAAGTACAAATGGCCAATAAACCCAAGACAAAACATCCAACATCTTCAGCTGTCAGGGAGAGTCAGGTAGAAATTTCACTGAGAGTTCCTTTCATCTCAATCAAAATGACTACCCTGAGGAGGGGGAAATAAAAAAGAGCAACAAAGGCTGGCTGGTGAGGATATGAGGAGATGCAACCATCATTTACTGCTGAAGGGAATGCAAATTAGTGCAGTCACTATGGAAATCAGTATGGAGATCTCAAAAACTCAAAATCATACCATTTCTGAGTACATACTCCAAAAATCAAGGTCAGCTTACAATAGAGGTACCTGGACACTCATGGTTAATTGCTGTTTACAATAGCAAAGTTGTGAATCACCCTAGCTGCCCATCAACAGACAAATAAAGAAAATGTGATATATAAACACAATCGTTTTATTTAGCAATAAAGAATAAAATTATGTTATTTCGCAGGAAAAATGGATGTAACTGGAGATCATCAGGTTAAGTGAAATAAGCCCATCTCACAAAGACAATGTGAAATGTCATATGTGAAATCTGGAAATGAGGAGACATGAAAGTAAAAGGGAACTACTGTGGATGTGGGGGGCAAAAGAGACAAGGAGGGTCTGAAGAGATGGCTTAGCGGTTAGGGTGCTTGCTTGCAAAGCCCAATGACCCAGGTTCAGTTCCCTACAACCCACACAAAGCTACTTGCACAAAGAGGCACATATGTTTGGGGTTCGTTTGCAGTGTCTGGTACCCCTGGTGCACCCATTATCTCTGTCTGTCTCTCTACCTCTCTCTGCTTACAAATAAATAAAAATATTTGTTAACAAAAGAGGGCAGGAGAATAAGAAAATGTAATGGAAGCCAGGCATGATGGCACACACCTGTAATCCTAACACTCAAGATGTAGCGGCAAGAAATTTCAAGGAGGGGCAGGCGTGGTGGCGCACGCCTTTAATCCCAGCACCTGGAGGCAGAGGTGGGAGGATCGCCATGAATTCGAGGCGACCCTGAGACTACATAGCGAACTCCAGATCAGCCTGGACTAGAGTAAAACCCTACCTTGAAAAACAAATAAATAAATAATAAAGTTAAATAAAGTTCAAGGAGTTTAAGGCCAGCCTGGCTATGTGAGAACTTGTCACAAACAAATTATATATACATATGTATATATATATATGTATACATATATATATATATATATACATATATATATATACATATATATATATACATATATATATATACATATATGTATAGTGATGCAGGTAATGTGGGTAAATATTATCAAAGTACATCATCATAATGGAACCTCTTATTTTGTACAATTAATATATGCCTACTATAAAACTTCCTTACTTGGGAAATATTTGTGTTTTCAAGATGTGCTCATGAATAGAATGAAGTAAAGGTTTGATTCCCCTCTTACATGGATGCCTCCTTTTCTCAGCACACTTACTAAAAACTGCATCACTTCTCCACTGACCTATCGTCAGCTCTTGGAATATCAAGCACTCATCTGTCCATGGACAGAACGCCGGGCTCTCCAGTCTGTTACACCGGCCTGTCTCCCTACACCAACGCCTTGGTGCCTTGTTACTGTATTCAGGAAGTTCTATATATACTTCAACACAGCAGAGCACGCTGGGAACTCAGATGACCAATTCTCAGTGAAAATGGGGAGGACTGACTTATACAGTATTTAACTTCCCAGTTATGAACATAGCATATGTCTGTCTCTCTGTTTTATACTTATTAAACACAATTTGAAGAATCATCTACATTTTGTCAGACTTATTACAAAGTGCTCATGATTTTTTAATGCTTTCATGACTAATATCTTCATACGGTAATTATTTTGCAGAATAATAAAACTACTCTTCTATTTCTTGTTGCTAAGAGACTTGTTTTATTATGTGAGGATAACAGACTTTACAGATTACAATCTGCTCTCTCAGCTACCAGGACCACGAATGTGCAACATTTCATAGTTTCACCAAGGCAGCACACCATTCCCAGGCACTGTTTCTGAAGTGGGTGGGATAATGGCTGAGCTGTTCCAACAAGGCTATCTCCACACACAGCCATCTGAGGGAAAGGGTTTCCTCATCTTCTCACTCAGCAACCCACTGGAGATGTCTGAGTTGCTCCAGAACACACACAAGCCTTCAGGAAAGAAAATGTGCAGCATGTTGTGAGGAACTCCAGTAGGAAAACCACCAGTGCTCTTTGAAATGGTTAGTAACTGTGAGAGTGTGACTGAATTCCCCGGCCTCATGCCCTCTGCTGGAGTCTAGGGCCATTGTGGCCAAGCTTCCGCTGTGCAAACAGGAAGTGAAAGAGACAGCTGTGCAAACAGGAAGTGAAAGAGACAGCTGTGCAAACAGGAAGTGAAAGAGACAGCTGTGCAAACAGGAAGTGAAAGAGACAGCTGTGCAAACAGGAAGTGAAAGAGACAGCTGTGCAAACAGAAGTGAAAGAGACAGCTGTGCAAACAGAAGTGAAAGAGACAGCTGTGCAAACAGGAAGTGAAAGAGACAGCTGTGCAAACAGGAAGTGAAAGAGACAGCTGTGCAAACAGGAAGTGAAAGAGACAGCTGTGCAAACAGGAAGTGAAAGAGACAGCTGTGCAAACAGGAAGTGAAAGAGACAGCTGTGCAAACAGGAAGTGAAAGAGACAGCTGTGCAAACAGGAAGTGAAAGAGACAGCTGTGCAAACAGGAAGTGAAAGAGACAGCTGTGCAAACAGAAGTGAAAGAGACAGCTGTGCAAACAGGAAGTGAAAGAGACAGCTGTGCAAACAGAAGTGAAAGAGACAGCTGTGCAAACAGAAGTGAAAGAGACAGCTGTGCAAACACAGGAAGTGAAAGAGACAATGATAAGTCCCAAGGCCTCTCCTTAGTACTGGAAAGTTCTTGTCTTAAGACTTTGACACTTTTCCTTTTCCTTTCCTACAGACTGGGAAATGGATATGATATTGTAGTGACTGCAGTGTAAAATGTCCCCCATAGCTCATGTCTATTTTTTTAATATTTTATTTTTATTTATATATATATATATATATATATATATATATATATATATATATATATATATATATATATATATATATATATATATATATATATATATATATATATATATATATATATATATATATATATATATATATATATATATATATATATATATATATATATATATATATATATATATATATATATATATATATATATATATATATATATATATATATATATATATATATATATATATATATATATATATATATATATATATATATATATATATATATATATATATATATATATATATATATATATATATATATATATATATATATATATATATATATATATATATATATATATATATATATATATATATATATATATATATATATATATATATATATATATATATATATATATATGTATATGTATATATATATATGCCTCCTACACTTTAGCTAGAGTTCATACTGTATTCTTATCATTTCAGAGACTATCTGAAATCTCCAAGCTATTAGTATCTGGACTAAAAGCGTTTTCCATTTTTCCCAGGGAAAAATGAAGAAATAAGGAGGTCAATTTTCATGTTTCATGATGCTGATGATTTAATACAGGCAGGGGATATGACAAGAATGCCCCTTAATCACATCCTTTTGATGCTGAGATCTCAATTACCACCAGGACATCTGCTTGGAGAAATCTATAAAGGAATTAATCTTGAAGAAACATCTGGTAAATAGGCCTGAAATAAAACTTATATTGACTTCTATGCATTCAAATAAAGCCATGATGGAATTTCCTAAAGTTATCTCTGAGGAACTGACAGCGCGTCTTGGGAATAGGGAATGAGGAGCAGAGGAAAGTCCGCAGCAGAGGCTGTCAGCGTGGGAGCCTCCAGCACATCCCCCCACAACCTCCCCTGGCTTCACTGCCTGCGCCGCCTTCTGCATCGTTCCGGTTGGCTCTGGTACCTAGCGGACGTTTTCGTAGAGAATTCATACCATCTTCTGGGGATCACTGAAGAGTGGCCACAAACCAACAAACTCCATCCATCGACATTGCATAGGCCTCCTGGATAAAGGACCTTTCATATCAATCTTATTCATTCTCCCCTGGCCCCTCCAGTATGTGCTGCATCTTGGAGTACCTTTGAGACATACTTCCATTCTTTACCAGGCCCCCACTCGTTTCTCTGAAACTCAATCTTGAGAATAGGAGGGGGGAGGGGGAGGGCCTTGCTGCCGTCCAGGAGCTGAGCCCTCGTCTTCAGCAGTGGGAGAGGACAAGCTGCTATTGGGGGAGAAGGGCTAGTTCTGGCTCTGAGTTTTGGAAATCTGAGAACTCGAGATTTGGAACCAGGGAATCCACCCAGCTGCCATTGGTCTGCAAGGGTCCTAATCCTTTATAAGCCATGGCTTTAACCTTCACACAGCCACGCACCTTGGATGGGATATTTTTCTTTGTGGCTACGATAGCTAATCTAGAATAAAAATCACTATAGAAACAAATCCCTGGGCAATCTTAAAGGGATTTCTAGATCAGGTTAGGTGGGAAGACCAATCCTAAACATGGGCAATACAGTTCCATGGGGGGGGGGAGAGAGGTTCTGGACTACATAAAAAGGAGAAAAATGGGGCTGGAGAGATGATTCAGCAGTTAATGTGCTTGCTCCTAAAGCCTAAGGACTGGAGTTAGATTCCCCAGTATCCACATACAGCCTGCGGTGATGCATCTCGAGGTTTTGCAGCAGCTGGAGGCCCTGGAACGTCCATTCTCTTCTTGCTCCCCCCCCCCCGCACACATGCTTGCAAATAAATAAATAAAAGTATTTTTTAAAGGAACAAGTTGGCTGAGAATCAAAATTCATCTCTCCCTGCTTCATGGCTGTTTGTTCATGGTCCTGCTGCCATGCCTTCAGGCCACGATGGACTACAAGCTTGAACTGCTTTGAGCCAGGCAGTCAGGGAGACTCCTGAGGAGGGCATCTTAGGTCACACGCTTGCTTCACCCATCTCTGCTTGCGCTGCCTGCTTCAATTGCAGGACTCAACCTCTGCCCATCTCACCCAATTCTCTCTCTCTCTTCTTTCACTCCCGCCTAGGTGTGGGTGGAGCCCTTCTCTGAGGTCAGGCCCATGGGCCAATACACCTGACGCAGATGTGCCGATCTCTTCCTGAGCTGGACTCCAAAACATCTTACTTGAGCCCACAGGGAGGGCCTATCTCTGTCTCCTCAGGCTTTTGCTGTACACAGCTCCCAGCCTGGGTCTCCGTGCTGGTAAGATGATTTCTTTCCCACACTGGTGGCTGCCTGGGTGGGGAAGGGATTTTTTTTTTTTTTTTTTACTGTTTTTATAACTTTTTAAAGGTCTTTGGAAGTGCAGCTCTTTGCTTTTTAGAAAAACCCTTTCTCATATTTGTGTGTGTGTGTGTGTGTCCGGGGTCCATGTTCCTTGCATGGGCTCCCCGCTGGACCATGGGGCGTTTTCCCTCTCCCTGCACTGTCCCTTCCCTTCCTCCGTGGTCCTCTTCCCGTCCCCACTTCCCTGTTATGTGGTGAATGGAAGTAACAGTGATGGTTTAAAAATCTATTCTGTTTAGTCTGGATTGCCAGTTCTTTGATTCACAAACATGAACTCAGAATTTGAGATTCTGGGATTATTCCTAAGCACCCCATCCCCCGTTCTAGGAGGTGTTTTCCTGCATCAAGTTGAAGTACATTCTTCCTCCTTAAATTGCTGTTGTCAGTTATTTTGTCAAGCAGTGAGACAGATAAAAATACAGAAAATTGGTACAGAAGAGAAGAGTCACTGCATTGATAAACCTGACAACATGGTCCATGGACCTTTGGAACTAGTTTGAGGAGGAATATGGAAGAGTTTGAAACTCTGGGAAGAAAAGTCCGAGTGATGTAAGCAGAATGTGATGGACCACTCCGGTAGGGGATTGTAAAGGCCAGAATACTGATAGAAGACAGGGCAGTGGAGGCCCTGCTCATAAACTGCAGAGGGGAAGACATATTTGGAACTGGCCTAGGGCCAGGTCATGTTATATAAGGGAAAGAGCCTGGCTGCACTCTTCCTGCATGCTAAGTACTTAGCTGAGGCTGAAATCAAAATGAATCGGCTAAATTTGACTGGCAGGAGAAAGCTCAAGATAAGGTTGCACTGAGATGACCCCTCTGAACATGGGCAGTGCCCTTCCCGGGCCGGGATGCCAGGCTGTATAAACAGGAGAGGGCAGGCAGAGCATCACGACTCACATCTCCTGACTGTGGAGCTCGTGGGAAGCGGCTTGCTCTGTGGCCTTCCCTGCCACGGCGCACTGCGGCCTTGAACTGTGAGCGCACAGAGCCCTTCGAGAGCCAGGGGTGCTGCCGCAGCGTGCTTGACCACTGACACACTTCCAGCCTGGTGACGGAAATTTAATCCTTCCTGGTGCTGAGCTGCTGTCACAGTGAGGCCTCAGGGCTTCCTCACACTTCCCTCTTCAGGAGATGAACCCCTTTGTGAGGTATCTAGGGTATATACTTACTCTTTTCACATTGGGTTTTTAAAAATATTTTATTTGACAGAGGAAGGGGATACAAATTGGAAGGGAAGAGATCATAAAAGGGATACAAATTGGAAGGGAAGAGATCATATTATCACTATTTGCAGATGATATGATTCTATACATAAAAGACCCTACAAGCTCTACCAGCAAACTGTCAGAGCTGATAAACACTTTTAGCAACATAGCAGGACACAAAATAAATACACAGAAATCAGTAGCTTTCCTATATACTAACAACAAACCTGCAGAAGATGAAATCAAGGAATCTCTCCCATTCACAATGCCTCAAAAAAACAAATAAATAAATAAATAAAGTACCTTGGAATAAACTTAACCAAGGAAGTGAAGGATCTCTACAATGAGAACTTTAAACACTCAAGTGAAAAATTGCAGATGACACAAGGAAATGGAAAGACATCCCATGTTCTTGGATTGGAAGAATCAATATTGTGAAAAATTTCAATCTTACCCAAAGCAATCTACAGATTTAATGCAATCCCCATTAAAATTCCAATGGCATTATTCACATAAATAGAAAAACAAATCCTAAAATTCATTTGGAAGCACAAAAAACCTCAAATAGCCAAAACAATTTTGAGCAACAAAAGTAAGGCTAGTGGTATCACTATATCTGATTTTAAGTTATATTACAAAGCTATAGTAACAAAAACAGCATGGTATTGGCACAAAGACAGACATGTAGATCAATGGAATAGAATATAGGACCCATATAGTTAATCTAGGCAGCTGCAGCCATCTGATTTTTGACAAAAACGCCAATAATAGTCATTGGAGAAAAGACAGCCCCTTCGACAGGTGGTACTGGGAAAACTGGTTATCTATGTGTAGAAAGATCCTTGACTTTCCCCATGCACAAGAATCAAATCCAAGTGGATCAGGGACCTTACAATCAGACCTGAAACAGTGAAATTGCTAGAGGAAAAGGTAGGGGAAACCCTTCAATATATTGGCATAGGCAATAACTTTCTGAATATAACCGCAATTGCTCAGGAAATAAAACCCCTAATCAACTAGTGGGATTTCATGAAATTACAAAGCTTTTGTACAGCAAAGGACACTGGGAATAGAGCAAACAGACAACTTACAGGATAGGAGAGAAATCTTTGCCACCTACACATCTGACAGAGGATTGATATCCAGAATATATAAAGAGCTCAAAAAATAGAACAATAAGAAATCAAACAACCCAATTAAAAAATTGGCTAAGGAACTAAATAAAGAGTTCTCAGAGAAGAAATACAGATGGCATATAAACATCAAAAAATGTGTTCTACAATCTTAGCCATCAGGGAAATGCAAATTAAGACTATCTTGAGATTCTATCTCTTTCCTGTCAGAATGGCTACCATCTAGAAAACAAATGACAATACCAGCCGCTCTCTAATTGGACTGAAGGCCTGCTGTATGGGAGGGAATGCATGCCAGGTACTGAAAACCTAATCAAAAGCCTATGGCAGGGGAGGTAATGAGCCTTAAGGCTATAAAGCCTGCTCTTGTTTTGACAAATGCGTATATTACTCTCACCATACTGCCCTGAAAGCACTACACTTAATGTTCACACTCATAGATTAATGCTACTCTCACTTCTGGTTAAAGAAGCTTCTTTTTTCAGATGGCGATCCCACTGGGATGACCCAAAAGGTAGCATATTGCTGAGAGGAAGGGACGGAGTAGTGTCCAGCACTGAAACATCTCACACCCTCCAAGGCTTAAGGTCCATTGCGGAAGAGGTGGTGGAAAGAATGTAACAGCCAAAAGAAGGGTACCACTCCTTACATACAACTTTCCGGACAGAAATTGGCCTCGATATCCAAGACCTCGCAGTGCCTAGCAATACTGACACAAGACCCTCATAATAGGAGAAAAAGATGATGACATCAAATTAAAATAGAGACTAATGGAGAGAGGGAGGGGATATGATGGAGAGCAGTTATGAAGGGGAAAGTGGGGGATGGGAGGGAAATATGGTTTGTTGTAAGTATAGATTTCAATAAAATAATACATACACACACACACACACACACACACAATTAAAAAGAATATGTCCTCTGGTTCTCAATCTCTCCCTTGCTTATTCCATCCCTCTCTATCCCCACTATGAGCTTACCAGCTTTCCTCCACCACACTGCCCCACCATGATGGGTCAAGGCTCATCTCAGACCCACAGCAGTGAAACCAGCTGACCATGAATTGTACCCATGAAAACATGAGCCAAACGTTATCCTCTGATTTCAAATTTTCACTCAGGTGTATTGTCAATGAAAGTTATTTCATTTTGGCAATGAAATAAAAATTCACATCACGTTAATATTAACAGCTTAAAAACACCTGGCTTAGATGAGATAGAGTAGCTGGGTTACAGATTTCTTGAATTTTAGATTCAGGGAACATACGGAAGGCCCCATAAAAATATTTTTAAAGTAACAAAACCTTTGGCAACACACTAAAATATAGACAAAGCAGAGACGCTAAATGACAAGACAAATGAAAAAGTAAAATTTAGAAGTGTGTTCGGGATGGCAGCAAGTGGTTACTACAGAGGCTAGTAATGGTCAAATTGCTGAGAATAAGTGACCACTGAGTGTCAGCCATCCACGGGTATCATTCCCCATCACCCCCTTCAAGCCTCAGAGAACATTCAAGTGTGGTCCAAAACAGTGTAACAGCTAGAGAAATGGGAAGAGTGCTGCATGGAAGTCTTCTGGACATGGCATGGCTCTTAACTCATGTGACTTCACCTGCACAACACTGAGCCCATCAATACTGCAACAGGAATGGAGGGGAGGCTTATGAGGTCCCACCCTCCCTGATGACCTATTGGCAGTTCATTGTTGCTGGGGGAGGGGAGAAATTTTCTTCAGAAGTCTAGCCACTGGATACTGCATAAGTTGTCCGCTTACCCATGCTCATGGAAGAACCCTAAACACGTTTCTCTCTCTCTCTCTCAGACACACACACACGTGCAGTCATGAAAGTAGAAGTTAACAGTAACTGGGAAAAGGTGGGAGTGGGTAAGAGTAATGTGGGTGGACAAAATCCATTATATACATGTCTAAAGTGATCAAACTAAAATATACGTAAAATGTGGTATTTGGGTTGTGTTTATTTCTGCAAATAAAGCTCCATAAAGATGCACTCAGAATGGTTATGAGAGAAGCAAGACTGCTGTGTAGAGTGCCTTTTACTTCTAGGCACAGTAAAAATAAGACAGTCTCTCAGAATGGCAGCTCTGAGTGAACATTAGTCTGAACAGACACACTCTGAGAAGAGCTGACTTATCTCTTGACTGAATGACCAGGGCTATACCAGTGTAACTCATCCTCATTCTCTTTTGTACAGCTTTTTGGTGTCTAACAAATGTAACTTACTTACTTTAAAAAAAGTTATTTGAGAGAGACAGAGATAATGGACTTGTGTGGGCCTCCAGCCATGGCAAAGTGCAGACACACGCACCACCTTGTCCATCTCTTACATGGGTCCGTCCTGGAGAATCAAACCTGAGTCCTTCAGCTTTGCAGGTAAGCACCTTAACTGCTAAGCCATACCTCCAGCCCCAACAATAAATTTAGACTCCTCATAATAGAGTTGGGCATGGATCACTTCACACGACAACTGTGGAAGTTTGAGTGGTTGACCGCAATATATTTGGAAATTTATCAAAGATTTAATTTAGATCCACCACCTCCTGGGAGGAGGTGTCCCTGTGGGTGGATCTTAGGGTACAGCTAGCTCTAAGGCTGATCTGAATTCCAACCTAAAATATGCAAAGTGCTCAAGTCTTGCCTGGGGCTCCTGATGGGAGCTTGTTTTAGGGTGCTGGGCCTTTTTCTTTGCTTGAAACTGTGATGGGGGGGGGGTTCTTCTGCCATTCTGGAGCGTCCCCTCTATCTTCAGTAAATTCTCAATTGTGCTTGATTTGGAGGTTCATCTTAGCCACCTGAAGCTGTCTACAACAAATGCTGGGTCAAAAGACTATCTGTAATATTGGCCAAAAGCTACCAAGCTGTTCTTCCTGTGTATGTGAACCAAATCAATACATTCTTCCACGGACAATGAGAGAATACTTATGTGACGTGATCCAAAGTTTAACCATCATTCAAATCTCTATTTTGTGCCTGTATACAATGTATCTTGATCATATTCACCCCTCTCCATTATATTCTCCCCTTCCCACTAAACCCTTTTTCCTTCCCAAATAATCTTCTTCTTTCACTATGTATAAAGGAAACAAAGGACCTTCTAAAAAATGTCATACATACATACATGAATAGACTGGCTTTTGTGAAAGAACTTGCCAACATTGTTCCAGTTTAATGTTTGTGTTTTATGTAACCTAGGGTTCTTCTGCCTTACAAGCTCTTCTTTTTAATTGGATTTACCAGTCTTTGTTATTATGGCTTCTAAATCGTGAGTCCCCGTGAGAAAGCTTACCTTTGAGGAGATTAGGAAGCAACTAGGGGGCCCTGTGAGGGTGTTTCCACAAAGGCCTGATAGAGGCGAAGCCCTTCTCCCACAGTGGGTGGTTCTTCCAGCAGTGACCTCTTTATAAAGAAGCCACGAGTGGGTGAGTGGTGGGTGGTGGGTGGTGGCGGCTTCCACCTAGCTTCCCATGCCTCTTGCTGGTGTGTGTGCATGGACCCTGTTGCTGCTAACTTCCAACAGTGGAACCCAGCTTCACTGGCCTTTCAAAGTGGACTTGAAGACCAGCAGCTCTCTGAAAATCCTCCATGCCTCCAGCGGCAAAATGAGACTGTTGAGGGCCCCTGGCCTCATGGACTGAACAGCCTTCCAACCTGCAGACAGCCATTGTTGGACTGCCTGACCTGTGTTCTGTAAGCTGGTCCAACACCCGTGCTCTGCGCACTCTGCCCAGTGGTGCTCCTCAACAGCACCCTGCACACTACCTCTAAAAATTATGGGGGCACTTGGACCTATCTGTGAACCTTGCCATCTTTCTACTTAGATTTTAACCGAAACAGACCATGTCTCCACAGCGGATCACGTCTCTCCACAATGGTACTCTGTAAAAAGCTGCTCACAGAATTTGACCAAGGCTGGCTCCTGTACTATTCCTTTGCCCAATGAGTTATCCCATGGCTAAGATCACCTCAATAAAGAACCCCTCATTTTGAGGTGGTGCCTTACATAATCAACCTGTTCTACAGAAATTAAGGCAGCATCACTAGTAGTTACGTTCATAGGTCAAGTGAAATTTCATGCACTACAAACAAGTCGTAACTGCTCATCAATACAACTCACAAAGGGAAAGTATTTCACATAAATGTAATGACTTCTTTAACTGCAGTTGTAAGGATGATGAAAAACTGCAAAAAAGAAAAAAAAAGTACTACTCTTAGCATAAATATACCCAAGTAGTATCAGGACCATCTGAGGACCCTTGACTCCGGCAGCTTTCATAGCTCTGACATTATAAGGAATGACCACCCCTTCTTAGTGGCTGTAAGTATGGCTCAAGTAGATTAAAAATTGTCCGAATTCAAAGGAGCAGTTGTTTGGCAGAAGTAGTGACCAACTCTGGTACCAAAACTCCTAAACTTCAAATTTTATTACCTTGAGTCTTCAAATGATTGGAGCTTGAGATTTTTATTATTTCCAAGTGAAAAGTTTATGTGTAACTTTTAGCAATTAATGACCTGGCCCATTAAAATAATTCTATACGGGAATTAAATATGTCTCTTCTTCCTTTGGCTCAGCGTCAATCATCTGTTTCCCAGGTGTGGGCACAGAAGCTATCAGGCCCTCACAATGTGCTCGCTAAGTGACGATCTGAACCTCAGAGACACGTGTAGTGATTCTACTGTACACTCAGCAGTTTTTGTAGAGAATATTCCACCACTTTGGTCTCATGAAGAAGACATTCAGCTTATGTCCCCCAGGCTGACCTAAAATTCACTATGTCGTCTCAGGCTGGCCTGGAACTCATAGCGATCCTCCTACCTCTGCCTCCCAAGTGGTGGGATTAACAGTGTGTGCCACCACGCCTGGCTTTATGATCCTTTAAAAGTTGGACCTGGCAAATAATTTCAAAGGCTAAAGTGATTGTGAGATATATGTGTTTGCGATTTTGCATTCTAATAAAAATAAAGCACACATATAGTAAGCATCATATATTTAATATCAAAGAATTTGAATTCAAGTACAAAAATTAACACATGATTTCAACATTAAAAAGCAAACACTTGTTATTCCAACAATATAGTAAATATCAAAAACACAAATGAAGCAGAACTATAAAAACTTTAAATATATTAACAGCAAAATTTATATTTCTGTAGCAAATATTAACTAAAAGATTTAGTTACTTTCAAGGATCACAATGGTAGACTGATTTGTCTTCACTGGCTGCATAAAATCTGCAACTTAATCTTTTCTCTCATCATTTCTTTTCACATAATAGCTAGAAGCTTCTGGTTAGATAACTGTTCCCAGCTCCCATACAGATAGTGATCCTGGGAAATCTAGCATAAACATTGTCTTTGAGTAATTTAATCTTTGTAAAATGCTATTCTGCAAAGTTATTATGCAAAAAACTCCATTAACTACTGGGATCTTTTGCAAACTCAGGAATTAGAAAAGCCTGACAGTTTACAAAGAACAGTAATTTGCTGCACCACTGAGTAACTTTCCAAATTTTGTCTATTTTAATAAATAAATTCTACCACTCTATTAGCCTACATTAAGTTGATGTTTAAATATATCATTTTTAAAGCCAAATGCGCAAACCCAATTCTAAAAAGAAACAATATTTGAAGTTTCATGCTTTACGAAGGACATTTTCATACTAACGCACAGAGACTTCTTCAGAAGAACGAGGCCTGACTGGAGATATACAGTCGTTGTCCAACATGGCTGCCATTAGTAAGTGAGACTGTTGGTGACAAGGGATAGCTTGGATAAGAATAAGGCCTCGAAGTATAAGGAAGCACGCTGGGAGTCCCAGGAGAGAGGGTAGCACTAACAGGGGAAAGACTACTGATTGAGCTGCGGCAGAAATTGTAGTCTGTAAATAAATACATCAACAATTACACTGCACATCTATGGACACAAATTTAATTCAGAGACAAAAGAGTAACTGCAATCACAGTTTATCATAATGTTTCACATTCAAATACCTGCTGTTACTACAGATGGTAAAGGCTATGATCTCTGCAGTGCACACCCAATAGCTCCTCAGCCGACACCCTGCTTCACAGAGCTCACCAGAATGCATTCAAGGCTATCTTTCCTTTTGAACAGAGAAAGAGAGAACATCTCATTTCTCTTGCTTCATAAAGAAGCTTTCTTTTAAATTTTGTTCTGACACTAACAGGTAGTTCATGAAGAAATGGTAAAAACTGTAAATTCATACTAACTTTGTTTATGAAACTGTATTAGGCTTCAAACCAGCAGACACATTTACTCCTGGACTTCAAAAACATCTGGTGTAAGCTAACTGTCCAATATTTCATTATTTAAATACTAATACAAACATTTGTATAACTCAGCATATCAATTTAACATTAGAGTCCTTGTGGTACCACAAATAATAACAACAAATCATCTATAGAAAATAACTTCAAAAACCATTATCAACTTAATAGTATAGAAAAATATCCAAATTAAACCAAATTATTAAAAACAATTATATTTGAAATATTAATTTCAAATGAACATTCATCTTATGCATTAGTAATTTCCTGCTTCATTAATTGTAGGCACTCTATGTGTGTGTGTATTAAAGACCAAATTTTTAGATCCTGTACTTTCCAAAAACTCAACTATGTTCTTTACTATAGTATCAGTCAAAGGTATAACAAGAGTATAAATGATTTATAAACATTGTCAAATGTCTAGGAATAGAAGAAAAGGATTAAGACATCTAATGTACAGGTTAAGGTTTTTCCCCTCTAGTATCATGGTGGTAGTACAAGTGAGGTCTCAAACACATGAGTGTTAGCTTAATGTCTACCCAACAGGAATGAACTCGACCGCAGGAGAATAAGCTCAAGAAACGTCACAAAGGACCTAGTTAAGAAAAACGGAAAAAATAAAAATCAGTTATAGATAGGGTTAATTTCTAGTATTGTAAAACTCTAATTGGAATAATTTTATATCCTACTTAACCTTTATGACTGAGAAAAGATCTATAAAGCAGTTTGTTTCAATGATATAAACACATGATATATCCTTTTCAAAATACTTTTAACTTTTTGGAACAGGATGAGAAATTACTTTGATACCATTTTCTGTTCTAACATCCAAAGCAAGATGTTAGGTTTTAGAATTGTCTTCTTTTAAAGTCTTCGCTGCCCCTGAGGGTTAAGGAACTGAGCACAGGCTGACACACTCCATTGGTCCTGCATTGGTCCTGCATTTTACTGAACAGTGCCCTTACGTGGCTCTGAGTCTTCCCTCCTGGAGACTGTCCATGCAGTCAGTACCCCTCACTGCTCACACACCTGACACACCCTGCTGTTTCAGTTTACTGCTGTGGTCATCTGCATGGAACGTAGAAGCTTTAAACTGGCATGGATTCAAGAAGTAGTGCGGTGCGTTCACAGACTGTGGGCACAGAAAGTGTCTTTAAGGTTAAGAAGACTTTGGAGAAGCTAGACTGCTGCCTACCACCCCACGCTCCTTTGCCTTTCTGCATTTCTGACAGTCTCTTGCTATTAAGTTGTAAATAAACACGTATCACCTGTTGAATTCTCCTATTTCAAAGAACACAAAATTACAAACTGACTCTGATGAAAGTATTCATTAGTAAGTCAAGAAAAAAAAATTCCCAAAATAGTACAAAATTAAATTATAAAGAGGTGTCAGATTCTTGTAAGATTTTTATAAGCACTTCAAAAGTAAATTCTATTCCTGATACCAGCAAGAATCAAAATATATTCAGAGGGCTAGAGAGATGGCTTAGCAGTTAAGCGCTTGCCTGTGAAGCCTAAGGACCCGGGTTCGAGGCTTGATTCCCCAGGACCCACTTTAGCACAAGGGGGTACACACGTCTAGAGTTCATTTGCAGTGGCTGAAGGCCCTGGCACGCCCATTTTTTTTCTCTCTCTCTTTGTATATATATCTGCCTCTTTTTCTGTCACTCTCAAATAAATAAATAAACAAGAAATTTAAATAAATAAATATATATATATATATATATATATACATATATATATTCAGAGAAAGTATCAGAGTTATTAGGAAATAGAATACGTATCAAGCAAGATAGTGAACAAAATGTAAACTGGCAGTATTTAACTAGAATAGTAAGCCTTGACATAGAATCATATTTTCTTTAGATCAAATTTATAGAGTATAGAAAGCACAAAGAAATTCTCATTAATATTTAAGAGAAAACTAATAAACTAATTAAAATCCCTATCTTATACTTACTTTCTCCCCATCCCCAGTTTTTCCTCCCAATGCACATCCTCATTTTATGCCATTCCCATTTATGGCTGAATAGTACCCATTCTGTGTATAAAGTCTATCTTGTTCATCATAAGATGATTGATATTAAGGCTGTTTATTCTTTTTGTGAGTTTGAATAGAGCTGCTGAGGAAGGGTTTGCACATGTCTCTGTAGGTGAGATTCAGCTCTCTGAAGTAAACAGCTCAGCACGAAACTGCTCATTCACCTGGTGACTATTCCTAACTCTCTGAAAACCGTGCTTGAACCACTTCATACTTCCAACAGAACTGATGAGAAGGAAACATTTGATCTTCTGATGTAGTAAACTTATTTCCCGAGTCTTTATTACATATCTTAAGCATTTAAATTTCTGCACTACTTTATTGAGATTATTTAGATTCGTTTACCATTATTTCAATTTATAATAATCATAACTGAAATAAACTCCTTTCAATGAAATACTAAATTTCATTTGCTGGAAATAAGTTTTTATTATAATGCCTAGTCTCAAAACATAAATTATATACTATTTTTAAATCACTGACTAGGAAAAATTAAGAATACTATTGCTTAGAATTCTATCAAAATTTACTTGCATTTTTACCTCACTTTCCCTATTCACTATTTAGATTTGTTTTTAAAAGTTATTTTTATCCTCTTAATTTTCCCTAAGAGCAAAGGGCAAGAAACAGACTTAAAAGGATTAATGGTTTTTCTAAACAAGGTCTCCGCAGTAGCTCATAGAGCCTGTTTGAGATGACTGTGAAAGAGCTCTAAATATTTGAAAAGGAAACTCTCCTCATAGCTCTGGTCAGGTTTCTATCACTTCCGTTTTAGGTTCAGTTTTGGGAGGCAAGTCATCTGCTTGTATTTTTATTATTTTTTCAATTTACAATACACTTTCATAAATAATTAAAAACAATGCTTTTGGCTTTAAATTCTTACTGTGAAACTTTGCTAGTGCATAATAATTACCGTAAAAACATCTGTCAGATTTTGTTACATATTTTCAGAAATTACACCAAGTTTACTTAAAATTTTCTAACAATTACAACTTACACCTTCAAAAGCAAAAGTTATCTACAAAATGCAAGTCAACGTCTGGTGAACAGGGGGAAAGAAGAAATCAGTGACAAAGAGGCATGAGAAAACCTCTCAGGGTGACAGAAGTGTGTGCTTTCTTGTCGGGGTAACAGAAGTGTGTGTTTTCTAGACTGGGTGGTGACAGAGTGTGTGTGTTTTCTTGATGGTGTGATGAAGTGCGTGTTCTCATTACTGGGGAGACATCCCACAGCAATAGGCATAAGTCAGAATGGAACTAATTGGATGCTTCTATTTGGTGTATTTCCTGTATTTTATTTATACCTCAATAAACATACAAACTAATAAAACTCATGTGTTCGTGTTAGCCCCAGTGTTTCCCAAACTACAGCTTATACAATACAAGCATTCTTTAGTAAGCAGTATAAAGTTAAAAGTATGAAAGCTTTCTAACCTCAATTATTTAACAAGCTAATATTCACTGTGACTTTCCAACTGGAATATATAGTACAAAGTTTGCCCTAATCTTCTTTTACCTTGGAAACAGTTTTTGTTGGGGAATAACCCTGACAGTTAATTTGAGAAGGCTCTATTGAGGTGACTATATAATAAGAGCAGCTAAGAATAAAATAGAAAAAAAAAATCTCCCAATATGTAAAACTCAAAGTTAACAACTCAGATGCCTCCAGAGACCAATAGCACTAGAATCAAGGTGGCCGCGTGTGATGAGCCTGCCTGCTTCTACTTCAAAGCAAGGAGACCAAACAAACCATATTCAGTTTCCAGTTTGCTACCTTTGTACAAAAAGATAATTACAGCAGATGCCCTGTAAGGCTGGCTTCTAAGGCATCTGGAAAGAGAGTGATGGGGTAGCAGGAGCCTCCTACAACAATCTAGGTGCCAGAAAAGCCCCACAGTTGTGGCTCATGAGATAACCTGCCTGGGGAACGGGAAGAGAAGAGAAAACCCTTAGAGAAGACAGCCCTCTACCCACGCTTCACCTCTGTCTGCACAATCATCCTCTTAACTCATCCTTTAAATCCAAGTTGTAAGAATGGAACTCCAACTAGCATCAAATATTTCAACTTTTATGCTAAAATTTAAGACTGAATAATTTAGGATCTATATGTTTAGGGTCTATCAGTCACACGTATCAATATAATACATATAATTTCTCTTTTTCTCTAAGAATACATTAAATAATAGCTAATATTTATTGAGCATTTACTAAATTCACAATAAGCACACAAGATCAGTTACTACTGAACTCCTTCTCAGAGGTTGACAAGCACGCCTACTATCCCTCTGGACAGTGTGGAAACTGAAGCACACACGGGTGAAGTAACTCACTGCAGTCACAGAACTTGACACTGATTTCCAGGAGCCACGGCACAGTCTTTACCCTTCCATGGGAAGTTCAGACAGTGGTGACCTTGCTCAGGCATAAAGCACCTTCAAATCCTACTCATGCTACCGTTCTCAGTACCCTGGGGAAAAACTAAACAGCAAGTTCTAGCACTTTCCATGGAAAGGAGTTCACACAGCAATAGCACTGCTCAGTCATAAACCACCTTCATATTTCTACTGAAGCTAGCTTTCTCAGTATCCTGGGGAAAAACTAAACAGCAAGTTCTGGCACTTTTATTCTAATTGTTTCAAAAATATAATGGTTGAGAAAGAGGGAAAAATAGATCCCCATTATCAGTAATGTTTGAAAAATAATAAATAATCAAAATAAAACATTTACTCTAACTATATCTACTTTATTAACACTGTTTACTATCTTGGGGGTTCAACATGCACTATTATGTTCCAAGTTTTAAGAAGACCTGAAATAGGCAAACTAGCCTTAACTTTTAAGAATTTTGCTTAATGAATTCATAGTAGCACACTACTATAAACAAAACAATGTACAAAGTTTTATCAGACAATTCTAAATATTTCTTCTTATAGCCATAGGAAGAGTATTGTATAACTGGTTTTGAAAACTAAAGATACCACAATACTCCTAAGAGACATTTTCTTACCTGCTTATTTTCTCCAAATTCTTCTCCACAGGTCCAGGCTGAAGAGATTGTGTTCCCTGTCTGGAAGCAGGGAAGACAGAAAAGAATTGAGTCTTTAAAGATTGATGCCAACCCTATTTTGGAAGTGCATGGGATCCTTGGTAACTTTAAACTCTTTGATCAATACACAGCAAAGTACATTTAGAGAAAAAGATCCAGTGACAAAGTTATCATTTCTGAAGTCCTGCCAAGATGAACGAAGAGATTAGTATTCTATTTTTTAAATGAAAACTATGAGTTAATACATTATTAGAAAAAAATTATTTTTAAGTCAGTTATGTTCTTATGAATTAGTCTTCCCAAGAAATGCTATCCTACCAAGATAAAGAATTTTTAAAATACATTATTTCCCAGTATAAGAAATGCAGAAGCCAAAGAATCCAAGGAAATTTATGAAGTTAAATGTTGTAGAAGATACAATTATTTTAATGAAGTATCATTTCTTCCTTTCTTAAAAAGGGACAAATGACCAAAATAATACTAAGCTTAAAAACATTTGCTTGACAAGTAATTTTACTTGAATCCTAATATAAATCATATATAGGATCACTGTGACATCCATCCATTTTAGTTATTTCTGTATATGCCTCAAACCTTTGTCAAGCATGCATATCCAACTCCATGTAAGAAATGGCAGGAGAGCATACACAAGGCAAAAAATCACTTGTGATCTCCAGAACCGCTGTACAGGTTTTGAGCAACACCTGAAGGATCATCAGCAGCTAAGTGTCACATGAACCAGCTTTGCCTGAAAGACAAAGATAGCGGCCGGAGAGCCCTCCCAGCAGCCTCGAGGACAGGGGCACTTGTGAGGGGCAGTCCCTGACAGGATCAATCTCAGAGGTGTGTGCGCTCCTCGGTGACAGCATCGTTGTCCCTAAAGGGGTTGGTCAATTTTCAAAAGGGAGATGAGAAGCAGGGCAAAGTGACAAGAAAGGGACACATTTCTGAAGCTCAGAGGACCTCCAGGAGCTGAGGAGGTGGGGATGAGGCAAGACAAAGCCCGCCCGTGCCCATATGGAGCTCAAGGGGAAGCAGTCCAACCCCGAGACTCAAGGGGACTTGCAGCCTTCTCAATTCCTTCCAGGGTTACAGCAGTCCAGAGCGGTCAGAGTTTGACCACCTGTGTGCCAAAGTAGACCCTCTCTGAACAAGCAGAAGCCACACTCGTCTTCTAATTCCCCACATACGGTATCCCACATTCAATCAAAAATCATCAGGAATGCTAGAAAAGGAACAGTCATCTAAAATGAACAGAAACAAAAAATAAACAGTAACAGTGTGCGTGTGGACAGACATGACATCTAGAAAGAGAGCCACCCTGAAGCAAGTAATAAGTAAATAGGGGGCGGGGGAGAAGAGCCTAAAATAAATGACCATGATCCATGATCCAGACACATCAAAGACCTTAGCATACCTCAGATAACCTGCACAGGCATGTTTTGAAGAGAAATATTCACATTAGCCATCACAATGGAACAAGCCAAGTGCCCACCAACAGATGAACAGATAAAGAAAACACAGGAAGACCCACAATGGAATCTCACAAGCCTTCAGGAAGAATGACATTCTAGCATCTAAGGAAAATGGGTGTAACTCTCAGAGGTCATGTTAAGTGACATGAGATGCAAGGGAGAGAAGGATCACGTTTTCTCTCACACGAAGAATCTAGACTTAAAAACATTGTACACCTGCTATGAAAATGTCAATATGAAATATTATTTTACACAAGCATTATGCTCTAATAAAATGAATGGGGAAAATAGGTTATGTCTAGTGTACTCAAGGAAAGGAAAGACGATACATTTTGAGAGAAACTGGGCACAGCAGGGTAAGCCTGTGACCAGCTCTCAGGGCCAGGGATGGAGAAGATAGGAAAGCAAAGGCTCCGAGAGGCCTAAGCTACAAAAAAAATCCTTATAATCAAAAGTTCAAATGAAATTCTAAAACTAAAAATTCAAATGAATCGTTTTATTGTTTTATCAGCATGTTACAAGCTCATAAAAAAAATAATGCATGAGCCAAAACATAAGGAGGAGGAAAATATACAGACTGAACACACACGAGAGGAAAAGTGCTGAAGGAATAAAATCCATGGGAAGAACTGAGTGGTAAGGACCCAGCATGTGTAACAGAGCACCAAGAGTGAAGAGAAAACAGCAGTATTTGAAAACATGAAGCAGACCATTCTAAACCAAATAAATCAGGAAGGCTACTAAACTAGAAAAATACTCTTTCAAACATCAAGTGCATAAAAACGTACAAATACTAAAATAATTTTTCATCAGCATATTCATATAAAACAAATACATGGCCAGATGTGGTGGCACACGCCTTTAATCCCAGTACTTGGCAGGCTGAGGTAGGAGAACTGCTATGAGTTCAAGGCCACCCTGAGACTACACAGTGAATCAGTGGTCAGCCTGGGCTAGAGTGAGACCCTATCTTAAAATAAATAAATAAATAAATAAATAATAAATGTATAGACATAGTATTCTTTAGAGACTAGGTAATTCTGATAGAAAGCCTGAATACGTAATAGAAAATGAAGATAAAATGGTAATATGCACAAATGTATTCATAAAGTAAAACAATAATATAGTAAATTAATGTAACATAGTACTAATTATATTAATACAATTCAATGTACTATATAAAATTATAATCTGGTATTTAGGGTTCAAAATATATATTTGAAGCATGAATAAATTCCAGTGACAACATTTATATCAAAACCAAGCAATACTTAAGGAATAAGAAATGCCCGGTATTGTCTAGAAAGTGATTTGAGTACTAACTTTTGATTCTGTTTTCTTGAGACAAACTTATCACTCTGTAGGACAGGCTAACTTGCAATACTGTATAGCATGGACAGGCCTCAAACTCAGGGCAATTTTCTACCCTAGCATCCAGAGTGCTAGAATTATATGCATAAGCCACTACACCCAGATTAGAAGTTCGAATAATAAAGTTCAATAAAATGCTATAGTGTACAGAGCAATTATTAAGAGTAATATATACCATAAGAGAAAAAAGTCCAATGAAATAATCTCACAAAAAGGCAAGAAATGGGCTGGAGAGATGGCTTAGCGGTTAAGCACTTGCCTGTGAGGCCTAACCCCGGTTGGAGGCTCAATTCCCCAGGACCCACGTTAGCCAGATGCACAAGGGGGCACACGTGTCTGGAGTTTGTTTGCAGTGGCTGGAGGCCCAGGCATGCCCATTCTCTCTATCTGTCGCTCTCAAATAAATAAATAAAAAAAAATAAAAACAACAACAAAAGATCATTTAAAAAGGCAAGAGGTAAGAAGTAAAACTGGACAGACAGGAAAGGACAAAACAGCAAGATTAGACCATTAATACCAAATAGGAGAAGATGGTGTAAGTGAAAAGATGCAAACTTCTGTGATGTACGAACACTAGCCAAAAGGATGCTTGCACGTTTATGTCAATACAGTTTCAGAGAATGTGTCCCGCCCCCTCTATCCTAGGTTGACCTGGATCACAACCTGTAGCATAGGCTGGCCTTGAACTCATGGGATCCTGCTGCTGCCTCTGTCTCCTGAGTACTGGGATAAAAAAAAAAAAAGGTGCACCACCACACCAAGGTCAAGTAGCTCTTTTATGGCACAAACACATTGTGGTGGTTTGAATAGAATAGATGGCCCCCAATATATTCAGTTTTTTATTTGTTTGTACTTTGCCACCTGGCTGGGAGGCAATGTCACTGGGTGGATCTTAAGGTGTGGTGGTGGGTTTCAGATTTCAATCTAAAGATATGCAAAGTGTGCCTAGCTGGAGTTCCTGAAGTGTACTGTGCTATATGGCTTTTGGCTTTTTAGGCTTGTGCTTTTCTCTCTGTCTGCTTGGACCTGTGAAGCAGGCCAGCTTCTTCTGCCATTTATGGAACTTCCCCTGGGTCTGTAAGCTTCAGTAAATATCCCTTCCTCCATAACTGTGTCTGGTGTGAAAGTTCATCTCAGCGAACCTGAATATGTCTGCTACACACATTATGGAAACAGACTGACATAAACTAAGACAGAAGGTTCAATTCAACAGAAAATCCTATCAAATGTACATTTCTATGTACTCGAGGCATGACCTTATATTATATAAAGTTTTTAAAAAGGCATAAATATATATAGAAGAAGAAAACCAATGCTCATGGATAATCATTACAGCTTGAATGTATTAAGAGGACATGCACAGGTTTTGGTAAAATCGTGAAGGAGACAGAAGTTTTACATGACTTGAACTGTGTTATTCCAAAAGATAAACTGAAGCCTAAATGCAGATAGCCTCAGAGTGTGACCTGACTAGGAAGCATGGTCAATCTGCTTGAGGGAGGCCCCTCACTCTCATGAGGCTGTGTCTTTAAAAGGGTAGACACAGAAAAAAACACTGTGTGCAGCCACAGACCCACACAGTTTGCTAGTCAGCCACATTGTACCAGGGACAGAGATTGCAATGTGCATCTTAAACAAGGGAACGTCACGGGTGTTAGCAACTGGAAGCTTTTACAAAAAAAAAGGCCAAGAAGGACTGACTGTCTTTATAGGCTAAGGAAGGAATCCCTGCCAACAACTTGATTTGCAATGTGTGGTCTCCAGAATTTGGAAAAATAAATTTTTGTAGAAATCGCCCAGTTTATTATACATTGCCATAGCAGTCTTCAGGAAACTTAATACATTATACTTAATGAAAAACACACTTTTTAAAGTTGTCATGAAATATTTTCTTTGATTGTCATTAAAAAAAGAAATGAACACTAATTAAAACATGTAAAACCTATCTCATGAAAAGTAGAACACTGAAACAATGCAGATATTAATATGCCTTCTATGTACACAGTAAAATAATAAAAATTTCAATGATTACAATTTAACAACATATTAAAAAGAAACCAAACAGAAAATAGAAAATATTCTGAAATAAATGGTAAAAAACAAAACATATCAAAATATAAGGGAACAGTTATAACCATAACTCAAAAAGTTATAAGCTTTAAAAATGCATATAAAATATATATAAGAGACATTAAGCTCAAAATTGGGATGCCTTCATTTTTGTTTTGTTTTGAGATAGGGTCTTACTCTAGCCTTGGTTGACATGGAACTCAACTCTGCAGCCCTAGGCTAGCCTTGAACTCATAGGGTCCTCCTATTTGAGCCTCCTCAGTACTGTGATTAAAGGTGTTAGCCGCCAGGACCAGATGGAATGTTTTCTTAAATACTTCATACATTCTATAAAGAACAGACTAATGAAGAACAAACATATCCTTCAAGAGGATAGCCTAATGTCCTAGAATCCCTATAAAAATGCTCAGTTTCATTAGACAGTGATTAGACAATTGTAATCTGAATTAGATAAGACAGAATGTGCAAAATTAAAAAATACTGCTACCTACATTTTGGCAAAAATACTGAACTATGAACAAAAATACTCCCATGTACCGCCAGCGACGAGCAAACTGGAAGACCACTTCGGACAGCTATCTGGCACTATCCACTATGTTTTACAACCATGACCATGGGCTGACAAGCTGGCTCAGTGGGTAAAGTGCTTACTATGCAAGCGTGAGCGCCCAAGTCTGAATCCCCAGGACCCCAGTAAAATGCAAGCACGGAGGCGCTCAGCTGTGCTGGGGGTGAATTCCAGAAATCCCTGGGGCTCACATGCCATCCCGACCAGCTCAATCCATGAGGTCTGGGCTCAGCGAGACACTGCTTCAAAGAACAGGGGAGAGTACAGCGATGAGGAAGACTACCACACATGCACGTGCACCCACATGCCCATGGACACAAACACGACCCACCCCAGAGCATATGAAACAAGAACACACGGGATTCATAAAGCAGAAGTGTGGTTCTATTTGGCCGAGTGGGACGGGAATGCCTGAAAGGGAAGTAAGCAAGCCTGTACGTGTTCCCTGGGGGCTGGTGCATAGATACGGACCTGTGCTGTGTGAAGTCGCACTCGTCATTTTTGTATTGTTTACATGGAATGTCCTAACTTAAAAGATAAAAAGCAAGCCGGGCATGGTGGTTCATGTGTTTAATCCCAGCCCTCGGGAGGCAGAGGTAGGAGGAGTTCAAGGCCATCCTGAGACTACATAGTGAATTCCAGGTCAGCCTGGACTAGACTGAGACCGTACCTCAAAAAACAAATGAACAAAAGAAAATAAATAAAAAGCACATTTTGGGGCACCTGCCAGTGACATACAGAAATTTTGATAATGAATAAACATGAGGAAACGTAAAATTGCTGATTATAATAATCACTATCAAAACAGGACAATATACATATAAAGTAAGAATGATTGAAACTAATTTAAAAAGGTATAATGGTAAATTTCTGGACAGATGTTACATAGAAATGAATGACTGAGTCTTCTCTCCATAATGTCTTCCCAACATACCCACCTAGAGCTTTGTAATTAGTTTTCCATTAATCTGAATTAAGGCAAGTATGACAGGAAAAAAATTGGCAGTATAACTTCCCAATATATGACTAAATACTTCTTAACAGAAAAATGGTGATGCTCAAGAGAAAAAGGAAAAACTCTAGCCCAGGCTGATCTGGAATTCACTGTGTATTCTTAGGCTAGCCTCTAACTCACAGCAACTATCCCACCTCAGCGTCCCTCCCAAGTGCTGGGATTAAAGGTGTGAGCCGCCACGCCACATATAAAGGGATTATTAAGTAAGCAAGACAGTAAGAGATGAGATGTGACAAGAAAAGGCATATGAAGTCACAATTAAGAACAGGGTAAATGAAGTTTCAAAGGCCAGAAACAGGCTCTTGACCTGCTTTCTGTGAAACTGGAATATATTTAGGAGTGAGAGTCAAAATGAAGATGAATTAGGGAGCAGCCACTGGTGGTGGGGCTCCCTGGCTGGGCCATATGCAGAGAGGGAGGAGGAGGGCAAGAACCCTGAAACTGCATGGCCATTCATTAGTTTCCCTAAAAGGTGAAAAGAGTAGAGATAAGAAAGCGCGTGAGGAAGTGACAAAGAGGGCATGCCCTTGGCACACTGCGGTTCTGTCGTTGCCTAGGCATGGCGAGCCACAACAGACTGCTGAGCAAGTACACCGAGAAGGACGTGACGTGTTTAGGTCAGTTAACAGCCATACCTGGATCCCTGGATCCTTCGGGGACTGAAATCCTACCTCCCACAGCTGTGCAAAGCAAAGCAAGGCCACCGGCCTCCTGGACACCCGGCCCAGGAGCGTGACACTGCGCTCAGCTCATCTGCCTGCAACATCAAGCTAGCCTGCAGGGACAGCGAGGACATTATCCTTGGGGTGCCCATCCGTGACACTGCTGCTGTCTCACACGTCTGCGATGATGCTACACTCCTGGTGGTCCTGAAGACGCCCAGGACCCAGCACCTCTCCCCGACGGACTGTGTGTGCCGAAAGCTCCAGCGGCCTCAGCGCAGGTTCCCTGTCAGGGGACGCGGTGGAGCCATAGGGGTCAGCGCGCGGTCACGCTGACCACGAGAGCAAGGCTGCCGAGGAAGAGCCCTGCTCCTGGCTGAGCCAGCTCCTCCACACGGTGTACCCCGAGTCCACCATCAACTCTGAGGACCAAGCAGTAGTATGCTGATGGGGCCTCCAAACCCAACCAACACCTGTCCCTGAACAGCGATGACTCGTCCACAAGTGGACACGAAGGGTGTCTGTGTTACTGAAGCCTGCGTGGCAGTCACCCCCGGCGAGACGGTCAGCGAGAGGGAGCTGAGGACCACTGCCACCGAGCTGCTGCAGGACTGAGCGCCCAGGCAGCTGTCCGCAGCATGGCCACGCGCTCCACGCCTGGGCTCTGCGGAGACGGCTGCAAGCTGAGCACGGCGTCATTCAGAGAACGGCCTGCAGACACTGCTGTGAGAGACGACCGTGGCATCTCCTCAGATAACCCCGTCAGGCACCTCCTCCACCAATGGGACAGGACCACAGGAAGCCCTGGCGAAGGGTCAGCACCCTCAGGGGGATGAGTGGGACCTTTCGACTTGTGACGCTGAGGCACTGGCTGCAGCATGGACCAGGACTCTGCGCAGGGTCATGTAAGCGCAGCGCGTCCCACACACCCTTCACACCTCTCTGGAAGGAGAGGCCCAGACCTGCGTATCAGCCCTTCTCTCTGGCTAGGGCCTGGGGAGGGGCCACAGGCACAGGTGGCCTTGGCAGCCAGGTCATCTACTGAGAAGGAGCAGAGAGCTGCCACAGGCCACGTGCCCTGATTCTGGGCAGAAAACCCCGTGCCTCATCCTCAGGGCTCAGCTCTGCCCTGCAGCATGGCCCCACTTTGGAGAGCCGGGACCACCTGGCAGACAGGGCCAGTCGTGCCAGGCTGGCTCTGGACAGCTGGGAATTCTGAACATGATGTTCCTCTTGTATCTCTCAGAAAACTTAATAAGTTTACAACAATGTGAATAATTCAAACAAAAAAGATGACCTAGGTAAAAATCTCACTAAATAGGATCCTGATTTTCATTAACTCATACAATTGCAGGCATTTGACCTGTGATATACAGTTTAAAAATTACTTCAAATTAATTTTATAGTATATTTTTTATCTTTTAAAAAGATTTTACTGGTCTTTGATCTGAGCAAACAATTCCATAAAAATTCCAAAGCAGCCGGGCATGGTGACGCACGCCTTTAATCCTAGCACTCGGAAGGCAGAGGTAGGAGGACTGCCGTGAGTCCAAGGCCACCCTGAGACTACATAGTGAATTCCAGGTCAGCCTGGGCTAGAGTGAGACCCTACTTCAAAAAACAAAACAAAACAAAAAAATTCCAAAGCAACTTACTGAGAATGAAAAACTTTAGATACATCCTACTGCTATTTCTTTATATATGTGTATATATATATATATTTAAATATATTATTATAATATATTATAATTAATTTGATAGAGTGAGATAAAGAGGGGGAAGGAGGGAGGGAGAATGGGTGTTCCAGGGCCTCTAGAGGCTGCAAACAAACTCCAGATGCATGCGCCACCTTGTGCATCTGGCTTACACGGGTCCTAGAGAATCAAACCTGAGCCCTTTGGCTTTGTAGGCAAGCCCCTTCCACCAAGCCATCTCTCCAACCCTATTCCTTCTTTTAAAGACAGAAAACAACAATGCTCAAAATTCCAGTGTGTGGCAACTACACCTGATAGATGAGTCCTGAATTATCAGAGGGGCCCTTGCCATCAGAAAACTAAACAGAGAAAACTACTGCCAGTGTCTCTCTCTCTCTAGCACCTATGCAGAAGAACACAGAAGGAACATAATGCAAGTATAGGCTAAGATCAGAAATAACATACAATAAGCTACTGCCAACTATTTCCCATTGCTGACGTTTTTTACAAAAAAAACTTTATTTTTATTTTATTTATTTATTTGAGAGAGAGGAAGATGCAAATGAAGAAAGAGAATGGGTGTGTCAGGGCCTCCAGCCACTGAAAACAAACTTTAGACACATGTGGCACCTTGTGCATCTGGCTTACATGGGTACTAGGTAATCGAACCTGGGTCCTTAGACTTCACAGGCAAGAGCCTTAGCTGCGAGGTCACCTCTCCATCCACCACTGCTGAAGTTTTAATGAAATATTAATTATGTTATTATTCCAATTATATGTAACTGTAGACATATAATAATCTTTGGAAGGTAAAACAAAAACATCATATTCTGAGTTGGGGAAGATGGCTCAGGGTAAAAAGGTGCTTGCTTGCAAAGCCTGTCTGCTTGCCTCAGTTTTATTCCCCAGCAACTACATAGAGCTAGACATAAAGTGACACATGCATCTATGACCCCAAAAAGCCTATGACAATGCAAAGCTTGTGGGGCAGGCCTGCCAGACAAACACTCTTGCAGTAACGAGAACTTGTCTCAAAGAAGGTGGAAAGCCGACACCTTGGGGTGGTCCTCCGACCTCCACATGCTCCACAGCATGAACACCCACACACATACATAAACACATATACAAATAAGTTTCAAGAATTTTGTCATGTATTGCTATAAAGCTTATTAATCAGACATTTTATTGATAGTTAAAAACAAACATGATGACACAGCACAGACATTTCCTTTACAATCCTTTCTTTCTACTCAGATGACAACCAAAATTTATCTTCACTAGGACTCTTTTAACCTTACAGCACGTAGAACACTTTAAATTATTTGAAAAGCAAATGTTACAGAAGAACTGATAAAGAATACAGTATTCACCTATATGATGTTGGGTATAACTGCAATCAATGCTCCATACAGAAAACGCTTTGCTTTATCAATCTTTATGCATCAAAAACTGTATAACGGTAAACAGCCAAGTTTGGTGACAGATGCCTGTAAGCCCAGCACTTGGGAGGCCAAGTCAGGAGGATTGGTAGTTGTGGCCAACCTGTGCTACATAGGCAAGTGTTCAAAGCCATTTTGGAATACATGGCAAGACCACCGCCGGTAATATTTGATATGTAAACAAAGAGTAAGAATTCCATTGAACCGCTGTTATATTATAGAGAGCAAGTCATCTTGGGAATACTATGTCCAATAAAATGCTTTATCAGAGAGCTAATCAGAGGACGGAAAGAAGAATAGTTCCAACAGAGGAGGAGAGCAGCAGGGAAGGCCGAGGAAACACTGAACACGGCCATCTACACTTCTAGGAGGAAGGAGTTCTCTATACTTGGTTATACAACACCAGCCAGCCATTCTTGGCTCCTGTGCAATAAAGTAACAATGAAAGAAAGTAGTTCAGAGTTGGGCTGATAAATTATGGAGATGTTTGTATTGAGATATTTGGAACATAATAATAAATTCACAGTATCAAGCAACAAGAGACCAAGAAACAGACATAAACGAAATGAACTCTGCTCATTTGAAATTATGTCTAGTATGTGGGAAAACAAATTATCATCGACTATCTTAATGTACATGCCATTGACAAGCAATGTTTACACTATAATAAGGTTTGAAGTACAAAGACAATCCTATAAACAAGAGAAACTGACACAGCCTTCCACACCACCCTGACGGGGAATGCCGCTGCACGTTCCAGGGCAGCCCTGCAGTGGTGAAGTCTGCTATAAGAAAGACCCTACAGGACTAGCAAAGCCGATCTACCTTTGAATGTTATAAAAACCATGGATGTGACGCTCACCACACTGCATTTTACTCTTTAGGAGAACGTGGTCAATAAAATTTCACAATCTGTTACCAAGTACTTAACATCAAAGGGTAGTTTTTTCACTGGAGTTATATAGTAAAGTTACATAGAATAGCAGTTAGCTTACAATAGCTGAGTGCACAAGCAAATTGCTCAACCTACTAACACCTGTATTTTTACACTTGTTAAAAAGGAAGCAATAAAAAGAAAAAAGTGACACTATTAAAGTAACATCTCATCAAATTGTGAGAATATGCATTATTATGTAAACACATTTAGCAGGATACTTAACACACATAAGAAATCAAAGGATCTCATATAACATATGACTAGAAGCTTTCATGGATGTAAAATATAAATTTCAAGTGAATAGGGGCTGGGGAGATGGCTCAATCCCTATGTCAAACGCCTCCAAGCCTTGCACACATGTAAGCTCAGCACTGAGGGGCACAGAAACAAGACGACTGTGGTGCTCACTAGTCAGCCAGTCTAGTGTCAGAGTTGCAGTACTGGTGAAGAGACTCTTGTCTCAAGGGAAGAAGGCAGAGTGGTGGAGAATACCGGACATCCTACTCTTACTTCTCACATACTTGCACGTGGAGTATGCACTCCTGCACACATGCCTGCACACACATGCATACACCACACACCAAAAAAAAAAAAACTACAGGAGGATAACTGAACTCACATAGTACCTCTATTAGCCTATGTATAATACATACTAATACTAATAATGCATGGTTACTATTTTATAGCTCAGGAAGTTCAAGTACAAGGACATGATTTTTTCAAATTTGAACCAAAAAATATAGCTACAGATGCCATTTCATATCTATTACACTAAAATTTAGGCACTGAATTACTTTTATGAACTGCAAACATTAGGTCATGTTATTCAGTCTTGTAACAACCTGAACTCTATTGATCAAACACAATGAGTAGCAGGCTCTCTCCCTAGAATGACAGCTCTGTGAAGGCAGTAACAAAATCTGGTTCATGAAAGTAAAATGAGAGTGCACACCAAGTTTTTGTCCAATGAACATACTTTAACAAGGATTAATTAACCAGCTGCCAGCTAATAACCTGAAAACAAAGTGGAAAGTGTAGAGGAGTAAATAATAAACAAGTACTCATGTGAGAGAAGGAACTCGCAATGGAAACGGTGCCATGAACAGTGACTGCTCTTACTGCTAACCTGACAACCAGCTCCAAGGTGATGGTGATCAAGACATGATGATCAAGCACAACCTATCAAAGCAGAAATCCAGAAGCTACAAATAATTCAACCCTAAATTAGATTGCCAACAAGCCTGCCATGGCTCAAGGAACACTGTGGAAGAGGTTTTAAGAAAGGTTTTAAGAGCCATATAGTCGGTTCCCCCATTATCCCAATGGGACTGAGGCCTCATGACCCTACAATGGCTCCCATACTACCACAGAGGAAATGGGAACAGAGGAGAGGGAATTAAGAAAACAAGAGAGTATAATCTGTTAAAAAATTAAAAAAAAAAAAACTGGGCTGGAGAGATGGCTTAGCAGTTAAGCATATGCCTGTGAAGCCTAAGGACCCCGTTCAAGGCTCAATTCCCCAGGACCCACGTTAGCCAGATACACAAGGGGGCGCACGTGTCTGGAGTTCGTTTGCAGTGGCTGGAAGCCCTGGCACGGCCATTCTCTCTCTCTCTCTCTCTCTCTCTCTCTCTCTCTCCCTGCCTCTTTCTCTCTCTGTCACTTTCAAATAAATAAAAATAAACAAAAAATTAAAATTAAAAATAAAAATAAAAATAAAAAATAAAAACTTCTTCTCCCTCTATTTAGCAAATACAAACTGATTTAAATTAAATGTTGAAAATAAACGTTTGGGCTGGATTCTGTTTTATAGCACTGTAAGGACTTTGATGGCCCTTGTTAAAAACAACCTCCATAACACTTCCCTCTGCAAGACTTACTTCCACTTCCTGGAGCTTTGAAAATAAATGCTAAAAGCAAATGTCTTCCTCAGACATTTGAGGACAGCAATCATATTCCCTCTGCTTATGACTAAACAGACTTGAACATCTCAATTGTTGAATACCTTGTTTTCGTTTCGATTACAAGGTCTCCAGGCCATCCCTAGTTGCCAAGGGCTAACCAAACCATGGCACCCAAAAGAAACATTTCAGATACAGTCTGAGCAGAATAAAATTACTTGGTCTGGACATTATGTAACTTTCCTGTTTTTCCTTGAATTATATTGACTCTCTACAGAGCAGAATGATTTTGATTCTGGTTTTGATTTTTATAAAATACAAGATTTTACTCTTCATTGGCTGGCTTTCATTCTTGACCTGTTTACTTATCTACCAAAATATGCAGACTGAGAAATGTATATAATATAGACACATAGGTTGTATCATTTGATCACTCACCCATGTTCATAAACAAAAAGTTAATGCCCAGGAAGATGCTTTTATATCCTTTTCAAATCCTTCCTCTGACCTATAATCATATCATTATGTCTATATGAATGATCCACTTAATCATGATTTTGAATCACTTTTACTTCTTAAAGTAACTACTAATTAATACGTATTTATAATCCCTAAAAACCATCCTGTTTAGCTTTGCTTGGCTCTATTTTCCCAATTATAATTTCTCACTGGCTGAATTCTTTTTAAAAGTTATCTTGATTTATTTTCATTTAGAGAGAGGGGAAAGGAGAGAGAGGGGTAAAAAGGTGTGCCAGGGCCTTCAGCCGCTGCAAACAAACTCGGCACATGTGTCACCTTATGCATCTGGCTTACGTGGGTCCTAGGGAATTGAACCTGGGTCCTTTGGCTTTACAGGCAAGCACCTTAACCACTAAGCATCATTCTAGCACAACTAATTTCTTTTTAAAAAATCCATCTAGCCAGGCGCACGCCTTTAATCCCAGCACTTGGGAGGCAGAGGTAGAAGATCGCCAGGAGTTCACGGCCATACTGAGATGACATAGTGAAATCCAGGTCAGTCTGGGCTAGAGTGAGACCCTACCTCAAAACAACAACAACAACAACAAAATCCATCTATTTTAATGTGGCTTTTAAACACATCCCAGGATAAATAAATAATTGAGAAAGGATTGTATTTGGGTTATTCATTTTCAATGTATTGATGTCTCAGATTTAAATGTGTTACTTGGGAATTGACTAGAGAAATTTTTCTTGTCACAGACAACTCAACATAATTTCAAACGGAAATAACTGAAAATAAATATCATTATTCAATGAAAAGTAAGATAAAATCTCAAGACAATAGAATGATTAAACTATGCTCTGCCTCCACAGGCTGGGGAATGTGCCGTGCGTCCCTCGGCCCGGAGCCGTCTTAGCAACTGCAGGAGCAGCAACTGGCCTGCAGCAAAAGCCACAAGAAGAAAACCAGTAAGAAAAAAAATGAAAGGTTTCTAAAATTCAAGAAGTGAGGCTTTATTTAAATGTTAGTACATAACTGTCTGAATTTCAACATAGAACTAAAACCTCTTACAACAACACATTAGGTAAGCCACAGTCAAACAAGAAATAAATTTAGAAAAACTTGCCATATTTGTAAATTCCACTATGTGAATACAGAATGCAAGAAATTATACTGTTGCTTAAAAATCTCTTCTAATATCCAAGAGAAAAAAAAAGTAATATACTAATGTCCTGGCATCACCACCATGTCTACTTGGTACACCTAAAATTCATATCAAAGATTCAATCTCTCAGTGAAGCACTCAGAGATACACAAGATACAAACTTGTTACTGCTTTCATTATTCCTTTTATTACTTTTGGTAAAAATGATAAATTTCAGACCCAGACACAACTTTAAACTTGTTTTCTAGGTAATCTTTATAACTCCCATGAAGTTTTATAAATTCTGATTCCCAAACAACTACATACTTGTATAAATACATTAACTGCTAATTTGGTCACTCTTCAACCAAAACTCGGGAAGGAAACTGAAGCTGAAGAGAAAAGTCCTCCGTATACACGACGTGTGTGCTGCCACCCTTACTCATTTACCCAACCTGGCTAGTGTACAAGCAAGAGGGCAGTACGTATTGCTAAAACCAAGTTAATATGAACAAATTAAACTTAGGATTATTGTCTTCCCATGATCCACAAACTAAAGTTACAAGAAAGAAAGTAACTGGTAACAGCATGCTTGGAACACAGAATAAAGCACAGTCACAATGTACAAAAGTGATGGCAGACGCAGGTTACCACTCCCTAGAAGAAGCTGGACTGCTAGATTCTGCTCATGCTTATCTACTCAAGTGTTAATCACTTGCATGAAGTGTGTGTACGATAATCAAGGTAGATTACTTAAACACAGGAGAGATTAGTCCTGGCATACGTTCACCGAAATCAGCCAATATAATTGACAGCTGATGTTTTCCAATGATGCACTTTCGAGGGGAGGGGATCTTCAGCCCAGCATATGAGCATGTTAAACATGAACACTATTCACTCAGCCCCATCATACATGCTCTTAGCCTAAGTTACAGGAGGAATTACGTTGTAAACCACTATGCCATCAGTCAAAAGATGGCCATTATTGAATCAAAATAATTAATATAGACTAATTACTCAACGAATTAGTTCATTAAAATACCAACTACTATCTATATAAAACTCTATATACAGGTGATTTTATAGCTCAAATATCATTTGCTATTACCCACAGGCATAATATAATTCTATCAAATAATAATTTAAAGATCAAAAATATCCAAATAGTGGCTTAAAAAGTATTATTGGGGGCTGGAGGGATGGCTTAGCAGTTAAGGCGTTTGCCTGCAAAGCCAAAGGACCTAGGTTCGATTCCCCAGGACCCACGTTAGCCAGATGCACAAGGGGGCGCACATATCTGGAGTTCGTTTGCAGTGGCTGGAGGCCCTGGGGTGCCCGTTCTCTGACGGCCCCCCCATCAAATAAATAAATAAAATACTTTTTTAAATGTATTATTGGTTGGGGAAAATAAGGGAGACTTCAAACTGTGCCACCAGGGCTTGGACAGAGGCCTGGGTTACTCTAGGATATATCAAATATTGACTGCCTAAGACTGTATCTGATTTTAGACAAAACAGCTGAAACCAACTGACACAGTAATTTTAAGAGTGATTAGAAACACAAAACAATTAAGCATCCTCTATTCACTTCCCCTCACTAAGTTACACTGGCAGACCAAGACTAGTTGTACACTTAGTACTAAACAGGAAGCAGAAATAAAAAGCACAGCTACTCACACAGCTAGTCCAGATCCAAAAACAGGGGAACTTTCAAAAAATATGTAACAAAATTCCTTTTAAAGCCACATTTAAAAAATGTACTTTGGTGACACCACGTGGTAGAATTATGAACTGCTGCAGACATCCAAGAAATACATTGCAGCATGAAAACATAAAAAACCCTTTAATATGAATTAGATGGCAATTACAAAGTGCGTTACCAATAGATCAATAAGTAATTGTTGAAATTACAACGTTCAACAAGTATTTAAAGACTGTATTAGCCAAAGATATTAAGAAATTACAGGCTAAACTGGTTAAATTCATAAAATCATAACAATCACTTAAAAGTTAGTAAATGAAACCATGGAACAAATAATAACCTCAGATGTTAATAACATTACTATTTTCTATTACAAAAATTTTATACTTAAAATAACTAACTTTTTATACAATCTTAATTTAGTTTTGACTGTAATTAAAAGGCAAATTCTGGGCTGGAAAGATGGCTTAGCAGTTAGTTAAGATGCTTGCCTGCAAAGCATAAGGACCCAGGTTCGATTCTCCAGGTCCCACAAAAGACAGATGTACAAGGTGGGTCATCATGTGTCTGAAGTTTGCGGTGATTGGAGACCCTGGTGCACTCATTCACCTATCCTTCCTCCCTCCCTCTCTGTCTCATATAAAAATAAATTTTAAAATATCAAAAAGACTCAAAAAATATTTTAAAAAATTTTAAGAGGCAAATCCAAAGAAAATAACCAAAAGAATATAACAAATAAGAGTTAGATGCCTGAGTTACTTTTATAGAGCTGTGTTATCTCTGAAAAAGATGTAAGATTTGAACACTAGAGAGACAGTTCACTGATAAAGGGTTAATTCTTAGAAAAGAAATTATTATTTTTAAGTTATTTAAACTCAAATATATATATTGGTATGTATAAAATATTCTTAAACATTATTTCTAGTCTTATAGAAGATTTTTGGATGTGTACTTTAACACTTTAAGCAAAATTATAAAAATTTAATCCTTTGAGATCACAAAAGAACCTGATACTCTAGGAGTGAAGTCACAAGACTCTAAGAGACTGAGTCATTTACTTTCCACTCCAAGGTCCCGTAGCTGGTTTGATTTTAATACTCTATTCAGCTGCTTCTTGCATAGTATTAACTCCACATTACCTATGGCCCATGAATTAACACAGGTGTAAGAAAGATGAAATTTATGGTGAATACTAGATCATCAAAGAGTCTTACAGCAAACAAACAAACAAAAAAATCCAGAAGGAATACATTAAATACATTTGTGAAAGTACTGGTCCCTCTCAGAGGGTCAAGGACACATAGTTGAGTTAATGGAATGTTGATCTTGTTATTTGGTCGTGTGAAAATAAATATACAAAACATTAATGATGATGCCTACTTTTAATTTATATATGCAACTTTAAAGCATTCAGAAAATTATATGTTATAATACCAATCTGAGATAGCATGAATGTTAGACATGAAAATCTAGAAAAAAGTAGCTTTCTGAAAGCATTTTCTTCTATCTGTAACTTAAAATCCATTGTAATATGATATAGTAATGATTTTATATTTAGCTTAAATGTCTACTGAAATCATTTTTAAATTTAAAAACTAGAAGTTTGTCTTCAAGAATTTGACAATTTCAAAATCTAAATCTATTTTTGCACTTCTGCCCATCAATCTGGAAATATTAACTCATAAGAGAGACAGCACTAGTTATCTTCTCCAGAGAAAAACTCCTCACACCAGCAGTGCGTTCTCGTGTCATGTATTTCCTAACTTCTAAAGAGGTTACACATTCTAACAGAAGTCAAACCTGATTTTCAGGGAACAGCAGGCACAACAACCATCTGCTACTCCCCTTTCCAGATGTTCGTCAGTCATCTCAAATCAAATGCAAGAGCAATAACTGTGTCAGCCACAAACAAACACTGAAAGAGTGGTGGTATTAAACATGACCATTCATACACAAAGTGGTGCACAAGTATCAAGACAGATCATCTAGAAAAGTAACTTGCTCAGAGGAAATTTGAGCAGAGCTAAAATAGCACTGAACTAAGTTTTAATCCGAAGGTCTGACGAAGTTCAATTAAACCATGCCAACAACCTTTCAACTTCTTTAATTCTTCATGAAATCCAACTGAAGCTATGACAACAAGCACTATCAGAACTCTTGTTAATCCGCCCCCACGCAACTTTTTTAACACAGAAAATATTTGAAAGATCTGTTGTTGAATCTTCCTCTGGCTCTCGGTCCTATGTTGAACTCAACGTGACAGGCTAGTTGGGTCTCAAAATGGAGGGCCATGATGGAAAGGAGACGGCAGTGAAGGAAGCTGCTGACTGGTGGTCTGAGCACTGAAACCACACCGAATAGTTTGAGAGAACATTTTGAGACATGAGTCACATGCAGATTGTGTGGTCATGAGAGACCCTCCAAACCAAGACCCTCTGGTTTTGCGACCACTCGCGTGTTACAGAGGTGGAGGCAGCAGTGTGTGCACAGCCATACACGGTTGAAGGGGGTGTATGGAACCCGAGAGCTGTTTCTGCAGAGGACTGTTAAGCCGGGTGCCCATGCAACAGTGAAGAAAATTTTTGTTGATGGTACTAAAGACAACACAGAGGAGTATAATCTGAGAGACTGCTTTGGAAAGCATGGCAAGACTGAAACCAAAGAAGTGACGGAAGGCAGGTGGAGTGGAAAAAAGAGAGAGGATTTGCTCTTGTAACCTTCAATGATAATACAGTTGACAAAATTGTCATTTAGAAATTTCACACTATCAATGGACATAATTGTGAAATGAAAAAGGCCCTGTCTAAGCAAGAGATGCAGTCTGTGGGTCACAGAGAGGTCGTGGAGGTGGATCTGGCAACTTTACAGGTCATGGTGGAAACTTTGGAAGTGATGGAGGTAATTTTTGCCATGGTGGAAGAGGTGGCTATGGTGATTTAGGTGGTGGCAGCAGAGGGAGTTATGGGGGAGGGGGTGGTGCCGACTATGGCAGTGGTCCCGTTATAGTAGTAAAGGAGGCCATGGTGGTGGTGGGCCAGGATATGGGAACGGATGTGATGGATGTGACGGTGCTGGAGGAGGAGGATAGGACAGATGGAATGAAGAAAGAAGTTTTGGCGGTGGTAACTATGGTGGAGGTGGAGCCTAATGACTTTGGAGACTACAGTGGACAACAGCAGTTCAAGTATGGACCCAAGAAGGGGGCGAACGTTGGCGGAAGCAGCTCTGGCAGGCCCTATGAAGATGGCTGTGGATCTGGTGGTGGATGCGGAAGCACAAAGTTTTATGAACAGCAGGAAAAGGCTACAGTTCTTAGCAGGAGAGAGACTGAGGAGTTGTTGGGAAAGCTGCAGGTGACACAAATGCACTAAAGGAACTGTGCAGATCTCTGCGGAAGGAGCCACAGTCAGAAGGGCGAAGGCAGCTTAGGGGGGAAGCCTCCCTGCGCAGGTCAACTACACGTTCCTTCCTGGGCTCCTTCACCTGTGGTAGTTTTGTATTTTTCTTTCATTACATCAGGTATATTACCCTGTAAATTGTGGTAGTGGTATCAGGAATAAAAATTAAAGCATTTTTAACTTTTTGATATTTGTGAAGTTGTTTTTCTATCTTTTAGTACAGAACCTTTAACAAAATGCAGTTTTGAAGGTGTTTCCTTGTGAGTTAACAAGTAAGGCAGATCATTGTTAATTACTATTTTGTATGAATTTTGCTAAAGTTAACTGTAAATAAACACATACTGACTTACAATTTAAGGGAAATCTATTCTACCTACTTCTAAACTATGCTATGAATGGGCACTGATATGTGTAGAGTAGATACCTGAGTGTTTTCAATATGTGCATATTTGGGGGGGGGGACTTCATTTGTCATGGCCAAAACAGTACATGAATCAGAAGAAATTAAATCAACCACACAAGTTATTTGAGGTACAGAGACTCTTATCTCTTTCAACATCAAAAACATCAGATGGGGATAGAGAGATGGCTTAGAGGTTAAGGCACTTGCCTGCAAAGCCAAAGGACCCAGGTTCAATTCCCCAGGACCCATGTTAGCCAGATGCACAAGATGGCGCATGCATCTAGAGTTCATTTGCAGTGGCTGGAGGACCTGCACACCCATTCTCTCTCTCTCTCTCTCTCTCTCTCTCTCTCTGTCAAATTAATAAATAAAAAATAAAATGTTTAAAAAAATCAGATGGTCATATAAGAAAAATCGGGTACCAGTGAGTATTACACAGAAACAAGAAAAGAAATGGCTTGCTTATAATTATTTGTTGGCAAACTATTTAGTAAGATCAATTAACATTAGAAGTTATAAAGACTATCCCTGTCCGTCAGGTCTGCAGCTCCACAACCGTTTTATCTGAAAGACACTGAGTGGCCCAGATCTAAAACAAGTCAAACTCCTAGAGAAAGCAGGACATTCAGACACTGCAACCCATGACTACACACATGCCAAGTTACGATGCAGGAAAGACACTGGAAAGTGACCATGACAAATTTAAGCAGTTGGTGTAAAAATTATCTACACTAACCCCCAAGTTTTCATTCTACTCCTTAAATGCACTGATTTTAAGAGGATTAGCCAGGTGAATGTCAGGTTCAAGGCCAGTTTGGGCTGCATAGTAAGATCTTGTTTCAAAAGCAAAAACAAGTAAATGCATGGACTATATCCTGCTTACTAAAGGTGGCTAAAAATAACCAAATGAATAGAGCTACCTACACACCCTGCTGCATGAGTGAGGCTTTGAAGGTTACTGTGACATAATGAAGTTGGAGATGGTTTCTAATTCTGAAGTAAAAGTAGCGTTACATTTTGGAATTAACCTTAGGTTTCAGCCTTTCTTCTATTAGAATACTTGTGTTAAAAATAGAGCTTGCTTTAGCTATATTGGAAATATACCTTTAAATTGATTGTCAAATACTTTAAATCAAGAGCAAAAGCAGAAGTCAAATATCTGATTTCTACCACTCATTTGGGTACCTATTATCCCTAAAGGACTTTTTTTTTTTCTTCAAAGCACCAATTATGGTCACTTAAGAGTATAATATCTTTTGTTCCCCCTTTGAGTTTTAAACTTGAAAAATGGGGTAAGTTAAAATTTCTATGGACATTAAAAGTGTATACCTAGAGATCTGGGGGAAAAAAAGCAAATTAACTGCTTATTCAGTGGTCAGCAAGATCACCGAGGTCAGGTTGGGCACAGTGCAGTCAGCAGTGGAGAGCTGCTTTAGCATGTCATTTAAGAAACGACCACAGATAAGAATGGACAATGGCTGAAATAAACACCAAACTGAAAAGATTCATGAAAGTATCCAGGTAAGTTGTTTTTAAGAAAACTTACTTTGTGCAAAAAAAAATCTTACAATGTCAATTGTACCATCTAGAAAATTAAAAAGTTCTGAAAATCCTTTTTTAAAAAACAGGGCTAAAAGATTTAATACACAAAGAGCTCTGTTTGAAGGATTCTACAAACCAACAGCAACCTCTCCAAAGTTCTCTACTTGAAACACTCGGTAGGACCTGAAGGCACATAATGGCACTATGAGGGGCATACTGCTGCCAACCCTCATCTTTGTGTTTCTTTTTTCTTTTTTATTTTTTAAAGCACCAACCAGGGGCTGGAGAAATGGCTTAGCACTTAAGGTGCCTGCCTGCAAAGCCAAAGGTCCTCAGTTCAATTCCCTAGGACCCTTGTAAGCCAGATGCACAAGTTGGTGCATGCATCTGGAGTTCATTTGTAGTGGCTGGAGGCCCTGGCGTGTCCATTTTCTCTCTCACTCACTCTGCCTCTTTCCTTCTCTCAAATAAATAAATAAAAATAAAATATTGAAAAAAATAAAAGCACCAACCCTTTGAAATCTGTCACTAGATGATCCAGTCCTACTGGGGGAAAGCTAGAAGATGCTCCTGGTGCTACTTGGTCTAGTCTGAGCCTGTCACGTGGCAACACAGCCTCCTGTCCGTGAGAAATTCCCCACCCTGCTTTTCAACTTTCCAAAGTCTCATAGACTTTCTGATCAGATTCAAAGATTCCTAGTCTCAAGAAAGCTCTTCTGCTTTCTTGACTTACCCCATTCTTCAGTTGCCTAAAAAATGCGTTCAACTTCCTTCCCTAGTCAGGCACAATAAGCATTTTTTGTTACTCTCCCTACTCAAGACCTCAGGCCTGGTAGGACTATGTCCAAATAAGCTCTAGGATTTAATCCAATTTTTTTCTCACTTTTGCAGTTGTAGGCATTGAGTCAGGGCTTTGTGCTTTACCACTGAGCTACATCTCCAACCATTAAGTACTGTAATTTGATCCTGCTTATATTTTATGACTTCTTCCCTGAGTGATAAACAGACTAGAGAAATACAAATCATTCAATTTTAATTCAGCACCATTGATACAAAATTGATAAAATCTGAAATGACTAGAGGAATCTGCATGTGTCCTCAAAATATTTAATGTATGAAACCCACTTTTATCCTAACTAGCCAAATCCAGGTCGGGACTGCTTCATCTTTACTAACGACAAGGTCAGTAGTAGAGAACCGTGGCCACAGATGAGTTAAAGCGCCTAACGCGGGAGGGAGTCAAAGCTAATGAGCAGCGTGGCTGACTGGAACCTGGTCTTCACTCTATGAAAACCACATGGGTAAACCATGCCAAACAAGACGCAAGTAATTTTAAGTTCATGACATAAATTTTTTTCCAAATTACCAATGAACATCAGACACACACATACCTTGAGGAAAACTTACTCAGAAAGCAACTGCCTAAAGTCCCACCTGAAACAAATATTTTGACTATTTTTTAATCTAAGACCTCCAACTTCAATCATTTGCTTTCCACCTAATTTACATGCACTTTACATTAAAAAAAACTCTATTTCGTGCATAAAAACATAATTTATCTATGAATTTCTATTTTTAGGTGATTGTTAAATACCAAGAATCTCCAAGCTATTAAGAGAGGGCACTAAGGAAAAGTTTCCTGGAAGGACCTACCTTCAGTGCTGAAATACTGATGAGATCTCCAAATCAAAATCCCCTAAAATACCTCTATACCACAGGACTGACAATGACAGATAAACACCATACAATGACCAGATGGCCTTCACTCAAGGTGAGCCTCTAGCTTCTGCCTCCCAAGTGCAGACATCGTAAGCGTGCCACTCCACACCCAGCAAGTCTCCCCTCTGTCAGGGGTGTTTTTTTAAACTACTTTTCTTGAAAATAATTGAGAATGCCATCTTAATTAGGCATGTATCAAAGCTAGTGTCTTCCTGTGCCCTAATCTTTTTTTTTGGTTGTTCAAGATAGGGTCTCACTTTAGCTCAGGCTGACCTGGAATTCACTATGTAGCCTCGGGTGGCTTTGAACTCACAGCAATTCTCCTACCTCTGCCTCCTGAGTGCTGGGATTAAAGGTGTGCGCCACCATGCCCGGGTTCTGTGCCCTAATCTTTAATCATCTCTACAATGCTTGAGAAATCTAGTTCTTTAAAAGCACAGAATTCTTCAAAAGAATCGTTAACAACATCTTTTAATGATGCCTTTTGTCTTTTATGAGTTATAATGACAAATTTCCAGATTGCTGAGCATAAGGCTGTGTCTACATATTACTGATTTTATGAGTCTCTATACCCCCATGCAGACATCACCAGGATTTAGAGGGAAATTTAAAAATTAGTTCACATAACAAATCCTGAAACTTTCATAGAAATTTTATCGAATCAGGATTAGTCATTACACAAATAATAAAGTAATGAAATAGGGTCTAACCTCTATAGTAAATCAAAACCAAAATTTCCCTCCAGGTAAATATTGCTTAAGAAGTTACATGTAGGAAAAATATACAGGAGCCCAGACTCAACAAGTTTACCATGAATTCATAGACTGACATACATGCATATTTAGCACTCAGTTGAGAATTCAAAGCCAACAGATGTTTTGAATCTCAGCACTGAAGCATTTCTCCACTTACCCAGGTGAAGTAGTGTAAACTGCGCAGCCAGCTCCTTGGCATCTTCCAAGGTGGTGCAGAGCTTGTCCGGCATGAAGTAACTCTGGGACCCATTTGCAATAGCAGGAATCACTATTTTATAGACCAAGAGTACTTTTCCATCCTGACTGGTAGTTGAATAGAGGTAATATTCTGGTGGTGCCCAATTATTTTTATTGCAGTAATAATCTAAATGTGTCACTGCAGAATTAAAATGACTGGACTTTAAAGAATACATACTAATTGGAGTAAGCTTTGTTCCAGGAAAAAAAGGGTAAGTGCATCTTTCAACTTCCGGGGGGCCTGGGCTATGCTGACCATTGAGCCGAGCAGGAAGGCTTGGCGTCTTGCCTAACGTTTTGGAGTGGCCTTCTTCTTTGTTGGCATAGACAAGCAGGTTTTCAGAGTTGGGGCTAAGCTGGCCATTAAGGTGCTGCCGCCACGAGTTTTCCTTGTTCGCCGGCTTTGCCAGAGTTACCTCGATACTGGCTCCGTCGATGCACTTTCCGTTCATGACAGACATGGCAGCCACTGCATCTTCGCGGTTGAAAAAATGAACAAAAGCATAATCTCTAAGTTTCTTTACTCGCTCAACAGCACCAGGCTTGAATTTATTGAACTCTGCTTTAATTGTTTCCTCGGTAGTTGAGATCATCAAATTTCTTACATAGAGGACTTTAACTCTCTGCATGGTCTCCTCATCAACTTCCTTCTCTGGGTCAGCCCAGTCTACCTGGATGGTATGGCCCCACAGTTGGAATGTTCCTACAAGAAAAAGGGAATATACTGATTTGAGAGATACTTAAAACAATGACTAAGATTAGTGTTACATAAGACCATTTCTCCAAATAAATAAAAACTCAAGCCCATATCACTATTTGGAAGCACTTATGTCCTACTCACATATAATTTTTTTTACTAACACAAATCTAGTTTATGGCAGTCAATATGACAAAACACTTTACAGCTATTCAAAGAATTAAGTAGGTCCCTTGGAAATTTCATTTAAACAATAATTAACAGCTCAGTTAAAGTGTGTGTGTGTACATGTATGTATGTATATGTATATATATATATATATATATATGATAATAGTCAACTATATATATACATGTATGTATGTATATGTGTGTATATATATATATATATCTGATAATAGTCAAGTTGTCATCAATTTCTTGTATTTTACAATCATTTACTCTACTTCCTCTCTAGGTGGTGTCACGTATCTTGTCCGTGATGACCTATGCTGCACTGCCACTTCCCCACAGCTACAATGGGGATAACATGTAAAAGTAATCTGTAGACATTTCGTGTACCTGGGATGAGTTTTCTCCTGGCCATAGCAGCAGCTCTGTGAGATTCATATTCAACGAATGCAAAACCACGATTTTTGGTCTTATCAGTTGCACTTGGATAAACAATAACATCTACAACTCCTTCTGTAACTTTCTTCATTTCATCCAAAATTTCTTCCTTCTTCTTTTCTTTGGGAATTGCTCCGATAAATAATCTGCAATTATCCAAGCTTACACACACACCAATGAACTTCCCTGGTCGAATCTCATAATTATTGAGAATTCTGATGGCTAACTGGGCTTCTTCTTTTGTAGTGTACATCACAAATGCATAGCCTCGGTTTTCACCACTAAATTCCATCATCAGTCGAAACTCATAGATCTTCCCAGCTCTTTCAAATACAGGAACTAATTCATCCTCATACATATCACGAGGTATTTTTCCTACAAAAACCTCACAGCCTCTAGGTGGAGGTGGGCCTTCCCAGCCTGAAAGACAGAGATACATAAGCGACCTGAAACATTAGCTCTCAAGAGATATACTCATTACAAGGTGGCTACCAGCCTCCTATGTACCGTGCCCTGTTCTAAGTAGCGGGGATACAATGGCGAATAAAATGAAGTCCCTGCCCTCAGGAATGTATTTCAACAAAGTTCTAGAAGACAGTAAGAAAAAGATTAAGTGATACAAAGAAACATTTAGTCCCAAAAGAGGTGTTCTCTTCAATAAAGTAGTCAGATAAATCTCTGAGCACAAGCGGTCTGAACACTCACCGCAAAGCAACATGGGAATGAGCTACAAGGATGACGGGGAGAGACTCGGGAAGAGAAAGCAAGGGCAAACTACCGCTGAGGTGTGCTGGAGGGTGGAGAAGAGCTGGCACTACCACAGAGGTACCTAGAAACCAGAACAATGTGCAGGATATTCAATGGAGGGTTTGAACAAAGCAACTGCACTAGCTATTGCTAGCTACGGCATCCATCATACCTGTTCATTGTTTGAATCTGATTATAAAAACATCATTCCTCTCTACTCAGTCATCTTTCAAATTCTTTACCAACTGACTTCCCTTAAATATCAACATTACACCTTTCCTTACTGCTCTAATACTTTTTTAAAATTCTGTTCATTTGCAAACAAAGAGAGAGAGGGAGAGAGTAACACAGAGAGAAAAGGCCCACCAGAGCCTCTAGCCACCACAAACGAACTCCAGATGCACACACACCCTGGGCATATGGCTTTATATGCGTACTGGGAAATGAAACCCAGGTCATCAGACTTTGCCATAAGCACCTTAATCTTTTCTTAACATAACCTAACTTGTTTCTCAACGCCTTCTTAATGCAGGACCAGTATTGAAAAATGTATAGATACAACATGTACAGAAATTGTAGTTTACTTTCCTCACCAAAACCCACCATAAAGATGTTATAGCCATTACAGGAGAAGAGGCACTGACTGGACGATGTCTCATCTGCTAAAGCTTTAACTTACTAAGACGCACAAACAAATCCATACCTGGGGGAGGACCACCAAATTTCCTCTGCCCATTTTCTTGAACCATGTTGTAGCCAGTCTTTTCCATCAAAGCCAGCAATGCAGCTTCATTCTGGGTACCAGTTCGAACTTTACATCCATTAGTTCCATCTATGATTTCTTCATTCATGGCTGTAGTTCCTGAAACAAAGTGAACTAACTGTAAGTACGTGATAGTGCGCCCGGAATCCTTGGAGCTCTTCTCTCTTTGGATTACATAAAACCAAGGACAAGTGAGGCTGTGTCCTGTGATTACACTTCTCTGAGCCTTTCCAGGGTCTGCTCCTAAGCTCTTCCCCAGAGTAGCAACTTCACACCGTGTTTATGTCACTCAGCAATTAGGAAGTGCACCTTTACAAGATGTAAGCTACATTTAAAAGGAGGCCAAACTGAGAAGACAGTAACAGGACTGCGTAACAGACTGAGAGGCAAGAAGAAAGTCAAAAGGGGAGCAAATGACACAGTCGTCCATGCATCGTTGATCACTGCCCATCTACACAGCCCAGGGCATACATCGCTTTATTATGTGGGCCAAAGAGGACTTCGCATGTATCACATTTTGCAGACATGTAGACCCGAGTACCAGGATTATTCACTTCCTCAGTCATCTTCGTGAACTTCACAAGCCTCTACAAACTCATCAGCTGTCTGCGATAAACAGCTTTGGCCTCTGCTCGTAGTAACTAGAAGTTACCAGGGAGCGGAAAGGGAAGCAACCACTGGTCTTCTAAGCAGAAACAGGAGCTCCTGTGATTCAGTCCTGCAGCATTTGGTGGGCAGGACCTCTGGCTACTGCGTTAAGAAGTCACAGAAAGACAAGGCAGAAACAGACCAGTGAGATGACTATTAACAGACTACTACTAACGCAGGTGAGAGATGAATGGCGCCTTGTATCAAAGAAGCTGAGGTGCAAAGGTGTGGTAGGTTGAATATATGTTCTCCAGTGACTCAAGTGTTCAAGTGAAAATGGACCTCCAGCTGCCTGGCTGGAGGAGGTGCCACTGGCAGATCCTGAATTCCAGCCCAACGCTGTAAGGAGCAGGATGAACTCTTCGGAGCTGCTTTTGGGTGTTAGTTAGCTGCTGGTGGTGGTTTCTCTCTGTGCCCGGATTTATGAATGGGCGCTAGCTTCTTCCACCATGACCGAACATTCCTTAGATCTGTAACCCTGAAATAAACCCATTCTTCCCTTGCACTGGGTCTGGTTTGGATGTTCATCCCAGCAGCATGGAGATGAAAAGGGTGAAGTAGGAAGTAGTCTAATTTGAGGTGTATTTTGGGAGCAGATCTAATAGAATTTTCGACGTCAACAGACATGGAGAGTCCAGTGAAGTCATGATGAAACCACAACCTGGGCTTAAATAGTAAGAATCACAACATGAAGAAGGGTGAGCAGAATGGATTGGGGGGGGGACAGTAAAAATCAGAGTCAAGTTTTTGACATGTTAAATTTGAGTATATGTTAAATGATCAACCAAAATTCATACAAGGTCCCACAAGCAATTTTGAGTACAAGCCAAAAACAAGACCATAGAAGTGGTATATATCATGCTTTATTAGACATCCTGTGCATTTTGTGAAAAAGACAATGGCAACAGAACTCTAGCAAACTTATTATGAGGAAATTTAGCTTTCCACATCATGCCCAACTTAAGTCTTTCAGGAAAAGCCAGTAATTTAGAGTTAAAAAAAAAAAAACCTCTTATTCAGAGAATGGGTGTGCCAGGGCCTCTAGCCACTGCAAACCAACTCCAGATGAATGTGCCACCTTATGCATCAAGCTTTACATGGGTGCTATGGAATTGAACCTGGGTCCTTTGGCTTTGCAGGCAAGTGCCTTAACTGCTAAGACATCTCTCCAGTCCTAGATTTTTTTTTAACGTGAAACAGTTCTAACTTAAAAACTGGAAATTGTAAAAACATTAACGGACTTCCCATGACTCAATCTCTGAGCTGTCTTGAACACTTAGTACACCACAGGTACTAAACAACCTTCTGCTGGATGGACGCCCAACAGAAACTCAGAGAAACATTAACTAGGCTTCATACTCTGTTGGAAGTAGTATGAAGCTGGAATCATCTTTCTGCAGAGGGGTTGTAGTGGGCAAAGAACAGAGTTATGTGGGTTAAATATAGAAAACATTCCAGATCATGCCAAAGAAGAATACATTCACTACAAGACCAACTGTGTATACCGATTTTTAAAATAAATATACATACACTCATAGGTACTTGTACAGACAGGAAACTGTGGAGCAATTTACAAGAAACTTAAAAAATGTGGGATGGAGAGACGGCTTAGAGGTTAAGCGCTTGCCTGTGAAGCCTAAGGACCCCAGTTCAAGGCTTAATTACCCAGGACCCACGTTTGCCAGATGCACAAGGGGGCACACACATCTGGAGTTCGTTTACAGAGGCTGGAAGCTCTGGTGTGCCCATTCTCTCTTTCTCTCTCTCTCTCTCTCCCTCCTTCTCTCTGTCGCTCTCAAATAAACAAACAAAAAAAATTTTAAAAATGTCATCACTTGAGTGTTAATAGAAGAATTAGAAATACATAGAACTGCTGAACCCTGTAAGCATGCTGCAAAAGCAGGCCCTCTGCTCCGCCTTCCTGATGGAATGGCCCCTAGGTCCCCGAATCCTGGATCAACTGCTCCACAGGGGTGTGCTGCACAGAATAAGTAGGCCGGAGCTCCTGGTTCATTCCCCAGCTCCCAGTTTCGTGTACTCCTGTTACTGGGGCTTTGGGTGGCCAGAACCCTGCATGGGCTGTGGAAACAGGCCTTTTGTGCTGGCTTCCTGACTAACTGGCCCATGGGCCCCCAAATCCATGTTCCGTTGAGCCACAGGGGGCACAGGTCACTTTGGAAGCTGACCACTTGGCCCTCGCTCCTCAGCTTTCCAAGCCCTGGTTCCCCAAGCCCTGACTCCCCTGTGCTGAAGAGGGCATGCACCTGGACTGAGGGTTCCCCAAGCCCTGACCCCCCGTGCTGAAGAGGGCATGCACCTGGACTGAGGGTTCCCCAAGCCCTGACCCCCCATGCTGAAGAGGGCATGCACGTGGACTGAGGGTTCCCCGAGCCCTGACCCCCCATGCTGAAGAGGGCATGCACGTGGACTGAGGGTTCCCCAAGCCCTGACCCCCCGTGCTGAAGAGGGCATGCATGTGGACTGAGTGTTCCCCAAGCCCTGACCCCCCGTGCTGAAGAGGGCATGCACGTGGACTGAGGGTTCCCCGAGCCCTGACCCCCCATGCTGAAGAGGGCATGCACGTGGACTGAGGGTTCCCCAAGCCCTGACCCCCCGTGCTGAAGAGGGCATGCATGTGGACTGAGGGTTCCCCAAGCCCTGACCCCCCGTGCTGAAGAGGGCATGCACGTGGACGGTTCCCCAAGCCCTGACCCCCCGTGCTGAAGAGGGCATGCACCTGGACTGAGGGTTCCCCAAGCCCTGACCCCCTGTGCAGAAGAGGGCATGCACCTGGACTGAGGGTTCCCCAAGCCCTGACCCCCTGTGCAGAAGACGGCATGCACCTGGACTGAGGGTTCCCCAAGCCCTGACTCCCTGTGCTGAAGAGGGCATGCACGTGGACTGAGGGTTCCCCAAGCCCTGACCCCCTGTGCTGAAGAGGGCATGCACGTGGACTGAGGGTTCCCCAAGCCCTGACCCCCCGTGCTGAAGAGGGCATGCATGTGGACTGAGGGTTCCCCAAGCCCTGACCCCCTGTGCTGAAGAGGGCATGCACGTGGACTGAGGGTTCCCCGAGCCCTGACCCCCCGTGCTGAAGAGGGCATGCACCTGGACTGAGGGTTCCCCAAGCCCTGACCCCCCGTGCTGAAGAGGGCATGCACGTGGACTGAGGGTTCCCCAAGCCCTGACCCCCCGTGCTGAAGAGGGCATGCACGTGGACTGAGGGTTCCCCAAGCCCTGACCCCCCGTGCTGAAGAGGGCATGCACCTGGACGGTTCCCCAAGCCCTGACCCCCGTGCTGAAGAGGGCATGCACCTGGACGGTTCCCCAAGCCCTGACCCCCCGTGCTGAAGAGGGCATGCACCTGGACTGAGGGTTCCCCAAGCCCTGACTCCCCGTGCTGAAGAGGGCATGCACCTGGACTGAGGGTTCCCCAAGCCCTGACCCCCCGTGCTGAAGAGGGCATGCACCTGGACTGAGGGTTCCCCAAGCCCTGACTCCCCTGTGCTGAAGAGGGCATGCATGTGGACTGAGGGTTCCCCAAGCCCTGACCCCCCGTGCTGAAGAGGGCATGCACGTGGACGGTTCCCCAAGCCCTGACCCCCCGTGCTGAAGAGGGCATGCACCTGGACTGAGGGTTCCCCAAGCCCTGACCCCCTGTGCAGAAGAGGGCATGCACCTGGACTGAGGGTTCCCCAAGCCCTGACCCCCTGTGCAGAAGACGGCATGCACCTGGACTGAGGGTTCCCCAAGCCCTGACTCCCTGTGCTGAAGAGGGCATGCACGTGGACTGAGGGTTCCCCAAGCCCTGACCCCCTGTGCTGAAGAGGGCATGCACGTGGACTGAGGGTTCCCCAAGCCCTGACCCCCCGTGCTGAAGAGGGCATGCACGTGGACTGAGGGTTCCCCAAGCCCTGACCCCCCGTGCTGAAGAGGGCATGCACGTGGACTGAGGGTTCCCCAAGCCCTGACCCCCGTGCTGAAGAGGGCATGCACCTGGACTGAGGGTTCCCCAAGCCCTGACCCCCCTGTGCTGAAGAGGGCATGCACGTGGACTGAGGGTTCCCCAAGCCCTGACCCCCCGTGCTGAAGAGGGCATGCACGTGGACTGAGGGTTCCCCAAGCCCTGACCCCCTGTGCTGAAGAGGGCATGCACCTGGACTGAGGGTTCCCTGAGCCCTGACCCCCGTGCTGAAGAGGGCATGCACGTGGACTGAGGGTTCCCCAAGCCCTGACCCCCGTGCAGAAGAGGGCATGCACGTGGACTGAGGGTTCCCCAAGCCCTGACCCCCCGTGCTGAAGAGGGCATGCACGTGGACTGAGGGTTCCCCAAGCCCTGACCCCCTGTGCTGAAGAGGGCATGCACCTGGACTGAGGGTTCCCCGAGCCCTGACCCCCCGTGCTGAAGAGAGCATGCACGTGGACTGAGGGTTCCCCAAGCCCTGACCCCCGTGCAGAAGAGGGCATGCACGTGGACTGAGGGTTCCCCAAGCCCTGATCCCCCGTGCTGAAGAGGGCATGCACGTGGACTGAGGGTTCCCCAAGCCCTGACCCCCGTGCAGAAGAGGGCATGCACGTGGGCTGAGGGTTCCCCGAGCCCTGACCCCCCGTGCTGAAGAGGGCATGCACGTGGACTGAGGGTTCCCCGAGCCCTGACCCCCCGTGCTGAAGAGGGCATGCACGTGGACTGAGGGTTCCCCAAGCCCTGACCCCCGTGCAGAAGAGGGCATGCACGTGGGCTGAGGGTTCCCCGAGCCCTGACCCCCCGTGCTGAAGAGGGCATGCACGTGGACTGAGGGTTCCCCAAGCCCTGACCCCCCGTGCTGAAGAGGGCATGCACCTGGACTGAGGGTTCCCCAAGCCCTGACCCCCGTGCTGAAGAGGGCATGCACCTGGACTGAGGGTTCCCCAAGCCCTGACCCCCCGTGCTGAAGAGGGCATGCACCTGGACTGAGGGTTCTCCAAGCCCTGACCCCCGTGCTGAAGAGGGCATGCACCTGGACGGTTCCCCAAGCCCTGACCCCCCGTGCTGAAGAGGGCATGCACGTGGACTGAGGGTTCCCCAAGCCCTGACCCCCGTGCTGAAGAGGGCATGCACCTGGACTGAGGGTTCCCTAAGCCCTGACCCCCTGTGCTGAAGAGGGCATGCACGTGGACTGAGGGTTCCCCAAGCCCTGACCCCCGTGCTGAAGAGGGCATGCACCTGGACTGAGGGTTCCCCAAGCCCTGACCCCCGTGCTGAAGAGGGCATGCACGTGGACTGAGGGTTCCCCAAGCCCTGACCCCCGTGCTGAAGAGGGCATGCACCTGGACTGAGGGTTCCCCAAGCCCTGACCCCCGTGCTGAAGAGGGCATGCACCTGGACTGAGGGTTCCCCAAGCCCTGACCCCCTGTGCTGAAGAGGGCATGCACGTGGACTGAGGGTTCCCCAAGCCCTGACCCCCCGTGCTGAAGAGGGCATGCACGTGGACTGAGGGTTCCCCAAGCCCTGACCCCCGTGCTGAAGAGGGCATGCACCTGGACTGAGGGTTCCCCAAGCCCTGACCCCCTGTGCTGAAGAGGGCATGCACGTGGACTGAGGGTTCCCCAAGTCCTGACCCCCGTGCTGAAGAGGGCATGCACCTGGACGGTTCCCCAAGCCCTGACCCCCCATGCTGAAGAGGGCATGCACGTGGACTGAGGGTTCCCCAAGCCCTGACCCCCGTGCTGAAGAGGGCATGCACCTGGACTGAGGGTTCCCCAAGCCCTGACCCCCCGTGCTGAAGAGGGCATGCACGTGGACTGAGGGTTCCCCAAGCCCTGACCCCCGTGCTGAAGAGGGCATGCACGTGGACTGAGGGTTCCCCGAGCCCTGACCCCCCGTGCTGAAGAGGGCATGCACGTGGACTGAGGGTTCCCCAAGCCCTGACCCCCGTGCTGAAGAGGGCATGCACGTGGACTGAGGGTTCCCCAAGCCCTGACCCCCCGTGCTGAAGAGGGCATGCACGTGGACTGAGGGTTCCCCGAGCCCTGACCCCCGTGCTGAAGAGGGCATGCACGTGGACTGAGGGTTCCCCGAGCCCTGACCCCCGTGCTAAAGAGGGCATGCACGTGGACTGAGGGTTCCCCGAGCCCTGACCCCCGTGCTGAAGAGGGCATGCACGTGGACTGAGGGTTCCCTGAGCCCTGACCCCCGTGCTGAAGAGGCATGCACGTGGACTGAGGGTTCCCCAAGCCCTGACCCCCGTGCAAGAGGGCATGCACGTGGACCTGAGGGTTCCCCAGAGCCCTGACCCCCGTGCTGAAGAGGGCATGCACGTGGACTGAGGGTTCCCCGAGCCCTGACCCCCGTGCTAAAGAGGGCATGCACGTGGACTGAGGGTTCCCCAAGCCCTGACCCCCGTGCTGAAGAGGGCATGCACGTGGACTGAGGGTTCCCCTGAGCCCTGACCCCCGTGCTGAAGAGGGCATGCACGTGGACTGAGGGTTCCCCCAAGCCCTGACCCCCGTGCTGAAGAGGGATGCACGTGGACTGAGGGTTCCCCAAGCCCTGACCCCCGTGCTGAAGAGGGCATGCACGTGGACTGAGGGTTCCCCGAGCCCTGACCCCCCGTGCTGAAGAGGGCATGCACCTGGACTGAGGGTTCCCCAAGCCCTGACCCCCGTGCTGAAGAGGGCATGCACGTGGACTGAGGGTTCCCCAAGCCCTGACCCCCCTGTGCAGAAGATGGCATGCACGTGGACTGAGGGTTCCCCAAGCCTTGACCCCCGTGCTGAAGAGGCATGCACGTGTACTGAGGGTTCCCCGAGCCCTGACCCCCGTGCTGAAGAGGGCATGCACGTGGACTGAGGGTTCCCCAAGCCCTGACCCCCGTGCTGAAGAGGGCATGCACGTGGACTGAGGGTTCCCCAAGCCCTGACCCCCGTGCTGAAGAGGCATGCACGTGGACTGAGGGTTCCCCGAGCCCTGACCCCCGTGCTGAAGAGGGCATGCACCTGGACTGAGGGTTCCCCGAGCCCTGACCCCCGTGCTGAAGAGGGCATGCACCTGGACTGAGGGTTCCCCAAGCCCTGACCCCCGTGCTGAAGACGGCATGCACGTGGACTGAGGGTTCCCCAAGCCCTGACCCCCCGTGCTGAAGAGGGCATGCACCTGGACTGAGGGTTCCCCAAGCCCTGACCCCCGTGCTGAAGAGGGCATGCACCTGGACTGAGGGTTCCCCGAGCCCTGACCCCCCGTGCTGAAGAGGGCATGCACGTGGACTGAGGGTTCCCCATGCCCTGACCCCCGTGCTGAAGAGGGCATGCACGTGGACTGAGGGTTCCCCAAGCCCTGACCCCCGTGCTGAAGAGGCATGCACGTGGACTGAGGGTTCCCCGAGCCCTGACCCCCGTGCTGAAGAGGGCATGCACCTGGACTGAGGGTTCCCCAAGCCCTGACCCCCGTGCTGAAGAGGCATGCACGTGGACTGAGGGTTCCCCGAGCCCTGACCCCCGTGCTGAAGAGGGCATGCACCTGGACTGAGGGTTCCCCAAGCCCTGACCCCCCGTGCTGAAGAGGGCATGCACGTGGACTGAGGGTTCCCCGAGCCCTGACCCCCCGTGCTGAAGAGGGCATGCACCTGGACTGAGGGTTCCCCAAGCCCTGACCCCCCGTGCTGAAGAGGGCATGCACGTGGACTGAGGGTTCCCCAAGCCCTGACCCCCCGTGCTGAAGAGGGCATGCACGTGGACTGAGTAGGCCACAGCTCCCAGCTCCTCAGGTTCCTGTGATATACTTGCAATCGCCATAATGTGTGCATCTGCAGTTAAATTATGACAGAACACCCACTGACCATACTAGAAAGACAAATACTAGCTTTCTTCTCAATAAAATGAAGACTTTTACCCCGAGATGGTTAGACCACAACACACACACAAACCAATTAAAGTCAGAAAACTGAGAGATCTCCTCCAAGGATGCCTAGACCACAATGGAAGCCTCCAATGAAATCACAGAGAAAACAACAGAAATTGAATCCCAAAATGAAAACACAACAAACTATGTGACCCTGATCAAAAGAACTGCTGAAACTGGAAGCAAACTATGAAAAAAAAAAAGGATAATTGCATAAATGAAATTGTGCAGAACTGTCTCTTCGAGCACTCAGCTTTTGTCACTAGGCTTAACTTAATTAAAGAAAACCAAAGAAGCCTCAAAAGAGAGATAAATTAATTAAAGGTAAGCCAACAAGCAGAGGATCTCAATAGCCAGCTTAATAGAGACATGATCAAATGTAAGAATAAATTATGCCAGGCGTGGTGGCGCATGCCTTTAATCCCAGCACTCGGGAGGCAGAGGTAGGAGGATTACCATGAGTTCGAGGCCACCCTGAGACTACATAGTTAATTCCAGGTCAGCCTGGACCAGAGTGAGACACTACCTCAAAAAGACAAACAAACAAACAAAAACAGAATAAATTCCAGTAAGCATCAAGAAAATCAGACCCTGAACTGAAATCATACTTCAAAAAAGAGATGGACACAATGCAAAGTCCCCAGACAGCCTGTCTAGTGCTGCAAAGTGCTACATGGAGGAAAGCACCAGAAATGGTGTGAGCAAACAGGGGTCTGAGCTACTCAGAAGCAACCAGTCTGACAAGAAGTGAACACCAGTAAAATGGTGGCACAACCTTGCTGGGTAACCAGTGACTTTTTGATTGGCTAAGAGATCCACTCAGTGGAAAGAATCAAGTATCTGTAAAGGGGACAAAAATTATACTCTCCAATGTCAAGCTCCTACTAGTCTTTGGCTAAAAGAGGGGATACAACCATTAAACTCTCCCAAAATTAATAACATTTGTCCAATTTAACCTATGTTGACTTCACTCTCCATTGGAGAATCTGTTTTTCTTTTGCAGAAGGTAGTGAGACCCAACAAGACAAACCACCCCTCACATCTCAGTCAAGGACCAGGTGCATTTGTTGTATGTTTGCAGCATCCAAAGGCCCTGGCATGCCCATTCTATCTGTCTGTCTCTGTCTCTGTCTCTCTCTCTCTCCTCAATAAATAAAGATAAAAATAAATGAATATGTTATGAATAAGCCCTATGGAAACCTACTTCTTTGAGATAGTATGCATGAGAAAATCCAAAGCATACGAAGAGATTTACTTAGGATCACAAAACTAGCATTTGAGAAACCTGGAGCTCTGACTTCAGTTACACTGTACAACCTCATGAATTCAAAGCCAACAGGGATTTCAGCATCACACACAAAAGATCATGTTAAAGCAATATGGAGAATAGCCAAGTATGAGATTTAGTTTTAAGGAAAGAGGTAAAAAAAATAAAGTTCTCTCTAATATACTAGCTTATAAAGGCTACTTACTTGCTAGAAGAGTAACATAAATAAATATGGCTCAGTTCCCATTTGACACAAATCAAATCATCAAAAACCCCACTAAGATACAAGGCGGCCAAGCCCTACAGATAATCACAGGACAGATACACAAGTGACAATGTGAAAGGGCCTTCACATTTAAGTACTAACATACACTTTCATTAACTTTGGGCACCTTAACAAATTATAAAATATACATTTTAATATTTGTACACCCTTTCAAAGAGAATATACAAATGAAAAACAAACACAAATTAAGCACAACATAAAATAATTATGTATCTATAGGAATTTTTATCATCTGTATTATACTCAAACTTCATCTCCCATAAAATTTTTAAGATTGGGAATGTGAACATTATGTAAAGCTTACTGTTTTAAGACTTAAGTGGAATTTTAAAAATGTAACATCCTAATAACATTTTCTCAACACACATTTTCTCTTTGTAGCATACACTGTATGGATGCTCATTCCATGTTATTGGTTCAGCTGTTACTGAGCACAGTGTGAGACTGTGGGCCCTCAACCAACAGATGCTGACCAAACTTTAATTGAGTTGACTGCATTATAGCAACATACTTACAAAAAGAAGGGCTTATGGGAGGAGAATGGGACCAACCACATGGTAAGTCCATACACCAAATTTTCTAATTAATAAAAAGATAGAGGACTTCCGGTTAAATGGTGGTGTAAGAACCATGCCAAAGCAGCTCAGGGGAGAAAAAGCCAAAAAAAAAAAAAAAACAGAAAAATACACTCTTCTACTAAACAGTGAGGTGTATAAAAAATTACCAACTGCAGCAGGGAAGTAGGAGAGATCCAGAGCATCTAGAGCCCACACAGACAGGCAGAAGCGGCTCCAGCAGCAGCAGCACCAGGTCCTGGGGCCACAGCTGCAAGGCTCAGCCTGAGCCACAGGAAAAGCCAGGCGAGGGGATTCTCCACTCACACCGGAGCTCTTCGCACACTCAAGAAATGTGAAGCATTGGTGTTGGTTCTTCCCTGAAGCTCTGGTAAAATTCACCAGTGAGTCCATCTGGGTCTGGACTTTTATTTAGTTGGCAGATTTTTGATAACTACTGGGATCTCCATACCAGCACCAACACTTCTTAAACTTTTCCATAAAAGAGAAAAAGAAAGAATCCTACCAAACTCCTTCTACGAAGCCAGCATCACCCTGATACCAAAACCAGGCAAAGATAGAACAAAGAAAGAAAATTACACACCAATCTCCCTCATGATAATAGATGCAAAAATTCTCAACAAAATACTGACAAACAGAATACAAGAATATATCAGAAAGATCATTCACCCTGACCAAGTAGACTTTATCCCAGAGATTCAGGGATGGTTCAACATACACAAATCGATAAATGTAATACATTATATAAATGGACCGAAGGACAAAAATCACATAATCATCTCATTAGTTGCAGAAAAAGCATTTGACAAAATCCAACATCCCTTCGTGATAAAAGTCCTACAGAGACTGGGAATAGAAGGAACATATCTCAACATAATAAAGGATATTTATGACAAGCCTACAGCCAACGTATTACTAAATGGGTAAAAACTTGAAGCTTTTCCACTAAAATTAGGAACAAGACAAGGATGTTGTGGTGGTTTGATTCTGGTGCCCCCCATAAACTTAGGTGTTCTGAATGCTAGGTTCCCAGCTGATGGATATTTGGGAATTAATGCCTCCTGGAGGGAGTGTATTGTTGGTGGCGGGCTTATGGGTGTTATAGCCAGTTTCCCCTTGCCAGTGTTTGGCACACCCTCCTATTGCTGTGGTCCACCTTATGTTGGCCAGGGGGTGATGTCCACCCTCTGCTAATGCCATCGTTTTCCCCTGCCATCGTGGAGCTTCCCCTTGAGCCTGTAAGCCAAAATAAATCTCTTTTTCCCAGAAGCTGCTCTTGGTCGGGTGATTTATACCAACAATGAGAACCGGACTGCCACAGATGTTCACTGTCCCCACTTTAATATAGTACTAGAAGTCTTAGCCATAGCAATAAGGCAAGAGACACACATAAAAGGGATGCAAATTGGAAAGGAAGAGGTCAAGTTATCATTATTTGCAGATGACATATTCTATATATAATGGACCCTAAAAACTCTACCAGCAAATTAGAGATGATAAACACCTATAGCCACGTTGCAGGATACAAAATAAAACACAAGAGAATCAGCAGCCTTCCTATATGCTAACAACAAACACACAGAAGATGAAATCAGAGAAGCACTCCCATTCATAATTGCATCAAAAAATAAAAATTCAAAAATAAAGTACCTTGGAATAAACTTAACTAAGGAAGTGAAGGATCTCTACAATGAAAACTTTAAAACACTCAAGCAAGAAATTGCAGAAGACATCCTTTGTTCTTGGATCGGAAGAATCAATATTGTGAAAATGGCAATCTTAGCAAAAGCAATCTATACATTTAATACAATCACCATCAAAATTCCAATGGCATTCTTCACGGAAATAGAAAAAACAATCCAAAAATTCATTTGGAAGCACAAAAAATCTTGAGTATCTAAAATAATATTGAGAACAAAAATAAGGCTGGTGGTATCACCATACCTGATTTTAACCTATACTACAGAGCCATGGTAACAAAAACAGCATGGTACTGGCACAAAAGCAGACATGTAGATCAATGGAACAGAACAGAGGACCCAGATGTAAGTCTGCGTAACTACACCTACCTGATATTCGACAAAAATACCAAAAGTACTCATTGGAGAAAAACAGCCTCTTCAGCAAATGGTGCTGGAAAACTGGATATGTATCAGTAGAAGGATGAAAATAGATCCTCTCTCTCTCTATGCACACAAGAATTAAGTCCAAATGGAATAAAGACCTTAACATCGGACCTGAAACTCTGAAACTGCTGGAGGAAAAAGTAGGGGAAACCCTTCAACATATTGGTCTTGGCAAAGACTTTCTGAATATAACCCCAATCGCTCAGGCACTAAAACCACATATTAGCTGCTGGGAACTCATGAAATTACAAAGATTTTGTATGGCAAGGACACTATGAGTAAAGCAAAGAGGCAACCTACAGAATAGGAAAAAAAAATCTTTGCCAGCTACACATCTTATAAGAGGATTAATATCTAGGATATACAAAGAACTCAAAAATTTAAATAGTAAGAAATCAAACCACCCAATTAAAACATGGGCTATGGAACTAAATAGTTTTCTCAAAAGAAGAAATACAGATGGCATATAAACATAAAAAAAATGTTGTACATCCCTAGTCATCAGGGAAATGGAGATTAAAACTACATTGAGATTCCAGGTCACTCCCGTCAGATTGGCTACCATCATGAAAACAAATTATCATAAATGCTGGCGAGGATGTGGAAAAAGAGGAACCCTTCTACACTGTTGGTGGGAATGCAATCTGGTCCAGCCACTGTGGAAATCAGTGTGGAGGTTCTTAAGACAGTTAAAAATAGATCCACCATATGACCCAGCTATAGCACCCCTAGGCATATATCCTAAGGACTCATTACCTTAGAGATACTTGCTCAACCATGTTTATTGCCACTCTATTCACAATAGCTGGGAAATGGAACCAGCCTAGATGTCCCTGCAATGATGAGTGAATAATGAAAGTATGGCACATTTACACAATGGAGTTCTACTCAGTGGTAAAGAAAAATGAAATTATGAAATTTGCAGGAAAATGAATGGATCTGGAAAGGATTATACTGAGTGAGGTAACCCAGGCCCAGAAAGCCAAAGGTTGCATGTTCTCTCTCATATGAAGATCCTAGCTATAGATGATTGGACTTCTGTGTGAGTAAGAATAAATCTCAGTAGGAGAGGCCAGTAAGATAGAAAGGATATAAAGGGAATAAAAAGGGAGGGGGTACTTAATAGGATGGTGTTGTATATATGTATGTAGAAGAATAGATAAATGGGAGTGAAAAGGACTAAGTGAGGTCAGGGGAAGAGAATGAGTAAAGGAAAGGTGGAGGGAGGACTAATCAAAATCTAAGAGGATATAAATGAATCATAAGGAAACCTACTTTTTTGGACAATGGAACAATCAGGGGCCATAGATTGTTACTAGAAAATTTTCAGTGCCAGGGATAGGATACCTTCCAGTGAGCTGTTGGCCAGGGAGGTCCCCGATGGCCCAAAAACATTACAGGCCACTGCTAAGGCCCTTGGTTTCCCACCAGGAATAGACAGTAAGACCCGATTGCTGAAGACTCCACATACTTGGGCTGCAAGGCCACTGAGAAATCCTGCTGGAACTGAGTTAATAATCTCCTCCATGTAGACCAGCTGACAGAAAGCTGGAAGAAGCCATTCTGCATGCACTTCAATGGGAGAGAAAGAAATCACCAGTGAAGGACACTGCAAGCCTTATATTTTGCCAGGCAGGCTAAATGAGCCAATGAGTGCAATTGGTGACACGTCTGTTATGGGGGAAACCAACTGCCCTGTAATTGGACTGGAGGCCCGCTCCATGGGAGGGAATACATCACTGGTACTGAAAACCTACAACAGGGGTAGTCATGGGCCCTAGGGGTGTAATGTCTGCTGCTGTCTGGTTAAATTTATATACCATGCTCATTAAACTGCCCAGTAAGCACTTCTCTTAATGTTCATACCCATACATTATTAATGCTACTCTCACTTTTGGTAGAGAACCTTCTCTTTTCAGATGGCAGTGACCTCGGGATGACTCAGAAGGCACCATGGTGCTGAGAAGAAATGATAGAGGAGTGCTTAGCACCGAAATATCTCTATCACACCTTCCAAGGCTCAGGGTCCATTGCAGAACAGGTGGTGGAAAGAATGTAAGAGCCACAGACAGGGTGGGACTCCTTACAACGTGCTCCTCCAGACACAAAATGGCCTGGATATCCATGACCCCAGAGTGCCTGGTACTACCTACACAAGACCATCATAAAAGGAGGAAAAGATCATGACATCATTGAGGTGGGTAGGGGATATGATGGAGAGTGGAGTTTCAAAGGGGAAAGTGGGGGGAGGGACGGAATTACCATGGGATATTGTTTACAATCATGGAATTTGTTAATAAAAAAATTAATTAATTTTTTTAAAAAAGATAGTGTGTGGTCATGTATACCCAAAGCTAATCCCAAGTAAAACTGTAGCAAAGGATCAGCTTAATTCCACCATAAATTATTCACATTCAAGATTGAGGACTGGGAAGATGGCTTGGTGGATAAAGGTGCTTTCTTAAAAAGCATGCTGGCCCTGGTTCAATTCCTAAGCCACCATGTAAGCCAGGTGCAAAACATGATGCACAGGCATCTGGTATTTCTTTTCAGCTGCAAGAGACCCTGGCACACCCATACACACACACAGAGAGAGACACTTTAAAAAAAAGAGAGTACATTTTATTACAAAAGTGAAACATTTATAAAAAGTTATTATGGGCCAGGCATAGTGGCACACACCTTTAATCCCAGCATTTGGGAGGCAAATAAAAAAATTTTTTTGAAAAGTTTAGAATATAGTAAGAGTGATACAAGCAGAAATTCGTAAGGCACTACTAACAGTAATCTATCTCTCTTTAATGGAATGCTGTCACATTTATTAAAAGAATATTTTAGGGGCTGGAGAGATGGCTTAGCGGTTAAGCGCTTGCCTGTGAAGCCTAATGAACCCGGTTCGAGGCTCGATTTCCCAGGGCCCACGTTAGCCAGATGCACAAGGGGGTGCATGCATCTGGAGTTCGTTTGCAGTGGCTGGAGGCCCTGGCGCGCCCATTCTCTCTCTCTCTCTCTCTCTGTCGGTCACTCTCAAGTACATAAATAAAAAAAAAAAAGAATATTTTAAATGTGGACATGCATCTAAGAATGACAGCCCTAAGGAAAGCTGAGTCCCTAAGACTCCAAAATGTGTCTAACTTCTCAAGTACCCAATTGTGATGATTATGGGGGAAAAAAAAAACTCTTTCAATATTTAAAAGCCTAGCCGTATATTAATGTGCTTATCCATGCAGCATGTTGGCTTCCTAGTGATTACACCATTCCCCAAAGCAAAGCGGAGCAGATTAAAAAAACAATTAAGTAGAAACTGTGTATGGACACATCAGGTGCTGGCACCATCATTTCCTTCCCTCCCTGCCCCTGTGCCACTGAGGGCCCTCCTCGGTGGGGGCTTGCTGGTATTGACCCTGGGGCAGGTTTTTAAGAGACACCAACATTTTAAAGGTTCCTATTCCCACTCCCTCTGCTATATGAGGGTTATCCCGTAAGATCAAGGCATTTACCACGGATGTAGAAGGTCAAACCTGGAAGAAGGAACTTCAACATGAGCCACACTGCACTGAGAGAGCAGCAGACCCGCGCCTACCCGAGCCAAGAGGCGGACAAGCTCAAGGCCCGCGCCGGGACCGGACGCCCAGACTGCTGCGTCCCGACTCCGGGACCTCCGCAGCATCCCGAGCAGGTGCCCGCTGCGCCGCTGGGCTGCGGGGAGCGTTTACCGTCCGCGTCCCGCGTGCCGGGTCGGTTGGCGCCGGTCCGCGGCCTCCCTCCACCCCGAGCCCGCCCCGGCGCGCACGAGCAGGCCGTCCGTCTGTCTCTCCGCCCCTCCGACGACGGTGGGCGCGCGCCCCTCACCAGGCAGCCCGGCCGCCCATCCGTCGGGCGAGGGGCTGAGGGGCGGCTTGGGGATGCGCACGCGCGGACGCAACGTCTGCCCCGGGGGCAGGAGGAGGAAGAGGGCCAGGGGCACAAGGAGGACCGCAGCAGCTGGGCCTCGGCCGGAAGGGGCGGGCGAGAGCGGAAATGAGCCCAGAGCATGGGCGGAAGGACCCTCGACGGCCACGTGGCGCGAGAGCATGGGGACCAGGGATGGGGGATGGAGAGATAAAGGGGGATGGAGGGATGGAGGAATGGGGGAGGGAGGGGATAGAGGAAGGGTAGAGGGGAGATGGAGGAGGGAGGGGATAGAGGAAGGATGGAAGGGGTGGAGGGGATGGACGAAGGATGGAAGGGATGGAGGGGGGATGGAGGAATAGAGAGGAGATGGAAGGACGGAGGGGGTGGAAGGGATGGAGGAATGGAGGGGAGATGGAAGGATGGAGGAGGTAAGGTATAGAGAGGGGGTGGAGGGGGGTTGGAGGAATGGAGGGGAAATGGAGGAGGGAGGGTGGAGGGAGGGTGAAGGGGGATGGGGCATGGAGGGGATGTAGGAATGGAGGAGGGAGGGTGGAGGGGGATGGGGCATGGAGGGGATGTAGGAATGGAGGAGGGAGGGTGAAGGGGGATGGGGCATGGAGGGGGTGGAGGGGATGGAGGAATGGAGGGGAGATGGAGGAGGGAGGGTGGAGGGAGGGTGAAGGGGGATGGAGGAATGGAGGGGAGATGGAGGAGGGAGGGTGGAGGGAGGGTGAAGGGGGATGGAGGGGATGGAGGAGGGAGGGTGGAGGGGGATGGGGGATGGAGGGGGTGGAGGAATGGAGGGGAGATGGAGGAATGGAGGGGAGATGGAGGAATGGAGGAGGGAGGGTGGAGGGGGATGGGGGACGGAGGGGGTGGGAGCACAAGCAGGCCGGCCCGTGGACGACCCCGGCTCCGAGGCCCGCGTGAGTACGTCGGGGTTGGGGGTGCACCCCTACGCAGCCGTTGACCGCCTTTCTGCAATGACCCCGCCGCCCCTTGTCCACGTCTCACCCCGTCGGGGGTCTTCACAGCTCGGACCTCTTATCCTGGGACCAACGACACCCCAAACCGCCGCCAGGCCACCGTTTCCGGGGACACCGAGGGCGGGAACGGAGCGAGGTCGGAGGTGCAGAGCTCTCGGCGGTCCTCGCGCCTCTCCTCGCCTCCGCCTCCCAGCGTCCGCCTCGCGTCCAGCCGGCTCCACGAGGATTGGGGCTCTCCGCCAATCAGCGCCCGGCTCGTGGGCGGGGTCGAGTTTGCATCCAATGAACGCGCTTGGGGAGTGGAGGGATGGGAGCGACGCGTACGGGAGCCAATTGGGGCGAGGGAGGGGAGTTGGGCGGGGTCGTGTGGGTGAGGCTGGGCGGGGGCGGGGCCGTAGGAAAAGCTCCGGGCTGCTTGAAGTCGTTACAAAGTAAACTTTAGCTTGAATTTTGTGTGCTTCTTAGTAAGGCGTAGACGCTTCCTGAAGGTTCTTTTATCCTGTTCAAGGGAATTGCAGGTTTTGAACTGCTAGACACAGAGCCGTACTGGACAGCGTGGTTTACAAAATTCTGTGACTTCTCTGTGCTCCACTTCACATGAGCTTGCGAGGTGTAAATGATGCTGACAAGTGGTTGACACTTTTGTGTGCCACTGACATCCCAAGGCATTAATTGTCACAGTACTTGGGCTCAATGGGAGACCCAAAGCTTCACTGTGGGGGAAACGACCCGCAGAGAGCTTAGTTTGCACACAATTGTGTGGCTAATGGGCCCATTGTGGCTCCTGAAAACTGCGGGCTGACACCACCCTTTAGATGCACGTAGATGTCTCAAAATGCAGCCACAGAGGAGCCAAGGGTGCCCCAGTGCCAGGCACATGTTTTCTTAAACGTCCCTGCTCTTTGCTCCAATTAATAGCATTTATGCTTTATGTGTTGCCGGGTGTGGGCAAAACGACCACAAAACTAAACAAAGAGACCTACTGGTTGTGCGTGTGACTGTGTCTCAGCTCGTCCCCTATCACTCATCCTTATGTTTCTCTCCCTCAACCCAGACCTGCCTGTTTTGTGGTTGTAACCCCTAGTCAGCAAAAAGAAAAGAAGAGAAAAGAAAAAAAGAAAAGAAAAGAAAAGAAAAAAATGTGATTCTCTAGTCTCCACCGAGCCCCTGCACCTCCGGCAGGACGTGGGTGGCTACGCCCAGCTATTTACATGGGTACTGGGGATTCGAACCCTCACTCCCTCGTGCATAAGTGGCTAGCGCTCTTACTCCCTGAGCCGTCCCTTGTTACTTTTTTTTTTCTTCCAGTAACCTTCAGAACTGCCCGAGTAATAGTTATAATATTACTATTTGTTACTGCCCTTTTATTTCTTTGAGAATAAAAGAGTTACCACGTTCTACATTTCTGTGTTGATGCCTTCTCAAGTATCAGCAGTTAATTCTACATACAATTGTCTTTCCTGTTAGGCTATCTGAAGTGTTGTGAAAACAATTTCAGAGTCTCTGTATGATCCTTAGAAGACTCACTAGGTGGCGATATTTCGTTGCGAAGTGTGACAGAGATGTTGGCAGTAGCCAAAAGGGTTGTTAGTTCACATTTCCAGTTTGAGAGTTTTTTCTCTTCACAACTCCTTTCACCCCAGTATAAAGAACACTCAAGAGCTGGAGAGATTGCTTAGCGGTTAAGGCGCATGTCTGTGAATCCTAAGGACCCAGCTTCAATTCCCCAGTACCCACCTAAGTCAGTTACACAGGTGGCTCATGCATCTGGAGTTTGTTCCCCCTGGTGCATCCATTCTTTCTCTCTCTGTCTCTCAAATAAATAAAATATTTTGTCAAAAGGAACACTCAACAAACAAAGGTTTCTTTAAAAGCTTAAAGTTGCTTTAGATGAGACATTGTTAGACCCTGCCCATGCTGATAGTATATGTCCCTTCAGCAGGTTTCCTTTAAAGCTTTTATTATCTAAAGTTTGTAAGCAGACGTATTTTAAAATTTTTATATCTGTTTATTTATTTGAAAGCAGAGAGAGACAGACAGACAGACAGACAGAATAGTCATGCCAGGGCCTCTAGCTACTGCAAATGAACCCCAGAAGGATGCGCCACTTCTTGCATCTGGCTTACGTGGGCACTGTGGGAAATTGAACCAGGGTCCTTAGGCTTCACAGGCAAGCACCTTAACCGCAAGCCATCCCTCCAGTCCAGCAGACATATTTTTAAATGCTATAAAAATTATATTTTTCTGCAAGAAAGATTAACATTAACTGTGTTTCTCAAGGTTCTTAGAAAAACATCTAAAACATTTTTGCCACTAGAACTTTTGAGACTAGATTAGGAACTGGGGGAAGATGGCTCAACCACTTGCTTGCAAAGCCTGCGGTCTAAGGTTTCAGTCCTCAGCCACCCCCCCAAAAAAAGCTGGATGGGCATTTGTTTGCAGCACTGATATGCACGCGCACATGCGCATGCGCACACACACGCAAATAATTTAAAGAATAGATTCCAAATTAGGATTTGCTATAAACACACATGAAAAGGCAACTCAGATGGAAAGGAAAGATCAGCAACGTGGATGTGTTTTTGGCTGAAAAAGCCAGAAGGGAAATCCACAAACAGCAGGAGGGGAGACTATGGAGAATGGGATGAAAAAATTAACTTAAAAATGGAAGACTGCGAAATATGGTTGATTTCAATAGTTTGTATTCATGTAAACTTGTTTCCCCACATAAAATACAAAAGCCTTTTGGGTTACCTAGAAGTTACTTTCATAGACTTTCTTTAAAATTCAAACCCCCAAAAGGTAAGGAAAGCAATGAAAGTCCTTATAAATGTTTACTGTCGAGCTTAGGCTGGAAAAGAAATGAAGGAGAAGTTTCCACATAAAAGAGCACTGTGCAGTGTTCTGGCTTATCTTCCACATATTAGGGCTTCTTCCCTCCATATCTGGCAGCACTGACGCAGGTCCTAAGCCGGTTTGTGCGTGTGCGTGTGTGTGTGTGTGGCTCACTGCCGCTTCAGCACGGCACAGGAAGCGCAGGTCTACTCTGACCTGGAGACTCCAGTCAAGGCCGCGTTCCCAACCCTTTCAAAACCGTGTGGTTTGGTTTTGATTGTTTCGTTTGGTTGGCATAGCATCTAGTATATCCCAGGCTGGCCTCAAACTTGCTGTGGAGCCAAGGAAGACCTAGAATTTCTCATCTTCCCTCCTGCACCTCCCCAGTGCTGGGACTACAGACATGTGCCACCATACCTTGTTTTCAATATGCAGGTGATGCTTTTGCATCTTCCAGCCCATTGCAACTTCCCAGTGCCTTGGTCTGTGAGTCAGCTCCATAATACTTCTAAGGGACAGGCGCATCAGGGGTGCTTTTTTCTAATCAAAGCAAGGAGTCACCTTGACATCCTCTCTGCATAGCCCCTGTGACCGACAAGTTCCCCTTCCAAGGCAACCAAGCAGAAACCAAGGTCCCTGTCTGTAGCTCAGTGTCCTATGTAAGCATCAACGCCACTGCCCAGGCCTCAGTGAGCATAAGGAAGACTGAAGGAATCTCTGCGGAAGCCAGGCGTTTCCCAGTTTGCGTTAGCTGTTCGTTGATATCTATGTCTGCTCATGCAATTATGAAAAGCAAACACGATATAATATTAGAAGAAGCATTAGATAGGGAAAAATCGGTTTTCCTCCTCAGAGAGATCCAGGCTTAACTCACAACATGAGAAATCTAACATGTTTAAACAAGTAATTTTCTTGTAGTGAAGACCAAATAAAATGGTATGAGACTTAACTGTCTTGTGTCCCTGGAGAAGTTTGCCATTGTGCTGCCTGGGTAAAGGATTACAAGAAACCAGAGCTCAAAGGCACCATGACAAACATTTGGATTCGTAACATGACTTCAGTTTTGGGAAGTGATGAGAATATTAGAAGGTGGGGCCTGGTTGAAAGCAGTAGGTTATTGGAGGCGTGCCTTTGAAGGACAGTTTTTGGCCCCTGTCCCTTCCTCTGTCACTCTCCTTGCTTCCTGGCTATACGCAGTAACAACTCTGCTACATGTTCCTTCCCCCACCCTACTAATATTCTGCTTCATATCAGACCCAAAGCAATGTCTAATAGACTATGGAATGAAACTGTGAGCTAAACTAAATCCTTCCTTCTTCCTTCTTTTAATTGTTCATGCCAGAAGTTTAGTCACAATACTGAAAAGTCTTTTTCATACAGTCTGGTAAGTAGGGCTTCTGTTTTTGCTTTAAACAGTCTATTTTATAGTAGAAAGTTTATGCCTTGAAAAGCAATCTTCCATGCATAAAGAGTGCTGGAAAATTTGATATTGATATCAATATTTTTGTTTTATTTTTATTTATTTATTTGACAGAGAAAAGAGGGAGGGAGAGAAAGAGAGGGAGAGAATGGGTGTGCCAGGGCCTCCAGCCACTGCAAACGAACTCCAGATGCATGCGCCCCCTTGTGCATCCAGCTAACGTGGGTCCTGCAGAATCGAACCTGTGTCCTTTGGCTTTGCAGCAAATGCCTTAACCGCTAAGCCATCCCTCCAGCCCGGTATCAATATTTTAATTGACTATGTGTTATTTTATTATTACATGTAGATTATTATTTCCAAGTACTTAGAAGAATCCCTGACTTGTGAACTCCCCACCCCCTGGCATACCCACAAACAACTTGATTGCAAGTGAATCTTCTTCTCAGGTAGAATCTTGAATGATGTAAAACTCCAGAGTTATTGAGATGATTGCTCATTACTCTTGAAGAGTTCTTTAGCTTTCCTAGGTTCTGATCTTAGAACAAGCAGCCATAATTCCTGACTAACACAGATGTGACTACCAGCATGCTTGCGGGGTTAGGTTTAACACAGCCACCATTTTTTCTGAGCCTCAGGACACAATTCAAGTCCACTTGAATTTATGTTTGTCTCCAGGGCTTCACTTTTGAATTAGTTCCAAATAAATGGGACTAGCTTTATTCTTGACCAAGATGATTTCATTCACAATTGACAGTTGGCAAAAAAGGAAATAAATGTAACACAAAACAGATTCTTTGCACATGATGATCGCAGTGACAGAAATGGATCAAGTAACTAACCTGAACTCTCCATCCTACACAGGCTAGGTATGCTATGGAAGGGCACCCTTAGAAAAGGGGCTGCATTTGCAGAGGCAGGCAGATCACTGCTGATTGCTGTGGGCCTGGACAACAAAAGAAAGTTAGGAAGACAGAAAGGAAGTACCATTTTATTCCTCAAACCCAGAGCCAGTCCTAAAAATACAGATTTGAAACTGTGAGTTGTGGCCCGAGAGATAGGACAAGATTAAGGTTGAAGTCTCCAGTGCATGGCAATCAGTGATGTGTCTCTGCTCCCAAACCACGGCCTGAATAGCAGCACCATTAATGCTGCCCAGCAGGCTGTTGCGTGAGCTAACGCAGAGCCACCCTCCGTCTCAGCTTCTACGCCTGTGGCTCACCGTGGTAGTTTGAATGAGGTGTCCCCTGTAGGTTCATGTGTTTTGAGTACTTGGCCCAATTTGAGAAGATAGTAGATCCTGTGGGAGGTGGAACCTTGCTGGGGAAGGTGTGCTGCTGCAGACAAGCTTTGGGGTAATGCAGCTGAGGGCTCAAAGCCCAGTTCTCACACTGTTTCTTTCCTGCTGTGACCCAGGATTCCTTCACAGGCCAATCATGCTTTCCCCACCGAGGTGAAATTGGCTCTGAAAACGTTAAGCTGAAATAAGCCTTGCCTCCCGCGAGCTGGCTGCCTCTGGTCGAGTGTTTTGTTCCAGCAACGGGAAGGTAACTGTGACATTCACCATCCACATCTGGAGCAAATAATGACACAACATGTGCCTTGTGCCAGGTGGCTGTATCGATTTGTTGCAGGGAAGAAAGTGGAAAGAAAGGAACGAATAGGTACCATGTTTGTATATAAGTCTTTAGTGGAATTAGAAATGAAAGATTTTGACCATTTATTTGTACAGATAAAAGTAATAGTAACTCTGAGAGAAAATGAAATTGTTTTCATTCTTTAGAATCTATGAGTGATATATGCATATACATAAATGTGACATATATACGTATGCATGTATGTATGATGGCTTCAGTATTTAGCACTTGAAACTCCTTTAAAGAATTTGAAATTTTATTAAAAAGTCAGACAAGTCAACTGCAAGCAAGGCCTGAACCATCAATTTCACACTTAGCTGAGAGATGTTTCAGGTGGACTTAGTCTCTGCCGTGCCTCTCCCCAGGCCATCTTAGAATCCCAGGCAGAGAAGGCGCAGGCTCGACCTACACCAGGAGACCCCAGAGGGTTCTCACGATGTGTCCATGGTTTGCCTGGCTTTTTCATACTTCTGCCAATGTTCAGGCTGGCACTTAAGAGAGGCTTACATGGTGCAGATGAAGCAGGGAGCCTGACTAGATAAGATTAATCTGGGGCTGGAGAGATGACATAGCGGTTAAGCACTTGCCTGTGAAGCCTAAGGACCCCAGTTAGAGGCTGGATTTCCCAGGACCCACGTTAGCCACATGCACAAGAGGGCGCATGCGTCTGGAGTTTGTTTGCAGTGGCTGGAAGCCCTGGCGCGCCTATTCTCTCTCTATATATATCTGCCTCTTTATCTCTCTCTCTCTCTCTCTCTCTCTCTCTCTCAAATAAATAAAAATGAACAAAAAATAAAAAGAAGAATCTGCACATGAGGCCTTCCAGCAGGACCGTGCCCAGTGATTCACCCAGCCTCCGCACACTCCATTACCTGGCTAACGTCCTCTCTAGGGATTACCCTCTAGACCTGGCCATGACCTCTCTGCGCTTCGCAGCAGCATTAGCAGAGGTTAAGTCCTGGACCACAAGGGCCCGAGCTGGTGGGGAAGTACAGCACTATAAGAGGACGCTATGACTTGTCTGTCCTTGGGAAATGGCCAGGGCATGTTTCTGCTGTTTTAGCATTATTAAATGACTGATGCCTCTCATATTTTTATGGATGCATATTCCTTGTACATAGTGATAGGCTTTGTAAAGACATTTTCTTTCTAGTGTATTTTGCACATTATTCACCCCCATACTCCGTTTTTTAGTATAATGTTGGTATACAGTTTGGCATATGCAGTTTTATATATGACAATATGTTGAGATCTTATATGTGATAATAATATGTTGAGATCTGTTTGTTCTAATCCTGTAGGTTCTTCAGGGCTTTTATTATGAGGGACATTGGACTATGTCAGGGCCTTTTCTGTACCCAATTGAAATGACCCTCTAATTTCTATCTTGTGTCTGTGTTTGGGTTGGCATTTACTGATTTGCATACAATGAGCTATCCTTACATCCCTGGAATAGATCCATCTTGGTCATGGTCTATCATTGAATTTGGCTTACATGTTTACTGAGAATTTTAATATCCATGTTCACTAGTGAGATTGGCCTTGCATTTTCTTGCATCCTTATCTGTATTTTGTTTGGCTGGTATCCTTATCTAACTTATTACCAGATAATATTGGACTCAAAACATGGGTTTAGCAGCATCCTTTCCCTTTTATTATATTGGATATTTGAGGATGACATCCTCTTGGAAGATTGTTGTTTTAATCACTATGAAATTCTTTCTGGCTAATTTTGGTTGGAAGCATCCATTGTCAGATATTAGCATGGCTATACCAGCTGGACTTCTAATCCATTTGCTTGGAATATCTTTCACCTTAAGGCTGTGCTTGTCTTTGCCACTGAGATGCAGTTCTTGCAGGCAGCAAATAGATGAGCACTGGTGTTTACTCAGTCAGTCAGTGTCTTATCACCGAAGGAAGGACTATGACCATTAGTATTTTTATTACTGGCCTAGAGAGATGGCTTAGTGCTTAAGGTGCTTGTCTGCAAAGCCTAAGATCCCACATAAGCCAGAGGCACAAAGGTGAGGCAAGCACAAAGTTGCACATGCCCACTAGGTGGCGCAAGTGTCTGGAGTTTGATTGCGGTGGCCCGGGTACCAGACATGGAGCTGCATGGTTTGGCATTTGTCCTGCTGGATTCCATTCTTTCTTTGGTCTAGTTTTCCCCGACTTTGTTCCTCTTCCTCTCTTTTGGAATGGGAATGTTGATCCTGTGATATGACATATTGGAAATATGTAATTTGTGCACTGATTTTATAGGGCTCACAGTTAAAAGACTGCCTTAAGTATCAGATGAGACTTTGGACTTAGTGACTGAATGATTTTTTTTTTTTTTTTTTTGGCATCATGAGATAGCCTTTGGGCTTATAAGGGTCAGGGGTAGAATGTGGTATTTTGAATATAAAATGACCCCCATTGGGTCACATGTTTGTACACTTAATTCCAAGCTGGTGGTGCTATTAAGAAAGGTTGTGGAACACTTAGGAGGTGGAGCCTTACAGGAGGAAGTATGTCACTGGGGACAGGCCTTGAGATCATAGCTAGAACCCATGTGCTAATCTCTCTACTTCCTCCCTGTTGATGTGATGTGGCATCACCTTCCTGCTCCTGTCATGCTTTCCCTGCAATGACGGGCTCTCTGGAACTTTATATAACCCAAGCTAAACTGGGTATTTTCTCCCAGCAATGAGAAAATAACCAACACACTTGGCAAAGTTACATAAGATCTAGAAACCCTAGAAGATAGAACAGAGGCTAAAAGGAACACTGAGAAGTAAGGAAGCTATGAAATAGAAAGAGTAATTACGTGCTGAATTAGAAGTAGGTGGACAGCCAGAGGAGAGCAGTTAGAAGCCCCGTGAGAACAGTGTAAAATGTAGACGAGTGCAGCAGCTAGGGTTCTTGTGGGGACATACGAGCTTCCCCACACATCCTCTAAGCCCTCTCACAAGACTTACATTATTCATGCTCACATCCTAACAACCCCAAAGTTTTTTCCCGTGACTCATAAAATCTTGCATTCTCAATCCTCCCATGAGCCTGTAGCAAGTTGCAGAGCTGCTCTGTACCATCTTCAGACTTTGGTAGGGCACAGTGATCCCTGGTGCTGTCTCTTGCCTGCATGGTCACTGCATTGGCATTCCTCCCAGGGGAAGGGTGAACCCTTTCTCTTCTCAGTGACCTGTGCGGACCCCACTCTGATGCTTATGTAAGGGCTGTGCCTTGAGCCTGGAAACCTAGACAAGGGAGGTCTTTGTCACCTTCAATATTCGTATTATAGAGTTTTCACTCTGGCCTGCTTTCAGCCCTCTGTCCTTGTGCTTGCTGTTGACTGAGTTCAGACGACAGTCCTACAGTTTAGTGTAGACGACACGGTGATGGTAGAGGAATAAGGGCTGAGAGTGAGCACTGGCTGGCTTGCCTCTGTCTTTATGATAATGTCATTTACATGCCAAATGACACACTCCAGTGATAGCATAGCTGACAAAAGAAGTGGTGCCAAATTCTAAGAGAAACATCCACATTCCCAGAAAAGACTTTTAAAATTTGCTACTTATTAGCCTATCTCTGCCCCCATCTCTTTTATCCTGCATATAAAACTTCCCAACAACTAAGAGTTGAGAAGTTGATTTACAAGTTTATTTCTCAGTTTTCCCATTTTTCTTTTGGCTAAGAATCAGTCTCATTTACCACTCCATTGGTATTTGGTATTATTAGCTCCACAATTCTGAGAGTAAATTCAACCCCCTCTTCGCTAAGCCATTCCAGGCACAAGGCATAGCAAACACAAAGACACACATGAGAATTCTGACCATATGTAGTGGGGTCCAAACAGGCCGTTAAGACCAGTCCTTGGTGTTTAAGTTTTGCTTTAAGAGCAAGATTCTCATGCTTTTCCAAGGAACTCACCCTTAAATCGTTGGGAAATTTTAACTATAACGTGGAGCCCAGGAGATAGGTAAATGTCTGGGCTCTGCTCCTCTGACATGTTTACAAGTTTATCAATGTTCTAAAGTCTGTTTACTTCTCATTCGTTGTTATTAAACCCAGTAAGTGCAGGGTATACTTAATTCATCCTCACTACTTAGAGTGCCCACAATTAAACACATAACTAAATTAATGCGTCCATTGTAGGATAGTCTGCAAGATACCTGAGAGTCCTCAGGGAGCTATTTGGTACAAGGAAAGAAATTTGGAGCCAGGTTCTGGACCTGACTCTAAAGCATCTCCACCTCATCTATGCCTGATTTCCTGCATCTGTCAATAACTATGGAATGTGGCTGGGTGTTTGGGGTTTGACCCAGTAAGCTCTGTAAATATGTTTTAAGACTGGCCCTGAGACCTTCCCCATTCACACCCTATTCCCATGCCACCCACAGCCAGAATACAGATTCTTGTGGTATCATTACAGACCTGATTACCAAGTTCATGTCATAGCTCTAGTTGAGTTGTTGCTGCTTAATTTTGTGGGATGGAGGAGAGATTTGTCACTTAATATTTCCACATAGTCTGGATAGCATTAAGTTGTAGGTGACACAAATTCTATTGGCCTGTGGGCAGATCCACATGAAATTTTCATCTCAAATATACAAGCTGTGTTTAGAGAGGCAATGTTCTTCAGGCTCCCAAGCTTAAAATACATTTGCCCTTGTGGTTAATTTAAGTAGTTCCAAATCAAACAAAGAGAACAATATGTAGAACTGATGGGTTTTATTAAATATGCACATATATCGATAGAAAATGAGTTTAGCTGACAGATCCAGGGTGGGTAAAACATGAAGAAGATCATATAAAATGAAGGTCGGCCACCCTTGTACACATGCCTCCCATCTATAACTAAAGTCTTCTGCCATTAGCTTGGCATTGCTGGAAAACATATTTTTGATTTTTGATGTTAACAGTATGAAATAGGAAATGGAAAATAATAAGCAACTTCTGAAAACAAATACAACAATGACCCTTGCCTCCTTGTTTGCCCTTAGAAGCAGCATATCTAGCAAAGAGGAGAAGTGTCCCATACAGACAGAATCATCAAGGTAATTCCTTTTGCAAGAATCAACTCTGAGCAAGGCAGAAGGCTGTGTGACCTTCCTCAACATGCCCATAAGTTATTCATGAGTCCAGTGTCAGGAACGGCTAACGTCAGGGGCATCTCCTGTCTTCTCTTAAAACTACAAGGCCTTACTTGAGTCTTATCTAAATCTCTTCATAAGCCCTTTTCTCCGGGCTCTCTCTAAGCCCTCATACTTCTGCCATGTTTTGAGGAATTACCTTTCTCACCTCCAGAGTCCCCATTGCCTGTTCACAAAACCTGAACTTCTCGGTCTGCACACAGCTCGCACTTCCCGGACGTTTCTTTCCGCCTCTGCTCTCTCCGCTCACCACCCGTGCTCAGCTCTGGCCCTGAAACCACTTGAGTTCACCTGGATTTTCTTTGCAGGTTTGTGCTTTCCATCCACAGAAAGAACCTCACCGCTTTTTATGATGCATGCTGAGAGCAGTGTCCATGGCGCTGACCTTGCTGCCGCCCCACGTGCAGAATGTCCTGTCCAAACCCTGTCCCCTGGAAAGGATACAACGAGCCTTCCAGTCTCAGGATCCATTCTGACTTAGACTTTATCAGCTCAAGCCAGTTACTTCTCTTTCTGTCTCTCCAGTCAGCTATATTCACATGTTAGCAGCTGACAATTTAACACACCTCTGTCTACTACGCAGTACACCTCAAGGAAGTGGTCCATGTCTCCTGTGTCCTTTCATTCCGGACACAGCCTCAGACCTGACGCCCGTGCTGACTCATCTCAAGCCCAGCCTGGCCTCTTGGCCTTTATCTATGGCAAAGAACAAAATATAAGCAATGAATTGGGCCCAAAAAGATTGCTTAGTGGTTAAAGGTGCTTGCTTGCAAAGCCTCCAGGCCCTGGTTCAATTTCCCAGGACCCACATAAAGCCCAATGCACAAAGTGGTGCATGAGTCTGGAACTCATCTGTAGTGGCTGGAGGCCTTGGCATGCAAATATTCTCTCTCTCTCTCTCTCAGTCTCTCCTCACAAATAAATTACAATATTTTTAAAAAATATATATAAGCAATATAATGAAAAAGTTCATTAGACAAGTCTTGGCTTTCATTGCAAAGATAGAATAGAAATATTGTAATAGAAGGGATATGGATCATAAGATTGAACTTGGACTCATGAAGTCCAGAGAAATACATGAACTACCTGCATAAGATCAGGAAACATAATTCTTGGCCTCGGGGCTTCTTCCATAACCCTGGTGAGGATGCTGTGATCAAATTGAGGGCAACACTCCCTTTCCAACCAAGTGAATCCAGTACGTCTGGTGCTGTGGGACACTAAACATGGAAACCTTCCTGCCCCATCTTCCCCAGGGCAGCTGAATACATTAGTGTGAGAAGATTGCCTCAAACCATTCCTCAGCTTCATGCTTTCATTGCCCTCTTCAAGTAGGGTGCCCCTGACGCTTCAGCAGGCTTACTTGCTCCTCTCCCTCACGTGCTGATAGCACTGTAGACATGGACTTAGTAACATTCATTCTAAACCATGAGGTTGCGACAGGTAGGTGCCCAGCATGGACTGAGCCCACCAAGAAGTGAGGAATTGACTCTTGGCTTCATTAGGTGAGGTGCATCGAGATTAGCTCTGGTAACTCCAACTCTAAGAATTATGTTGATACTTAAGAAGCATTATGATCTTTGAACATAGATTTAATTTCAAACTGGTCTGTGTTCCCTGCAATACTAAAGTCTGCAAAAAAAAAAAAGGTGTTATTTATGAGGATATTATAAGAGATTAACACTTTTAAACAGTTGCTACATGGGCAAGTGGAAACTAACAGTTCATGTAGAGGTTGCTCTCATAAATAGACAAAATGATTTGAGTTTTGGAATCGGCCCATAGAGCACCTATATTCTTTGATGTTGCTAGTGGATGTTTTAGTGAAATAAAACACCTAAATAATTTAATGTTTAATTTGAATAATTGAGTATGAAGCTTAATTATCATTACACTCCAACTGAATTTGTTGTGGGAAAATTTATGGTGATAAAACCCCACTTAAATGAAAATCTGCTCTGTTAATTTGGTTCTAACTGGATCACCAACTGATTGAATATCCACTGTGCCCCCTACTATTCACACATTTATTTATTTACATTTTTGAAACAGAGCTTCATATGGCTCAGGCTGACCATGTGCTCCCTATGTAACCAAGGCTGGCTTTGAATTCCTTACATTCTGCCTTTGTCTCCCAAGGGCGGGGATAACAGGTGTGTGCCACCATGAGTGGCTATTTTGTCATTCTTGATAACTTAAATAAAGTGATTTTTTTTTTGAGATAGAATCTTGCTCTGTTGCCCATAAACTCGCAATCCTACTGCCTCAGCCTTCCAAGTGCTGGGGTTATAAACATACATGTACTACCTCTAATAAAGCAGTTCTAATATCTGAAATGCAACTCTAGCTTGTAGCTTCATTTTCAGAATGTAGTGATCTTGCAAAAGGACTTGCAGACTTCTTTTATCACCATAGATCTCATCTTCAATATTACAACAGCTTCAGTGAAATCAACTAGTACGTATGTGTAGAATCACTATAATTATGTCAGACAGGAATTTCCTGTGGTTCTACTTGATTGGGTTCTACATACTGCTGTGTCACACTTCTTTTAACTTTGTAAACTGTACTCAGAAATGAATTGGGCAAAAATACAAGGAAAAAAAAAACCTGAAGTCTTTAAAAACTTATGCAAGCATTTACAAATGTTTTAAAGGTAATGACCCAGTAACATACATGTACAGATTCAAGAACACAAGAAATTCCCCACATGCTCAGTATAACCACACTACTACGGAAAACCCGTCAAGAAAAGCTTCATGTGCTTGTCAATCTTCATGTATGACAATGTCTGCTTATTTATGTAACACACAGCCACCAAATACTAGGTACTTCAATCCTACATCCAATATCTCTCAGAGTGTTTGAAAGTAGCTTTAAGGTCATATTAAAGGAAAGAGCCAATCATATTGCTCAAATGTAAATATGAATTAAATATGAATAACTATAGTAGCTATTTCCACAGGAGAACACAGATTTCTATTCTTTCTGGCCATTCACTTGTTAAGTGAAGCCTTATGTTTGCCAACATCACTTTTAAGTCATAAAAATAAAACATTCTTGACTCACTTGGGATTACATGTAATACATAAAAAAAACAGCACGTGAGTGTTGGTTTCTTTTTGGCTAACAATCAAACATGTTTTCATCTGCATGGGAAACTTCTATCAGTTTAATAAAAGCTATTCCACATTCAGAATGAACTCAGGCTAAACGTAGTCATCTTACTTGATAAATCTTCCAGGCTCCCCAGAAGAATGATTCAATTAATCTGCATGATGTTTTGTCTTGTCCAAGAAATCCAGTAAATTTAGGAAGAATTAGTTTCCTAACCTTATGCTGGTGCTTCGTGAATTTCTCTGGACTTCATGAATGCAAAAGGAGGCAGCAGGCCTGACCTCTGTGGTCATCACTTACGGTCTGCTGCTCTTGTACTCCCCAGTTCTACCACAGGCCGTTCTGCTTCCAAGTTTTCGGGTGACATTTTGCAACAGAATTGCCTGAAAATATTCAGGAAGTCTTTGTTCGTGGCTTACACAGTAAGCACTCCCTGTGATTCGCAGACGCAGCTTTATCCAGAACACAGTGGTTCAAGTCAGATTTTCTCAACAATGCTTATCATGATCTGTGCTCTGTAGCAGGAACATGTTTACACAAAACGCGCACACACTGCCGCAAGGCTAAGAAGCTAGCCAGCCACCATCCACAGGCAGAAAGGGATCAAAATGGCAGGAAGAGTCATATATGATGCCAAGCCCATACAGATGATGGACGCTAAGCCCAAGACCGCTGAAGCGAGGACGGTCCTCTGATCACGAACAATTATCTTCACAATCTCACAAAACTGGAAAAATAAAAAGTTAAGAAGATTAGGCAAGGTGGCTAACAAGAGTCACTGCACCAAATGGCGCGGAGTTCCCCAGCTATTTCTGTCAGAGAACTAGAAGTCCCTCTCTGACTTAGGGCAAAAAAGAATATATATACACACACATATATGTGTGTGTGTGAGAGAGAGAGGCTTCTGTAGAAAAGTATACCATGTAACCACATAAAAGTTAGCATTAAAGGTTAAAAACATTAAATCACTTGATACTAATTAAACATTCTGAAATTAAGAAAGAGGGTTCTAACATTTGAGTAAAAGGCACTGAATCTAGTGCATTATTATTGGTGAATTCAGTTCTAATTTGGTATCCTAAAATTTGGCAATATAACTTCAAAATCTAAAGACATAGAAACAGCCTCACTAGCTTCTCATATTCTATTCCCTCGCTAAATAAGTTCATCAACAGCAGGCTGGAGAGATGGCTCAGCGGTTAGCGTGCTTGCCTGCAAAGCTGAAGGATCCCAGTTTGACCCTCCAGGACCCACCTAAGCCAGATGCACAAGGGGAAGCATGCATCTGGAGTTCATTTGCAGTGGCTGGAGGCCCTGGCATACCCATTCTCTCTCTCTCTCTCTCTCTCTCAAATAAATAAATAAAAATAAAAAATATTTAAATTCATCAACACTGATGTGACACAAACTTGATTACTGGAATAAAGATAAATTAAGCATCCTATCCCTTAAGGGTGCATTCTTCTGTAAATTTTTTCCCTTAGAAAAATAATTCTACTTGGAAGTGATGGCCTGTGTTTGAGTGTCCTGGCTCTATGTCATGTAAGTCACTAAACCTATGTGGATGTCCCATTACTTTTGTGGGAATGCCATAGTGGCTACCAATTCCAAGATATTCAAGGGGCACCTCACATCTAATACACCCTTTTGTGTTTACATGGTCACCATCTCAGGAGGCATCTCTAGAGATGCTCACGGGTAGAGAGATTCTAGAAGGTGTCAACAACCTTTTAGGGATACTTTTATAAGCTGAATCCCCTGAAAACAGACATTCACATTCATTTTAGCAACTGAAGAAAAGAAGTCTTACCTAAGTCAGAAAAAAAATCCACACCAGAAAAAGCAGCGAGTAGTCAATAAACACAGGGATGTATAATTCACAAAGTACCAATGGTCAATAGCAGTGTAAAATATTGTGATTGCTAAACTTGTAAAAATAAATAGCATTATCACAAAGAAGTGAAAGATTCTTTTCAAGTTCATTTCTAATGGCAGTGTTTCCCCGAGGGGAAGCATTCTAGAGGTTTTATAAACCCTCATTTTAGGTATAACAACCATGAAGATAAGGACCTGGACAGTCAGACTTAGAATCAAATATGATGCTCCTAAAAAGTAGAACTTCTTATTAATGACCTCGGGGCATGTAAAAAAAAAAGTTCTTAGAACTGGAAAATAGAGGGTGAGGGCTTTTCCCCCTCCTCCTCTGGAAATTTAGTCTGGGACCCTTCAAAGTGAAGGTAAAAACTCAGCTTCACCAGTATTGTCCCAAATGGGTCAAGAAAAAAAAGAAACAATGAAGTGTCAAACAATGGAAATCTAAAAGGTAGGGTGTGGTTATAAGGACTCAAACTTAACCAAAAATGAAAAGCCTGTGGTTATAGCCGGGTTTCCATTGAGAGTAGGAAACGTTAGCTATACTCCTTAGCAACTACAGCAGCTTGCTGAGAAACTTGGGGTTGCAAATGAAGGCGCGCTATTGACATGTTAACTATGTTTTACAAGTTATTTTACAGGTTAAGAGGCTTCCAAAGGAAGACGTTCCCTTTCCCTGTGGATTTGTGGCTTAAGAATCTTAAACTCTTAATCTGTTTTTCCCAAAAGTTATCCATACAAATTACCTTCTAACATTTAAGTGGTTTTCTTGAAAATGAGTGGTTTTGGATTTCTGGGGATGCTTAGGAACAATCCACCCTACCTTTGGGGATAGATGGGTAAGAGATGTTTAACAACGAGGCAGTATTAGATGAGTAAAGCCAACCTAGGAACGATTCCACACAGGAAAAAAGCACGAGTACTAAGGGGTCTACCGTGGTCACCTCCTACCCGGAATCTTGAGTCTATTAAGTCCAGGCCATTCACCGTATGCCACTGTCCACTTCTTTAAAGGCACACGATGTGTTGATAATGTTACGGACTTGGTAAACATAACGGACGCCTTCCTTACACTTGCAATCTTCTTCAGGTAAAGTTTCCAGCAACGGAGTTCCCTGGAGACCTCAGTCCCCCGCCCTTTGCCACTGCACTGAGCCTGGTGACCTCGGCAGCAGGAAGCGGGCCGCGCTCTGGAGTCACCTGGAGCATCCTGAGCGGCCACACCCTTCCGCAGCAAGAGGCACCCAGCAAAGACACATCGCTCCTTCCTCGGTCTCCTTAGAAAAACCTCCGAGTTTTCCTCATTTAGTGTAGACCTCAGCCTGGGATGGTGGCGCGCGCCTTTAATCCCAGCACTCGGGGGGGGGGGGGGGTGTCAGAGGTAGATCGTCGTGAGTTCGAGGTCAGCCTGAGACTACATAGTGAATGCCAGGTCAGCCTGGGCTAGAGGGAGACCCCACCTCAAAAAAGAAAAAAAAGGGGGGGGGGAGGAAAAAAAGAGAAAACCTAGAACTCTTTAGAATGGCATGGAACTGGTGAGGGGGCAGTTAAAGATCCCTGATCCCAGGGGGCTGCAAGAGGGGGGCGTCCCCACCGCCGCCACCTCCGGCTCCAGCGCGGCCCTACCTTGTCGGCCTGGGGGCTGAGCGGGGTGCCGTACCGGCAGTGGGTCACGAAGTGCTCGCAGTTGTTCCACAGCAGGCTGTACGAGGTCAGGCCCAGGCGCGCCTCGGCCCTGCGCGCCACCTCCTCATTGCGCAGCGCCTTCCTCTGCAGCGACTCGTCCAGGTGATTGACGAGGACGTCGGCTCCGTAGGCGAAGTCCTCCACCGTGTCCACGCGGATGCTGGCCACCTTGCCGATGACCCCCAGGAGGAGGCGTTTGTTGGAGACCACCTTCCGAAGGCGCTCCTCGTCGCTGGTCAGTGCCAGCAGGATGTCTGGCATCAGGTGGGCGACACGGTTGTCACCCAGGTAGATGCCGTAGTGGGTCAGGTGGGTCCTGGGCACCTCCAGCACGTCGCCGCGGAGGAGAGAGTTGATGTCGTAGAGCTTGTCCCTGCTCTTGTCTGCTCCTGGGGCGCCCGTGCTGAAGAGCCCGAAGTTGGAGACGAGCAGCAGTTTCTCCAGCAGGAGGGACATGGCCTCCAGCATCGGGTTCTTCATGGTGTGGGAGGGACCGGTGAGCGCTGCGGGGCCGCCGCTGCGACCCGAGCCCGGCCGGCGGTGCCAGGTGCGCTCGCGGGACGGCGGCGCTGCTCACCTGCGGGCAGGTGCCGCCAAGACACGTGGCTGCCCTGGAGGGGGGGGGCGGCGGGGAAGGAGACCCCGAAGCCTGGACACCCGCTCGGCCACCTGGCCCCAGGGGACCGAGGCAGTGCGTGGCCGCGGAGCACACCTGGGGACCGTGCTGGGGCGCAGGGCGCAGGACTTTGCGGAGTATTTATGGCCATGGAGAGGGCGGGCCGAATGCTGTCAGAGGCCTCGGAGCGCCCTGATTGGGTGCGGGCGTGGCCGCGCTGCCCGGGGCTCCTGGCAAGTCACATTTGGGCACCGCGACCCCTCTTGTCGCAGACTCCCTCTCCAGACCCACGCAAGTCTGACTTAGAAACGATCATACACGCACGCACACACACAAAATGTTCCTTCTCCTGCTCCTACCGGCGGCTAGGACGCGTTGCTGGAACTTTTTTGCAGCGGGATGTCACCTCCGGCAAGGTGACACTCGGGAGATGCGGCTCCCCGAAGGGTTTGCACGGAATGAGTGTGGGCGCAAGGCAAACCCGCGGGGTGTGTGGCTGTCAAAGCCCGGGGTCCCGGGGGCTTTCCATTACTCGTGGGGTGGACCATCGGCACCCCGGAGCTCCTGGAAGCCCCGACGCCACCGCTGGCCAGCCAGCTGTCATCTGCAAAAGCGCGGAGGGTCCCCAGCGTCCGCCAGGAGAGCAGGAGTCACTCGTGTCACGTTTCTTTGGGGCTCAGCGTCGCGAGGGGTCGTCCACCGAAGTGAGCTGTGTGCGCGGTCTGGTCCTCGCCCGCCTGCGGCCGCTCCAGGTACCCCTCGAGGTGATGCCTAGGCGCCCGCCTGGCCACGCAGGGGACCTGGCCTAAAGTCCCCCGACGAACGATTCCATTGAAGAGCGAGTCTGTGTCTGTGTCGGGCTCCGCAAAGCTGCCCCGGTTCCGGGCTGAGAGCAGATTCTCAGCCCGCCCGGAGGATGCTTGCTGCGGATGAAGTCTGAAGACACAGACAATCATCCTGCCTGGAAGATGATGGATGGAGCCGCTGAGACCCAGAAGGGAGGAGACCAGGTTCCCCATGAGCCTCCCAGGCCAGGCCTTGGCTCCCACCTTTCTGCAGTCAGTGATCCGCACCCTCCTTCCCTCCAGTCACTGTATTTCCATTCACAAACACGAGCGATGGGAAATCACGTTATAGTCCCCCCCCCGGGGGGGCGTAACGCCCATAACGAATCCAAAGAGGAAAGTGGCAAAGGAAAGAGGCAAGGTATGTGGGTAGGTTAAAAAAACAGTATTTTCAAAATTTAAAGAAAAGCAAGGAGTTAGCGAGTTGCTGAAACTAACTACACCCTCTGGTACACTGGCACTTGGGAGTTTCTAGTCTCTCACTGGCTCGCTCACCAGCTCAGACTTCCTTAAAACGCAGGGAGTCCTTGGAGTATTTACAATGTCTGTGCAGGCCTCAAGGTGTAGTTAAATGGAGACCTGACTTACGACTTGGGCTCTGGACGCATTCTCCTGGTCCAGTTCTGGGGACCTTATTGTCAGGGACCAAGTGGCCCTGCAGATCAAAGAAGACCTTGAGTGGTTTCTGCAACCGATGGTCATGAACATGGTCATAGCACCCACGGAGCTTGCAGGAGACAAAAACGTGGGAAGCAGCCTCTGGGTTCCGTGGAGAACCCATGCAGGGCAGGATGTCTTGAGACATCTCCCACAGACTCCAGGTGCATTGTGAGTGGAGCGCCTCTGTCAAAGGACGGCAGTGTCCAGTGAATCCACATTTCAAGTGTTTTGGAGTTTGTTTTTCTTTCTCTCTTTTTTTTTGGTTTGTTTGTTTCCTCCTTGTGGAAACACATTTTGGGTAGGTTTCTTTCAAAGACACACACACACACACACACACACACACACACACGCACCACGAGAACTACAGGAGGCAGAAATTGATGGAGGGGGTCATCAGTGAAGATATTCTGCTACCCTGAAAATGGATGGGGTGGGGAGAGGCCATAGTTGCTCGAAGATGACTATTTTCTTTATTTTGCCTCTGTAGCATTACCCCTCCACCCCCAGCCCTGCCTATAGGAAACTCAGCTTCTGTCATCCCGAAGCCAGCAGAGAACTGCCTTGATTTGATTCTAAAGTCTCCCAGACATCTTACATGAGGAAGTCACACCTTCATGAGGTTTCTTTTCAACTGAAATGCGTAACGCTGAGGTCTTGTTGGCCGGACTGCAGCCCAATGATCTTGTAGCCTTTCCTTTAAAGGGTGCCTGCTTCTCCGTGCTGTTCCAGGGCTGCTTGTCTTTCAACGGCGGAGCAGCGTTTGGCATCTCACTGGAGGCACATTTCACAAAAGCCTGAGAACTTGCTATGTGATTTGTCTGTCAATCACCAAGTCCTTGGCCTCCTATCAGGTCGAAGGAGTTTGTGCTATGAGGAGACAGGGCAGAGAGGGGGTGCAGACTCTGACAGAAGCCGAATGCCCTAGAAGGCTAACAGAGTACCCCACCTGTCAGCCTCCTTCCTCCTGAAGAAGTCTTCTGAGAGAGGATAAGACACAGTAGGAGGACTTACAATAAATAGTTGGTGTGCTTATTGTTTGATAGGCTCTGGAGCAAACACCTTTGCACTTAATCCTTACCACAACCCTGAGAGGCATCATCTTGATTTTACAGGAAGAAACTGAGGAGGTGACACTTTTCCAAATCGCCACGATGATGAGTTGATCAGGACTCAACCACAGGTCGTCTGTGCCCTTGGGTCTTTAACCGCCACTGGGGAAGCCCATGTCTTCTGTTAGTCTGTCTACTCGTTCACTGCAAGCCTGCAGCATGACAGGCACTGTGCCCTGCCTGACGGGGTTCAATAAAATAAACCTAGACTTCGGTCCCACACCCTGTTTTTGTCACTTGTACTTCTCTACTCCTCTGATGCCCATGATCCACTTTGTAACATCAGATATTTCACTATGATACTGAGAAAGGGCAAGCTGAGGTTCTGGTTAACTGTAAGCTCTCACTAGGAGGCCCTTGAACTTGAATTGCCACTAATCAGTCCTCCACTGATGCTCTGATGCTTTCTCGGACACATGAATGGTTAGTGTGTGTGTGTGGGGGAGGGATGTTTATGTCTTAACCAAGAGCGCCAAATCAGAAGCTGAACTTAGATCCCATGTTCTGTTTTCTTTATGCCTTCGACCTTATTTTCCCTGAGCCTAAAGCCTAATACATTTGGTTTTCTAAATGGCATAATTTTAAATTCTCATCTACTATTGAGACTTTTTGATCATTTTCTTAGTCGGTTTTTGTTGTCTTTTAGAATGGTTAACAGAAACGCAATCGCTGGGATCCTAACTAATGGTGAGCCCAGCTCTTATTTTTCTTCTAGACTTTCCATCTTCCTTCAGTTGATTTACATAGTTCACATCTCCCCCCCCCCATACAAGCAGAAGTCCCACGTAGCTACTCTGAAGAGAAAATATTTTGTGAACTTCTGCCTGAGAGCAGAGGAAACAAAAAAGAGAGAGAGAGAGAGAGAGAGAGAGAAAACACTTTCCATGGACCCTCTTAGCCCAGTGCTACAAGGAGTCTTAGAGTGACGAGAATCACTACGTCCTCGGAGGACATTTTCTCCAACTTCAAGGGTTGGTTGGCTCACAGCCCAAGTGAATACTGCTTAATAGAATTTTAACAGGTTGCGGCAGCCGTGGTGTGGAGGAAGCAAAACTGATTCTCAGACTTGGTGGTGCAGTGCCAGTTGTCGCTAAGTAGAGTCATACAGTCTGCTCGCCATCTCTGGGCCACGATTTTATCCATCAGAAACGGGGATAATTCTTCAGAGCTCTGTTCTGAGGAGTCCGTGGAGTGGAATACATCCCACGCTGCAGGAAAGCTCACAGCGTGGTACATCTTCCCATCCTCCTCCAGAAGCCCAGAGGTGGGCGCAGAATCTTCTCCAGCTGCGTTGTGACAGCTCAGTCATCCTCATATGCAGTGTAGACCAATGTCAAAGGGAATAACTTATTCCCACTGTTTAAAGCAAATGAGCATATTTGCAGCTTGGCACATACGTACTTCTCAAGTTGCCAACAGATTGCTCAGTGCGTTGTTAGGAGAGGGGTGTGTCACTGCCCCAGCTGAGCAGTATCGAGAGCTGCTAAGCTATCCCCTACACTTGCCTGCCTCAGGATCAGTCCAGCATCTCAGGAAAATCAAATGACTATGGCTCTTCTGAGAGTTATAACTCTTGGTAAGTCGTCCCAGGAAGTAACTAAGAGAAAAGGAAACGGCATCACTTTCTTATACTTGAAACATCTAAGTGAGACCCACAATAGGTGTTTTGAAAAAAAAAAAAAAAAAAAGACATCCAGAAAGTAGTAATTCCCTGGGAATGGAGAAGACATTAAACCAGAGTTTGCCAGGAGCTGGTGTTGAATATCTACCACTATACAGAAACATTTAATGACACAGTGCACTATTTTATCTGTGTATTCTAGTACTATATTGACATGCCTTTGAGGAAACAGTATCTCTTTTATTTGTACAACTAATATTTGCAGGGAAGTCAGTTTATCATGCTATTGTATTGTAATTATATCTGCGCTTATTCTGCCCAGTCTAAACAAAGCAAACTCGGTTAAAGTCCATTCCTACACCTTAGCAGCCTAGGCAGCTATGAAAACTTTACATGGGCAGCTCTCATTAAGAACTAAGTCATGGGGCTGGGACAGATGGCTCAGCAGTTAAGTCCCTTGCCTGCAAAGCCAAAGGGTCTGGGGTCGATGCCCCAATATCCAGGCGAGCCAGATGCACAAGATGGCTGCATGTGCCTGGAGTTCATTTGCAGTCACCAGAGGTCTTGGCATGCCTATTCTCTCTCTCTCTCTCTCCCTCCCTCCATCTTTCCCTCTCAAATAAATAAATAAAATATATTTCAAAAATTCTCAATCAAATTTTTATTATAGAAAACTATTCCACAGCGGGAGCGATAGCTTAGTGGGGGAAGTGCTTACATTGCAAGCATGAGGCCCTGAGTTCCACCACATCAGGCATTTTTACACGGGGTGGTACGTGCCTAGAATCCCAGTGCTGGGGAGGCAGAGATAGGATGACCACTGGCCCTCACTGCCTTGCCAGTGCTACCCTGGTGAGCTCCAGGCCCCTGAGAGACCTTGTCTCAAAAACAGGTGTACGCCATTCTTGAGGATAACAGCCAAGGTTGCTCTCTGGCCTCTACACACATATTCCCTCACACGCATACATGCACATGCACCCACACATGTACAAACACATGCGCACAACAAAGTTATTCCAGTGTAGTTACTAGTGCTTACTATAGAACAGATAAACAATTATAACAAAAAAGTGTTGTGCCCTGGACTAAAAGGTCAAAACAGTTTACAGCAAGTTGGAAACTTAATTTGAGTTCAAAGTATTAATAATTGCATGATTCATTTTACAAACTTTTCTACTAAGAAGAATAAAATATTCAGATTTTTTTTGTTTCTTCAAATCCAGTATGTGAATTGTACATATGTGCTAAAAGTTATATAATTAATTGAGAGATCACTTCACCATGGAAATGTAAATTATAACTAATTTTACCAAATAAAAGAACTATTAAAATAACCACATCATGAAGCCTCACAAGTTGGCCTTAGGATGATAATAAAAATTTAATATAGGTGAGTTAGATGTAAGAATACAGCCAGACATTTAATCCAGTAATGCAGTGAATGAAGTGCCAAGGATGAGATTTGTCCTAGAAACTTAAGCATACCTGGAAAATAGGAAAAGGAAGCCAACATTTTTAGCTTTCAATGTGACTTACTTATAGAGTCCCATAATTTTCCCCAGTATATTGTAAAGAATACCTATATAATCTCCATCCAGTTTTTCCACTTCTTTCTCTAGCTTCCTCTCACGTATGTGGACATATTTATGGGCACACACATTTTGTTCTAAACCGTTTCAGAGCACGTTGTACCTACACCAACCCTTTTCCTTTGCTGGACTTCCGCAAAATGAAAACACTGTCTGATGCAAGCACACGGTAATTATCAATGTCAGAAAGTTAACGGTGATGATACAATCATCTCATCTCCAGATCAGGTCACTCAGGATTTTCTGATTGTCACACAATGTCCTTTAGAGCAAATAAAATTCTAGTCATGCTCGCAACCAGCGGTGCCATCTTGCCGGTGCCTAGGAGAAGTCCTCCATCTGTGTTTCCTGTGATGTTGGCACGAGAAGGAACGCAAGGCCACTGTTGTGCCGACTATTCACCGGTCTGTGATTGCAGTTTCCTCATGGTTGGGTTCAGATGGTGAATTTTGGAGCAGGAATGTCACAGGAGTGGTGGCGTGTCCTTTTCTATTCCTAACATCACCAGGGATGTTGGTTTGTCCTGACACCTGGGTTCTAAGCAGACCACCAGCAGAGCCTTGTGAAAATCTACTAAGGACCACAAGGTAAGCTATTCACAGCCAGAACTTGTGTTGTCTCTTGCTGACATTAACTACTTCCCACACAGTTAACCCTGTGACCTTCTGACAAGAACATTCCATTATCATGTCAGAACATCAACAAACTATAAAGATTTGCCACCCTAGGGCTGCAGAGATTGCTCAATGGTTAAGGTACTTGCCTACAAAACCTAATGACCCTGGTTCGATTCACCAGTACCCAAATAAATCCAGATGCACAATTTGTTGCATGCATCTAGAGTTCTTTTGTAGTGGCTAGAGGCCCTGGCATGCTCATTCTTCTCCACCCACCCCCTAGTCTCTCTGGCTCTGCTTGCAAATAAATAAAGCTTTAACCACTGAACCGTCTCCCCAGCCCTATATAGCAGTATTTTAATTTTTTTTTAAAAAAGATTGCCATCCTGGCTGGAGAGATTGCTTAGCAGTTAGGGCACTTGTCTGCAAAGCCTAAGGACCTATGTTCTACTCTCCAGATCCCACGTTAGCCAGATGCACAAAGATGAGGCAAGAGCAGGGTCGCATATGCCCACAAGGTGGCGCAAGAGTCTGGAGTTCGATTGCATTGGCTAAGGCTGTGGTGCGCCAGTTCTCGGTCTCTCCTCTCTGTCTCTCTCGCTGCACGTGCTTAAGTATTCCTTCTGACCCAATGCCTCTAGGTACTAAGTGCTGTAATTACAGGCATGTGCCACCCTGCTTGTTTTCATGCATGCTAGGTCAGCACTGTACCAACTAGTCTACACCCCCAACGACTATAAATCCCTTGAACACCCTCTTTCTGAGAGGCCCCATGGTTTCTCAGGGCGTGTGTGCTCCCATACAGCAATGATTAATAAACCTGACTTATTCCACACGCACATGTGGCTGGTGGTCTCCAGCTGCAAGGCATTGACAGTGGAACTGATCACACTGATCAACGGGCTAAGTGATTGAAATGCCTATGGGTTCATCTGTTGTGAGGTACTATTTTTCTTCTGAAATTAATGTGGATCTCATGAGTCAATGCTTGAAATTGTTTAACTATACTGGTACTTCAACTTTCTCCAGTGAATTTTAGCATGCAGAAATTAACATTATTGCACCAACTACTTACTTCTGTGATGGTTGCCGATTGGCAAATACGTGATCCTTATTCTTCTTTCAATAGAAAAGAGAGTTTTCTTATGACCACATACCTTCCTTTCTCCTATTTATTAACATCATTGTATGATTCACTGTACTGTTATTTTATTGAACAGATTATAGTGTATTGATATTTTATTTATTTTGAACACCAAATCGCTTTACTGTTGCAGTCAGGTTCGTATTGCTGGCAGAAATCACATAACCAAGAGCAGCTTTTGTGGAAAAAAAAAAAAAAACGGGTTTATTTTGGCTTACAGACTCGAGGGGAAGCTCCATGATGGCAGGGGGAAATGATGGCATGAGCAGAGGGTGGATATCACACCCTGGCCAACATAAGGTGGGCCATAGCAACAGGAAAATGTGCCAAACTCTGGCATGGGGAAACTGCTATAACACCAGTAAGCCCGCCTGCAACAATACACCGCCTCCAGGAGGCTTTAATTTCCAATTGCCATAAGCTGGGGAGACTAGTATTCAGAACACTTAAGTGTATGTGCACACCTGAGTCAAACCACCACATTCCCCCCCTGACCCCCTTAAACTGATAACCATACATGATATAAAATACAACACATTCAGTCCAACTTTAAAAGTCCTCATAATTTTTATCAATCCTAATGATGTTCAAATACTCCCATAACCCAAGGTCTTTTAACTGAACCATAACACCAAAAGTATTCCCCCTGCCAAACTATAGTGGCACAGAATGAACTCTCACACTGCAAAAGATGGCAAAGAAATATTCAATCAATATAAGATTTAAAGAGGGCAAACATCAAACTCTGTAGCTCTAAGTCCAACAACTCTAGTCAATGACAAGTCTCCCTGAGAAGTCTCTGGAATTCAAATTCCACCCCTCCAGCTAAGCTACTCACAGACCTGGAAAACTTCTTCCAGGGCTGGCATCTCTCCTTGGCAGCCATCTCGTGACCCCGGCATCTCCACTGGGTCTCCACTGAAACCCACGGTCCATTCTCATGGCTCCATCAGCTCTCTATGCAGGCACCTGGAAAACCTGCTTCACATTGCCCATGGCTGTTTCCAAAACACAAGACCATGTTGCAAATTTAATGACCTTCTCTTTCCTACATTTCTTATATTTCACAATACTTGGTAGGGTGTCAATTTATTAATCCAGGGGGAATAAAGCAGACTTTGAAGAACAGGACACTTGAGCACTCACACCCCTTCAAAAGAGTCCACATTCTTCCTGTTGTCCCAGTGCAGGTCAGCTGGCCCAATGTCAAAGGCTGTGATCTCTCATATAATTGCAGCTGAATGGGCAGAAGTTTCAGCCCAAAGGCTTCACTTCTGTGTCATATCCCTCTGTTCACACCAGTCCATTTCTACATAATGCAACACTATACAACTTCTTAGGACACAGGCATAACAGCAAGCCTCTAACACAAACTGCTTCTAGCCCAATTCAGGCAAAGCTCTTTCTCACCCTCATAAGCCACACCTCATAGTCCATAGTTCTTATTGCATTCATGTCATGTCTTTCAACTCTAACCAGAATAGTCCACCAAGCTGTATTTATAGCACTGCAAGGCGTCTCTTAGGCTGAGGTTTCAAATCCTTCCACATTCCTCTTGAAAATCAGCTCCAAAAGGCCAAAGCCACACAGTCAGATGTCCAGCAGTAATCCCGCTACTCTGATTCCAACTTTACTGTTGCAGTCAGGTTCAAATTGCTGGCAGAAATCACCTTACCAAGAGCAGCTTTGGAATAAAAGGGGGGGGGGGTATTTTGGCTTACAGACTTGAGGGGAAGCTCCATGATGGCAGAGAAAAACAATGACATGAGCAGAGGGTGGACATCACCCCCTGGCCAACATAAGGTGGACAACAGCAACAGGAGAGTGTGACAAACACTGGCAAGGGGAAGCTGGCTATCATACCAATTAGCCCACCCCCAACAATCCACTACCTCCAGGAGGCTTTAATTTCCAATTGCCATCAGCTGAGGAGACTAGCATTCAGAACACCTAAGTTTATAGGGGACACCTGAATCAAACCACTGCATAGTGCATTGATATTTTATTTATTTTGAACTCCAAATTGTTCCATATTTGTCTCTTGGGAGCTCCTTCAAGCTGGGCCATATGTCCTTCCTATTGATTGCTAACACTATTTGAACACATATTTACTTTCTGCCTGAAGATGTTCCAGCTTCATCTTTTCCATTGCTAACCCCAGTCCGATAATCCATTATGTTTTGTTGTTGTTGTTTATTTTTATTTATTTAGTTGAGAGCAACAGACAGAGAGAGAAAGAGGCAAAGAGAGAGAAAGAGAGAGAAAGAATGGGCTTACCAGGGCCTCCAGCCACTGTAAACAAACTCCAGACGCATGTGCCCCCTTGTGCATCTAGCTAACGTGGGTCCTGGGGAATCAAGCCTCAAACCAGGGTCCTTAGACTTCACAGGCTTTAACTGCTAAGCCATCTCTCCAGCCCCCATCATGTTTTTTTATTCGATGTAGCACTTGTTTTTTTTTTTTTTAGTGTGGTATAAAACTCTATACACTATGTATGCACATCATTGCTGGGGGCATTACTGCAACCGGGCTCTTTCAGCAGACAGAGGGTTAAAACAAATATCTGTAAGTGCCTACACACAAACATGCACGTATCTAATTTCCAGTCTATCACTATACACTGAGAACCATGATTTTATGTAATACTGCCGATCTAGTTCCAGAGTGGTCATTCTCGAGCTGACAGTCATTTTAGGTGAAGAAACATCTGAGAAGAGGCAAAAAGCGTGTCTGCTACATGATGATTTTCGCTGAAGGGACTTTTCCAGGACAGGTACAGGTGGTCTCTATGGACATGTGTCCAGTGCTGTATACTGGCCATCCCTGCCTGAGGTCCTGAGCAGTGTCTGGCTGTGGTTTCTTCCAGCCATGCTCGCCACTTTCCCTGGCCAGCACTCACAGGCAGAAGGAATGGTCGAGGATGCATGTCTTTGTGGTGAGGGTGTCTTTAAAATACTTCGTTTTATTTATTTACTTATTTATTTACTTGAGAGAGTGGGAGAAAGAGAGGACAAGGAAGATATAGAAGAAAAAATGGGCGCACCAGGGCCTCCAACCACTGCAAATGAACTCCAGAGGCATGTGCCACCTTGTGCATCTGGCTTTATGCGGGTACTGGGGAATCGAATCTGTGTCATTAGGCTTCTCAGGCAAGTGCATTAACTGCTAAGCTACCTCTCCAGCCTGTGGTGATGTTTTTTGTTTGTTTTGTTTGTTTTGTTTTTTTTACTAACTTTGAACTTACTTTTACCTATTGTCTCATGGGCAATGAGTTCAAAGCAACCTTACACCATGGTAAAACTTGCTTAAGATATTAAAATATAGAAACAACTTTCTCATTTCTTTGGTATCATTTACAGCAGTCCCCCTGGAACATAGTTGTCAGCCTTGGAATTAAAAATTATTTGCCAGGGATTCAAACTTGTGTTAAAAAAAAATCAAGGTGTGAATATGGAGTGTATGTTGTGTCAGTCACATCAGTTAATCAGGATGGAATGCTTTTTCCTTTAAAAGTTTTGACTTTGTGCATTGTTAGCCTTTGGTTGTGGACAAAACCACAAACCACAGAGTGTATGCCAAGGTTCAGTTGCACCTGTGAATGTGTTCACAGGAAGATTTATTAATGCCCACAAGACAAAGCCAGGCTGTACCTTCTGCTGGTGCTGCCTGCCCTCTCACGGGAAAGCTATATATGCATGTACAGTCACTACATCCTAGCAGGTGACTTTACGCCTTGGTACTTTCCATGTTTATCAGGTGCTGTGAAACAGGTGCCATAGGGCAGGGCTACCATGTCTGTGGTAGAGTGTGTGCTTAGTATGAGAGACTTAAATCCCCAGAAGCCTTCCTCCTCTCCAAAGACTATGGTGTGGTCATTAAGTTGAGTATCTGTAAGAGGAGAAAAGATAGGAATGGGAAAGTTAAAAAGAAAGTTTGCTGATTTGCCTGGATGAAGTACCATTAATATCAGTCAAGAAAGTGTGTGGGCTGGAGGGATGGCTTAACGGTTAAGGCGCTTGCCTAAAAAGCCAAATGACCCAGGTTTGATTCCTCAGGGCCCACGTTAGCCAGATGCACAAGGGGGTGCATGCGTCTGGAGTTTGTTTGCAGTGGCTGGAGGCTCTGGCATGCCCATTCTCTCTCTTTCTCTCTCCCTCTTTCTCTGTCAAATAAACAAATAAAATATTTAAAAAAGAAAGTGTTTGCCTTTCGGTAGGAAGTTGAAAAACACCATTTTTATAAATTTCACGAATGACAAAAAGAACACAAATATGTTTAACAAAACATACAAGGATACATGAAAACAAAAAATTATTGTGGAAGTGGAGTAAGTACTGTGACTCACACACAGGCACCGGTGTTGTTCAAGGACGGTGTGGCCGTAGAGCGCTTCAGCGTAGGTGCCTTTGAGACGGTCGTTCACGTCGTTGTGACATATGCTCGCAGTGTACATTGGAAGACTGGTATCACTGTGCTGGTTTGACTTAGGTGTCCCTCATAAACTTAGGTGCTCTAAATGCTAGTCTCTCCAGCTGATAGAAATTGGAAATTAACGCCTCCTGAGGCAGTGTATTGTTGGTGGGCTTATGGGTGTTATAGCCAGTGTCCTCCTGCCAGTATCTGGCACACTTTCTCATTCCTATTGTCCACCTTATGTGGGCCAGGGCTGATGTCCATCCTATGCTCTTGCCATCATTTTCCCTGCCATTGTGGAGTGTCCCCTTGAGTCTGGAAGCCAAAATAAACCTTTTTTCCCCCAAAGCTGCTCTTGGTCGGGTGTTTTCTGCCAGCAATGTGAACCTGACTGCAATAAACATAAAAGTTTTTTTTTTTCCTCAGACTTTTTTTTTTTTTTTTTTTTTTTTTGGTTTTTTTGAGGTAGGGTCTCACTCTAGCCCAGGCTGACCTGGAATTCACTATGGAGTCTCAGGGTGGCCTCGAACTCACGGCGATCCTCCTACCTCTGCCTCCCAAGTGCTGGGATTAAAGGCGTGCGCCACCACGCCCGGCTTTCCTCAGACTTTTTAGTCTTGGGGTTCATTTTCTCAGCTACAAAATTTCAGCTACCAATTCTATATAGTACTAAATATATTCACTATTATTCAATTGAATAAAGATAGTATTTACGAGTAATTTCTAAATATGTTATTTCAAGTAGAGATTAATTTAACATTTTTAAAATTTATTTGAGAGAAAGAGATAGAGAGAGAGAGAATGGGCATGCCAGGGCCTTCAGCCTCAGCCTCAGCCTCAGCAAACAAACTCCAGACACATGTGCCACCTTGAGCTTCTGGCCTATATGGGTCTTGGGGAATCAAACATGGGTCTTTTGATTTTGTAGGCAAGCATCTTAACTGCTAATCCATCTCTCCAAACCCCCTCATTGCTTTGTTGTTTTTCATTTTTTCAGGTAGAATCCCACTCGAGTCCAGGCTGACCTGGAATTCACTGTGGAGTCTCAGGGTGGTCTCTAACTCATGGCAATCCTCCTACCTCTGCCTCCCTAGTGCTGGGATTAAAGGTGTGCACCACCACACCCAGCTATCTATCTATCTTAATGCCAAGTGTTTTTAAGAAAAACAAAAGCAAGTTTTCCCATGATGTAAAGACTAATTGCCAGTGAACCAATAGACACAACTAAGTTCAGGATTGGAAATAATAATATACATTACCAAGTGAAATATAGGCTTAATAAGAAAATGACATGAGGATTAGAATTAAGCATGCTTATGTGATTATTACAATTATATTTTACCCTTATTTGTTATTTATTTGGTTATTTAGGTGCATCCCAGGGCCTGGTATACTAACAGCCTTTTCCGCGCAGGACACTACCAGAGCTTAGGTGCCACTCCCCACAAGAGTCTTTTATATGTGTGATGCAAACTCATGAACCAGAGGGTTTCAGCTCAGTTGTAGAGGGTGCTAGGCATGAACCAGGCCCTGGGTGGCATCTAAATAACCAAATAAATAACAAATGAATAAATAAAGTCAGAGCTGAGTTCAAGGAGAAGCAAGAGAAAGACAATGAAAGGAGTAGGCGTACGTGTCAGTTACTCTCTTGCTGCTGTGACATAATAGCTGAGCAGAAGTAGCACATGAAGGGAAAAGAGCTCAATTCAGGTTACAGACCCAGAGGACAGAGTCTGTCTTGGTGGGGAGAGCATGGCCGGAGCCGGTGTCAAACCATCATATCTGGAGGGAGAAAGAAAGAGAGCGAAGGAGAGAGAGAAGCAGCAAGGAAGGTCTGGCTGAACACCTCAAGGCCTGCCCCCCAGTGACTCCAGCCAGGGTCCACTGCCCAAGGATCCCATTCTGTAAAGGCGCCAGAACTTCCGTGAATAGCGCCACTGTTCTGAAGAGTAAGCATTCAACCCCACCCGGATATGGGGGACATTGAACATTCAAACCACCAAAAGGCGATGTGTGAGAGAATAAGTGAAAAGCTTACCATCTCTAGGGTCAAGTGAGTCCACAGGTATGGGGAGTCACAGTGGCTGGCAAATGGCAGATGCTAGTAAGGGCTGGTAATGGGCAAGGAGAACTAATGAGAGGTAAGGAGCCACCGTAGATAACTGTATTCCGCATGGTGTAAGAGCAGTCCTTTCCAAAGTAAGGCCATGAAGCCCGTGATCTGATCATCTTTTAACAATTAACCATTGCTGTAGGCTGGTAATGTTAATCAATCCCCTCCCCCCCCCCATACAAACTTATTTATTGTAGGTAGATATAATTAACTAGAAAACACCTTGGCATTTATCACTCTCCCCACCCCCAAATTGAATAGGTACTTTTACTGGCATATCCAGGCCACTTGTTTTGAAAATTCACTCTTAAATTGCATGAAAAATAAGAACATTTAAAAATAGGTATTTAGAAAGTGGCATGGCTACCAGCATATTCTTTTAATTTTCGCTTAAGAACATAGATACACTTGAATTTTGACAAAAGCTCCTAAAAATCGAAACCTTTATTTTGGCCGAGCTAGCATACTTAAACACAATGGGGGAGGCCTTCTTGATTACTTCCTTTAATGTACTAAATGACTTCACTATTCATTAGCAATCAAACTTCTAGGAAAATTTCCTTTTATTTTTAATTAAATTATTATTGACGATCTCTGTGGAACAGCAGACTATATCATCAGTTTTAGGTCTTTTTGAGAGTATTATATGAAAACACAAGAAAGAAAAGGCACCTCCACAGACTCTGGTCATAGAGACAGAGAAGAGGGACTGCATGTTGGAGCATTCTAGAGAAATCCAGTTCTGTCCTTGGTCCGTGTTGGTTACTGTGGACTTCATGTGGACTTGCCACAAAGAACAAGAAACATTCCTTCCATCCTTGTGAAGTTACCAGTTAAATGTATTATAGCTTTTGAGATTCCTTGTAATTGAGCTCATCCAGCCCTCGGAAAATCAATCCAAGGATTAAGCTGTTCAAAGATCTATAGAGGTGGGTTTGTAGGATTATATCAAACATTAAGATGAAATGCACCGCTCTATGGTTGTTAGGTTCTTAGAAAAAAAATAATGAGAAGCCATGCCCGCAGCCCTCAGGTAAATTTATCACAGTGAGGAAGGGAGTAGATGGTGGTAGACCAATCCCGAAATTCTCAATCATAGACGGCAAGATTATACAAAGACGAGCAAGAGCCGTTCTATTGTGAAAGTGTGGTGCTCTGAAGGGAAGTTCAAGTTCAACCTGCTGTGCTGTTAGTGCTGCCTCACCTGCTAATCAGAGCTGCCTGCTGAATGCGCAGTTGGAGTCGCAGCCGCCCAGCTCTTACAAGTGGCTCTAAGCCCAGACCACCCTACAGATGTACCTTACAAATAACAAGGGAGAAGCCTGGGCAGGAAGTGATGGAAAGTTGTTTGTTTCCTTGGAGTAAACATGGTACCTACTTAAAAATTTAAGGTAGGGTCTGTAGAGATGGCTTAGAGGTTAAGGCATTGTAGCAGACAGCTTCAGGTTCGCTGAGATGAACTTCCAGACCAGGCACAGTTATGGAGGAAGGGATTTATTGAAGCCTACAGATCCTGGAGAAGTTCCATAATGGCAGAAGGAGCTGGCCTGCCTTCACAGGCCCAAGCAGACAGAGAGAGAAGCACAAGCCTAAAGGTCAAAAGCCACAGCACACTTCAGGAACTCCAGCTAGGCACACTTTGCATATCTTTAGATTGAAACCTGAAATCCACCACCACACCTTAAGATCCACCCAGTGACACTGCCTCCAGCCAGGTGGCTAAAGATGCAAACTACAAACAAATAAACAACTGAATATATTGGGGGCCATCTATTCTATTCAAACCACCACAGGCATTTGCCTGCAAAGCCAAATGACCAGAGTTCAATTCCTCAGTGCCCACATAAAGACAGATGCGCAAGTGGCACATGCATCTAGAGTTCGTTTGTACCAGCTGGAGGTCCTGTCATGCCCATTCTCTCTCTCTCTCCTTTCAAATAAATAAATATCTTAAAAAACATATTTAAAGTAAAGAAAAGGTGGGTTTAAGTGACATGGTGTTCAAGATACTATGTAATTGACCAATTATGCAACCATGTAGGGAGAAAACCTAAACATAAATGAAGAGCAGTAACCATGAGTATTATTTATAGAATAAGAGCTTCATCTAAAGCTGAATGCTTAAGGAATGAGTACATTCTTAGGGGAAATGTGCTTTTGTCAAATCCCAAATATCATTGAGATAGAAACTGAGCAGTAACAGAGCATGCGAGGGTTGCTTTGGTTGGCAAGAGAAAACCTTCTATCCTTGACATTTCTATGTGCTTTGCTGGGTCATAAACTAAAGTTGCACAAGCCAGGCTAGCAGACAAAATTATATTTAATCATGTTTGCTAACACAGCCTAACTTAAGATAGGGCTGTGGAGATGGCTTAGTGGACAAAGCACCTGCCGTAGAAGCTGCGAGGGCCTCAGTTCAGACTCCCAGCTCTTACAGTATTGCTACGTGGCTGTGGCAGCCACCTGCAATCCCAGAGGTTTGGAGGCAGAGGCAGGGATTCCATAGGAAGCCTGGCTTTTTAGACAACCTGAATCAGGGAGATTGGGACTCAAGCGAGAGATCCTGCCTCAGCAAATAAATAAGAGCACGATTTAGGAAGACAGAGTCAAAGTCTGACCTTCACGTGGATGCACAAACCATGTACACACTCCCAAACACATGTGCCACATATGTGGCCATTAACATACATCCACACGTGTGTGTGCCATACATGATTATGCATATGCAAACTGACAAACCATATACATGTACATATGATGAAAGACGTGAAAGACAGAGTTGGGGATGGGATGAGAAGGAATTGAATAGGAGGAAATGAGATTGGTGGGGTGAGATGGGATTGGATGGATGAGATAGGATTAGTGGGATGAGATGGGATTAGATGGTGGGTAGGATTGGTGGGATGAGATGGGATTAGATGGTGGGATAGGATTGGTGGGGTGAGATAGAATTGGATGGTTGGGATAGGATTGGTGGGGTGAGATGGGATTGGCTGAGGTGGATGCAATGGGAAGATTTGATGGAATGTTATGGGATAGAGAGGGATGAATGAATGGATGGGATGGGGTGGATTGGAAGAGATGGAATGGGATTGAGGGCTGAAATATATAGAATGGGATGGATGGAGAAGATGGAATGGGATGAATAGTATGGGTTGTGGTCAGGAGAAAAGATGTGACAGGTGAATGGAATAGGACTGATGACCTGGGATGGGTTGGATGGGGATAGATGACGAGGAAGGAATAGGATTTATGGAATGGGATGAGGCCAGGTAGATGGAATGGGTTGGGATGGGATAGGATGGACGGACGGGCTTGGGATGAGTTGGATGTGGTGGGGCAGAGGTAATAAGATTGTGTGTGAGGGCTGGGCTAGGCTGAAGAGTTTGAGATGGGAGAGGATAGAATGATGGTACGGCATGGATAGGTGTATTTGAATGAGGTTGAATGGCATTGGGTGGGATTGTTTGGATGGTATAGGAGGGATGGGGTGGGATAGGGACCATCAGTGGGGTGGATGGGGCAGAATGGCTGTGATGTAATTCAATGTATGCAGTAGATGATGGGGTAGAGTACATAGAATAGCATGCGATGTGGTAGATGGTATGGGAATAGGCCAGAGGAGATGAGGCGGGATGAATCCCTTGGATTGGGATAGAAGTTATGGATACATGGCGTGGGACGGATGAAGTGGGATGGGACATGCTGAGATGGGGTGAGATGGAGAAGTACAGCATGGTGTGTTAGCTTTCTTACCACATGGACAAAACGCCGAGACAAGCCATTGGATGCAAGTATCATTTTGGCTCGTTGTTTTAGAGGGTTTAGTCCACAGTTCCTTGGCTTTGCAAGTTTGGTTCTGTGGGGAGGCAGCACCTCATGACTGGAAATACATTGTAAAGGAGGCTGCTCACCTCTTCACTAATGAGAAGCAAGGAAAGAGGGGAAGGAAGGGCCCAGGGTTCCAAAATCCTTTCAAGGCCATGTCTCCCGTGAGCTGCCTTCTCTGACTTTCTCCCTAGACTCCAGCACACAAACATTCCTACTTCCTAATAGCGTCACAGCCTGGTAATCAAGCTCTCAACAACAGTGCCTTGGAATATTCTAGTACACCATATGGAATAGAATAGGGTAGGATGGCATGGGATGAAGTAGAATGGGATGGGATGGGATAGGCAGGTGCAGAGCCTAAGTTAAAGATACTGTCCACTTTGGAAAAGAGGGGAAAGATGTTTTTTTTTTTTTTTCTATAAATGGGAAGGACAGTAGAATGAGACCAGATGAAGTATGGTTAGGGAAAGAAGGGAGGCATGAGCCAGATGTGGTGGCGCATGACTTTAATCCCAGCACTTGGGAGGCAGAGGCAGGAGGATTGCCAAGAGTTCAATGCCACCCTGAGATTGCATAGTGAATTCCAGGTCAGCCTGGACCAGAGTGAGATCCTACCTCAAAAAACCAAACAAAAAAATAATAATAATAAAAATAATAAGGAAGGGATTTAAAATTTAAATCCTTGTTGACTACATTGATGATTTTTATAGTGCTTGCCAATCTGCTAGGATCTAGGATCACCCCTGAGGGATTATATATATTATGTTATGTTAGCCTCTGGTCATGCCTGAGAGGGATTATCTTTTCAATTTTTTTATTATTGACAACTTCCATAATTATATACAATAAACCATGATAGTTCCCTCCTCCTTCACTTTCCCCCTCACAACTCCACTCTACATCATATCCCCTCCCCCTCTCCATCAGTCTCTCTTTTGTTTGGATGTCATGATCTTTTCCTCCTATTATGATGGTCTTGTGTAGGTAGTGTCTGGCACTGAGGTCATGGATATCCAGGCCATTTTGTGTCTGGAGGAGCATGTTGTAAGGAGTCCTACCCTTCCTTTGGCTCTCACATTCTTTCCGCCACCTCTTCTGCAATGTATCCTGAGCCTTGGAAGCCATGATAGAGATATTTCAGTGCTGAGCACTCCTCTGTCATTTCTTCTCAGCACCATAGTTCCTCCTGAGTCATCCCAAGGTCACTGCCATCTGCAAAAAGAAGCTTCTCCAACCAAAGGTGAGAGTATCATTAATATGCGGGTGTGAATGTTAAGAGACGTACTTACAGGCAATTTGGGGATTATCTGGATTGGAATAATTGAGGGGGGAAGAATCACCTTAACTTTGGGTAGTACCACTCCGTGGACCGGGGTCCTGGACTGTCTAAATGTGAGGCAGTTGGCTGAGTAGCAGCATTCAGTGTCTGCTTCCTCCCTGTGGGGTGGATGTGACACGTTCCGCCAGGCCTTCCCCACCCTGATGGATGATAACCTGGAACCACTAGCTGAAATAAACCCTTCTTTCCTTAAACTGATTGTTTTAAAGCTATTTTGTCCCAGCGATGAGAAGGTAATAAACCGCACTGAGGAGTCCGTGGAACGCTGGATCGGAAATGGTCTGTTGTGGCAGAAAGACTTCACTGGGTTTGAGAAGAGTAAAAAGAAAAAACAATTGGCATAGTTATTCGCAATGCCACTGGAAGCTAATTAAAACTCCCCACAAGCCCACACCAATCATGCTCCTGCCCAGGGAAGTCTGAGAAGGTGTATTCCTGGTTGTGTGAGGGTCTTGTCTTCTATACTACAGGCAGAACAGCTTCATTAGTTCCTGCCCACTCAATTACTCCACAGAGACCGTGATAGCCGGAAAACACCCCCGCTAACTGCCAGATACTCGCGTTGAATATCACTCAGCTGACATTCATTGGGTACCTTCCCAATGCAGCAGGGTCTAAGCACCCTAGCACATGGCTTTCCCAAGGAAAATAGAGGAATGCAAGATCAGTGTAACATAATGTTAAGAACGGGCTGGAGAGACAGTTTAGTGGTTAAGGTGCTTGCCTGCAAAGCTGAAAGACCCAGGTTTGATTCCCCAGGGCCCACGTAAACCAGATGCACAAGGGGGCTCATGCGTCTGGAGTTTGTTTGCAGTGGTTAGACACCCTGGCATGCCCATTCTCTCTCTCTCTCTGTCTTTCTCCCCTGCAAATAAATAAAAAAAAAAGCTAAAAAAATTGTTAAGAACTTTCAGAATGCGATTATAAAAGATATATTCCTAGATGTTTTCTACCACTAATTGAGAATATCTCTATCATCTTCAATCTACCTCAATAGTTCTATACATAATACAAGCAATTACTAAGTACATGTCATATTTAAAGGCCAATACTGTTACATAAATGGATGCTGACTCAGAGATTTTTTTAATAGGCAATGTACTATTAAACCTTAATAAAAGGTCTGGTTTTATAAGCCTGGTGTTTTGCCTAGGATGCTGGAATGAGGTGGGCCAGTGTAATAGCAGCCCACAGGAGGGAGGCTGAAAGGAAATTAGTGGCCCAGGCCTCCTGAGGTGTTTCTGCTGAGGTCCCAAGGAAGAGAGCTCCATCTGGCGCAGGCAGGAATGGGGCTGGCAGCTTGAAAATACAGCTGCTGCCTATGCCAACAGACCTGGCTTTGGGGGAGGCTGACACAGCAACAACACTGAGAAAGGTGTGGAAGACTGTACCTGACACACAGTCTAAGATCGATGCAGCCTCTCATAAACACTCCTGAGGACTGATCGCTGCTATCTCAGAGCTGGAACTCAGGCTCTGCTTGGCTGGCGGTCTTGGCATTCAGTACATCTTAGTAACTCACCTGCACGTGACCTCAGCCCTTTCCGCACCTGGCCCGATGGCTAAGCGAATGGGCTTCAACCGCCCAGGAACTTTGCAGTTCTTGACCCCAGTGTCTTCAGTCCTGGCCATCGATTAAGCCTTCCCAGTGAACTTCAGCTGGTTAAGCTGTGAGGGTGCAGCCTGAGTTTCCGTGAAGACCCTAGGATGCCGGAGATGCCAGAACCATGTGACCTGTGCCAAGGAAAAGGGCAGGTATGGAGGAGCTGGTGCGTGGGAGGGCTGGTTGTGCCGCAGGCCCTTGGCAGCCCGCAGGGTTCCATCACGAGCCCTACAGGCTGCAGGATTCGGTCTTTGCCCCGATGGGTTTGGTCTTTCTGTGGTCCAGTCTTTCACTGCTATGTCCCCATTCCGCCCCTTTTGCAATGGGAACGTTTACTCTGTGCTGTTGTGTATTGGAAGTGCAAAACTTGTTCATGGGAGTTCTCAGTTAAACAGTTGCTGTGAGTCTCATGAGAGACTGAACTTCCCAACAACTCTGGGACTGTTAAAGACTATGGAGACTTTTGAAGTGCAACTGAGTACATTTTCCATTATGAGATGGCCATGAGTCTACGGGGAAAAGAGCTGTGAGGTTATGGCTCAAAAGTACTTTGTGTGTCAAGTTGACAAGGGGTGAATTTGGATTGGTTGATATTGATTGTTAACAGGATCTAGAATCACCTAGAAGACAAATCAGAGTTCCAGGCTGAATAGAAACTGCATAGAAGGTTGCATCAGAATTCATCTCATCTCTCCCTCTTTCTGCTTCCTACTGATGATTTTGTCGTCAGTAATGACTCCCTCTTCCTGCCATGTCTCCCAGTCGCCATGCCTTACTCTCCATCCCGGCTGTATCCTCTCAAGCTTGTGTTGCTTTAGGTCTGGTATTTTGTCACAGCAATAAGGAAAGTAACTGATATACCTCCATAATGAAGGCAAGAGTTGAAAGTCCTTGAATCAGAACAAAATCTATTGATCTCCTAACTCAAATCCATTGTCACAACTATAAATCCAAAATACAAATATGTTTTAATCACCTAGGTTGAATGTAACTTGCAACTAAATTCCATTCCTTTTGTTCTTTCTTTTAAAAATGTATTTTTATTTATTTATTCGAGAGAAAGAGGCAGAGAGAGAGAGAGAGAGAGAGAGAGAGAGAGAGGTAGAGGGAGAGAGGCAGAATCAGCCTGCCAGGGCTTCAAGCTGCTGCAAAGGAACTCCAGAGACATACACCACATTGTGCATCTGGCTTATGCGGGGAATCGAACCTGGGTCCTTTGGCTTTGCAGGCAAGTGTCCTAACTGCTAAGCCATCTCTCCAGGCCCCTTTTTTCTTTCATGCCAGATATATAGGAAGTAATCCTCCAAAGCCTGGGAAGATAGGTTATATTTGTAAGTTTGAGTAGTAGAGAAGGTGCTACAACGCCTACTGTATGCAAAACATCTCATTAGTATGTGCTGAAGACTGGTGGGCTGATATTTTAAAACATCTACATCTGATTCTGTAAGGATACTATGTATCCAATGTCCAGGGATAGGAATGGAGATCTTTTTTGGAGGGCTGGGATTTGGAAATAGATTGAACAACATGGTGTGATTGATATGTGATGAAGCCATTCTTTCTGTTTTGGAATATTCCAAGATTATCTAATTTGAGACTGCCAAATTTAGGTGTGTCTAATAGAGAAGTCTAAATATTTCATGAGATATCCTTAAAACATTCTTATTATTTTTAAGAGATATTGTACTTAATCATCATGGTGTATTATGAAGTTCTAAGAATATTTGTTTTCACCCCCTTAATGTTTTAAAAAAATATTTAATTAACTAAATTTTTTGATAGAGAAAGAGGCACAGAGATAGATAGATAGAGAGAGAGAGAGAGAGAGAGAGAGAGAATGGACACACTAGGGTCTCTAGTCACTACAGACGAACTCCAGATGCATGGGCCACCTTGTGCATCTGGCTTATGTGTGTCCTGGGGAATCGAATCTAGGTCCTAAGCTTTGCAGGCAAGCATCTAAACCACTAAGCCATCCATCATTCCAGTACCTCCCCCTTAAGTTTTTAAGTAAGTATATGCCATGTATCCAAAAACTTGTAGGTTTCATAAAGTCAAAGAAGTTGAGTATTCATTTCTGAACCCTACCCAAGCTGGTGTTAGGGGTTAGAATTTTAGATTTTTTTTAATTAAAAATAATATGGAGCCAGGTGTGGTGGTGCATGCCTTTAATCCCAGAACTAGGGAGGCAGAGGTGGGAGGATCACCAATGAGTTTGAGGCCACCCTGAGACTACATAGTGAGTTCCAGGTCAGCCTGGGCTAGAGCAAGACCCTACATCAAAAAATAATGATAATAACTATAATATAAGCTGAAGATTTGTATATCAGGAAAGATCCTAGGTTCTACTCCAAACACCAAGAAAAACAAACACAACACATAGGATATTAATTTTTTTCATAATGCAAAGTCTTCATTTTGTCATCAGTAATGATGGCTTAGATAATCCATTTGCCTCAGGCCAAACTATCTGACAGCAGATACCCTTGAAACAAAGTACACACACTGCCCGTGGCCATAATCCAGAGGGTTTGCCAGGAACAAAGTGAAAGAGGGAGTGTTTATAGAAACTCATATACTCACTGGTCAATTAACAGCACTCCAGTTTTGCATATGTCGTTACTTCTGGCAGACAATGGCTTCTGTAGTCCACTTACAGGCATCAATTAAAACAGTCTGATTATTTTTGAGATTTCAGTAAATGTCAATTAATAATGACATTCCATGAGGTTAAAAAAGAAGGAGAAAGAACCAGAGATGCTATTCTAAGGGAGAAAGTAAAGGATCAGCACTTTCTGGAAAGAAGAGGGAAGTGACTTTCAAAGGCTAAAAGATATTCTTTAAAAATATATAAATAAGCTGGAGCATGGTGGCACACACATTTAATGCCAGCACTCAGGAGGCTGAGGTAGGAGAATTTCTGTGAGTTTGAGGCCAGCCTGAGACTTCATAGTGAATTCCAGGTCAGCCAGGGCCAGGGTGAGGCCCTACCTCCAACCACCTCCCCTCCAAAATATATACATATTTATATATAAATAAGATACATATGTATGTATGAGGAAAATAAAAATGTAGTAGATACTGGATTAGATAGGCCTTTTCTTTCCTTTTTTTAAAACTGAATCTGTGGCTTCTCTTTATTTTGTTTATTTGAGAGAGAGAGAGAGAGAGAGAGAGAGGAAAGGGGAAGAAAGGGTATGCTAGGATCTTTAGCTATTGCAAATGGTCCCCAGACACATGTGCCAGCTTGGGCATCTGGCTTTAGGTGGGTACTGGGGGAATGGAGCCCTGGTCCTTAGGCTTTGCGGGTAAATGCCTTAACTGAGCCATTGCTCTAGCCTAGCCTTCTCTTCTTTAAGTTATTTACTGTAGGCATTCTTTCATAGAACCGGAAATATGGTTAATATAGCACTCAATTATAAAACATCTTGACAGCAAATATCATAAGCATATGAAAATTAAAATTAGATCAAAAGCACATTGGTAGTAACACTATACGTCTTCTGCATGTGTAGGCAGCCTTCTCTTTGCATAGCTCCAAATGTGCATGACTTTTAGTTACTATTGTTTATTTGAATAATGCCAGTTTCCCAGGAATACAGTTCCAATCCCACTTAACTGTGACATATTAACTGGATATAACTGCATAATTATTATTCAATATACACAAACACACACACACACAGAGAGAGAGAGAGAGAGAGAGAGATAAAACCCACATGATATTTTACATAAGTGCATCATGAAAGATATAACTGTCCAATAAAGATGAGAAGGTACTAACGTGACCACATAGCACTGAAGGTAAAATTCAAGCAATCAAAAGTAGAGTTAAAGAAGAAAAAGCAGCTGAGCGTGGTGGTGTGCTCCTTTAATACCAGCACTCGGGCGGCAGAGGTAGGAGGATCACTGAGAGTTTGAGGCCACCCTGGGACTACAGAGTGAATTCCAAGTCAGCCTGAGCTAGAGTGAAATCCTACCTCAAAAAAAAAATAAAATAAAATAAAAATAAAAGAAGAAGAAAAAGCAAAATGTAGGCAAGTTGACACTGGGTGTTTGAGAGAGGACCGAATATAGGCAAGCTCGTTCACATAAATGAAGGAAATGCTTGAATAAATAGAAAGAGATGTCCTAGGAGAAGCGATGCCAGTCACCACCCCTCAAAACAGCCACCACAAAGCCCTTCACACTGAAGATATTCTTAGCAACGTTCACAACATTGAAAGTACAAAAGTAAAATGCGGGAAGCAGATCCAGTCATGGGAGGTGGCATGACCGAGAGAGTGCGGGTTTCTTTATTAATTTTTTCCTAAAGTTGACTCTCGGTAAGGCAGAGATTTCTTTGCTGATTAAAACAATTCATCCAGGCTGGAGAGATGGCTCCGTGGCTAAAGGCACTTACTTGTACAGCCTGATGGCCCAGGTGCAATTCTCCATTACCCATGTTAAACTGGATGCACAAAGTAGTGCATGCATCTGGGGAGGCAGGAGGCCCTCAAGGACTCGTTCTCTCTCTCTCTCTCTCTTTCTCTCCCTCCCTCTCAGATAAAATTTCATTAATGACTGACTATTCTTCTAATAACACACTTTTTTTATTAATTTCTTCAAAAACATCTTACTTCTTTGCTATTTTAATTGATAAAGGTTCTCATGACATTTTTTTTTTATAATGACTTCCTTCCGTGTACCACCACCCCCCACCCCCAGCGCCCTTCACTGGAGCACTGGGTCTTCCCAACTAGGATAAGGTGACTTCCTGAAAGGCTGTCTCCCTGAATTTAGCCTAAAATCTTAGACTTGCTCTGTGTAAGCCCATCCGTGATTCACCCCAGGGCAGCCTTCATATTTGCTCTGTCTAAGCAGAACTGTCGGCTCAGCTTTTCTCTCCATGAATCGCAGGTTAGTCAGTGCCTTTCAAGTACTCAACCCCAGCTCGCTCAATGCATGCCACACCTAGGTTGTCAACGTGCCTGGACCCCACGTTAGCACTTCCTGCCAAAGGAGGGAGTGCATCTTCGCATTTCTTCTTTACAGCTGTCAAAGACAGCTTGAAGAAGGAATAAGCCCACTGCTTCTATAGAAAATACCAGATAATCTAAGTGAGCATGCATGTATAGTATCAGTCATCCATCCCGGGTAAGATGGATGAGGTCAGGGTCTCGAGTGTAAACGTCAGATCTTTGTGAGAAGGTTCAAAGTGTTCTCTATTAATGTGGGACATCAACCAAAGAAAGATATATATATTTTTTTAATCTTGGAAATGGTAACAACGAAGGTTTTATAAAGAATAAGCCTGAACTTATAGTTCCAATACTAACTTATCAGTTCTCTACACCCACATGGAAGTTGTTTTGGAAGCTTTGCGACTTTTCTTTATGGAAAATGTTGCTTTTGTTTTTCCATCTAGTGTGAAAATAGCCCAGCAGGTTTCCCCAGGTCTCTCCTGCTTCTGCGGGAGGATTGTGCCTCACCAGCTCCTGCCTTTGTTTGCAGATGGTGAAGTATACTCAGGCATGTGGTCTTCGCGGGCAAGAGAGGTCTGTCTGGTAGTGAAGACAAATGAAGGAGAAGCAGCACCAATAAGAATGGCCCGAGGCTGGCCTGGAATCAAAGACTCTTTGTTTCTTGATATCTAGTGACTAATGGCTGCCTCATTCGTCCAGTCTCCTAGAAAAGCATTTCTAGCTTTCTTCACTCTGTTTTCTGAGAATTCACTCAAGTCCGGGGCACACCTTCTCCCAAAGGCCAGGTCAGCACAATGGAGCCCTCTGTGACCTGAGCGTTCATCAGGGCGTGGCAAACCTGGCTCACACTAACCACGCTCAACTCACACAGTGGCCGGCAACCTGCAGCAGCATGCCTTTCAAAGTGGTTTGTATAACTTCATTGGTTCATACGATCATGCGAGGGCAGGGCTCCATTTTTCTTTCGTCTGTCTTAATACATACTACAGTTGATGCCTGCAACATTAAACCTCGCAGTAAACATCTGATCTATTCTATTTATTTTCCAAAACGCCCTTGCAATAAACTTTTGATTGTCTTCATGCCCAAGGTCTGTGAGGAATGGAGCCCTGTGCACTGCAGACAGTCAGTACATGCTGACCAGCTACACAGAAGCATGTTACCCTTCTGCACACAGGCCCTGGTTAGTTCTATCTCTAACCTGTTCCATCTCCACAGATGCCATACTCCCATTCCTTCCAATTCTCCCAACTGCGTAAAACTATTTTTTCTTGCTTCTTAGTGAAGTGGATTAAAAACTATGCCACTGTTTTTTTGTTTTATTTTGGTTTGGTTTGGTTTTATCATGCTAGGCAAATGTTGTACTGATGAGCTATACCCAAAGCTCTAATTTATGACACTGTTATTTTAACATACAGGGGGGCTTAACAGCTTGAACATGGCTCTTGCCATTGCAAATTCTGGGCAGATTCCTGGCATATTATTTTACAAGGTGATCTGGCAAAAATGGAGACAACCACCTTAAATACTACTGGGCAAGCACTTAGTCCCAAAGTCTCATTTAAGAAATGCTGCTTCCAAATGTTAAGAAGTATACTGAAATAGAGACACTTGAATGTTTAACCAGAAACTGTCTTTTAGATCGATCCAGATGGAGACATTCAGCAGCTGTAGATAAGCTTATCATTAATTTCCCCATAGTTTCTGAAGAGAAGCTCTTTAAAAATCAAATGATCAAACTCAGTTTTAAAACCCATTTTAAAACTGGCTTTAGTATCTCTATCACACCTTCCAAGGCTCAGGGTCCATTGTGGAAGAGGTGGCGGAAAGATTGTAAGAGCCAAAGGAAGGGTAGGACTCCTTACGACGTGCTCCTCCAGATACAAAATGGCCTGGATATCCATGACCTCACAGGGCCTGACACTACCTACACAACACCATCATAATAGGAGGAAAAGATGATGACATCAAAGTAAAAGAGAGACTGATTGAGAAGGGGAGGGGATATGATGTAGAGTGGAGTTTCAAAAGGGAAAGTGGGGGGAGGGAGGGAGTTTCCATGGGATATTGTTTACAATCATAAAAGCTGTTAATTATAAAAATAATTAAAAAAATTAAAAACTGACTTTAGGGCTTTGGAGATCTGTTAAAGGCACTTGCTAGCCTGCCGGCCCATGCTGATTCCCCATTACACATGAAAAGCCAGATGCACAAATTTGCACATGCATTTGCAGTTTGTTTGCAATGAGTGTCAAAGGCTGTGGCTCTTTCTCTCTCTCTCTTTCTCTCTCTCTCTCCCTCTCTTGCTCTAATAAGTAAAATAATTTTTAAAAATTATCTTTGTACCAGGACTATGCATTGGCAGTCCTAGAAATTCCATACTGTTATTACCCAAATTTCCAGTAACTATATAAAAACTCTGTAGTTGGCATTGATCAGTGAGGGACATTGCCTACTTTTTTTCCCATTACGTAATCTGGTACATTTTTATAGTTTTCCATGAACAAGGACATGGGATCTCTTCAAGTTGAATAATATCACACACGCTCTTAAATGTTAGCAGTACCCACAGTGCCTTGAACCAAGTTGAATTCATGAATCAATTTAAAACATCAATGTTTTTAGAAATTTAAGACATTGTATTTTGATATTGTGCTCTGCAAGTTCTAAGCAACTGCTATTTCATAGAAGAGGATAATTCAAGAATATCACCTGGTGGGAAAGCATACTACAGGCATTGTCCACCTCACAAGAACCTGCTGGTGCATCCATGATCCCACAGTGAAAACCGCTTCCCCCACTGAGGAAGCCCCTCAGTGAAACGGAGACTGATCAGAGGGAATAAATGAGGATAACCTGATGGGAATATGACCAACTTACAGTATGTTCATGTATTAAAGTTCCCAATAATTACTATTTTAGGGCTGGAGAGATGATTCAGTGGTTAAAGGCACTTGCTTGCAATGCCTGATGGCCCAGGTTCAATTCCCCAGTTCCTACGTAAAGCCAGGTGCACAAAGGGGTGCATGGGTCTGGAGTTTGTTTGCAGTGGCAGGAAGGAAGGAGCACCCATATTCTCTCTCTCTCTCTCTCTCTCTCTCTGTGTGTGTGTGTGTTTCTGCCTGCCTTTCTCTCTTTCTCAAATAAATAAAAATATTAAAATAAAAAAAAATTATATTAAAACAATATCAAGATTCAGCTGGATTTTACAGAGTCCCCAAACTCCTCCCCAGGAGAGATTTGGTTTTGTTAAAGCTGAAATCATCCTAGGAAGGTATTTTGAGAAGAATGTGAGTCTAATGTATTTCCAAGTTGAGTTAGTGCCGACAACAGAAAGGGTAAGACAATTATTCAAGAGATAACAGCTTATAATTTTCCAAAATTAGTTAAAGAACAAATACTCTGAGACAAAAACCACAATAAAGGGGCTAGAAAGATGGCTTAGCAGTTAAAGTGCTTGCCTGGAAAGCCTAATGACCCAGGTTCAATTCCCCAGTGCTCATGTAAGACACATGCACAAGGTGGCATGTGCATTTGGAGTTAATTTGCAGAGGCTAGAGGCCCTGGAGCACTCTCTCTCTCTCTCCCTCATAAAAATAAAATATTTAAAAATACATAAATGCCAGTATGCTAGAAAGGAGATATAAAGGGAATAGGAAGGGAAGGAGGGGGGATTTAATAGGATGGTATTGTATATATGTAAGTAGAAGAACAGATTAATGGGGGCAAAAAGGCCTAAGTGAGGTCAGGGGAAGAGAATGAGTAAAGGAAAGGTGGAGGGAGGGCTAATCAAAATCTAAGAGGATATAAATTAGTTAAATGGGAGCCTACTTTTTTGGACAATAGAACACTCAGAAGCCATAGATTGTTACTAGAAAATTTTCAGAGCCAGGGATGGGATAACCCTTCCAGTGAGTTGTTGGCCAGGGAGGTCTCTGATACCCCCAGAACATTACAGGCCATTGCTGAGGCCCTTGGTTTCCCATCAGGAATTGATGGTAAGACCCTATTGCTGAAGACTCCACATACTTGGGCAGCAAGGTCACTGATAAATCCTGCTGGAACTGAGCTGATAACCTCCTCCATGTAGACCAGCTGACAGAAAGCTGGAAGAAGCCATTCTGCATGCAGTTCAATGGGAGAGAAACACCCATGAAGATACTCAACGGTGGATACTGCAAGCCTTATATTTGGCCAGCCAGGACAAATGAGCCAATGGGTGTAAAAGTGGCATGTCTATTATGGAGGAAACCAACCGTCCTCTAATTTGACTGGAGGCCCACTCCATGGGAGGGAATACATCCCTGATACTGAAAACTTACAACAGGGGTAGCCATGATCGCTACAGGTGTAATGTCTGCTGGGGTCTGGCTAAATGTATATCTATGCTCACCAAACTGCCCAGTAAGCACTTCTCTTAATGTTCATACTCATATATTAATGCTACTCTTACTTTTGGTTAGAGAGGCTTCTCTTTACAGATGGCAGTGACCTTGGGATGACTCAGAAGGCACCATGGTGCTGAGAAGACTTGACAAAGGAGTACTCAGCACCAAAATATCTCTATCACACCTTCCAAGGCTCAGGGTCCATTGCGGAAGAAGTGGTGGAAAGAATATAAGAGCCAAAGGAAGGGTAGGACTCCTTACAACGTGTTCCTCCAGATGCAAAATGGCCTGGATATCCATGACGTTACAGTGCCTGACACTACCTAAACAAGACCATCGTAATAGGATAAAAGATCATGACAGCAAAATGAGAGACTGATTGAGATGGGGAGGAGATGTGATGGAGAGTGGAGTTTCAAAGGGGAAAGGGCGGGCAGGAGGGAATTACCGTGGGATATTGTTTACAATTATGGAAGTTGTCAATAAAAAAAAAGGGGGTTGTAAAAAATTAAAAACCCACAATAAGTTCCAAACAAGATGAACCGGCATGGGTGCCTAGACACTGCATGGTGAAAGTTCAGAATACCATAGCCAAAATGCAGTCTTTAAAACCCAAAAAGAGAAGAAACCATGCCATTAAAGGGTTGCTGGGTTGATTATTGATTTTTCAGCAGTAATGGTGAAATCATTGAAGTGTACGCAAGCTGTTCAAAGTGGCTGCATTCATCAGTGTATGCATTTAAGGCTCCTCCATGTTCTTTTATATCTTGGTGGCTCATTTCCTTTAGTACTTAATAATATTCTGCTGTCTAGATGTACTCCATCCATTCATATACTGAAGGGAATGTTCATTGCTCTGTGGTTTTGGAAAATATGGAGAAATCTTCCATAAATATTAATGTGCAGATTCTCGTGTGGACAAAAGTTTTCAAATATTTGGAAAAAACAACATGGAGACTAATTACTGAATTCTATTTTCTTTTCTTTCTTTCTTTCTTTTTTTTTTTTGTTTTTGATTCAAGCCCAATAGACTGACCTTGTTTTTTTTTTAATTTAATTTTTATTTATCTATTTGAGAGAGAGAGAGATACAGAAATATGCAGGGGGAGAGAGAGAGAGAGACTGGACATGCCAGGACGTCCAGACATTGCAAACAAACTCCAGTTGCATGTGCCCCCTTGTGTATCTGGCTTATATATGTCCTGGGAAGTCGAACCTGGGTCCTTTGGCTTTGCAGGCAAGCACCCTAACCGCAAAGCCATCACTCCAGCCCCAGACTGGCCTTTCAATTTTTTTTTTTTATTAGAGACAGACAGAAAGGAAGAGAGAGAGAAAGAGAGAGAGAGAGAGAGAGAATATGGATGTGTCAGGGCCTCTAGGCACTGCAAATAAAATCCAGATGCATGTGCCACCTTGTGCATCTGGCTTATGTGGGACCTGGAGAATTGGGCCTGAGTCCTTTGGTTTCGCAGGAAAGCGCCTTAACCACTAAGCAATCTCTCCAGCCCTTATGACTGGAGTCTATACTAACATCACATTGCGTGTTGTAATGCGGAACTGTCCTCCAGCGCTGTGTTAGGAGTTGCATTCCCACCTGCAGTGAATGAACATCTCTGTGGCTTGGCACCCTGGCCAGCACTGGGTGTTGTCAGCGTGCTGGATTCTGGCCACTATAATGCTACACATTTGGAGGTGTTTTGGGGTTTAGATTTGCGTTGCCCTGGTAACACAGGTAGTGGGGCATATGCTGTCTTGCCATCCATACATCTTCTCTGCTGACATATCTCCTAGTTCCTTGACCCATTGCTTTTAAATTAGATTGCTCAATGTCTAATGTTGAATTGGTGTATTTTGAATAACAGTTCTTTGCCAAAAATATATTTGCAAACAAAACTTCTCCTATGCTGCGGCTTATCTTCTCACTCTTTTGATGTTGCTTTTTATTTTTATTTTTTATCAAAGCAGAAGGGTTTAATCGTAATGAAGCCCACCTTATCAATTTTATTTCATGGATTGTGTGGTTGGTATTTCATCTAAAAATTCATCGCCATATACAAAGGCTGTTTTGGTTTTCTGTGGTGCTGTCTTCTAAGGATTGTATACTTTTGCATCTAATGCAAATTCTTTTGCATGTGAATGCACAGTACTTCTACACCTTTTACTGGACACACTGCCTTGTTCACTGAAGTAACTCTGCTCCTTTGCCAAAAAAAAGATGATGTGTATGTGGGCTTGCTTCTTGGCCCAATCTTCTATGCCAGCAAATGCGTTCTTTTGCCAACGCCACCTGGCCTGGCACATTGTAGCTTTATAATAAGTCTTGCAGCATGGAAGCACCGGTCCTTTGAAATATTTTTTATCTTCTCTTTCAATATTGAGTTGACTATCGGGGTGTTTTTCACCCTGCATAGAAACTTTACATCCAGTTTGTCAATATCCACAGGATAACTTGTGGGATTTTGACAGGGATTCTATTGTATCTATAAATAGATTTGAGAAGAACTGACTTCAATACATTGTTGAGTTTTCTTGATCAGAAACATGAAGTAAATATGTATCATCTATACATCATCAACTACCTTCTACCATCTATGTATTTATCATTTATCTATTTGTCATCTATCATCTATTTTCTATCATCAATCTATGCATTATCAATCATCTGTCCATCCATCATCCATCTATTTATCATTTATCTATCATCTATCTATCTATCTATCTATCTATCTATCTATCTATCTATCTATCATCTCTCTAGGTCTTGGAATTTTACCGTTTTTTACTTTTCTTCATATAGAGGCTATACTTATTTTGTAAGCTTCATGCCTAAGTCTTTCATTTTTTATAGGGTGTTAATGTAAATGGTGCTGTGATGGATTTTGCCATGTGTGTATGGTGTGCATGCATGTTTAATATGTGTGCTGATAGATGTGTAGGCACATATGTATGTTTTTGCACATGTGTATGTGAGGCCAGAGTCAATAGCAGTTGTCTTCCTGAAAACTTTACCATCTTATGTTTTTGAGGCAGAGTCTCTCACTAAACCCGTTGTTTACCAATTTGTCTAGACTAGCTTGTCAGCAAGCACTGGGGAAACTCCTGTCTCTCGTTCGCAGCACTGGAATCGCAGGGCTTTGCGGTGGATGCTGGGGCGGCGGGTCCAAACTCAGGCCCCCATGCTTGGGCAGCAAGCACTTTCCCGTCTGAGCCATCCTCCCAGCCTAGGCACTGTGTTTTCTGTTGTAAGTTTTGATTGCTGCTTGCATAGAGCAAAGGAAGTGACTTTTGTACATTAGCATTCCACACTGAAACCGCAAATTAATGTATTCATCATCTCACATAGTTACCAGTTTTTGTTCATTTTTGGCATGAGTAGCTAAAATCTAAAAATCATTTCAAGCACTTACCTTTAAATAATGAGCCATATCTGCAGTCCTAAAGCTCATTTCATAGCGAACCCAAATAAAGCATAGTGAAATGTTGTTTTGTATATTCCTCATGTTATACATTATGTATATAAATTTGTTATATATATGCATATATATTATATTATATATAAGATTATATATTACATAAGATTATATATGTAACATAAGATTATATATGTATGTATGTATGTGTATATATATGTGCGCGTGTGTGTGTGTGTGTGTGTGTGTGTGAGACTTCTGACCTAGTATCTCCCCATTTCTCTTCTCTACCACACTTCTGGTGACCACTGTTTTATTTCCTTTGTATACCTTTTTTTCATTTAGTATAATTCCCTTCAAGTTCATCCATATTGTGACAAATGTCAGGATCTCTTTTCAAGCTGACTAATATTGCAAATCTATAATATGCCATCTAAAATGCAATCCTAACACACTGTTGTTATGTCTTGCTGTTGGGAATATTGTTGCAATGAACATGAGAGCACACATGTCTTTGTGGAGTGACTTTTTCAATTCCATTGGGTATATGTGTGCAACAGGAGCTCCTGAGTCATATGATAATTCTAAGTTTAACTTTCAGAGAACCCCATATTGTTCTACAATGGCTGCACCAGTCGGCATTCATACTAATATAGTAGGCTTTTTTCTGTATTTATTACCCTTTTATTCTTTTTTCATTCTTTTTTTGTTTTTTCAAGGTAGGGTCTTCTTTTTCAATTTTTAAAATATATATTTATTTATTTATGAGACAGAAAGAGAAAAATGGGCATGCCAGGGCCTCTAGCCACAGCAAATGAACTCCAGATGCATGTGCCACCTTGTGCGTCTGGCTTACATGGGTTCTGGGGATTTTAACCTAGGTCCTTAGTCTTCACAGGCAAGTGCCACTAAGCAATCTCTCCAGCCCTCACCTTTTTATTTGTTGATATAGCTGCTCTAATCGTGTAAGGTTGTATCTCATGGCAACTTCTGTATGGCTTTCTTTGACAATTAATGGTATAGAGCACCTTTTAAATACCTGTTGATCATTTTTCTTGTTCTCTCTTCCCCTCCCCTAGCCTCCCTGCCTCTCCTGTTCCTTATTTGATGGTGAGGACCAAGCCTAGGTTTCTAACATGTGTTTTGGTCATGTCAGCTCTCCATAGAGCCTCATTTTTCATGAACAGTAGCCCTGTCAGAAACAGAGGTTGTTTTCTGTCATAGTTGTGGACATAGTATGTCATTGCTTCATAAGATTTGAAGTTCATTCAAAAATCCTTGGGCTTTCATCCTAGGAAAACAAGCAGAACTTCAGTGTGCCAAGCAAAACAGGCTTCTCCTTTGGGATGTACCTGTGCTCGTAGTGTTTAAGATTGTTTCTGGCAGGTAACAAACCATGTCCCTGTGCCAGAGATAGAGTAGTGATCCCACCTTAATATAATGTATTAATCAATGCTAGGGGCTTTCTTTTGGCACTGGGTATTAAACGTAGAGTCTTGTGCATTCAAGGCGTATGCTCTGCTACTAAGGAAGATTCCCAGCCTTAAGTGTTTTCAATTTCCTAATGTTGCTACAAATTTCAGAAATACTTTCATTACCTTTGCAATGATTACTTTTTCTAAAAGCCTATAGTTTTCAGAAATACTTATGGTTCCTGGAATTTTACACATAGTGCATGAAAAATTGTAAAGTATTGTGTTTTAAGTTTTGGTTCTTTCTGTTGAATTAAAATTAACTTGTGGGCTGGAGAGAGAACTCAGTGGTTAAAGGCGCTTGCTTTCAAAGTCCAATGGCCTGGTTTTGATTCCCCAGTAACCCACATAAAGCCAGATGCACAAGGTGGCTCATGCATCAGGAATTCGTTTGCAGAGATAAGAGGCCCAGGTGTGCCCATACTTTCTCTCTAAATTAAAAATAAATAAGTAAATACTTTTGAAAAATTATTTTTCAGTAAGCTGAAAAGACCCATATATGGTGGCTCATGCCTGTCTCCCACTTATTAGGGAAGCTGAGGCAGGAGGATTGTGGGGATTTTGAAGGGAGAGGATCACCGTCAGTCAGTATACAAATCCGGAATCCTGACAGCATGGGACCCTGGTGAGGAGGCCGAGGGAGAGGCCGCTCATTCACGGACAGAGGGAGCACAACCGGAGGGAGGCAGCCCCCCTGGAAGACAGTTGCTCCTAACGCTGAACATGCGCTTTCCCCAGAGCCCATCCTAAGAGTCCTGGGCATTCTTACCCAAAGCAGTTGAAAGTGCGTCCACACAAACTCCTGCCTTTGTGGGATGTCATCGCAGTCGTGTGCTTTCAAAATAGTGCTGCTTTCCCAGTCAGCTCAAGTCCTGGCTTTTAGGCCTTTCTTTTCCAGTTTTTCCACCTAAGTGTGCAGCCACAGGTTTTTCATGCCCTTTCTACTGTACGTATTGATGGAATTAAAGTACTATTCTGGGGCCTGGGGAGATGGCTTAGCAGTTAAGGCATTTGCCTGCAAAGCCTAAGGACCCTGGTTCAAGCCCATTCTCTCTCTCTGTCTCTCTGCCTCTTTCTGCTCTCTCGCTCCAATATAAAGAAATAAAAAATATAAAGTACTATTATGTTGTACCTGGCTTTAATTCAAGCTTACATTTGTGAGATTCATGCGCATTATTAAATGTAGCCAGCTACAATTTGTCCATGTGTATTAATGTGTAATTTTCTACAGCATGAATATATAGCAACTAATTTATCCATTCTAATCTTAGAGTTTCTACAAAGCAAAAAAAAAATTCCTTTTTCTAACAACATAGCCTCGTTGTGACGAAGACATGGTGTGACGCTTTAATTAATTAAATTGATTCATTGAAGCCGCTGAGGGTATGGCTTTGTGGGTAAAGTGCTTGGTGTGCAAACATGAGGACTGGAGTTCAATGCCCAACGTCCACGTAAATGCCAGGTTGAGTATGGTGTCCTGCCTGTAAGTCTAGCACACAGAAGTGATGACAGGGCACCTCCAGGGCAAGCTGGCTAGGTGGACCAGGCGAGCTGGCAAGCACTGGGTTCAAGTGAGTGATCGTCTGTCAGTAAGTAAGGTGAGAGTGGTTGAGGAAGACACCGACATTAACCTCTGGCCTCCACATACCAGCACACATACATGTCTGCATGCCTGTACACATGTGTATCCACATGGACATGTATACATGCACATGCATGCATACCACACACATGTACGTACCATGTTTATTCAGCGTATTTAGGAGGAAAACTGGGAAAGGATGGCTGTGGCAGCTCAGTCGTTGGTGGGAAGGAAGCGTTTTCTTTCTCTGTCTTTGTCCTGTTGGAAAACCTCCTAGGGACTTGCTTCAAGGCGCACAGCTCCGACCTCTGTGCTGTCACACAGAACCAAGACCATGTGGACAGAGTGAATATGCTGGCTTCAGCCAGGTGCTTTCAGGGAAGTGTGGCCATAGACAAGGCAAAAGAAGAGAATGCATGCATGTGTAGAAAGACAAGAGGGCTTCCATTCTAGTCACTCCAGTAGTTCTTGATTGTGATAAGTGTGCTGCATTTTGATGATTACATCCAAAAGTATTCTATGAATCACACATTCTGACTACCGAACAGGTTGCTGATTGAGCTGGACTGTTACTGTCAGCAGTTTCCAGTTCCCTCCACCTCACCTCTCCCCTGAGCTGGGCATGCGATGCTGCCTTTGACCTTGGCCACACGGCATGAATTGATAAGCAGCAGTTCTCAGCATGCTTGAGGGAAGGACTCGAGATCTTGTGGCTGGAGAGCCGTCTGGAAAAGAGTTCCTTTTGCCCTGTTCTCTCACGGTGAAAAGCGTGGAACCAACTTGAACCCAACCTGAGGCCAAGTCAGCCAACAGCTCTGAGCAGAGCTGCTCAGCCCAGCTAGTCAACCGTGACATGGAGAGCAAGCACAAGTGTTCCGTGAAGAATTTTGCCACAGTGGCAGCAATAATTGTTTTATAGCTTCAATCAGAAGGGCAAAGGTTGGGTCTTTGTCACTGCTATTAATAGTAATGGACTTGGTCCCATTGATCTCACTCTGCATTTGTTCTTGGAAACCTGGGGACTCAGAGTTCAAAACATCTTTACCGCAAACTTGAATACACAGATGACGTGTTGTAGAAGTTAAGAGTGGGGCTCGTAGGAGATGGAGGCATGTCCTTGTGGAGAGTGGAAAGGAGCTAGGGTCAGTTAGGCATTTCTTGGGCTGTAGCCACACTTGGGAAAGTGGCAGAAGTATACTGGCACAGAGGTTAGGCTTCTGCATTCTGGTTCTCAACCATGATCTTGTGGGTTTACTCAGAAAGGTGATGAAACTCTGCCTAGGACTGTGGTTACCCACAGAATTGAAACATAAATAAGTCATTTTTTGTAACAGTGAACATTATAAAGCTATAAAATGGATAATAGATTTATAACCTAAGATAAAATCAAATTTACAGTTAAAAGGCAAACATCTGAAGAATGTACGTTTCAAGGAAGACCCCCGACATCAATTTCCGGACCCCACAGAGTGGCTCTCATGTGTCTGCACTCCTGTGCACACGTGTGCCCCACATAAACACAAAGACGAACATTTCTTATGCTGTCAATGGGTCTGTAAGTTAATCTAAACATCTGGGAAAACTTCAGAGTAATTTGGAGTTACGTTGTAGACAACAGTACATGTTCAGTGAAGTTGAACATGCTCATATCAGAAGACTGAACTGTTTGCTGCGGGACATGATCTATACTCCCAAGAGTCCAGTGCCACATGTGAGAGGAGGTTTCTGCTTGTGATAGTGGGGGTGGGGTGGGGAGGGTGTGGCTGTCATAGAATAAGGGCCAGGTAACCTAAACATCATGAAATTTGAAGGGTGACATTAAAAAAAGGTTCCCTGTATCCTCTTTGACTTTAATAGGTCTAGTAGAAGACTTATATAGGTAACAAACCTATTTATACTCATCTAAGAATATACTGTGTCCCCACTTGAGATGTAAATACTGAGTGCTTTTATGAACTTAGAGTCTCATTTTTCAAAGGTGGAACTACTATTTTGTTGTATTCAGCTCCTTATTAGGGATTTGCTTCCGTTACTAACTGAAACACCCTTGATTTACTGATATCACAAACTTTTACCAGTCTGTACTTACAGATGACTTTGTCAGGTCATGTAACTATTATACCTGAGGTCATTGATGCCTGGAACACATATTATTAAAATCATTTTCTTTTCTTTACATAATATTAAGTACATTACGTGATTTTTAAGATAGGTCTAGCTAAATTATTTATAAGTTTATTTCAAGATAATAAATGGGGTGATACAAAATATCCTTTATAAGTAGAGTATATCATCTGGGAAAGGTATGCCCAAGATAAAGTTACATATGCAAACAAAGTAAAACATTGTCTAGAACTGTTTCTTTCCGTACAACTCTCACTCAGCATATTAATGAATATTGAATAAATTAAATTTTCTTTTGTTAAATATTTTATTTATTTATTTGAGAGAGAGAGAGAGACTTGACACTTCAGGACCTCTAGACACTGCAGACAAACTCCAAACACATGTGCCACTTTACGCCTCTGGCTTTTGTGGGTTCTGGGGAACTGAACCTGTGTCCTTAGGTTTTGCAGACAAGTGCCTTAACTGCTAAGCCATCAGTCTAGCCTTGAATAAATTAAATTTTCTATCCTTTAGTCATCCACTCTACACCTCAGAGGCTAGCAGCTACATGTGGCTGCTAGTCATGGTCTTGTAGAGTGTATAAACATACATTAATATTCTTCCTGTTCCTGAAAGTTCTGTTAGACACCCTTCTTGCCATATCAAAAGTATCTAGACACAACATGCACAACCATTAACAGGGGACTGGACAATAAGTGGCATGTTATAAAGAAATAGAAAAGTATATTACACATATCAATTCAGATGAGCCTCATAAATAACATTGTGTGAAGAAAGGAAAATAACCCTGCATTTTGGCACGGCTTAAGTACAAGGAATAATATTACTTGTGTTTTATGGAGCCATTTGCAGTAAAATATATCGAGAGTATGAGAATGATAAACACAAGATTCATGTCAGCAGTTACCTCTGCCAGTGAGGGAGGAGATTCAACTGGAAAAACGTAAAATCCTGGCCCGGTAATGCTTTATCTTCTGAAGGTCTTAGGTGGTCATATAAAGAATGCATTGCCCTTTATATGTTAGTAATTTATTTCATTTAATTTATATGCATTAAGTATGTCAAAATAAAATCTAAAAATGCATCATGTTTCCTGAGCTTCTAAGGCTCACTGGGGACATCTTTGTTCATCCTTCTGTCCTTAGTGCCAAGTAACTCCATTAGCAGATGCTCATTGGGTCCTGACTAGTCAAATGCACAAGCAGAAGTCTGTGTGAGACTGCAGCTTGGCCCTTAGGTAGACATAGAATGCTTCCATCCCATCACCTTGTGGGGTCTGGAAATGCAAGCATTTTTTTAAACTATGCATTCACCTTTCAAATATCTACTAAGGGCCTGCTTATGTGGCAGAAGTTCCTCCGGGCTTAAGGGGACAACAATGACTGTAAAACAAGGGAGTCTCCTGTCCTCATAAGTGCTTCTTTCTGGCTGGGTGGGTGTGTGTTTGGCAGGCAGATTTAGATATTATGGAAAGCCCTAGTAGGTCAGATGGGATAAGAATCCTCAAGAAAAAGCAAGCAGGACGGGGACAGGACACGTTAAAATATATCAGGCATTGTTAAATAGAGTCCAGGTTGTTATCTTTGAGAAATGACCTTCAGGGCAAGAACAGTCATGAGTGAGGGCAACTTGAGCTGGTTAGTCAGGGAAGAGCAATGGTGAGACCTTGTGACAACAGCACGTGGGTGGGGAGGAGGCCGAGTGAGTGCCGAGAGGGGCATGGGGCATGAGCTCAGAGGCCAGCAGAGCTGCCTGACCATTTGAAGGACTTGAGCCTTTATTCCAGGCGAGACTGAGACCAAGAAGGGAGAAGCGTTGCCTAGGTGATAGGTGGGAAATAGAAACACAGAGGTGGATTAGATCGCCTCTGTGATGTCAACCTCGTGTGACGACAGCTGGAACCAGAGGGGCCATGGCGCAGTGGCTGTACTGGGAAGAGTTCTCTATGCAGAAGCAGAGCTGTAGTAACAGGAGACTTACTGCAACCAACAGGGGCCGGGCAGTCCAGCCCTGGCAGTCCGCACACTGCAGAGGCGGAGAAGCTGGTCGCTTGGGCTGTTGTGTACACAGCTGGATGTGCCTGAAGCTCCAACCTAGGCCTGAGAAGCCTGGCAGATGCCTGCAGCACCACTGGTCATCAGGCCATGTTGGAAGGCCAAGAAGCTGGACTGTGATGTCAGCAAAGAGTGGCAGTGGCAGCATCGACGGGATAGACTCGCCGGCACGAAGGAAAGGCAGGGCAGCAAGCTGCACTGAGTTTTCCTCAGGCCTCTTTGAATTTGGGCCTCCTGCCAGAAGGTGTCACCCACTCTATGGGTCTTCTCCCTTTAGCTAATCCTTCCAGAAAATGCCCTCACAGACCCACCAGGAGGTATGTCTCTTAGTTGGTCCCAGATACAGTCAAGCTGACAACCAAGATTAACCATCGCACAGGTAACTTTAACAACTGGCCAGACTTTCAAACATATCTTGGGGACACCAGCCCTGTTTCCCCTGATGGATTGTGTACAGACAATGAAGCAGAGAGCACACTCAGAGGTGACACGAAGACTTTGAGCTTGGAGTTGCCACTTAGAAGAGGAGCCAGTTGATAAGGGGTGGGGTGGAGTTCATTTTGGGTTCTGCTAAATTTGAGATGTTTTCCAGACAGCCAAATGGAGTCGTGAAAGTAGATAGCCAGCATACATGAGCGTGGGGGTTCAAGAGAGGCATAGAAGCTGGACAAAGAAATTAAATAGCATTTGACATGAAGGTGATACTGAAAGGCAAGAGGTAAGGTGAGACTATCAAGGGAGTAGTTGCAGCTGTGGATGAAGATGGGCTCAAGAGCGTTATTTTGAGATTGTACAGGGTGACAAGTCAGAAAGGGAGAGGAAGCAAAGGAGGGGGACGGGGCACGAGGCAGAGGCTGGACAGACACACACAATGGCAGTGCTTTGGGAGCCACTTGAAGCAAGTCAAGAAGTGACCGACTATGTCAAATCATGGTCGGGATCCAAGCAAGATGGTGATAGTAACGGACCGTTGCACTGAGCAAACTGAAGGTCATGGAAGACCTTGTCCAGGACAGTTCTGAAAGGGAGATAGATGTGAAATCCTTGCAAAAGGCCCAGGAAGCAAAAGAATAAATAGGACAGAAATTTCTTTCTGCCTTATCTGCCTCTGAGAGAAAAAGGGTTCCAGGAACTCCTGACCCCAGTACACACAGGAATCCATAAACCTAAACACATCATATCTTATCTCATCTACAAGTCCAGAACCCGAAGCAGCTAGAAACTACTGAATTCTAAGAACATGTGGCACTTTTCTGACAGCAGTAAGAACTACCCGGGAAGCTGTTTGAACAAAGATTCTGATGGGAGCTGCCTGGGTAAGGAGACCAGCTTCTCATTTTGCCGTGTGACACCAAATACAGACCCTTTGTCAATAAATCAAATTCTCCCATTGTAAGCCAGTGTTAGAAACATTGATTAGCTCAGTACTATCTTGATACTTTGTTGTGAACATCACTTATCTCTAAGGGTCTTTATCCTCGACTTGCCTATCTAATACACCCAGGAAAATAGTCAGATGATGCTCAGATATAACACACCTACTGCTCAAGGAACATAGAAAAGTTCACACTAGAGCCCAGGGATGCTGATGGACAGGGTGGACTGGGAAGCTTCTGCTCCCCAGAATCATTTTCCTCCTCCTCAAATCTGAGGGGTGCAGTTTTCTAAATACTTATTATCAGGGATGGGGAGATAGCTTAGACTATAATGTAAAAGCATAAAGACCTTAGTCCTGTGCCCAGAGCCCACATATAAACACTGGGCATGGTGATGTAGTTGTAATCCCAATGCTAGAGAAAAAAAGGATCCTTGACGCTCACTGGCAGCCAGTCCAGCCCGGCCAGCTAGCCTAATTGGTAAGCTCTAACACTGTCTCAAAAATATGGTGGAGATGGCTTAGTGGTTAAGGTGCTTGTCTTCAAAGCCAAAGGACCCAGGTTTGATTCCCCAGTACCCACATAAAGCCAGATGCACAAGGTGGCACATGCATCTGGAGTTCATTTGCAATGGCTGGAGGCCCTGGTGCACCCATTCTCTCTCTCTCTCTCTCTCTCTTTCAAACAAATAAATGAAACTAAAAGAACATGTGGGCAGTGTTCCTCAGGAACGACACTTGGTTTAGTCCTCTGACCTCTACACACACCTCTGCACACATTTGTATCCACATGAACAAGCACACATACTTGCATGTGTAGAAATAGACTGTCAGGGGCTGGAGAGATGGCTTAGCAGTTAAGGCACATGTCTGTGAAGCCTAAGGACCCAGGTTCGATTCTCCAGGTCCTACGTAAGCCAGATGCACATGGTGGCACATGTGTCTGGAGTTCGTTTGCAGTGACTAGGGGCCCTGGCATGCCCATTCTCTCTCTCTCTCTCTCTCTCTCTCTCTCTCTCTTCCTCTCTCTCCCTCTCTCTCTGTCTCTAATAAATAAATAAAAATAAAATCTTTAAGAAAAAGAAATAGATTTTCAAAAAGCTTCAATTTTAGATGTCCTCCAATTGCTGCTAAAGAAAAATACATAAAACGATTTTCTTCTTACAACACAACAAGGACAAATTAATATTATAACTGAGAAAGCTGTGGAAGACTTCAGCTAAATGATTTTAATGAAACTTACCAAATCTAGTCATTAATTTGGTGCATTGCTATATTCAATTTGTAGAATTAGTTATTTTAAGCACCAACAGAGCACTTTAAATTGTATTGTGCAAAGTCCTATTTGGGGAGTTGTTCTTGATGAGAATATTCTCTTCCTCCAAAATCAGAGATAGAGTCAAAAATGTTTAGTTTTCTCCTTAAATAAAACTTTCTTATTTGAGCTGGAAAGGAGGGAAATATACTCATTTTTCCTTTCCACTGATCGTACACATCTTCTAGCAGATTGATAATTTGATCAAAACATAAGAATGAGAAAATAAAACTACAAAAAGTGAAATTACAAACTTTGGATGACCCACAAAATATGGGACGTAGGGCTAGGGGTAGTGTAGGTCAGTGGTACAAAACACACCTAGCAGGTACACAGGCCCTGGGATTGGTACTTGACACTAAAAAAAAATATATATATATATATATATTATAAGAAAACAAAGGCTGGAGGGATAGCTCAGTCTTTAAAGGACTTGCTGTGCAAGTCTGATGAGCTGAGTTTGGATCCCGAGAACTGACATAAAGCCAGATGTGCAGCACAAATGATTGCAATGCCAGTGTGCCCAGAGCAAGACGGGAGGCAGAGACAGGAAAAGCCCCAGCTTGAGGGCCAGCCAGCCTGCAGAACACCACGGTGAACAAGAGACACCTTGCCTCGGGCCAAACTGGAAGGTGAGAATTGACACTCGACCACATACTGCGTGGCCCATGTCACCCACGGTCATCCAGTGGAAGACACAGAGTATCAGAGGTAGAGTCACAAGAACCCCAAAGTCCATGGGTCAGCCAATCTGGTCTCCCCAGTGGCAAAACGGCCACAGGGGAGACCCTGTCTCTAACACAGTGGAAGGAAAGAACCAGCAACCTCTGACCTCCACACACTTGCTGTGGCATAGCTATGACTCTCAACTCACACACACACACCTACATGTGCAAACAATTGTTTTAAAGGAAGCAAGGTGTAAAACAGCATGATTTTCATATCACAGGTGGGGACTGGAGATTTATTTTGTGTTTAAAACAAAAAGAAAAGCACTCTCAAAAGGCTGGTTCATTCATAAAGTAGTTCTAGAAGGATGACCCTTTGGAGGGGGAACAAGAGTCTAGGAGTTGGGCTGGAGAGCTGACATGATTGTCATTTGACTCTCTGTTGTATTTTTTTTTAATTTTTATTTATTTATTTATTTGATAGTGACAGACAGAGAGAGAAAGAGGCAGATAGGGAGAGAAAAGAGAGAATGGGCACGCCAGGACCTCCAGCCACTGCAAACGAACTCCAGACGTGTGCGCCCCCTTGTGCATCTGGCTAACGTGGGTCCTGGGGAATTGAGCCTCGAACCGGGGTACTTAGGCTTCACAGGCAAGTGCTTAGCCACTAAGCCATCTCTCCAGCCCTCTGTTGTATTTTTAAATACCTTTTATTTGCTTATTTATTTGAGAGAGAGAAAGAAAGAATGGGTTTGCCAGAGCCTCCAGCCACTGCAAATGAACTCAAGATGCATGTGCCCCCTTGTACATCTGGCTTACGTGGGTGTTGGGGAATCGAACCAGGGTCATTTAGCTTTACAGGCAAATACCTTAACCACTAAGCCATCTCTCCAGCCCTGTCGTATTTTTTAATGCACTGTCTTTATAAAAAATTAAAAAGCATGGGGCTGGGCAAATGGCTCCAGAATAAGAAAATAAATGCAAGAAACAAAAGCTCTTCCACATATGTCAACTTCTTTTTCCTCTTTTTCTTCTCATTTCTTTGCTCAAAAAATGTCATCTTCTGCCTGCTGGAGAGCATGGCCCTAAATGCTATTCTAAATTACTTATTTTTTTAAATATAGGATCTCATATAGCCTGGTCTGGCCTCAAACTGTGTAGCAGAGGGTGACCTTGAACTGCTGATCTTCCTGCCTTCACATCCTGAGTGCTGGGAATGCAGGTGTGTGCCACCATGCCCGGTTGATGGGGTCTTGAGGATCAAACCCGAGACCCTGGGCATGCAAGACAAGCATTTTACCGAGTGAGTGAGCTACATTCCCAGCCCTTCTCAATGATCTCTCCCTAATTGATGTGAATGCATTTAGAAACGTTATTTTCGCTCATGGGAAAGCTTCTGTTTGAACTCTGTCCTGCCGATAAACTTAATCTATCCCGGCCAGCAGCAAGCCCTATCATCCAGACTTGTTTATCGCTCTGGTTTCCTATGCTTTCTGCTGTCCTTCTGAGCTTTTCTTGCCCATAGAATACTGCACTGAAGACTCTGAAGAACTGGATACAATGAAAAGTGACTAGAATGTGCTTTCAAAAATAAAGATGAGACCATGTGCAAGAGTCCAGGCTTAGTTATAGGTGTGTCTTTGGAAGGCTGAGCCTTGAGTGTAGGACTGAGCTTTGCACGGTATACCTTTGGACCCTGAGAACATACCTTGCTGTAACCGTCTCTGTTGCAGAAAATAAAGTGGGTGGCAAAAGTACATTTCAGAGACACATTTTCTACAGACTGTTGCTACTGACATCTCATTACTGAAGTTACTCTGAAATGGTGTCCTCAGGATACCGGATCTGAACCTCCCGGTGGTACAGTTTGCATTCAGTGTTAACCTACAATCTTGGTTCTGATGAGTTCAACAACGTGTTTTTAATGATGCTATTTCTTCCAAATCCAGAAGACAAAAACCATTTTTTGTGATATCACCCTTCAACTAAAAGAGAGAATGCAGAAAACTGTTCAACCAAGGACCTTTCTTAAATGTCTCCCAGCACACTTATGAGATCAGTCATAATATTTACATGTACTCAAGCACTTTGAAATCTCAAGCTGTTTTAACCAGCTGTCATTTTGGTGTCAAACTCCGGTCATTTTAATGTGAAACACAGGGCAATGGTGGGGTGGGGGAATGCTCTTCTTTTCTTTTTCCTATTAGTGAAATCATTTATAGCTATTGAACTCTGCTTAAACTCCTCAACAGTAAGTTCCTATTGCATATTCCTATTATCTAGGTCACACAGAGTCACCAGCAAAATACATAGAAGAAAAGTGTCAAATTAATATCTAAAATATTACCAACAACCAAATCTACTTTCCAGTACTGCATAGATCTACTGGCATTGATTAAGACACATTTATCTCTACTACTGATTTACAGTATGTACCTAATGCTAATTCAGTGCTATCATAGGTCAAAAATAAAATGGAACAGACAAATAGATATTGGTCATCCTAGAAACTAGTAAGATTATTCTCACTCTTTTTGTAAAAATTGGCTTTTAAAAATTATATATTTATTGCAAAGAGGGAGAGAGACACAGAGAGAGAATGGGCACACCAGGGCCTCCTGCCATTGCAAGCAAACTCCAGATGCATGCACCACTTATACATCTGGTTTCGTGTGGGTACTGAGGAATTGAACCTGGGCCATCAGGTTTTGGAAGCCCTTAATAACTGAGTCATCTTTCTAGCCCTTAAGTGGCTTTTAAAGGGAAAATAAATAATTTATATCTAAAGCTTTTTCTCTCTGTGTATTGTTTAATCCACAGATAGTAGGTTTTTCCTCTCTGATGTGTACCCCTGACTTATTAAGGGATTGTTTTTAAACTGTTGACTCCTATCTTAAGGAAAACCTGCTGCTCTGCATCGGAGTAGCAGACTGTGCACAGTTTGTCTTTGAAGCAGGTCTTGCCACCAGGCCAATCTGGTTGCTCACTTGCAGTTCAACTGCTTCAGTCTTCTGAATGCTGGGACGACAGGCACGTGCCACCATACAAAGCCATGATTACACTACACATGCTAATGTGTCAAAATATCAAATTATTTTATGTTTATAAAACCATTCAAAATGAATGCAATTTCAGTAGATTTTGTTTGCCCGTAAGACAACTGTTTGAGTAGCCTAGACTTCAAAAATACCAATGGGCTCACTATACTACATGTTTTCCTTTCATTTTGAGCTTTGAGGGGGATGCTAATAACTTTTCGGGACACCAGAATTAAATGGCTCAGAAATCCAAGACTTTTCATGATGAGATTCACAGAAAGGTTCTATATACATCGTTTCACCCACTAGAAAAATAGTTGGTGAAAAGAAATAAACCTTAGTAAATATTAAAGTATATTTGTGCTTATAACTCATTCAACACAGTAGGAGCCTTTTAAGACATTACAAACTTTATCCCATAAAGGTGTTGAAAAGTCTACTGGGAATAGAAGAAGTAATTATTCAACAGGTGTTTGTTGGCACCCCCAGTGCCAGGCTTTGAGGAAACAGCACTGATCAAATCCAACAAATGTGCACATAAAGTTCTTGCCTGCATGAGCAGCTCTGTGCACGTGACATGACTGTAAAATAAGTATGAAGCTTAAAAGGTGAGCTGGCATTGAGATCCGCAGGGGACTCTGGAAGGAAACCTTTAAGGAACTTGTTCTCGGCTGAGTGTCCTCCGTCCTTCTTGTGCATTTGGCACATGGCCCCAATGTGCATGTCCCACTTCCTTATCTGGTCTTCTATTTACACGACCTCCTCCATACTGTTTTGAAAACCCAGCTCCTTGATAAGGAGGCATGTCTGCACTTAGGAAAAACTCCAGCAGCTCCTACAGTATCTTGCACCCAGGAAGAGCAATAGCTAGCATTTTACATCAATTCCACATCAACTTAATATCTATATGGGATGCCTTCATCTCAGTCGCTGGGTTATATCTCAATAAGTAACAGTGCTAATGTACCCTCAGACAGTTAGTCTATTTGGGCAAATAGGAAAGCACACATATGAGTCAAACAATGAAAGCAATGGCTTATTATATAAGCTCATATACAGGTTTTAATTGGTTTGTTGAATGAAGATACTTGATATAACCATGGGGTAGTAGAGGTCTTACAAAAACAAAGCATTATAACCACAGGACACTCATGCATAGTCACAAATGAAGTATAGAAAGGGTGAAGCAGGAATATTGTTCTAAAGATAATGCAAACGGAAGTTTTAGAAATATACAATCACATACAATACTTTCATTTTGCATAAATCTCAAATGTAAACATGGAAAGATTGGGGAAACAAATGTCAGCATTGCTTCTGCTGCTAAAGGACATTACAATAACCATGAGGATTCCACTGTGTTCTCATCCTCCCTTGTAAGTAGGGTTGGCCACCATGTGAAAATGAGGGGTAAGCAGATGTCTCCTCGGGGCCTTGGCCATGTATTGCGGTCAGCTCCACATTGCTGGGATGAACTTCCAAACAGACACACTGTATGGGAGCAACGGGATTTATTTCAGGCTTACTGATCCAGGCAAGTTCCATAATGGGAGAAGAAGCTGGCCCCCTCCAAGCAGAGAGACACAACGAAACAGCCAGCTCCACAAGCAAGCACAAAACCCGCAGCCAAGAGCAGGGAACTGCCGCAAGAAGGGACCCGGGCAGAGCTGAGACCACTCTCTATACCTTTGGGATAGAAATCTGGTCCACCCCCGGTGACACCTCCTCCAGTCAGGTGGCTGGAAATCTTAGTTTTAATAAAGCACCTGAGTCTATTAGGGGACATACATTCAACCCACACCCCCACATATTTTCTTGATGCAAGGACCAAGAATAACTAAGACCATCCTTTTCCCCTTTCCTCCATGGATCACAGCCTACAAAGAAATGCCAGGGCAAGAGCAGGAAGGGTGACCCAGTGCCAACATAATTGACTTTCAGCAGCAATGTCGCAATGGCACGCTTGATGTTCCTTGTGGCGTGAGAAAAATGAGCCCGTGTTTGAGTGAGGCGCAGAATCGGCTGCCTGGTACTTGCCATTAGAAGTACTTTCTGACTGATCCTGCATCCGCCCTCTCCTCTCACCATGAGTCCTGTAACCTTCCACCCTTTCAGAGGCCTCCTCCTATGGCTGTAGCATCTGTTCATCTCCATCAGTCTCTTCAGGATTTTGCTTTCCTCTGGTTGGGTCACACCACTATTGCTTAAGTACACTCAAGTCTCACCCCTATTAAGTAAAATTGAAACTCTCCCAAACTGCCCAGCTTTCTCATTAAAATAGTTACATTCTACTTATTGGAAGGAAGTAAACCTACTTTTAACAGCCAAGAATGATCCTATATTATCTTTGGATCATATATCTTGGCTATTGACAGGAAAAAATAATTTAATGGTACATGAATCTACAGGAATATTTAAGTGGAAAGTTTTGGTATGGAATGTGCACAAGAGTCTTGACAGCACATACAAATATAAAATCCAATTAAATCACAAGAGTTTTAGTAACCATCAGAGAAATAGGCCAACAAGTCATAAAACAATTGAAAAACAAACCCTTATGTAACAGTGTTACAAGTAAACTCAGAAATAACAATGTGACATTATTGAAACATCTAGATTATTGCCAGGATTTATTGCAATTAGTTTTCCCTACTTAATATGCATGTGCTTCAGATTATACAACCAAGAAGTGCATTTCTATGTAGAAACACCCAGGCTGAAATATGGATTCACTGAAAATGTTCACACATTTTCAATAATTCAAAATATTATCTACAGTTCAGAAAAAAAATTGGGGTGACCTACCTACTCCTTCATTCCAAGGAGAAAATAGTAGATTGTTTTTCCTCTTATCAAGCTATGTTCTTAATGTGCAGGACCACAAGACCACACTCTCATGCCATTGCCAAAGTCAAAATGGATTTGAACATGAAATCATATGACCTCCCCTAGGGATTGAGGACATGGTTCAGTGGTTAAAGGAACTTGCTTGCAAAGCCTGCCTGCTCATGTTCAATCCCCAAGTCACCCATGTAAACCAGATGTAAAAAAATATATATATAGTGTGCAAGTGTCTGGTCTGGTGTTTGCTTTCAGTTGCAAGAAACCCTGTTCCTCATACACATATAAATGAATAAAAGTATTTTAAAAATATAACTTTCCAGGGCTGGAGAGATTGCTTAGTGGTTAAGGCACTTGCCTGGAAAGCCAAAGGACCCAGGTTTGATTCCCCAAGACCCATGTAAGCCAGATGCACAAGGTGGTGCATGCATCAAGTTCATTTGTAGAGGCTGGAGGCCCTGATGCACCCATTCTCTCTCTCTCTCTCTCTCTCTCTCTCTCTCTCTCTCTCTCTCTCTCTCATAAATAAAAAAAAGTATCTTTAAAATTATCTATAAAAATGTCTTTCTAAAGGAAAACATCCAAATATCAGTACAACACCCAAAACTGTTTGTCTGTTTATGTGTGTGTCAGTGTATGCATATAAAACACTCAAGAAAAATGATCAACTTTTTTATTTTACCAACGATCTTCTAAACTGAATGTGAGTGGCCTGGGAATAGCATTCAGGGCACAGTGCTGGTGATTACTACAATACCCGTCCATTACTGTAAGTTCCGTTGGCCTCCACTCTAGGATTCAGATTTTCCCTGAAATCATTCCATGCTTTGTTTATAGATGGAACTTCACCCATGTGCATTTGCTTTAGTCTCTGAAATTAAGCTCTCTGAATGCCAATCATCACAGCATGCGTGTCTCCCATTGTTCACAGCAGCTTTGCATAACATGTGTGGCACACTAGATCTTCTGGGTCACAGATTGGGATGGCTGACACTCTCAAAACTCTACACTCCTTGGCCTGTCTGTGGGTCACCTCTTCTCTGATGAAGGTTTTGCTTCCTGACATAGGGCTATCCAAACCCGTCTGGTAAGAGACCTTCTAGGACTTCAACATTGATTCTGGGAAAGAGCAACTCTACCCTGTAACCTTGGAGCTGCTTGGACATAAGGTGGCATTCTCAAGGGGCTACTTCTCTAGCTTCAAGGACAATCTGGTGTCACGTGGTCAACAAGCCATCAGGAGACAGTAAGAGGGCCAGGTGAGCAAGACACATGCCTGAAGCAAGGTTCACCCTTGCTTTTCCCACAGTTATGAGAGCCGGTAAATTCTACTGACTCACTTTCACGAGGTCACATAAGGATTCCCTCGCTAGAAGCCAAAATTCTAAGTAGTACAGATACAGAATTGTATTTCTGTAAGGACTCTTGGAATTTGTAGGGCCCAAAATCCTCATGCGAGGCATTAGGAGAATGGATTAAAGAGGTTAAGTATCTGCCCGAACACCACGTTGAACTTGCAGAGCACAAGAACACTAAGGAACTCCGGGCTGGTTTACTCTGCGCTCACTCTGACTCCTCTGATGCTTTCTCCCTCTCTCCTCCTTTCCTTCTCTCTCCCTGTTCTTCTTACTTCCTCTCATCCCCTATATCCCTTTCTCCCTCTGCCTTTCTTTTATTACCAGATGACCCTACAAGATATCTGGGTAAACATTCATTACTGTTCTTATTCCAGACACAAATCAAGTCTTGAAAGAAGTTGACTTCAACATTGAAAACACAGCAGTATGGAATGGGAGAGATGGCTGGGCAGTTAAAGGCACTTGTTTGCAAAGTCTGATGGCCCAGGTTTGATTCCCCGGTACTAACACAAAGCCAGATGCACCAAGTGGCACATGCATCTGGAGTTCATTTGCTGTGGGAAAGGGCCCTAGTGAGCCCATACTCTCTCTTTTTTATCAAAGAAATAAATGAATAAAAATATCTTTGAAAATAGAAAAGAAACAGCAGTAGATTCAGTGTCAAACAGAAATGGGGAAGATTGAAGCTGTGTGAGCCCTATTGTAAGTATAAGCTGGGGAAATTTTGTTAAGACAAATTATGCAGTATATGTAGAAATATACAACCAGAGACTGGGTGTGCAGCTTGATAGTAGAGCGCTTTCCTAATGTGCACAAGGCTCTAGCTTATTCCCAGGTACTGCAAACAAAAACAGAAAATAAACAAAACAAAAATCCTAGGACTAAGATGTAATCACAGCACTTACAAGGCAAAAGAATGACAGATTTCAAGACCACCCCGGGACATGTTGAAAGGCACTGCCTCAAAAACAAACCACAAAATCCATAATGATTAGAAAAATTTTCTACAAACTGTTGGCTTCTGAAGCCCATACTTTCCAATTTAATTTCTCCTCTGCTGGCCACATTTTTGATGCTGAGAGCTTAGGACGGATATTGCATGTAGCAGCTAAAACTTCAGCCCACAGTGTCGTAATGTTGAGTAAACTGTAGTGTGCAGAGATAGGGAGATGCTCATGGGGTATTCCTGAGGGGCAGAGCCCACACTGACAATGCCAGCATGCACATGCATGGCACAGCCTGAGCACTGGAACTCATGGAGGAGTTTAATGGAAATGTCAGCAAGGTGCAGAGAGAATGATCTTAGAACATTGCACATGAAGTATCTTATTCTTAAAAATAGTCAAGATGGGCTGGAGAGATGGATGAGTCATTAGGACACTTGCCTATGAAGCCTAAGGACCCAGTTTTGACTCCCCAGTATCCATGTAAGCCAGATGAATAAGATGGCTCAAGCATCTGGAGTTTGCAGTGACTAGGGGCCCTCGTGTGCCCATTCTCTCTCTTGATCTCTCTCTCTCTCAAATAAATAAAACTAAATTAATTAAAAATAGGCAAGATGTTTAGGTGTTTACAAAAATGTTTCTGTAAATATTTTTTTGTTTTGTTTTGTTTTGTTTTTGAAGCAGGGTCTCATTAAAGCCCAGGCTGGCCTTGAACTCACACCATCCTCCTACCTCAGCTATCCGTAAATATGTTTCCCATGCTAGCATGGGGAAGGGTCCTGGAGTTTAAGCTTCACTAACTTTATAGTGAATATGCCTCTGTTCTTTCTGTGGCGTGTTCTTGTTTCATTATATCACTTAAAAAAAACCCAGATTATATGTTCCTTCCCATTTTCACTTAAGGAAAGAAGGCAGAATTGGTGGAAATAGAGAAGAAATTTTCTCTGTAACACTGGAATTTCTGACAAGTGTTACTTCTCTTCTTGGAGCCAAGAAGAATCGCTGTCTTCTCCCATTTCCTCACTTCATCTCAATGTCAGTCTTTCCTGATGTAAACACGTGGAACTCAAAGGCAGTCAGATACTACGTTATTAGATGGTCTAAACTGAAGCCTGAGAGAGGCTTGGTCTTTTCGTGATCAGATTGTGAGGTGTGTCACTTTACACAACAGCCCTGTGAGTTTGAATACTGGGAAACCTCTTCAGAGGACCACGGGAAGAGACCGATTGTCAACATGGGAATCTAATGCTGAGAGAACAGCTGGAACCCAGGACAGAGATGATTGCCAGAGCATAGGAGATCAAAAGTGAAACTGACCATGGCTCTGTGGGTTCGCCCAACATTCACAGTGGACACAGAATGGACACAGTACCGTCACTGTTGCCAGGTTTGTAAGGCTTGGATAAACCTGAAATAAATGTATGCAAAGGGTTACCGTAAGCATGTGTAAAGGTATTAAAATGATATAAAGGTGTAAGAGTTTTATTTCATAACCCCAGTTGTTTAGTAAGCATTGCCAAGTTCTTAGGGCTTAATTAATGGATAACATACATGATGGTGGTGATAAGAAAGTATGTTGACAAATAAGATAAATTAACAGATGCGTGCCTCAAAATAATTCATATTTGCTTAGCATGAAAGAACTTTTTCTTAATGATATAAATATGCTGGTTTACAAGATTACTACAAAAGATATTGTATATCAGTATAATTATATCATGCATATAATAACAATTTTTATCTTGGGAACATTAATTTGACACATGGTGATAGAAACTTGAAAAACTGCTAAAATTGTATTTGTCAAATTTCTTTGATTATTTTCATTTTTGTTACAGTTGGTTGTTACCCAGGCTCTGCTTCAGGTAACTTGATTTTTAAGTTATATGTGCATAAATAAGATTTCTAAAAATCTACAATATTTTCTGTAGTCAATGAGTAGATTGCAGTACAGTGCCAATTCTCCCCATTTAAAATGTAATTATTAGTATGTAAATGGAAACACAATTATGTAAATTGAAATGTCCCATTTGAAAATTCTAAAGAACTCATCAGCCATCTTCAGATTTCTTTTATTTTGGAAGATCACAAGAAAGGAGTGGAAGTCTATGGTCTAGTTCTGCCTCCTACTCTAATATCTGCTTGTCCTTAATTAAGTTAGCTTATTCCATCATCACTTAATTTTTCTTTCCACTGAAGTTCAGATCATATCGGCTTCCTAACTACTTCTTAGAGCAATTATGATGGGAAAATGTTAGCATCAGATTGAAACACTTCTTCAAGTGCAAATATGAGATATAATTATTTTAATAAGACTAACAGTTAAGATAAATGTCTGCCCTTCCATTATATTCACTGTCAGTCTCTCAAGATCTAACTTAATAATTCTATCTGATAATTTAACAACGTGACCAAGCTAAAGTTCAGGGTTACACCATAGAAAACAGGCATAGGTACTGTTTTCAAGCATCCTTTTAAAAAAAAAATATTTATTTGGAAACAGAAAGAGAAAGAGAAGGCAGAATAGAGAATGGGCACACTAGGGCTCCTTGCTACTGTAAATGAACTCCAGGTGCATGCACCACTTTGTGCACCTGGTTTTATGTGGGGACTAGGGAATGGAATCCAGACCATCAGGTTTTACAAGCAAGCACTTTTATCCACTGAGCCATCTATCCAGTCCACAGAGCATCCTTTGATAAATAAAGAGTGCCTTGGAAACAATAGGCTATAAGCTGCTTTTAAATTCTACGTGCCCCAATTCTAATTCAACAAATTAAAATATTGTCATTATACCGGCTGGCACATCGGAGTGTGTGAATTCTCTGACGCCTGACTCTGGGTCTTCTCAAGCACCTAAAAACATGTATGTGATTTTTAAATACCCCTAAGGTATATCCTGACCTTACCACATACCAGTTGTTGCAGTTACCTTCTTGTTGCTGGGACAAACGTCTCCAGAAGCAGCTTATGGGAGGAAAGGGTTTACTACAGGTTTACAGATTCAAGGGGAAACTTCATCATGGTGGGAGAAGCTGGCTCACTTCCGTGTATCCGTAGCGGAGATAAAAAGCAACATCCTCAAGCATGAACAGCCAGAACTCAACCTGGCTCTCACACACCTAGTAGGGCTGGACTCAACATCCACCCTCAAAGACATACAACCTTCAGCAGGGATACACCTGCTGAAGACTAAACAGGATGCTTAAACCTAACGAAAATCACCTCAGGCTAAGGGGAGTACATTTACATTCAAACCACCTCACCCTCCACACTAGCACGCTAAGCTCTGGCCATTTTCAGAACATTGTAAAAATAAAATGAATAACAGTCTTTATTTCATTTTTAAAAAATATTTTTATTTATTTATCTGAGGGTGAGACAGAAAGAGGGGAAACAGAAAAAGAGTGAGTACGGGCACACCAGGGCCTCCTGCCACTGCAAATGAATTCCAGACCAATGTGCCAATTTGTGCATCTGGCTTTATATGGGTACTGGGGCTACCAGGTTTGTAAGGCTTGGGAAATTGAACCCAGGCTACCAGGCTTTGCAATCAAGCACCTTTAAATGCTGAGCCCTAATTATCTTTAAAAGTAATAAAGCCACACATTCTTTCCCCCCCCCCAAAAGATTTCAAAACAAAATGTCTCACCAGTACCCTATTGAGCTTACTGTTTTAGAAGAGAAATTTTGCTGTATAGAAAAATATTTCAGTAATGATTAGGGCATAGATGTTTGAGTTATTCTTACTTTAGCACTTTCAATAAATGTAAGTTTGTTTTGATGTTTTTCTCTTCCAACATTTAAGGAATATCTTTTCAGGCTATCAGAGCCTTCTCACATCAGCTAGAAAGGCTTATTTCTTTATTATTGACTCTATGTTCAATAAAATTCATTTGCTTGGTGGCTAACAGGCTAATACTAGAAGTAAACATATGGATAAATGAAAACAATTACTTACACAAGGTCAAATTAATGATCTGTAATTTAAGAAGGCATTAATCAGGCCATATGTTGATTAATAAAACCAATTTTTTTATTAAACGAAACATTGAAAAATCTCAGGGCTGGGAGGAGATGGCTCAGTAGGTAAAGTATTTGCATCTTAAGTATGAGGAACTGCATTTGTTCCTCAGTACTCATGTCAAATGCAGACACACACACACACACATGCACACACACACACACACACACAGGCATTAAAAACCCTGAAAAGTGCTTTAGGTTTATTCAGATTGATAAAGTTGTTGTTGTTTGTTATTATTGGGGTAGAACCCAGGCCCTGGTTTCAATTCCCAACACTAGCAAAGCAATGAGTAATGAACATTAGATAGTTAAATTTTAAATTTTAAATATTTACAACTCTCTAAGAACTTTTAAGAATAAAATCATACCTATGGCAAAGCCCAAATACCACTCAACTGTTACAGATAAAACAAGAGAGGAAGGGAATAGAATTGACCACAGACAAGCGGAAACTTCAGATTGAATAATAAACTTGTCATAGAACTATAGGATTTTTTTAAAGTACACTGTAAAATAGGAGCAACTTAAAATTCAAATCTCATTAGACCTGAACTAATTTGGTCTTTATAATAAATGGATTTCAGATATAAATGGTTTAAGGATATTCCAACATATTCATTTACACTGGAAAAAGAAATTTCTTACTCCACTCACTCCATTTAAATTCGCTGTAGCTTACACATTATATATTTGTTCAGATCCTCAGATTTGAACCTGAACCTCTCCACATTCTTCCAAATCAGCTTCTTTAAACATAAGAACAGTTATGAAGCAAATTACATATAATGAAATATATCTAGGAATCTACGAATCTATGCTAGATTCATTGTAACATTTCCTTAGATTTGGCTCCAGATAGAGTTGACCCCGTTTGGGTCTCAAGGACTTTCAGTTAAACAACATGACAATCTGGGTCTCTAAAAACTATTAAGACACTTCTGAATATAGTTTTTACTCCATGCCACATTTTGATATGCCATACCCTCAATGTCCTTGTATTGTACTGTCTGTAATTGAACATTTCCTCTTTGATCCAATATTAACATTTCCTCTTTGATCCAATATTGACACATGCAGATAGAGTTCGTACATCTGGAGTAGGGTTTAGATTTTCTTTTGTTTTTGTTGCTTACAGTTCTCTTATTAACTCTTTGTGCCTTATATGGTCAAAGACATAGTGACAGAATTCTACTGTCAGAAGTGGACTAAGGTAGTTTTGAGGCTACTTGGAAACAAACTTGACTTGGGAATAAAATGTTCCATCTGTGGCTATTAATTTAAAGTGTTATGTCATTCTAACCTTCTGTGTTCTTTTGAAGTCATCTGTTAGATATTAAGATCTTTCCGAACCTTGCATGGTAATGTGTCTTAGTGCTCAAAAGGCTTAGCATGTGCAAGCACAAGGCCATGTTGTCTTTGCTGAAGAGGATGCGCACTTCATGGTATTTGCACCCTACTTTGCAATCAATACCCTCTCCATCACCTCTGTTTTCATTCTTCCTCATTCACCCTCTCCTTCTCTTCCTGCTCCTCCTCTGTTCTGTTCTGACCATTTTGAGTTTCTGTCAGCGTGGGACTACCAGCCTTCCTCATGGGTGCTGGTTTCTTTCTGTTCCTCACAACCAAAGGGGGAAAAAAAAACAGGCTTAATTAATATGCACATAGATGAGTAATGGGAAATTAATTGTTTCATCTTTTTTTAACTTGTGTGAATAATTTGGTTTTCTAAACCTTGTCAAGCAACCTTGCCCTTGTCAAAGCAGTAAGACAAAATGGAAAATTTCATTAGTATTAAGTAAATGTATATGCTTAAATCTTATCTTTTCTGCTGTTTCCATGCCATGACTTTAAAAAGTGCATTATTTTTAATACTTTGTTGATATGTATTCAATGTTGTTGCAGTCTGGTTCGCATTGCTGGTAGAAATCACCTGACCAAGAGCAGCTTGTGGGAAAAAGGTTTATTTTGGCTTACAGGCTTGGGGGGAAGCTCCACAATGGCAGGGAAAACGATGACTTGACCAAAGGGTGGACATCACCCCCTTGCTAACATAAGGCGGACCATAGCAACAGGAGAGTGTGCCAAACACTGGCAAGGAGAAACTGGCTATAGCACCCATAGGCCCGCCCCCAACAATCCACTCCCTCCAGGAGGTGTTAATTCCCAAATCTCCATCAGCTGGGAATCTAGCATTCAGAACATCTGAGTTTATGGGGAACACGTGAATCAAACCACCACAAATTTTATTATTATTTTAATATTAAAATATTCATCTGTTGCTTTATCATGGTGCCAAGGTAACATATCTATTGTTTAAAACATTAATGCGCTCAAATTTAAGGCATTTCCATCCTGTAAGTGTAATTACCAGCTTTTAGAATTTATATGTGACAATCTTAACCAATGCAAAATTCAAAGATGGCCCATGGATTTATCTTCTCACCACAGTTTCTACTTTTTTCCTATATGAAAGTAATGATTGTCTTCCTGTCTACTGTGCAAAGGACAATTTAGGTACTGCTTCTCCACTCTAAACAGGTAACAAAACAGCACAAGAAAGAGGACCCTGTAAAAGGAAGAAGAAATGTCTTTGCTACCTTGATACCTTCCACCTCAACTTCTGAACCTTTGAAGAAAGACAGAATCACTTACTTCCATACAGTGTCTGATCATTACTCTAAACAAAAAGCTCCTTTTCAAAGGGAACTTCAGGCTGGGGTATGACTTAGTGGTAGGACACTTGCCAAGCATCCTTACGACCCTAGGTTTTATCCTCAGCCACAACAACAAACAATAACAACACATACCACTAATAATAAATCAAAATAAACTTAAATATTAAAGGTCAGAGACTATTAAAAAGTCCTTTAACAGAATCAGTACAATTTACTTGACCTTGCTATCCATTTAAATGACATTACTGACAAGATCATCACAACAGGCCTTTTAATCTCCTGAGCACATGGTTGGGTAATGGAAAGATCTTTATCTGACTCACCAATGACCCCGTCGTTGCCACATCAAACGTCAGGAAAGCTGGACTAATTACAGCTTAATGCAGCTCACTTTCTGATCTCAGCGGAGCTGTGCTCCGTTTCACACATCTATTCCATTAAATATAACCTCACCCTCAACTAAACAACATCTAAAACGCTCCCCAGAGTGAATAAATTAGGCTCTAAGAGTAAAGTGGGTGTTTATGGAGATTGATTCTAAGGAAAGAGGTGCATCTCAGTGGCTGTATAGTGCACATTGCATTGCTTGGTAAATGTAGTAGACATGAGGTTTCTTGCAAACAACATGAAATTGTTCAAAAAAAAACCCCACAAATCTCATGATAATTCTTTCTGCAATATTTCAGTGTAAGTTATTTACTGATATTGTATAACAGATATAAATGAATGGCTTATGACCTTTCCAGGGGACACGGCGGGAAGACTGAACACCAGCGTCTGTGCACGCACTCCACGACCGAGCTACGCACCCAACCTCGAGATCAGTTCTTTAAATTCTTTTTTTTTAATATTTTATTTATTTATTTATTTTAGAGAGAGAGAGAGCCAGATAGAGAGAATGGGTACACCAGGGCTTCTATCCACTGCAAGTGAACTCTAGATGCATGTGCCACATTGTGCATCTGGCTTATGTGGGTCCTGGTGAATTGAACCTGGGTCCTTAGGGTTCTCAGGCAAGTGCCTTAACTGCTAGGCCATCTCTCCAGCCCAGTTCTTTAAATTCTTGAAACAAAGGTCACAAAGGTATTGTAGGTTTATCAAATTGTGATCTTTAGCAGCTATTTGACCGAAAAAAAAAAAATGAGGCTGTTTTCATTTTTTGTTTGTTTGTTTGTTCCTAGGAGCATGAAATTGTCAAAAGAGCAGAATTTGTGAATATGGGAGATCGCTATTTGAATCTCAGTTCAGCTGTGTTGCCTTGGGTAGGTATGTCTCCTCCTCTGTGTAGCGAGCAGGACGACTGACTGCTTTGGAGATAACCGTCCAGATGAAATGCCCCTGGCGAGCCTGTGTCTCGCCTTGGGTAGTAATACAGAAACCTGAGTTATTGTCTTCACATCCTAGGTGGTGTGCCGTTTCCCTCCCCACCTCACAGAAATCACGCACACTTTGAACTGGGTTCCTAAGTGCACATTATTGAAAGTCTAAGATCGCTCAATGGCTTCATAGGCTAAGATGTGGAAGGAACCCTTGGTTGGCAGTATCTACATGATTTTTTAAACATGATTTCAATAGAATCAACCATGTTCCCTAAGACTTTGTTATATTCTATGACTCAATTAGTCTCATCCTTTTTCCCCCCCTGAGGCAGGATCTCACTCTAGCCCAGGCTGACCTGGAACTCATTCTGTAGCTCCATGTTAATTTAAATATTTTATTTTATTTATTTAAGAGAGAGACAGAGAAAGAAGCAGAGAAAGAGAGGCATATAGAGAGTGAGTGGCAGCGTCAGGGCCTCCAGCCACTGCAAATGAACTTCAGACACGTGCGCCACCTTGTGCATCTCGCTTTCGTGGGTCCTGGGGCATTGAACCTGGGTCCTTTGGCTTTGTGGGCAAGCGCCTTAAGTGCTAAACCATCTTTCTAGCCCTAGTTTCATCTTTTAATGCACGTAACAACCACTGGGTCTAAAACCAAGATGCTGGTCAAGCAAAAATACAGCCCACCCTCTCAGTTGGGGCATAAAATGTAACTAAACAGCTTGCTGTCCAATGAGGACCACAAAGTAAACACCCAAGAGAGATAGCCAGCTCTCATCTCTGCTGAACATGTCAAGCAGTGCATTGAAAAGTATTTGAAAAATCTGCCTATTTCCCATCTGTTATATTTCTCAGCACATAACTGAAAGTTCATGAGAAAGTTCATCACAAGTTCAAATGTGTCATATAGGGTCATTTTCAGGGTAAGAGTTCATGCAGAGTTTATTATTTTTTTTTTTTAAAGACTGAAGTGGAATAAAGAACAAGTCTACTCATTGAAGCAATTTTATATTATGAATGTCACATTTTTCAGCATCCTAAATAAAAATGACAAACTAAAAGTCACTTGCAATGTATAATAGCAACAATGATTTCAAGGATGGTGCCCAAGATATTGTTCCTTTTAACTGTTCTATGAGAAACTGAGATAAATTATGGTTGTTCTACATATTACCTAAAAGAAAAACAGTTGTCAGATTTTATGTTGCATAAAATCTTTTATTTAAACTACATATTTAGAAACAGTAATATAGGGCTGGAGAGATGGCTTAGTGATTAAGCGCTTGCCTGTGAAGCCTAAGGAGCCCGGTTCGAGGCTCAATTTCCCAGGACCCTCGTTAGCAAGATGCACAAGGGGGCGCACTCGTCTGGGGTTCATTTGCAGTGGCTGGAGGGCCTGGTACACCCATTCTCTCTTTCAATGTGCCTTTCTCTCTGTCTGTCGCTCTCAAATAAACAAATTAAAAAATAAAATAAAATAAAGAAACAGTAACATAAAGGCATAGGCAGGCCTAGTGAGATGGCTCAGCAATTGAGGTGCCGGTCTTCAAAACCTACCGATGCAAGGTCGATTCCCCAGCACCCACTGATAGTCAAATGCACTAAATGGTGTGTGCATTTGAAGTCCAGTTGCAATTGCAGGAGGCCCTGGCACACCCATTCTATCTCTCTCTACTTGCAAGTAAATAAAGAAAAATATTTAAAAAATTCCTAAAGGCACAGACAAAAGGAACATCAGAAATAGAGACAGAATTATTATACTATTTAACTGAAAAGCGATAATGTTTTAACTTGTGATTTATTTTTTAAAACTCTATTGGTTATTTTTGTTGATTATTAATTTATGCACATACAGTAATTTGATCGTGTTCCTGTCATGTTATCCTTTCTCATCCCCTCTGCCCCACCCCATCCACTGAGGACCATCCTCTCTCAGGGTGGTCCCTCCTGTTTTGTTGTCTCATTCCTTTTGTTCTCCTGCATCTTCCATGTCAAAATGTTGATGGGCTCAGAAGCATGCTGGTTTGTGGGAGTAGGCACTGTGCACTGTTCAGTTCAAGTCAGGAGCAGAGTGCTCTCTTTCTGTCCCCTCTTCCACAATATTCCTTGAACCTTGGATGGCATGAAAGAAATGTCCTTTAATGCTGAGCTCTCAGCAGCCTCTTATTTTCGGCTTTGATGAGTTCTGAGTCTCCTCAGTATCTACCGCCATCTCCATAGAGACAGTTCCGCGGCCAGCAGAGGAAGTAGGAGAAGAAGGACGAAGAGGAGGATATAAGGAGGGGACGACTCTTATCTGGTGGTGGTGTATGGCTCTCCCTGGAGGGAAGAGAGGGACTGGGAAGTCAACAGCTCAGAAATGTTGGGGAGCTCCTCCCCAGGGTCACGGAGGCAGTTAGCAGTTGCAAATTAAAAACTCTGAAAGGGGGCTGGAGAATTGGCTTAGCAGTTAAGGTGCATGCTTGTATAACCTAAGGACCCAGATACAACTCTCCAGATCCTACGCAATCCAGATGTGCATAGTGACACATGCGTCTGGGGTTCGTCTGCAGTGACTGGAGGCCCTGGCATGCCCATTCCCACTCTCTCTCTGTCTCTAATAAAAAAGACGTTAAAAAAAAACTCTGAGAGGTATTTACTTTTCCAGAAGGCAAAAGGTAGATCTCTAGCATAACCCCTGTGTTAATACATTGTGATGGTGAAAGAAAAAGTCTACTTCATAATAAATGATGTAACAAAGATTATAATGTAATATAATGAATATAATAGAATACAAATATGGTAGCTGCCCTGTTGAACTGTCATCAGTGGTGGGGATTGTACTCTCAACCTCCCAAGGTGAGGACCCCATCTCCCCAAAGATTTATAAGCCACTAATGGTTGCTTGGAGGGACTTATAGGTAGTCAGCAGTTGCTGGAGGAGAGATCATTTTCTTTCCTCTTAGGTGGTATAACCACATATGGGATTGCTCATGCTCCTGTAATTAGCTCCAGTTAAACTCACTGGTTCACCAAAGAAACAACAACAACAACAACAACAACAAAAAGCACTTGGGTGGAATAGCTTCTCTGTTTCTGTAACCACTGCCCTATCTGGGACGAGTAAACGTTTGACAACATCTCAGGAAAACTTTGCACAACAAATGGTAATGTAACACCATAGTTGAAATAAACCAATAGGCCATCATGCATCATTGTGTCTTCTTAGGTAGTACGAAAATGAGGATCTCCGTTTACATAGAGGTTAAAGGTGAACCCCAAGTCCACTACAAACAGACAAAGGGGTAGCTCCCACCAGCCACGACTCCACACATTCTGCACAGACAGTATATTCAACAGGCATATTGTGTGAGAGAAAAGTGGCTCAAGGAAGGTAAAGCCCTGTTTATACTACCTACCTGCCCTGTTTATACTCAGACGAAAGGAGGACTTGACTGCTGCGTGTCCCTGGCAGCTAACACCAACGCAGCAGTGTCCACTGACCTACCGAAACCACTGGCATTTCACAGTTCGGTAGGAAGGAAAAGGCTCCAAGGAACAGAAGTATTTTCAAAGAGAACAAAAGCATTACTACAAATGTTCATGAATTTCACTTCCCTCCCTGCTATGACAAATTCTGGGCAGTAAAATCTGTCATGTGGAGCCAAAGCGATGGATTGATGGGGAAGATGGAAAATGTGTTGTATGACATGGCTTCATGCTTTTTTATTTGAGGGAGAGGGACAGAGGGAGGCAGATAGAGAATGGGCGCACCAGGGACTCCAGCCACTGCAAATGAACTCCAGATGCATGCGCCACCTTGTGCATCTGGCTTAAATGGGTCCTGGGGAATTGAACCGAGGTCCTTTGGCTTTGCTGGCAAGTGCCTTAACTGCTAAGCCATCTTAAGAAGCATGACTTTGGTTTTCACACACCGTGAAGAAGTAGCAGCCGACCCTGACTTAAACACTGCCGTCAGGGAAGTAGGTCTGTACGCTGCACAGATGCGTGCTGTGTAAACATATGGTGTGATCGTTTGGATATTGAATGGTTCCCAGTGGCCCATGGGTTGGAAGCTCTGTTCCCTAAGGCGCTGCTGTGGAGAGGGGGTGGAAAGTTGAACAAGCGGAGCCCAGTGGGAGGGTTTTTAGGTCACGGAAGACATGCCCGTGAAGGGGACCCTAGGACCCCAGCTGCATCCTCTTTGGTCTCTGGATAATGAAGCAAACCATTTCTCTCCAACACATATCCCCACTATCACGTGTGGCCTCAACACAGGCCCTACATGAGGAGTTAATCCATCGTGGACTGAAATGTCCTGAACTGTAAGCCCAAACGAACCTTTCCTCTTTCATAGGTTTTCTTGGGCGTTTTGTTGTAGTGACAGAAACTAGCCTAGACAGCTAAGATCAGAAAGCAGTTCCCACTCTAAGTCCTAGGGGTTCCCCAACAATTAGACCAAATCAAATGATCCCAATTGAATATTGAATGACATAAGACTCCTTGTTTCGGAATCTATCATATAAGGATCAATCAATAACCTCTTCAGTGATGTCATCTCCCGTGGCAGCTACTGTTTTCAACTCCAGCCCCACACAGGATGGGGCTCATTAACTTGCCATCAGGGAGTGGGAGGCACTCATGAGGCCCCACCCTTCTCTTAGGACTTAAACAGTCAATGGTGTTAGGGGAGAAGGCTCATGAACGCCCAGGGCTATCTTGTGAAGGGCAACAGAACAACCTATTCCAAAGGAGCAATTCCTACAGCATGGCCGCCAGTGCAGTTGCCTGTCACGAGAGAACCCTGCGGCAATTATGCCGAGCAGATCAGCATTTATATTCAGAGGCCTGAGCCCTCCTTCCATCACGACACAAGTCCTGCCTTAGAGGAGATGGCTGGCTGCAGGCGGTTATGACGACCATGGGATGCAGACCTGGTAACCTAGAGAACAAAGATGCAAGGGTGGTCCTACTAAAAATATCTGTGGGCTATTAATGAGGTGATTAATTTTAATCATCTCCTGGATTTTCTAAATGTGATCTTCTATGAAAGACTGATCCAGCCAATTATCAGAAACTCTAATCTTTTTATTGGTTTTTCAAGGTAGGGTCTCACCCTAGCTCTGGCTGACCTGGAATTAACTCTGTGTTCTCAGGGTGGCCTTGAACTCATGACAGTCCTCCTACCTCTGCCTCCCGAGTGCTGAGATTAAAAGCGTGTGCCACCACACCTGTCTTAGAAACTCTAATCTTTAACTCAGTCTCTGCTGGTGACTTGTGGCAATGGACTACAGGAAGTACTCCGCAGTGGTTACAGTCAGAGCCTCCAAATTCTAGGATTCTAGAAAAGGCAGGACTTTAATGACCCAGTGATTTTTCTAAAAGGGAGTACCACTCCCTCTGGTGTATAATGATGGTATTTTAACACAGTCCCTCTCAACTCACAATTTCTATGATGTATTATGAAATGTTCAATTATAAAAATCACAGAGTCTATATTAACTCAACCAAGACTACTGATTATTCAAAGCTCTTCATGCTAATCTCCTTCTCTCTTCTGGCTCCTTCCCTACCTTCTGTCCTTGGGTCTGGGTATTGAACCAGGGTGCATGTTACATCCTTTCCTTTTTGTAATGTTGATCTGAATGGACCACATTTTAAGGGAATTTTTCCTAAGAAGAGACAAATATGCAGTACAGATATACATATATATATACATATATATATATATATATATATATATATATATATATATATATATATTCTGTAATGCTACCTGAAATCACCTCAGGACACAATTGCTAAATCAAAGGACTGTCGTGAAGTGGGAACAGGCTTGATTTGGCTCTTTTACTGTTCCCACAGCCACAAGTTTCACCCTGACAACAGGGAGCCGTCTTAAACAGAGCTGCTCTAAGCCTGAGATGACCTCTCTTGCCAGTTGCCAGAGAACACAAATCTTGTATAATCCTAACTCTCTCTGAGTGGAAGTTATTCCAAAACACTGGTGGCTTATCGTCGCTTTCCAATGTTCTACATAACCATAGCTCACTTCTTCCCTCAGAGCTACACAAGGCGCCCAATAACTGTCCAGTGCTCATGGGTTTACATATTGACAATGTTGGGCAGTTTGTTTAGTGTATTTGCAGCAGGTTTTAGAACATTACCTTTCAACTGAGTGTCCCTTATACACAGCGCCATGGCAGGCTGGACAAAATCAGAAACACAGTCCAAGTTCCAAAACAGAAAAATAAATGTTTCATTCGCCATAAAATTTATTTGGCTAGCTGAAAGAAATAGTGCAAACAAATCAGCCTTTCATTATTTGCAAGGCTACATTAAGTATCAAATTATAATGTTTGTGTTCTTTTATATGAACTAATCCCAGGTGAATGTAAAATATAATCATTCTGACAGATTCAAAATAAACTAAATTTTCCTATTACACAGTAATAAGGTAAGGCTTTGAACCAACTAAATAAAACACCTCCCTTTTGTGACGTTCATTTAAGTCCAGTGCTCTATTGGAATCTAAAAGTTACCCATATGTACATATACTCTGACCATTTCTTACTAACTCTACACTGACTTTCAGGAAGAGCCAGTGATTTCACATTTGCTTAACACGTTATAGGAATAGATGCAGAAAATTAAAAGAGGGATCAAGTAAGAGTTAACATGGGCTAACTTTAATGCCTTGCTTGTGATCCAAGTGCTGTTTAAATAAAACACAAACAAGGTCACTTGACTAACTATATTGTGATGGGAGCAGAATTTTATTAATTCTGCCCGGTAGAAGTAGTGACATTCAAAGAATATGGATCACAAATTTGATGACATAGCTATGTGAAGACTTTTGCATAGTCTCTAACAAGCTGCTTAATTTGGTTTTCTCTTTTAATGGGACTGCTGCTGTGTGATTCCATACCTCAGGCCAAATTCTGGGTCTTAAATAATAAAATAAGAAAATTTATTCCACTAGAACCAACTGACATTTATTTCATACTACATATGATTGCATAAGCAATTTTATGTGTTAATAAGCTTTTTAGAAATATAATTCTAATCACTATGTAAGATTTTAGCACGTGGATTGCTCATTTATTTAACCATTTCCTTGTTGTTGGGCATTTTGGCCTTTCCTTTATTAAATGTATTACAAATAAGGCTACAATATTTATTTTTATGAGTAAACCCCTTAATATTTAGTTGCATTATACTTCCTTAAGATAATTCTGACTTCAAAATGGTAAGTAACCAAATGACCTCAATCTTTTTTTATAAAATATATATGTCTAAGCATTCATTACTAAAGTTTTATTTAAAAGTTACTAACATAGATATTATCTTGTCACATAATTATATTTATTTACTTTTTAAAATATTTTATTCATTTTTATTTATGTATTTGAGAGCGACAGACAGAGAAAGAGGCATAGAGAGAGAATGGGCGCGCCAAGGCCTGCAGCCACTGCAAACAAACACCAGACGCGTGCGCTCCCTTGTGCATCTGGCTTACGTGGGTCCTGGGGAATGGAACTGAGGTCCTTTGGCTTTGCAGGCAAACGCCTTAACTGCTAAGTCATCTCTCCAGCCCACATACTTATATTTAAAAGGTACTTATATAACATTACTATCTGAGGTGTGGTTTTGTGGTTCTGAAGTTTTCTAGAGTAGATTACTTATGAGGATGGGAAAATGGCCGCACAAGCTTGACAACCAGGGTTCAGATACCTAGAATCCACATAAAGCCGGACACAATGAGCGCACGCGTCTGTAATGACAAAGTGCCTGCTGCGATGGGAGGCAGAGTCGGGAGAACCCCAAAGGCTGTGGGCCAGCCAGTCTGGTGTCAAAACAAGAGAGGCCCTGTCTCAAACAAAGTGGAAGGCAAAACTTGGCACCCTGAGGTGGGTCTCTGACCGCCACATGCACACTGTGGCCCACATCACACACGCACCCACACACGCAACACATAAACACATACACAGACACACATGAACAGTGAGCTTGCAGACAGTGTTGCTTTCACAGCCTTCAGAAGGCACCTAGTTACCACCAAGATGTGATGGAAAACGAAGTCCAGGGCCGGAGAGACTGCTCAGTGGTTAAAGCACTTGAATAATGACCGGGGTTAAATTCCCCAGTACCCATGTCAAGCCAGAGGCACAAATTTACATATGCATCTGGAGTTTGTTTGCAGCGGCTAGAGTCCCTGGCATGCCCATTCTCTCTTTCTCTCTCTGTTTCTCTCTACTTGCAAATAAATAAAACTTAAAAAGATTTAAGACAATCCAGCTTCTTTTCAAACAGTAGCAGAGACACAAGGAAAATAAGTACAAGCTACAATTTAAGGTTCAAATTAATAATTATCTAATCCAAAAAAGTAATGAGTGAAATTTTATTTTCTTTACTCTATCCAAATACAAAAAAAAAATGAATACCTATTTATGCATTTGGGGGAATATGTCTGTGTTCATGAGGGTTTTTGAGGTTGCATTTTACATTCAAGCACTGTTACATTGGGATGATAATCAACATAATTGATTGTGCTGATTAAAAGAAAAGCAAATTATTACAGAGTGGTGTGGTGTATTTGCATGCCCCAGTGTAACAGTGTTGGGAAGTCGGCTGAACAGGATGGGTTGTGGCCACGATACTGCCATTATCTGGGAGTGAGTGTGTCATAGAAGAATAAGTTCAGCACACACAAGCCCTCCTTACCTACTGCCTTTATCTCAAAATGTTGAAATTCCTAAAACCTACTGCAAAAGTCTTATATAAAGATTTTCCAACAGTAGAAATATTTTCCACTTGGTAGAGATGTTGGCACAACAGTTGTATGAATACATCAAATAAATGTAGTGCTAGATATGTTTAATTGCTGAGATAGATACACATTTTCTGTGTAGTACAATACTCTGTAAGACAGATGAACAACTCTGTGGTGTGCATATATGGAAAAAAGACACTAAAGATGCTTTTTGAATGATGGATAATTCAAAGGACCACACCCTCTTCCCTACTAAAACTGTTCTTTAACGTGCAGCGTGCTGTCCATGGTGCAAGTACCCTGTTCTCTCCAGATACAGGACAACAGTAGCCTGGTTGACACCCTCACAGACTGCAGCCATCTCTTCGTCTGTGGGATGAGCTCTGCCGATGCCCGCGGGATCCCAGTCTTATTGAGATGGGGTTTCTAAGAAGTGGAGCTTCCAGGAAGTGGGGCTTCTGAAAGGTGTGCCTTCCAGGAAATGTGACTCCCAGGAAGTGGGGCTACCAGGAGGCAGGGCTCCCAGCAGATCAGCATTGTGAGAGGTGGAATTTCTGGGAAACCCACAGGCTTGGAGCTGGTGTTTTGTTTGGTTTGGTTCAATTTGATTTGGGGCATGACTTCGAGAGATTTTTGGCTGGGATTGGGTAGCGTGTCTGTCTTTAGACATGCTAAATGAGCTCTCTACCATTACTGCACTCCCCACCCTACCTGGGTTCCCAGCCTGTGTGATTACTGGGGAAGTGATTATAAACCAAGGAAAGGGGTACCTGGAAACCACAGCAGAACCACTTGGGAGCCCCCAGGGCAATCTGAAGCTGCCCCCATTAATTTAGGAGTCCTGTAGTCTATGACTCTTAAGCCTCAACCCACAGGAATATTGAACTTGGACCTCAGGGTCTCTACCTGATAGGAGTTACTTTCTCATCCCTGGATCAGAAGCAGCTGATGAAAGAAAAGAGTTTACATCCAGCTTACAGTTTCAAGGGGGAAGTCTAAGTCCATCATGGTGGGGAAAGTGTGGCAGGAGCAGTTTGGCATCACATCCTCACATCAGCAGGGAGGAAGTGAAAAGAGCTAGCTGAGTACAGAAAACGGGGCTGGACTGTAATAAAAAGCCCAAGGCGGCTCCCAGTGACACATTTCCTCCAAGAACGCTCCACTTCCCTAAAACTCCATAACCTTCCTCAAGAGTGTCACCAACTGAGGATCAGGCAATCCAACCCAGGTGTCAATGAGGGGCAGTTCACAGACCCAACACACACTCGCTCACAGCTCTGTGCACTATAGAATCGTTGGCACTAACTGAAGTCCTAAGAGTGGCCTGCGCAGAGAGCCGTACAGAAACACGTAAGAATGAATTGAAGAGCCAGGCGTGGGGGCGCATGCCTTTAATTCCAGCGGGAGGCAGAGGTAGGAAGATCACTGTGAGTTCGAGGTCACCCTGAGACTATGGTGAATTCCAGGTCAGCCTGGGCTAGAGTGAGACCCTACCTTGAAAAACCAAAAAGAAAATAATTATAAATAAAAATAAATGGAAAAAAAAAAAAGCATCAGGTTTTCTGCTGCGTTCAAACTACAGCAGTTAAAATCTAATACAGATCTATTTCAGGGTCCCTCCCTGGCAAGCATCTGACTGTGGGCGTTTTTATACTAGAAGAACTATTTTCCAAAGCACAAGGAAATGAGGCTCAGAGCTGCAAGGTCCGAGGTTTGGGGCAGGAAGGAGAGACCAAGTATCACGGGCAGGGCCGGGAAGGGAGGAAAGGAAGGCAGTCACTTTGAGAAGGGGAGGCCCTGGCCCAGGCACACTCCAGATTTTGAAAGAGTTAAGAGTGAGCGCAAGGGCTGGGGAGATGGCTCAGCTGTTAAAGGTGTTTGCTTGCAAAGCCTGTGGGTCCTGGTTCAAGTCCCCGGAGTCCATTAAAGTACAAAGTGTACTTTAAGTAAAGTAAGTACTTTAAGTAAAGTACAAAGGGTACAAAGTGGCACATGCAACTGGGGGCCCAGCTCACTGGCTAGCTAGTGTGACATTCAGATGCAGTCTGGCAGTTCATTAGCAGCAGTAAGAGATCCTGCCTCAAAGAAAATGGAGCAGGGACTCCTCAAGGTTGGCATCTGACCTCCACTCGCTCGCAGGGGGGCACGCAAGCCCCTCCCCCAATAAGTGCAAAGGTAGTTTTTAATATTTTATTTATTTATTTGAAAGAGAGAAAAAAATGGTCGTGCCAGGGCCTCCGGCCGCTACAAACGAACTCCAGACTCACGGGCCACCTAGTGCATCTGGCTTACGTCGGTCCTAGGGAATCGAACCTGGGTCCGTTGGCTTCGCAGGCAAGTGAGCGCTTTAATCACTAAACCATCGCTCCAGCCTCCACCCCCAATTTTTTTTTTTAAGTAGCCCCACGTGGGGCACTGACTTTCCTGACTCCAGGTGTCACCTGTTGGATTGCGGGTATTCCCAAAGCGCGCCGAACTCTTCGCGCCTGCCTCGCTATTGTTCGGCCTGGGAAACAGGAGGCAGAGTGGTCCAGGCTCAGGTGAGACAGCAGGCGGCATAGGGTGACCTTGGGCTTGCGAGGTGCAGCCAGTGCGTCTCCCCAGGACTCAGAGACGCATCGCAGCCCTGGAGCTCAGCGGGTCTGCACCATTCCCAGTCAGGCGTCCAGTTTCCGGGGATCTGTGCCCTGGGCGTCACCGCGCAGAAGCTCAAGGCAGACCTGGCAGGACGCGGCCAAAGCAGGTGCAGCGCTGGGCGCTGCTCACGGGCTCTGCGGGACCCGCGGTGCGCGCGCGCCCCCTGGTGGGCAGATCGCCGACACCCATGCTCAGTGTGCCCACCAGGAAGCGTGGTCCCAGGTCCATGGGCCAGCGCCTATCCTCTGTCTCTGAAGTTTATACTTAACTCTTGAAATGCCGCATCAGAGAAAGTAGAGCCCAGCGAGGCTCAGTGAATGCAGCCTCCAGTTAATTGCCCAAGGAGCCAGGGAATTTGGTCTAAGCCAGCTCTGTTTCTCCAACCAGGACAGCGATGGTATGATGCCATGGGAGAGCCCGGCAAAGGGCTCATTAATTAGCAAACACTGAAAACTTTCTTTCTTTTTTTAAATTTAAAAAATATTTTTATTTATTTATTTGACAGAGAAAGAGGGAGAGAGACAGAGACAGAGAGAGAGAGAGAGAAAGAGAGAGAGAGAATGGGCGTGCCAGGGCCTCCAGCCACTGCAAAAGAACTCCAGATGCATGCGTCCCCTTGTGCAGCTGGTTAACATGGGTCCTGGGGAATTGAACCTGGGTCATTTGGCTTTGCAGGCAAATGCCTTAACCGCTAAGCCGTTGTAACAATTAAATAAGATCTTATGTAATGTACCATATATTTTGCATTAATTTAACGCCTTAAAGAAAGCCCTTTTAGCTGGGCGTGGTGGCGCACACCTTTAATCCCAGCACTAGGGAGGCAGAGGTAGGAGGATTGCCATGAGTTCAAGGCCACCCTGAGACTACATAGTGAATTCCAGGTCAGCCTGGACCAGAGTGAGACCCTACCTCGAAAAACCAAAAAAAAAAAAAAAAAAAAAAAGCCCTTTTACTACTTGGATATTATTATCAATATTTTACAATTGAGGAAGCTGAGGCGGAAGTAAGAACCTTTTCCAATGCCAAACAGTTAGCAGGAAGTTATGACGCTGGAACTGAAAGCCAGCTAGCCTGGCCCCCGTGGTCACAGCTTATGCTGCAGTACTTCCTCCACTCGCTGAGACTGCCTATGGGTTCATTTCATTATCTCATCAAACCTAGAGAGTGGATAGACTGCTATATCCATCTTATAGAAGGAATAGTTCCGGACGGGGCTGGGGAGATGGCTCAGAAATTAAGACCACGCGCTGCTTAAGCATGAGAGCCTCTTGGGTCAGAGATGTCCAAGTTCTACTCCACAGAACACACATAAAAAGTGGGGTGTGGAGCTGGGTGTGGTGGCGCACATCTTTAATCCCAGCACTCAGGAGACAGAGGTAGGAGGATCACCGTGAGTTCGAAGCCACCCTGAGACTACATAGTGAATTCCAGGTCAGCCTAGTCTAGAGAAGACCCTCCCTCAAAAAAAAAAAAAAAAAAAAAAGAAAGAAAGAAAGAAAGAGAAAGAAAGAAAGAAAGAAAGAAAGAAAGAAAAAGCTGGGCAGCACTTGAACTTGTGATCTTCTTGACTTAGCCTCCCAAGTGTCTAGGATTCCAGGCCTAGGGGCCCAGCTTTTCATAATCTTCAAAAATTGAAACCCCTAGCTTCAGGCTCGGTGTCTGGGTGTTCTTCCTGGGGCTGAGTGTTCCTCTGAGCAGCCCCACTCTTCCTGCATTCTTTCTAGCAAGATGAAAGCCGGCGAGGTCTCTGACCAAACTCGGCCACACTGAGGTCCAGCCATACCCCGCCCCCTGCCAAGTTGGAGTGGTTCTTGCTGAATTTTGGCTCATCCTAAGTGTTCCCTAGCACACTCTGGGAAAGAACAGCCAGGGACACTGTCCCACCAAGTGTTCTTGACCCTGTTTGGGAAACAGCACTGCTTTTGGAAGGCAGGAAAACATGAGTAGGCCATGACAGATATAAGGGTCTGTGATGTCCAGCAGCTGCTCAGTGACTTAAGGCCTTTCTCATGTGATGGAGCAAGCATGGTTAAACATCTGCTGGCCTATAAACATCTTTAAAAAATGTTCTACACCCTCATCCATCAGGGAAATGTGGAGTAAAACTACTTTGAGATTCCATCTCACTCCTGTCAGAATAGCTATCACCAAGAAAACAAATAACAATAAATGCTGATGAGTATGAAGAAAAAGAGGAACCCTTCTACACTGTTGGTGGGAATTCAATCTGATGCAACCATTGTTCCAGGACAGCTAAAAATAGATCTATCATATGGCCGAGCTATAGCACTCCTAGGCATGTATCCTAAGGACACATCTCACTACCTTAGAGATACTTGCTCAATCATGTTTATTGCTGCTCTATTCACAGCAGGTAGGAAATGGAACCAGCCTAGATGTCCCTCAACTAATGAATGGATAATAAAGATATGGCACATTCATACAATAGAGTTCTGCTCTGTGGTAAAGAAAAATGAGATTCGCAGGGAGATGGATGGCTCTGAAAAGGATTATACTAAGTGAGGTAACCCAGGCCCAGAAAGCCAAATGTCACATGTTCTCTCTCATATGTGGATCCTAGCTACAAAGGTTTAGACTTGTGTGTGAGCTGGAGTAAAAATCAGTAGCAAAGGCCAGTAAGCTAGAAAGGAGCTTTAAGGGAGGGAGGAGAGGGGAGGACTTAAGGGGATGGTACTGTGTACGTGTAAGAAGATGAACAGATTACTGGGGGTGCAGTGGCCTAAGTGAGGCCATGGGAAGAAATTGAGTAAAGGTAGGGTGGGATAGGGTTAATAAAAACTCAAGATGTTGTGAATAAGCCATATGGGAGCCTACTTTTTCGACTATGGAACACCCAGAAGCCATAGAGTGTTACTAGAAAATTTTCAGTGCCAGGGATAGGATACCTTCCAGTGAGTTGTTGGCCAGAGAGGTACCTAATGCCCCCAAAACATTACAGGCTATTGCCAAGGCTCTTGTTTTCCCACCAGAAATAGATGGCAAGACCCTGTTGCTGAAGATTTCACATGCTTGGGCTGCAAGGTCACTGAGAATCAAGCTGGGGCCTGAGCTGAAAACCTCCTCGCCCTAGACTAGCTGACAGAAAGCTGGAAAAAGCTGCACTGCAGGCAGCCCTATGGGAGACAGAAGTCATCAGTGGTGAAAAGAGTGGACACTGCAAGCCTTGAGTTTGGCCAACCAGGCCAAATGACCAAATGGCTGCAATAATGGCTTGTCGGTTTGGGGGTAAACCAACTGCTCTCTAATTGGACTGGAAGCCCGCTCTATGGGAGGGAATACATGCCTGGTACTGAAAACCTAATCAAAAGCCTATGGTTGGAGAGGTCATGAGCCCTAGGAATGTAACACCTTCTCTTACCTGGCTAAGTACATATATTATGCTCACCAAACTGCTCTGTAAGCATTGTACTTAATGTTCACATTCCTACATTAATGCTACTCTCCCTTTTCGTTAGAGAAGCTTCTCTTTTCAGATGGCAGTGACCACTGGGATGACCCAAAAGGCTCATAGTGCTGAGAAGAAGTGACAGAGGAGTGTCCAGCACTGAAATATCTCCATCATATCTCCCAAGGCTCAGGGTCCATTGAAGAAGAGGTGGCAGAAAGAATGTAAGAGTCAAAGGAAGTGTAGGACTGCTTACAATGCAATCTTCCAGACACAAAATGGCCTGGACATCCTTGACCTCGCAGTGACTGACACTACCTACACAAGACCATCATAACAGGAGGAAAAGATGACGACATGAAAATAAAAGACAGACTAATAGAGAGAGGAAGAGGATATGATGAAGAGTGGATTTGTGAAGGGATGGACTGGAGAGATGGCTTAGCGGTTAAGCGTTTGCCTGTGAAGCCTAAGGACCCCGGTTCGAGGCTCAATTCTCCAGGATCCACGTTAGCCAGATGCACAAGGGGGCGCATGCATCTGGAGTTCGTTTGCAGAGGCTGGAAGCTCTGGCGCGCCCATTCTCTCTCTCTCTCTCTCTCTCTCTCTCTACCTCCTTCTCTCTGTCGCTGTCAAATAAATAAATAAACAAACAAAAAAATTAAAAAAAAGAGTGGATTTGTGAAGGGAAAGTGGGGGATGGGAGGGAATTATCATGATTTATTGTCTGTAAGTATGGAAGTTGTCAATAAAAAAGTTAAAAAAAAACCTGCCATCTGGGTTGCATCCTAAAAAGATATGTAAAAACTTGACTTTGGTGCAGGAAGACCTGTTAAAACTATGTTATTTATTTATTTAAGAGATAGAGGAAGAGATAAAGACAGACAGAGACAGAGTCTTGGCATGCCATGGCCTCCAGCCACTGTAGACGAATTCCAGATGCATGTGCCACTTTGTGTATCTAGCATTATGTGGGTACTTGGGAACCCAACCCTGGCCATCAGGCTTTGTAAGCAAGTGTCTTTAACCACTTAGCTGTATTTCCAGCCCCTCTGGAAGACTTATGAGTTAATGGGCCCCAACTTGCTTGCAGACACTAGTGTAAAGGAGACATGTACACAAACAACACACACAGCACGCACGCATACACACACGCACCCTAACCACCAAGGTGGATGTACCTCCAAATGTACGGTGAATCCATGTCTCCACTAGGGTCAAATCCAAGTCTCTCCTGTGCTTCTGACCACCCAAGATCAACTTTGGATTTCTGATTTGAATATTGATGGTTGATACTAGAAATGCCTCACCATCTCGTGACCAAGACAAAAGCAAAGAAATCTGATTCATACAACAACATATATATATGTAAAGGAATGAGTGGGGTGGGGCTTTGGAAGTAGCTCAAGCTGGTAGAGTGCTTGTCTCACACGCGTGAAGCCCTGGGTTCAAGCCCCAGCCTTGTATAAACCAGGAGTGATGGTACACAGCTGTAATCGCAGCACTAGTTAAAGGGTAGCCTAGGTTACACAATAAGTTCAAGACCTCCCTACATGAGACCCTGCCTCAAAAGATAAGTAGGAGAATATTTAAATCACATAATTCTATGCCCCAGTTTGATTAGATTAGTATGTGACTCACCTGCTTTTTTTTTTTTTTTTTTTTTTTTTGGCCTGATGCTTAAAATACTTCCACCAGCAGGGGGCAACATGACACCAAAAATCAGAAAGGATTGCGCTGAGAGCTATACAGGTGCTTCCTATTTAGGGCATTAACTCTAACAAGCGCTGTGTAACTAGAGACACCTGTGCGACAAATCCACCTGCTAGGAGCTCCAGTAGATTCCTCCAGCAGCTCAGGAAATTCAGCACAACTGTGGGCTTCTTTTCACAGACCATATTAACAAAACCTTCCTAGGCAGCCTATCCACCTCTGTCTCCAAAGAATATGAAATAAGCAAACTTAACTACCACCCATTCTCTGTTTTCAACTGTGTCATCTGAAAGCAAAGGTTGTGTGTGCGTGTGCATGTGTGTGTGTGTGTGTGCACACATGTTTGTGTGTAACATTTTTTGGTGGGTCTGAAAGTCTATATTTGCGGTTGAAAGCAGCCATTGTTTCCTCCTCTGTTTTTGTTAGCTTTTGGTTGTTTAGTTGTTTTTGTTTTAGGTGCTGGGTATTGAGCTCTCAGCGATCCTCCTACCTCTGACTCCCAAGTGCTGAGATTAAAGGCATGCACCACCACACCCAGTGACTCTACATTTTTTTAAAGCAAAGTGAAATGAAATAATAATCTCAGATGCATTTTGGGAAATAATCATGCCAAGAAACTCTAAGCACTTAAAAGTATTGTTTCTATATCACTAAATTGTTTTGTACAACCATGCTTAAGTTAATTTGTATTTGATCACATAATTCATTCTTTTTTAAAAAAATTTTTTTGGTTCATTTTTATTGATTTATTTGAGAGTGACGGAGAGAGAAAGAGGCAGAGAAAGAGAGAGAGAATGGGCACGCCAGGGCCTCCAGCCACTGCAAATGAACTCCAGACACATGTGGCCCCCTTGTGCATCTGGCTAACAACATGGATCCTGGGGAATTGAGCCTCGAACGGGGGTCCTTAGGCTTCACAGGCAAGTGCTTAACCGCTAAGCCATCTCTCCAGCCCACATAATTCATTCTTTATTGCTGTTTCCTAAAATTCTCCTTAGATGCTGCCATTGATTTCTAATTTTAATCTCATGTTTGCGTACCCCCTCTCGGTAGCAGTAATACCTCAGGCTAGATCAATCCTTCTGACTTGACCTGTATGGCTTGATCAGGTCCTGTGGTTGCAGGAACAGGAAGCAGAGAGAGCTCCTATTGGAAAAATGAGGCGCTAGAGCAAACCCTGCTTAGGAAGGGTGCAGGCATTATGGCCCCACTCCCTCCCAGGGCAGAGGCAACCCAAGGTGCCAGTTAGGCTAGAGGAGAGGAGTGCTCCTTCCATGGCCTGGGCACTTGCTTGGCCAATAAAAGTGAGCTGGGCTAAAGCAAAGGGCAGGACAGTCTCTTCTAGGGACAGGTAGAGGTCACCTAGGCTTCCAGATCCATGCCAGCCCTAGTTCCATTTGCTCCAGGCCATTTTGTCAGGTTAATTCAAGCGCCTAAAAGAGCTCCAAAACACAATACTGTAAACTTCATTTCCTTGCTTTCTAGAACTTTCATTTCACCTCATTAAGCTTATACTGCGGAGACCCCGTTCACTCCAGGCCAGCAGACAAGGCTCAGAGGACTGGGTACGGCCTTCCTGTTCTTATGGTTTTATAGAATAAATGAGAGAAGCAGAGACTGGTGACGCCTGGAACTTTTTCTTGGCTCCGTGGTCTTCTGTGGCTTGAGTTGGTGGGTCTCACTCAAACGAGGTCATTTTTAAATGTTTACACAGTTTTATACCATTTTTCTAAAAATTCAGTACATGTGAAGTCTCCATGGGTCTAAAAGTCACAGCAGTTCTCTCTACTCCTTCGATTAGAGAATGGAAAAGACACAGAGGAGAAACGCCTCCTCCCCTTTACCCCTGGTCTCCTCAACAGACTCGCTCATTTTGCTCCAGTCTGACTGATCCTGCAATCCTTTTCCTGTGGTGACGTCAAGGACCCGGAGGCACCTGGAATGCCCTGTGAGGGGAAGGGGCTCTGTAGGCTGCACCACTAGCCAGTCTGAGTAGCATTTCCTCTGACCGGTGCCAGTCAAGTGGCTGCCCTCCACCAGCACTGTTGTGGTGCCTCGCTGCCCTGGTCCTCAGGGCACAGATTCCCCTTAGGGCGGCTGGCATAGGCCTTTCTTCCCCTGACTCATCTTCAAACTGCCTAAGTCCATGTTCTCTGTCTCAAAACTGCATTTTACTATGTTAAGGTCAGTAATATCCATTCCTAATAGTTGAGTAAAACACGTCTTACTCATCCAACGAGTACTTATTGAGCATACTGCTTTAAGTGTTTCAGCACATAAGAAATCCTTTCCTTCATGGGACTCACATAAAATTTATTAATTTAATTTTAATTTCTGAGGCATTTTCAAGGCAAAATCACACTGTAATCCAGGCTGACCTGAAACTCACTCTATAGCCCCAGGCTGACCTTGGACTCGAAACGATTCTCCTGCTTCAGCCTCCTGAGTGATGTGAATAGAGGTGTATCCCCCACACCCATATGGCTCCATAAAACTTATTTTAATGTACAATTTCATTATTACAATAATATTTTGAAGTTTTATGAGGTTGAGATGTAGAATATGTCTATATATACAATATATCAATATAGAAGATAGTGGTGAACAAGTTATATAGGCCATAGTTAATCTTTTTCTTTTCTTTCTTTCTTTCTTTCTTTTTTTTTTTTTTACAAAAGAGCTTAAGAACAAGGCTTAGAAGTTCATTTACTTGAACAGAAGATAGGGTGTCTTTGGAGTTTCAGTGTTTTGTGTTGGAGCTAGGACCCACGTGCTAAGTACTGACCTCTCTCTCCCACCTGCAAGCTCTGGGGAGGTTTCCGAAGGGAATAATATCACTCATAGTCCATGACAGGGAAACATGTTTGATGACTTACTTCCAAAAGACCCCTGTCTTCGAACGTCTCAGTCTCATTTTGCCACTTGCCTAGGCTTGTGAAATCTCTGACCGCTCTCTTGAACGTAGGCAGGTAAAAGGTAGACGACTGACCCAAGATAGTCGTAGTGATGATACTGACTGGGGACGGAGCTGGAGCTACGGAGACAGACACAGATGGCCCGCAGGTGGCAACAGTGAGCAGCCACCAGGTCTGTGACCTGTCCCCGCCACCAGCCCAGCAAAGGTGACCCCGTACGAGGGCTTCCCCTACCACTTCATGTAGAACAGCACCTCTTCCAGGAGTCTCTGATTGTCTTAACCTTTTCTGTCTTTGGCTCACAGTCCTCCGCGACTGATGTTCTCCGGCATGTGGTGGACCACCTCTTTCTGCCCCTGTCTAATCTTGACAGCAGGGTCTGCTTTTGTTCACTGTCCTAACGGGGCCTGCCAAGCAGTCCATGCTCAGAGCATGCAAGCGGGGTGACTTTCAGTGGGGACGGGTCCCCCTTACTCTTTGTCCAGATCTTACTTGAGTCCAGTCTCTGTCTCTCTGTTGGTTTTATTTTGGTGGTTTTTTTCCCCCTTCACGGTGATCTCTGCTCCCCACACGACTGGGGTTACAGACACGCATGGCTGCATGCAGCTGTTTATGTGGATCCCCGGGATTGAACTCCGGCGGTCTCTGGGACCTCCTCAGGCCCTGGCTGTTTTGCACAGGAAGTGCCCTTGGACTGCTGAGTCATCAACTCTCCAGCCCACTTCCCTCCGAATAACATATCATCTTCAGTCTAGAGCTAGAGGTGGGCTACCACATCAGGAAGGTGTGAGCAGAGGTGTACTGAAGGGGGTCTTTCACCACTCATGAAGTGATGGCATGATACGAAGCATCAGTGGTATGCTAGTGGTGGAATTAACCTAACAAGGAACCACAGGCAATGTTGACATTGTGAACACTGACAATCGCTCTGACCCAGGGGCCATGCCTGATTAAGCAAGGGTTTCCTGGACCCTGGGGAAAGCGAATTTCCTCCGTGCTGTTTACAAAAGATGAAACACGATGTTCTGCATCTTGACTTACCTTTCTCAGGCACGGACAAGCTTGCCCTGCTCTTGCAGACAGGCCGTGTTTCCTGGTCATTGGCCAGGTTAGTTGACACTCTGTTTTACTTACAAAGCATTCGGTAAATATTTGGGCTTCTGACCTGTCTGGTTTTGCAAATCCTACCTGTGTCTACCACATAGAGGTCAGTGCTTCCCCCACCAAAAGGTAAGTACACGCAGCAATCCATCTTAGAGGCAGGGGACCATGGTGGCTGGAGTATGTTCCCCTGTTGTGGTCCCAGGAAGCAGGGTACTTCAAGGTGTCGACACACAGCTGGACTTTGCACCCAGTAGGTTTAATGTTGAAGGACAAGCAAAGTAGTAAGCCCCCACCCCCCCGCAACCAACAGCTAGAATTTAGACAAAGATCCAGATTTATAAAGGTTTTGCTGGTCCTCAATCAAGATTCAGGTTGAGGAGGGCATGGGAATTAGGCCTCTCCTCCATTGAGACCATATACCTTTTATTCGCCTAAAATGGTTTGTATTACAAAATGATGAGCAGTTTCCACAAGCAGAGAACCTCCCATTTTCGCCACGGGCCAGTGTATCTCACCAAAGGCTTTCAAAGACACCCTTTCTACAGCAGAATCCTGGGATTGTAACCTGCTGAGTTTGCTGTATGTTTGTTTTGTAATCCACCTTGCTGCCGCACAAGGGGAACCCATCTTCCTGTGTCCCGTATGGGATTTCTTTCTTTGATTTACATAGCGAAAGTAAAAGCACAGTATTCATAGACTACCAGCAAGACGAAAACACTTTCAATTTCACTTCCCATGGACTTTTTTTTTTTTTTTTTTTTTTTACTATGACGGCAGACTCATTTTCAACATGCCAACAAGTCATTTTCTTTCTGCCTAGTTGGAGGAAATCCATTTCTGAAGAGCCAGGCTACTCATGTAGCTATAATCTATAAATCATTTACTTATGAGGTAAGTAGATGTTTCATTGTCAGAACTGACTCAGGCTTCCTTCAACCACCCAATGTATGTGTCTTCCCTAAACCTACTGAGAGGATTCAATTCAAGACCTGCTGAAATTGAACCATGAGGCTATCATTGAAAATTGCTTCTGTGGACTGGAGAGAATGCTTAGCAGTTAAGGCTGTGAAGCCTAAGGACCCAGGTTCAATCCTTCAGTACCCACATAAGCCAGATACACAGGTGACAGATGTGTCTAGAGTTCATTTGCAGTGGCTGGAGGCCATGGCACACCCCTTCAATATGTCTCTGTCTACTTCTCTCTTTCTCTCTCTCTCTCTCAAATAATTAAACATTTTTTAAAAACTGCTTCCAGCTAAAGTTGGACTGAACACACATTAATTATAAAAAATTAAAACCATGCTTGAGAAAGACTGTCAGATCATTTAGCCGACTTTAACCAACAAAATAAGACAGATTGATAGATGATAGATAAAAAGATATATGATAGATAGATAGATAGATAGATAGATAGATAGATAGATAAGAGATAGATGATAGGTAGATAGATAATGATAAATAATTGACCGGTAGTTGTAATCATATGATCTTGCAATAACACACATGTACATGTAGTTTTAATTTATTTTAATATTTATTTATGTATTTATTTGAGAGAGAGAGGCAGATAGAATGACTTTATGTGGGTACTAGGGAATCAAATCTGGGCACTTGGTTTTTGCAGGAAAGTGCATTGACCACTGAGTCATCTCTCTAGTCCTATTTTTATTTATTTTTAGCCAGTTTTGGTGGCATATGCCAGTAAGAAATTGCTGAAGAGGTGGAGGCATGAGGATCAGGAATTTTATTTTATTTATTCATTCATTCATTCATTTTTTTCTGAGGCAGGGTCTCACTCAAGCTCAGGCTGACCTGGAACTCACAGCGATCCTCCTACCTCAGCTTCTGAAGTGCTGGGTGTGCTCCACCACACCTGACTCAACTCGTATGCATGACATTTTAAATGCTCATACACATATTTTAAAATCCACAAACTTTGCTAAAAACCTATTCTTCCAGCGGATAATTCTCAAAATTCCTTGCATCCGTGTCTCACTTTAACCATAGAAGTGCTTCATGACCAAGTGCACAGAGAGCCAAGGAGAAGAGAGTGGGCATTGAGTGGCTTGAGTCTGTGCCCAGGGGGTTTAAATTCATGTTCTGGCCAATGGCATGTGGAGTTCTGTATGCCTCTCTTTCCTCCTATGTAAGATCACGCTTGTCTCGTAGGCTTGTCATAAGGATTCCAGGAGAGGGTACACAGGTGTACAACAACGAAGCATGAGTGTGGCTAACGGCATGAACAAGGTGTTCAAAATTGGTGACTCTCGATCTTTCAGATCTATTTCATGTCATTAGGGCAAGGCATAATCCTCTTTGGTGATGTACTTGAACAATTCAAATTCCCCAAGTAATTTTGGAGCAGAGCTGATCAGAACAAATGGGGGGTGGGAAGGCGCTCAGAGGGAATTGTCAGTTGATGATGGGAAGACCACAGCAAATGTAAGTTCAAGTGAAAACAGAGTTGGGTGATAGAGAATTTGGAAATTTCTCACTTTACCAAACAAACCTGTGCCTTTGAATTATATAAAGTTGTTATTTTGACTTAAGTGGGCGATATGCTGTTTTCTCAGAAAGTCAACCTAGAAGACTGGAAAATTGATTTCAGGAATATATTTCTTTCCTAGAATTCATTAATCATTTATCATTTGCCGGAGAAAAAGTTGGCACAAACAGAAATGAGAAAAGCTAGTTAAAATTTAATAAACCTAAATGATACTAGACAATGCTACACGAATGTAGGTCACTAAATCATCCTTGGCCTTTTTGCCTCCAGAGTTTATCTTGCTTGACACAAATTAAAAAATATATATATGGAATGCTTCACGAATTTGCATGTCAACCTTGTACATGACCCATGCTAATCTTCTCTGTATCGTTACAATTTTAGTATATGTGCTACCGCAGCGAGTACTAGACACAATTTTGATCTCAGACTTTAGACTGTAAACAATAAATCTTTCTCTAGAATTCGGATGATGCATCTCAGATTCCAGTGAAAGCTAGTAATAAGGCTAAAATGGGATAAAATAGAATTCTTAACTCCCTCAGTTTATCAAATTCGTATATTAATGCATATTAAGCACATTGATATAGCTAGCAAATTTTATGATATTATGAACCTAAAACCCAACCTGTGACTGCAGGATTATGGCCTGAAATTTATACTCAATATGTGATGCGCTTTGGTGCAAAGACCATGGTTACTGCCTGCTTCTTCTGTATACACTTGGCTTAAACACAGTCTCCCTCCGATGGGACTCACACCTTCTTACAAAACTTCAGTCTGAGGCTGGAGACATGCCTTAGTGGTTAAGGCACTTGCCTACAAAGCCTAACAACCCAGATTCAATTCCCCAGTACCCACATAAAGCCAGATGCACAAAGTGGCACATGCATTTAGAGTTTATTTGTTTGTTTGCAGTGGCTGGAGGCCCTGGTGTGCCCATTCTTTCTCTCTCTCTGCAAATAAATAAAAAAATTTTTAAAAATTAATCTCTTATAATCCCTCCATCTGCAAAGGGCTGGATTAATTTAGAAGGGACATTCACGTCAAGTAGGCTGTCCTGTGGATTTCTATGGAGTTTTTCAGATGGCAGTTAATTACAACAGATCATTTATTAAAGGAAACTTGGTATAGCTGGAACAAAGTTCATTCCCCACACACCAAATATACCAGTAATGGTCCCTTTTGAATTTATATGAAATTACTCTTTATACAACTTTCATAACATTTGGTCATTAATAAGCCTTATAAACACTTAACATTTTTTTTGAGGTAGGGTCTTGCTCTAGCCCAAGCTGTGCTGGAATTCACTATGTAGTTTCAGGATGGCCTTGAACTCATAGTGATCCTCCTACTTCTGCCTCCCGAGTGGAGTGCTGGGACTAAAGGTGTGCGCCACCATGTTTGGCTACTTAATATGTTTTATGGATCATGCACTCAGTGTACCACCCCACTGAACCATGATAGGAATCCTGTAAGTATTATTTTTGCTCTACCAACAGAGAGAATGAAGTTAGAAGTATTAAAGGGCACTGCTATTAAGGTATAGGGATGGGATTAAAACTCGAGCAGATGGGAGTCCAAAGCTCCTAAGAACTACGGGTGCATAAACTCTCCAATTGGGCTACACTTTCCTTAAAGACAATATCTGAGTCATCTTTTACATTCAAATCAAAACATAAGGGCTTGAGAAATGGCTTAGCAGTTAAGGTGCTTGCCTACAAAGCCTAAAGAGAGAGGTTCGATTTCCTAGTACCCACATACGTCTGATGCACATGGTAATGCATGCACCTGGAGTTCATTTGCAGTGGCAATAGGTCCTGATGCATACTCTCTTTTTTACTCTATCTGTATCTGCCTCTTTCTCTCTCTCTCTCTCAAATAAATTAATTAAATAAAATCAAGAAGCATAATTAAAGAAGCCGAGAGTGTAGTCCAGTGGTAAGAGTATTTGGCTAGCATAAGCAAAGCTTGGATTTTAATCTTCAGTACCAATAGTAATAATGGTAGTAATAATCAGAAGTAATTTCTAGCACAGTTAATAAATCAGCATAAAAGTCCCGTCATTATATGTTTATCTTTTGAGTAGATAATATGTGCAGATATTCAAAATAATAAAGATACAAATATATCTCCCACCCCTTACCTCTCCACATAGATAACACTGATAAACGTCAATGTGTATTCTTTTTAATTTTATTTTTAAAACTACTTTTATTCATCTGAAAGCAGAGAATGATGGGGGAGGGGATGAATGGGCGTGCCAGGGCCTCTTGCCACTGTAAACCAGCTCCAGATGCATGGACCACTTTGTGCATCTGGTTACTTGTGAGTACTGGGGAATTGAACCTGGGCCACTAGGCTTTTCAATCAAGTGCCTTTAACTGCTAAGCCATCTCCCTAGCCCTCAGTGTCTACTTTTGAAAATATCTGCTGCATGTGTTAGCATATATGTTCAAACATTCTGTCATCCTTTTACAAGATTTTGAAACATTTTAGCACACATGTTATAATAGTTTTCTCATCCAATTAACAGCATTATCTTCGAAATTGCCCTAAGCTGGGCTAGAGAGATGGCTTAGTGGTTAAGGCACTTGCCTACAATGCCTAAAGACCCAGGTTTGATTCACCAAGGCCCATGTAAGCCAGATGCACAAGGTGGCACATGCATCCAGGAGTTCATTTGCAGTGGCTGGAAGCCCTAGCACACCCATTTTCTCCCTCCCCCCCCTTCTCTCTCTCTCTCTGTCTCAAGTAAATAAATAGAAATAAAATATTTTTTTAAAGCAGCAGGGTAAGAATAACATTTGTGATGTTGACATTCGCTATGGTTGGAAATAGGGGTTGCTAAGGTGTCTAAGTGGGCAAACGTCATAATCAGAAGTATAGTATTGGGAGATTAACAAATGACTTGTTGCAGGAAGAGACAGGGTTGGTGAGGGGGAGGGTGCAATTAGCAGAGCAAAGAATTAAGGATCAAAATGATGAGAAGTTTGAAGTTTTTTGAAGCAAGCCCAACAGACTGGTCTATTTTTCTTATGTAAGAGAGTGAGAGTGAAAGAGAGAGAGAGAGAGAATTGGCACACCAGGACCTCCTGCTACTGTAATCAAACTCCATACGTGTGCACCACCTCGTGTGCTTGTGCGACCTTGTGTGCTTGTGTCACCTTGTGCGTCTGGCTTAAGTGAGATCTGAAGATTCAAACATGGGTTCTTAGGCTTCGCAGGCAAGCACCTTAAGCACTAAACTATATCTCCAGCCCAACAACTTTGGTTTTTAATGGGTTCACTTTGATCAAATAATTACTGATGATAAGGCTGGACATGGTGGTGCATGCCTTTAATCCCAGCTCTTGTGAGGCAGAGGTAGAAGGATCACTGTGAGTTCGAGGCCACCCTGAGACTGCATTGTGAATTCCAGGTCAGCTTGGGATAGAGCAAGGTCTTACTCAAAAAAAAAAAGAAACTAACAATGGAACATGGATGTCTTTGTTTTCAAGTCAAAATATAGACATGCTTTGTGTAGTAGACAGCCTTGGGTCACTGAGATGAACTTCCAAACCAGGCACAGTTATGGAAGAGGGGATAAAGGGGTATTAAAGCTTACAGATCGAGGGGAAGTTCCATAATGGCAGAAGAAGTTGGCCTGCTCTTAGGGGCCCAAACACAGAGAGAGAAGCCACAAGACACACCACACAGCACACTCCAGGAACTCCAGCTAGGCACACTTTGCATAGCTTTAGATTGGAATCTCAAACCCACCACCACACCTTAAGATCCACCCAGTGACACCTCCTCCAGCCAGGTGGTACAGACCCAAACTACAAACTAATAAAACACTGGGTATATTGGGGGCCATCTATTCAAACTACCACCCACACCTTGGTAAAGGCTTAGAATCAAATATTAAAGCGCCAGCATTGTTTTTTTTTTTTTTTTTTTTTTTTTTTTTTTGTCAAATTAGATGCACTTGCGTCACCATTTGAAGCAAGCTTGGTCTCAGAGGAGGAGGAGAGGAAAGAGCAAATGCAGGGATGGTCCCAAGAGTCCTAATGCGCATTTGAGAATTACTGATGGGAGGTGATAAGAATGTCTTTTCCCAGCACCCAGGAGGCCCAAGGGGCAGAGCGAAGACCACGGACTTTCTCAGTCTACCCTGTCTCCTTCTGAAGGGCTTCGGGTCAGATATATGGGAGGTGGATCTCTGTGAATGCAGGTTTTCCTTGGAAGTAACTAGTTGGGACCTTAGGACAACTAAGTGGACTCCTATCTCCTTCCCTGCTGGGACATACCATACGGGAGTCCCGCCAGCCTCCCTTGCAGGTGAGAGATAAGTTGAGTGATCTCAAAGCTCACTGGGGGTTGAGGGCCTGGGAAAGAGGTCAACACATGGGGGCAGGAATGAATTTCAGGCAGGACTCATTCCTGGATGTGTGAAGTGTGTGTCCAGGACAGGGAGGGACAAGGAGGGCGGAAGTCACCTCCTGCCATAGCCACTGGTTGAAAAAAAAAAAAAAAATAACCAGGTCACCTCATCCGTGGGCTAACAGAGGCCTTTCAGTAACTCAGGTGGTGGCAGCAGGCCCCGTCTCAAAGCGGGCTGAGTTCATTCCGGGGGAGGGGGCAGCCGGTGTTTGCTGTCCGGCCGTGTACCGTGTACGGGAAGCGATTGCATCACGCAGCCTCCCTCCCTCCTCAGAGCGGCCCTCGATGCTTTGCAAACGGTTGTGGGTATGGGAAGAAAGACTGGGCTGGGCCAAAAAGGAGGAGCTTATACCTGTGTGCAAAATCTGGGAACCTGACAGGCAGAGGCGGGAACCAGAATGAGCCAAAAAAGAGGCCCCGTGACCAGCTCCAGCCACTAGCAGTGCTGCCCAGCTGGGGGACTTGCATAAAGAGACAACTCACCCCGAAGCTCACAGTTCCCGCTGTGCAGAGCTTGGGCACCCAGGCATCATGAGCAGATCTTTGCTTCCTCTGAGTTTCATTGTCCTTGTCACCCTCTCTGCTCTCTCGCCAACATGCCTGGCAGTAAGTGTGCTGTTGAGAAACCATATTGGCTTAAGGGAAAAGCAAGGATGGACGTGACCACCAAGTGACATTTCTGTCTGTCTGTTTCTCCCGCAGTACATCGCGACCAAAGACAACTGCTGCATCTTGGATGAACGATTTGTGAGTAACTTCCGTGTCTCTGGTTTTCTTTGCGCTGGGGCTGGGGTGTCGTGGGAAGTAGAGCTACTCTTTCACTAGTACAATGACACTCACTAGTTTGAAAGCAGTTCGACTGTATCTTTACAGGTAGGTATTTAAATGCTGCTTTTACATAGATGTTTAAGTCACCTCTTGATGTATTTTCAGGGGAGTTATTGCCCGACCACCTGTGGCATTGCAGACTTCCTGGCCTCCTACCAGAATGGTGTGGACAAGGACCTCCAGGCTCTGGAAGACATCTTGTTTGAGGCGGAAAACAGAACCACAGAAGCCAAAGAGCTGATAAAATCCCTCCAAGTCAGCTACAACCCGGATGAACCGGCACTGCCAAGTGAGAAATTGGAGCTCGACCTAGACCATCATCCCAGAAGTTCTCTGGCTGTTTTTGAGTGGTTCTGTTTGCTTAAGTGATTTTTTTTTCTTTGTCTCTTATCTCACGTTACAGACGATATAGAGAGAGCCACCCAGAAGTCCAAGAAGATGGTTGAAGAAATCATGAAATACGAAGCCCTGGTTCTCACCCACGACTCAAGTATTCGGTGAGCATTTTGGCTTCAAGGTGCTTTCCAGGGAAGTTTTCGGTTTTATTTAGTATTCCATGCTTTGCTGAAAGTAACTTTGTAGTATTTTTTTCATTGATAATATCCAACTGACATCATGCCTCTCCTTAACCTGGTGGATGTCGGGTGTAGGTTGTGACCGTATTTAACTTAATGATCATGTTGGAGAAAGACGTTCCAGAATGTCTTAAAACGCTATTCTGACCATATTTACCTAAATGCCACCCCCCACTCATTTTTGTTTTATGTTGTAAAACCAAGCACATGGGAACTTGGGTTTTTGAAAACAGAATTCTCTTTACAAGCATGTGAGCAATCTGGTGTCAAGAAACTAGAAGACAGAGGCAGTAAGATCTTTGCTACTATAGCATATTGGAGGTGGAGCTAAAAAAAGAAACGTCTTAAGGGATTAAGTTTAGCAAGCATCCTACTGTGCATCACAGCACAGTGACCTCAGCTGGGTGCCCTCCTCCCTTGCTTTGGACCCCTGGCTTCCCAGGTGTTTCTATAACCGCTGGGCACAAAATGAAAACTTGGGTGCAGTTTTAGGGATCTCTCCCCCTTCCCTAAATTGATCTCAAAGCAGCATGAAAAAAATCTGAGGATGGTGGCTGAATCGAAGTGGCCTGAGAGAAATTTCATTTTTGCATCAGGAGCCAATGTTTACTGTCGTTGGAATTACTGTTATCATTATCATATCTGTTATTATTATTTTTTTGTTTACGATTGAAATAGAAGAAAACTATTGTGAGAGATTTTCTAAGAAAAAGTAGCAGGGATGAAAAAAGCAGGCCAAGAGCATGTCTCCCTTTCCTTACTTTGAGGAAAGAAGTGACAGTCCATTGTTCATAGCTACCTGTCATTTCTGAATGTTTACGAGTAACCCAGCGAGAAGCCATAGAGGCAGGGCTTTCACTTCCTCCAAGCCTGTTCCAATGCCAGGGAACCAGAAATACTAACTAGAAAGGGAGAGCTTTATCCAATGTATACTAATGTCCAGATAGGAGATAGATGGAAACCCCTAAGCAGGGCCTCAGTAGGGCATAAGGGAAAAGGATAGCTCTCCAGTGCCTGTGAATTTCGGCCTCGGAATCCCCAGGCCCTCCACTCACAATAAGTTGTTCCCTGCTTCCCCTGTACATGAGGTAAAATTCAGAAAGGCCACTTGCAGTGACCTTTGTTTATTGACAGGGACTTTGTTATTTGTGTTGAGAGTTGAGAGACTCTCTGCCCCATCCTAGGTGAAAAGATTCAAGTCACAATTTTATTCCCATTGAGAACGAATAGTTTTATATTTGCTTTTCTTTTCCACAAAAGCTCACCTTAGCCTTTTAACTCATTTCAATTTAATAATCCAATTTTACACTTTTCTCAAAATGAAATAAGTTATCGGAAAGACATCAGTGAGAAAATTAAATAGTCTCTCAAAGACAAAAATCCAAAGTTATTCTTCTGAAAGAAGTGCTTATCTCCTGTCAATGTTCCTCTTAAAGATTCCTACAGGAGATTTATAACTCAAATAATCAGAAGATCACGAACCTGAAACAGAAGGTATCGCAGCTTGAAGCACTGTGTCAGGAGCCATGCAAGGACACCGTACTAATTCAGGACACCACTGGGAAAGGTACGCGAGAGGTTTCTAGTGGGCTCAGGTTAATCCATGCTGACGTACAAAGAGAAGGTGACTGTGCATATTTCAAAGCACAGGAACAACCTGGGAAACAGCTAACCCCTGGCTCTAAGGTTCTATCGATGCCCACAGTTTTCTTGAGTAGCAAACGCTAGTGTGAAAGGAATGATGACGTGAGAAAAATAATAAATAAATAAGTCTTGGAAAATGAGTAGCTTAGGGCAGGTTAATCACTGAGGTTTGTACAATGCATTTCTATTGATTGATTTATTTGTTTCATTTTGAGAGACAGAGAGAGAATGGGGCATTCCAGGGCCCCCAGCCACTGCAAACAAAAATACTCTAGATGCATGTGCCACCTTGTGCATCTGGCTTACGTGGGTCCTGGGGAATTGAACCTGAGTCCTTAGGCTTCACAGGCAAGTGTCTTAACCGCCAAGCCATCTCTTCAGCCCAATGCGTTTCTTTCCTCTTCAGATTGTCAAGAAATTGCCAATAAGGGGGCCAAACAGAGCGGACTGTACTTTATTAAGCCTCTGAGGGCTAAGCAGCAGTTCTTAGTGTACTGTGAGATCGACAGCTCTGGGAATGGATGGACTGTGCTGCAGAGGGTAAATTCTTCCTCATACATGTTTAATCGATGTTCACACCACTGTAGGCGCTTCTCTGAGCACCTTGTGAATATTAACTTACTTAAGCCCCTCTCCACATGTTTGTGAGGTAAGGGCTACTCTTAACTCTAACTTGCAAAGAGGCAAACTGAAGCATAAGATCACATAAGTCCTGAGTACCAGAGGCAGGTTTTGAATGCACCAGGTCTAGCTGCTGGTACTCCTGGTGCAGATTATATTGTTACGTAAGTAAACTCCTTTAGTGACAAGGTGTATCAGGGACCTCTTTCCTCAAGGATCAAGATGTAGGGGTTCCCATCACAAGAAGAGGAAGTTTTTCAGAGGATAGATGGGCAGCTCCAAGACAAAGTCCTTCTTAGCCTTCTGCCTCCTTAATACCCACCGCAAATCAGCCTTTACCCGCTGCCGCTGTTACAACTCGTCCTGCAGAGGGCGCTCGGGGGCGCGAGTCAGCATCGCGCTGCAGGGCCAAGACTCCGTCCAAGCTTGAGCTCTTGAGACCCTCCAGGGGCTTTTAACAACCAACCACTAATTTTAAAGTTATTATGCACCAGGTAAATATTTTGAATGTGCTCTCTTGTAATCCCCACAGCAGCCGGAACAAGTTATCATCATGAATCCTGTTACGTAGACCATGAAAGGAAGGCAGCTTGCCCTAGGTCACTTAGAAGTTGACTGAATCAAACACCTCCATATTTCGGGCGGGTGCTTAGAAACATTTTCTTCACTGATCATCTGTTCTCTCCTCTTGTGCGTCTTGTGTGTTCAGAGAGTTGATGGCAGTGTGGATTTCAAGAAAAACTGGATCCAGTATAAAGAAGGCTTTGGACACCTGTCTCCTACTGGTAACACGGAGTTTTGGCTGGGCAATGAAAAGATTCACTTGATCAGCATGCAGTCTGCAATCCCCTACGCACTGAGAGTGCAGCTCAAAGACTGGAATGGCAGAACCAGGTACGGGGAGAAGGCCTTCTCACTTCTTGCTGCAGAAACCAGCTGCAATGTGCCCTGAACTGTTAATAGACCAGTGATTATATATATATATATATATATATATATATATATATATATATATACATATATATATATATATATATATATATATATATATATATATTCAACACATGCAAGGGGCATAGCCAGGCAGTTTCGTTGGAGCGTGCTGGGTGTGGGGCAGTCCCAGGCGGTGAGCCGCCTCCAGGCAGGATCTGAATGCTGTGAGGCTTACCCTGGAAACGCTCAGTGTGTCAGCTGACGCCTGAGGTAGACATGCATAACCCGAAATTAAGTTTAATCGAATCTAAATAAGCATTCCACGAAGCAAGAGTTCGTTTTACAGACTAACTTGCCCAAGTTCTCAGTGATCGTAAGTGGTGGAGGCTGAACTTGCGCTGAGGCAGTTTGATTTTAGAACCTTTCCTTTTCCTGACTCCACATTTCCAGTTCATTTGATGACGACTCAGGGGTTGCTGTCAAATTAACTCACCTAGTGCCCTCAGTGATCTGCAGGCCTTGATAATGTGAGAGCTACCTCAGGTTTTAGTATGCAATGTCTAATTTAAGTGAAGAAAAATAGCCAGTCCTCTTATGTTTGTGGAATAGTAAAATACATTCTATTTTCAAACACATGGATTTTTTAAAAAATATTTTTTATTTATTTATTTGAGAGAGAGAGAGAGAAAGAGACTGAGAGAGAGAAAGAGAGAGAATGGGCACATCAGGGCTCCAGCCACTGCAAATGAACTCAAGATAGATGTGCCACCCCATGCATCTGGCTCATGTGGGTCCTGGGGAATCGAACCGGGATCCTTTGGCTTTGCACGCAAACGCTGTAACCGCTAAGCCATCTTCTCCAGCCCCCACGTTGATTTTTTTTGTGAGAGGTTTTATTCATTTTTTTAACCTAGTAAGTACTGTAGTCAGAAGACCTTCTATGAGAACATCTTCCATTTCCCAAATATGGGAGGTTAGGGGAGAGGTCAAGTATTTTCCAGAAATCTCTATTTACTCACCACAGCTCATCATTCTACTCTATTCAATGATGGCTTTCTTTGGAAATTTTCCCAGGCAACAAAGTCTCTCTGACTTCTATGGTCCATGGCTTTTTAAAATTAATTAAATTATTATTTGAAAGGGGAAGAGAGAGGGGGGAGGGAGAGAAAGAGAGGGAGAGAGAGAGGGAGAGAGAGAGGGAGAGAGAAAGTATGGCTACACCAGGGGCCCCTGCCACTGCAAACAAACTCCAGACACATGCACCACTTCGTGCATCTGGCTTTACATGGGAACTGTGGAATTCAAACCTGGACCATCAGGCTTTATAAGCAAGCATCTTTAACCACTGAGCAATATCCCCAACCCATTGTGATTCATGTTTCATGGACCACAGAGGGATGGCAGTTTCTGTGATGTCATCGGAGGCTTCTCCTAGCCACTGTCCACACTGTCTTGGGGCAGAAAACTAAGTGTGAGATACTCCAATGGAGTATCTTCAAATTTAGTGATTTAGTTAATGACCACTTACTGTAGATAATTACTATGATCTGTGGGCCATGCCTGTACAATGCCAAAACTTACAAGTAGAAACTATTAGACTTAATCTAGATTTCAGAGAGATACCTTGGAGGCTTCTAGACTCACCCTGGGTGATGGTGATAAACTCTGCACCTACCAGCAGTGCCTCCGGCGAGGCTTGCAGACAGATTTACTCCCTGCGTCTGATTTAGCCTTAAGAGGTGAAGGGATCAATTCCCAGTACTGGTGCTGTGCGAGAGAGAGAACTTCTGCGGCTGACGCTGTGGCATCTTTGTGCCCTTCCTCGCAGTACTGCGGACTATGCCATGTTCAGGGTGGGCCCCGAGGCTGACAAGTACCGCCTGACCTACGCCTACTTCATTAGTGGAGATGCTGGTGATGCCTTCGATGGCTTTGATTTCGGCGACGATCCTAGTGACAAGTTTTTCACATCCCACAATGGCATGCAGTTCAGTACCTGGGACAATGACAATGACAAGTTTGAAGGCAACTGTGCCGAGCAGGATGGATCAGGCTGGTGGATGAACAAGTGTCACGCTGGCCACCTCAATGGGATTTACTACCAAGGTATGGCTTTCTTCCTTAGGGCCCAAGTCAGGGTGATAGTATATATATATTATGAAATGTTATAAACAGATAACAGGAAAAAATGAGGAACAACGATAAACACAGCAAGTCTTTCATCATAAAGTTATTTATTGGAAACGTAAATTAGAGAATGCCAATTATCCAGCTGGTATTATTCTAAATAATACCAAGCCTTTGCCAAAACTGGATCCTTGTCTAATACGTCTATCTCCTGAAAAACCTTTCTGGTATTGTGCTGAAACAATTGCTATCTAAGTTGGGACTTTGGTTCGTGGGAGCTCGCTAGGCCTGCCATGTCCATGCCGTGATGGGCTGGCATCAGGGGATCTGCACTCTGGAAGCTCCTTCTGCCTCCTCAGCTGTCCACGAGCACTGAGTGAGGACCTATGGGTGCTGAGCAGGTGTCTGGATGAATGGAATAAAGAGCAGAGAAGTCTTTACGAATGCTTAGGAGAAGAGTCCAGCCTGGGGATTGCTGCCACTTCCTTTGCCACAAGCAGGGATGGGGGAAGCGAGTTTTTATATGTCTAGAAAGACATACTCAGCAGTTTTGTTTGAAGAGCCCCAGCTAATACTAAAGGATCTTTTAGGAAACTAGACTGTGCCTACTTATCTTATGTACTGATGAGAACCCTAACCTCCTGGGCCACTGCCCTAGCCAAAAACAGACCTTGAATCCTCTCAGAGTTGTGTTTTTTTTTTCCCCATGGTAGAAATTCACTATGGAGTCTCAGGGTGGCCACAAACTCACCACAATCCTCCTACCTCTGCCTCCCAAGCGCTGGGATTAAAGGCGTGCACCACCACATCCAGCTATCAGTGGGGTTTTTTTCAAGTCATGTTTTATCTCTCACAACACTTCTTTTTTAAAAAATATTTTATTTTTACTTATTTATTTATTTAAGAGAGAGAGAGAGAAAGAGGCAGAGAGAGGGAGGGAGAATGGGCACATCAGGGCCTCCAGCTGCTGCTAACAAACTCCAGATGCATGTGCCACCTTGTGCATCTGGCTTACGTGGGTCTTGGGGAATCGAAACTGGATCCTTTGGCTTTGCAGGAAAGTGCCTTAACTGCTAAGCCGTCTCTCCAGCCCTTTTACAACACTTTTAAGTGGAGAATTGTAATTTATCTTTGCATCAACATATCATGCCATTTGAAGTAACTCTCAGGAAAGGTGCTGGGTCCATATAGCCCAGGGTAGCCCTGGTGCTTTCGTCGTCTCAATATTAGCCTCAATAGCCCCTTAGCAAAGTCCATAAAATCTGGTGCCCAGCAACAAAAAGACAAATCAATCTTTTTTTCTGCTTTATTATATAATCGATATAAAACTACAATCCAGAGGCTCTCTCTAAAGTGCTTCATAGGGTCTTTAATTAGCTGGTAAAACTGTGCTGTCTGGTAATGTCAGACCATCTGCTCAGGAATCTGTGGCTCCCAACTAAGGAAAGACTGTCCCCATATCTGAGTCCAAGATCTACCTCCCTGGAAGTGGGGTTGGGGTTTGAGTCATTAGTAATGAATACAAGTAAAGTATGTGGAGACTCAAAGCACATCAAAGGGCTGAGAGTAAATGACTGTTGAGTGTTCAGTGCTAAATAAGTTCTCTTTCTCACACCCTCCAAAAGGCTCAAGGAATATTGTGTAAGAGGGAGCAGAAAGAATGTAAGAGTCAGAGGAGAGGGGGGAGTGCTTTGGGATTTTGTCTTCCAATTTTGTGTTCTTCACTCCATGATCTCATAGCAGTTGTCCTTACCTCCACAAGACCTCCATAGTACAGAGCTCATCAACACTTTGACATGGATGATGGAACTAGGCCAAAAAAAAAAAAAAATCATTCAAACAGAAGAGGGGTTAGTTGGAAAGAAATCAGTGGGTGGAAGGAGAAGGAGGAGACAAAAGAAGGTATTGGGAGGAGTATAATCAAGTTATATCATGTTCAAGTATATACATCGCCAATTAAGAAAAAAGTATGGCCAGGCATGGTGGCCTATGCCTTTAATCCTAGCACTTGGGAGGCTGAGATAGGAGGATGGCTATGAGTTCAAGGCCAAGCTGAGACTACATAGTGAATTCCAGGTCAGTCTGGGCTAAAGCAAGACCTTACCTAGCAAAATCAAAAAGAAAGGAAGGAAGGAATGAAGGAAGGAAGGAAGGAAAGAAGGAAGGAAGGAAGGGAAGGGAAGGAGGAAGGGAAGGAAGAGAAAAGGAAGGAAAGAGGATGGATGTGGTCATGAAGTGAAATGCAGATGTAAGATGCTGTTCCGTAATAATTAATTTTAATTATAAACAAATTTAAGCAATCTCTAGGGGCACTTTCAGCTAGTAGGGACACTGTAAACTGATGTAACAGCCAATACATTTCATAACAGACTTTTGAAGTAAGGAAATGCAAGAGTAATGACATGAGCATCTACAATTCATTCCAGGTGGCACCTACTCAAAAGCATCCACTCCGAATGGCTATGATAATGGTATTATTTGGGCCACATGGAAATCCCGCTGGTATTCCATGAAAGAAACCACGATGAAGATAATCCCATTCAACAGACTCTCCATCGGAGAAGGACAGCAGCAGCACATGGGGGGAGCCAAACAGGTCAGGCCAGAATACGAACACGAGGCTATAATTGAATACCCTTAAATCATCTTGCCGGGAGGCTATTTGTAGAGAAGTACCTATTAACTTCTATTAACCTGTACAAAGCTCCACGTATTTTCTGAAATTTTCTTCCTAACTTCTATATTTATGAACTTTAATTCCTCTTAAAGGAATATTTAGCCTTAAGTGGAAATTAAAACTCAGGTTGGGCTATAGTCTCAAATTACTGAAATCAGTGTTATGTAAAATTTCTTTATTTGAAATGACACTTTGATTTCTATATAAATGTATAAAAATAAAGCTATTGTCTTTTTTATGATCAGTTATCGTTTAGTTTTGATTTTTTGTTAGCATTTCTTAAGTATTTTAGTCTAGACTGATAAAATGGGAGAAATGTCACAGCTTCCCATGTATGAATATTTGCCATGTGTATTACCTCTGATTCATTCATATTTAATTATTTTTAAACAGAGAGTTATATTTTTAATATACCTTTTGTTTTGTTATATATTCATAGGCTGGAGACGTTTAAAAGACCATGTCAAAGGTGATTTACTTTTATAAAGGACTTTATCTGAACAGAGACATGTACTATTTTTGCTATGGGACAATGGACTTTCAAAGCCTCACTTCATATTAAGAGTAAAAGGAACCCATGTTGAAAACTCCACTAACAGTTTTATGCTGGTGATAATTTATCTACGTGTATTTCAATAAACATTTTGTTTCCTAAGATGAGATATATGGACCTTTTATTGACCTTGAAAACCATAGCTTTCCCTCAGTTTAGTTACCACAGTGGGCTGTCTTCAACAGTTACTAAGCATGATGCCAGACCTAATGCCTGAAATCATGGATTTCATCTGCCAAGGGAAGACACCAGCGTGTGGCAGCCCAGTGTGATAGCGTTTGATGTAAGCCCACAAGCGCACGTCTCAGTCATATAACTAAGGTGCACTGTGGGCAAAGAACGGGTGGAGTGAAAAAGCTATGGGGTCACGAGGGATTCTTCTGGAAGAATTTTAGCTCCAAACACTTAGGGCTACACATGACTACTCTGACAGAACCATTTTGGACCAGAGAGCTTAGGGAGTGATCTGGTCAGCTCCTCACAGGTGAACAGATGGGAGCCATTTCCCCATGACTGAGACCTTAGCAGGTTGGTTTCAGCAAGTGCAGGCTTCCTAGGCACCTGTAGCCAATGTCACTCATGTCACAGTGACTGTGTATAGCTCTTGACTTACTCTTGACGTGCTTTCATGAAAGGACCTGCTTGTTTTAAAGTCTAGAGCTCTGGCTTTGGGCTGTCTCACTTTCCATAGTTTTTCCCCCAAATCTCCTACTTCCTTACTCTCTACTTCCTGATTTTAAAGTATTCTGTAGTGTAGGTTATAAAAAGAGAAAGAAAGAAAGAAAGAAAGAAAGAAAGAAAGAAAGAAAGAAAGAAAGAAAGAAAGAAAGAAGAGAAAGAGAAGAAGGAAGGAAGGAAGGAAGGAAGGAAGGAAGGAAGGAAGGAAGGAGAGATGGCTCAGTTGCTAAAGTGCCTGATGGTAAGTGTGAAAACCTGAGTTCAGGCCCCCAACACCCATATAAATTCTGAGTGGGTGTAACCTGGCCACCTTACAATCCCAGTAGTTGGGAGAGGGGATTCCCCAAGCAAGCTGGCTAGATAGGGCTACGTGACTCAGTGAGTCTGAGTTCAAGAGAGAGATAGATAGGTGAATAGTGACTGAGGAAGGCAGCCTACATCAACTTCTGGCCTCCACATGCACACTTGCACATGTGAACACACACACACTCGTGCACACACACACGTGTACATACATGTCAAAAAAGACAGAAAAACAATAACTCAGCTTATAGATATACAAATAAATACTAGGGATTCTTTGAACAGAAGGAACATTGACTCGTGTGCAGTATTCATTTGTTCAAGTCAAGATGAATGCTTCATCCCCACTTCACACAACGGAGCGTCTGCTGAGAGCCCGGAGCGTTGCTGGGCTGCGCACTTAGAATGTCGTGCACAATGTCCTCAGCAGCCCCCGCTTTCCCGAACCTGCTCTGCTCCATTCAATCTCTGTGCCACTTCCCCCCAATAACAGCCTCCAGGATTCTTTATTCCTTCCTCCTCCACGTCCAATCATTGACTAAGCCTATCAAGTCCACCTGCTAAATACTGTTTCTATTCCTCACCTCTATATTTGTTGCCACCGCTCTAGTCATGATGAAAATACCCTGCCAGAATCATGGCGACAGCCTCCTTCTTACTCTTCCTGGAAAACTTGCCTGTTCCCACCTGGCCATATACTCAACTACTTATAATATCAGTGTGTAAAAAGTCGAGCCAGAGTGAGTTTGCAAGATCCTTTAATGGAACAACTTGATCATAAATAGGAAGAGTCAGATACATGTTTATTTTTACTGTAATAATATCACTCCTGTGATTTGTGACAAGAATGTTATGTTCTATTCTTTTATTTGAGAGAGGGAGGAATATATATATATATATATATATATATATATATATATATAGAGAGAGAGAGAGAGAGAGAGAGAGAGAGAGAGAGGTATTCCAGGGCCTCCAGCCACTACAAACAAATTCCTGACACATGTGTGGCTTATGTGGGTACTGGGGAATCAAACCTGGGTCCTTAGACTTCACAAGCAAGCACCTTAACCACTAAGCAATCTCTCAAGCCCAATGACATTATTACAAAGAGAATAAAAGTTAGACTTTTTGTGGTACAGCACATACCAAACATGAGCAAGGACCTAGATTCAATCCCTACCACAGGAAAAAAAAAAAAAGAAAGAAAGAACAGAAAAGAAAAATAAAAGGAAAGGAAAGGAGAAAGAAAATAGCTGCACATCTATGCAGAAATGTATGCACACCCACACATTTCATGACAGTGAGAAATTTGGAAAATATTTAACAGTGTGAAGAGTGAATGAGACAGGCAGTTCATGAGTTCATTGTAATAGAAGGTAGTGATTGTAGAATAAATAGAGTATCTTTGAACAGACATGGGAATATTTATGAAACAATCAGTGTACTTTATAGAAGAATAATAGTTCCACAGTGGTAATTCTGTAAGGAGAATATATGTTATACATGTTCAATAAAATGCACTCTTCACCTACATATATTACTTGTACATTTTCATTTTCTCAATATGATTTTAATAGAAAATGTAATGAAAACTAAAATGTAAAAGCAATGTGAAGTCCAAATGTTTCTGACATTCCCCAAGAGCACCTGTTGAATATTTCTTCTGAAATAGCAGTTACAGCATGCTTTTAACAAGGTTTGGAGGGATAAACAAAAAGGTGTGGAGAGGTAGGAGGATCACCATAAGTTCGAGGCCAGCATGAGACTTCAGAGTGAATTCCAGGTCAGCCTAAGCTGGAATGAGATCCTACCTCAAAAACAAACAAACAAACAAACAGCAACAAAAAGATGCTTGGAGCCTCTTGTGTTTGATTTATTTAAATGAGTACATATTAATTTTATGTTTAATTTAGAAACCCAGTGAGGTAAAGAGAAATTGATTAACTTCAAATTTATACTTGTTTAGCTATTAATATTTATTGGTGAATATTGAAGGAATACAATTTCAGAAACAAAGCATGAGAAATACTTTCAGATTCAATTAGATCATCTGTATTTCTTCAAGTAAAATTAGAGTTCAAGGAATTACCTTGATTAACTAACAAAAAATTCAACTATGAAATGAAGAAGGGCTTAGAGCCTTATACAGACAATTTTCCCTATAATGCAAAATCACAGAGAACTAGTGTTTATCTCTGCCTTTTCCTTTCCTGGGCACATGAAAGCTCAAGGCGCTGAAAAACAGGAGGGCTAAATGCAGTGCAGGTATGCGAGATGGCATCTCTTACCTTTAGAGGGAAGCATCCCAAAAGAAAAGGGCCCAAGGTACAGCTCAGCTAAAGGGCTCTTGCTTTGCATGTGCAAGGTCCTGGGTTCAATTCCCACCACTCAAAAAATAAATATTTTTTCTTTCTTAAAAAAAGGAAAGTCTTGATTCTATGACTTCAGAGTTCTAGTCATACAACCGTAGGGAAGAGATCTTATGTTAACAAGCAAGATTACTAACCAAATATCAAGGATTTGAAATGTACCGCGGAGATGTTATAGCTTTGCCCCATTCTTCTCATGTTTAGTGACTGTTGATAAGTGATAAGTTTCACAAGGGTAGGCAAGTGGAAAGTGAATGGGAATTGAAAACTGTAACTCGCCAGGTGTGTGGCCACACGTCTATAATCCCAGCACTTGGGAAACTGAGGCAGGAGGATTCTGAGTTCAAACACAACCCTGCCTGAGGAAGAGGAGGAGGAAGAAGAAGAAGAGGAAGAAAAATAAATGTATATTTGGAATCTTCACAAGACCTTAAATTTTCCCTCTCTGATCCAAACCAGTATAAACTAGCCGAGGTGTTCTGTCGTAGATAATTGGATTTATTCAGATGACAAAGGTGAAAAGCTAAGTACACAGTGAGTCCTGGGGGAGGTGACTGCCTGATGGTTGCCTCAGTTTGCTGTAGCTTGAACAGTGAGGTTGACGATGTTGAGGATAGAAAGATAAGTCAAAGTAAATGAAAAACAGTATGTCGAGGAAAGACTGAGGGTGGGGGAAGACTGCATTTCATTTACCCCTTCGTGGCTGTGTGCACATGTTAAGGCAGACGCTGTTATTCAGACTCTTAACACATCCACTTGTCTATGCTGGGTCCATTTCTTGATTTATTGAGTCTCATTATTCAAATTCCCTTTCCTTCCCGCCTTCTACTTAGCCAACAACCATTCTAGTAACTTAGTATGTGTTTTCTGTTTCCATTTTAATCTATGATGGATTAAGTGTGTTTAAAAATGGCATTTTGGGGATCTGGGGAAATGGCTTAGCGGTTAAGGCATTTGCCTACGAAGCTTAAGGACCCAGGTTCGATTTCCTAGGACCCACATAAGCCAGACGCAAAAGGGGACGCATGTGTCCAGAGTTTGTTTGCAGTGGCTGGAGGCCCTGGCAGGCCCATTCTCTCTCTCTGCCTCTTTCCCTCTTCTCTCTTTCTCTCTCAAATAAATAAATAAATAAAATATTTTTTATATGGCATTTTGGACTGGAAGGATGGCTTAGTGGTTAAGACATTTGCCTGCAAAGCCAAAGGATCCAGCTTCAAATCCCCAGGACCCACGCTAGCCTGATGCACAAGGGAGCACACGCATCTAGTTTCGTTTGCAGTGGCTGGAGGCCCTGGTGTGCCACTCTCTCTCTCTCTCTCCCTCTTTCTCTGTTAAAAATAAATAAATAAATAAATAAATAAATAAATAAATAAAATATTTTTTTAAAAAATGGCATTTTGCTATAGTTTGGCGGTACTGAAAAGTTTTAGCGCTAAACACTTGGTTACAGTCTACATTCATTACAAATACTGAGGATTATTATGTAGAAACTTTTAATTTGTTGTATTCACTCAAATTTTATTTATTGAAATGATATTTTAAAAATACTTTATCTATTTTCAATGAGAGAGAGAGAGATAGAAAGAGGGAATGAATATGGGCATCTAGCCACTGCAAACGAATTGCAGATACATGCACCAACTTGTGCATCTAGCTTTACTGTGGGTACTGGGGATTTGAACCCTGGTAGTTAGGATTTTCAGGCAAGCACCTTAATTTGATGAGCCATCTTCCCAGCCCTGAAATGATATTTTATGTATTTTGAATCTATCATCAAATGGGGCCTGTAATTTGCATAGCTTTGCTTTTTAGCACTTTATTTATCTAGTAGTTATTTTCACTGTATTTTATTTAAAAAAATAAGTCTTTAACTGGGTAGAATTTTTAAAACTATCTTATTTACGTATTTATTTGTAAGCAGAGAGAGAGAGAGAGAGGGGAGAGAGAAGAGGAAAGGGGCACACTAAGTCCCCCCGCCACTGCAGACAAACTGGAGACTCATGTCCCACCTTGTGCGTTTGGCTGTATGTGGGTTCCGAGGAATCAAATCTGGGCCGCTTTTTGCAAGCCAATGCCTTTAACCACTGGGCCATCTTCCCAGCTCCTAAATTAAATTTTAATTGAAAAAGCAGTTCTTTATGACAAATCGTGTGAGAATCACTAGTAAGATCTTCATTGTCCTTCTTCCCTTCACTCCCTCTTTTAATCCATTTCTTTCTTCCTGCCTTTATTTATTTATTTGTTTGTGTATTTATTTATTTATTTATTTATTGGTGTGGGGATCAAGCCTAGGCCTTAATGCAGTGATGAAAGTCTACCATTAAGCAATGGTCCTTTTCTGTAATTCCCGTGTTACATTTCTTATTCAAAAATATTATGTAGCCAGGCGTGGTGGTGCACGCCTTTAATCCCAGCACTTGGGAGGCGGAGGTAGGAGGATTGCTGTGAGTTCGAGGCCACCCTGAGACTCCATAGTGAATTCCAGGTCAGCCTGAGCTAGAGTGAGACCCTACCTTGAAAAACAAATCAAAACAAAAATGTTATGTATTTCCAGAGATTTTAATTTTTAAATGTTTTCGATCAATATGCAATTGTATCCCTTGTCAAAGAACAGACCTTAATAATCTTGATTTTGGGGAAGATGAGGTTTTGTAAATCATTTTTGAGACAGAATTACTACAGAATTAATTTACCGACAAAATTGTACATACGTCATAATCAGCCTATTGTTTTTTTTTCTTCCCCCTTTGAGAAGAAAAGGAACAAACCAAATACAGATGAATTGTTATTGGTTTTGCAAGTGTGAGATTTGGTTCAAATGACGCTGTAGCCATTATCCCGTTGTAAGCACTGACTGCGGCCTGCCCGCCTGAGCCAGGAGGACTCTGACCTGTCACGAGTCAGGGTGCTTTCTGGGAAGGCTGGCTGGCACAGGATTCAGCTCTCCTTCACCTCTATTCCATTGGGAAACAGCTGAAGGCAGGAACTGGAGGCAAATTCAGGATCATGGCATTAGATCAGGTCTACAACTGGGTCAAGAATTTGTTTCCTGAATCCAAAGTACATGTCTTCAGCACACATTCCTGCTCTGCAGGTCTTTACTTGGATTTTGTCTTACTGGGAGCTCGCAAAGCCCAAAGTGACCCAAGGCAGCTGGACAATCTCATCCTAGATCTGAGCGTTGACTTCTCCTGAATAAACACAAGAGGGCAGATTCCACTATGAAGAAAGTGCCTTTTTCAAATAGTCAGAGACAGATAGTTAAAATGTGACTTTTATTTAAAGAGGAAAAAAAAAAAAAAGAAGAGTCAACATTGAGGAGACCTTGGACTGGAATTGTTTGCAGCATAATTTTGTTTCTTTACATTGCAAAGCTGTAAGGGTCAGGTAAGATAACATATGGGACTTTTCCAGAAAGAAAACAGGGGTGTTTTGTTTTTTGTTTTTTGTTTTTTGTTTTTTTGTTTTTTTTGTTTTTTTTTTCCTATTAAGATTGGCTTTGCTGCATGGCAGTTAAGTCTGATATTAAGTTTGGAAATATAACTCTAAAACTTTAAGGATTTTGCTTTTATTATTTTTATGAGAGAGAGAGAGAATTGGTGTGCCAGGGCCCCCAGCCACTGCAATCAGACTTCAGACATGTGTGCCGCTTTGCGCGGTCATCACCTTGTGCGTCTGACTTAGTGGGACCTAGGGGAGTCGAACATGGATCCTTAGGCTTTGCAGGCAAGTGCCTTGACCACTAAGCCATCCCTCCAGCTCTGATTTTATTCTTAATAAAGTTGCAGTTATTTCTTTTACAGAAATCTCATAAAGATACAACAGATGGTTCCCTGTGCTATCACCTGGATTCTACTAACGTCAGCATCTTTCATGACTGTGGCACATCTGTTGAAATTAAGAAAGAATCCCAGCACATTACTATTGCATTTGATTCATACTCAATCCGGTTTTATGCTAAAGTCCCACTTCTGTGCCCACATCACATCTAGGCCGTTTCATGTACCTGACATATCTTCTTGGTCACCATTGCTCTGCAAGGTCTTAGACTTGTTTGTTTTTCATGCCCAGGGCAATTTCATGGGTCTATTCTATTGTCCCAGTTAGGAATTTCTTAAGATATCCCTCAGTGCATGTTTCTCTGTTCTGCTGAGGTTTATCTAGATGCCTTTAAGTTGGCATTGGTTTTGCTACAGAGCGACCCATTAAACTGAGTCTGTGGCTGGTGGTGTGACTCAGTTGTCCAAGTTGTGCTTAGCACATGCTAGGTTCTGGCTTCCATTGCCAGCACCACAAAACAAAGAATTAAATTAAACCCTACTTAAACCAATTAAAACCACAGAATTAAATGATCCTGGCATTAACCTAAATCCCTTTTTATATGTTATTCCTTGTATTCCCCAAGATCTCAACAAATCACTGTACACAGTTAGTAGGTTTTCTATACTAACCTTTACCCCAGCGAAGTCAGCAAAGGAGTAGCCCAAGCGTAACAGATTCAGGATGGACAACACCAGCCACATGACCTGTGGTAACATGGCAACAGATTGTATGATGACTGTACTTTTGAACAATAATAATGCAAAATAGTTAACCTGGAAAAAGCACATTGTAAGTAAGATAAAATTGTTCTGAGTTATTTAATTGATAGTATAGTTTAAAAGATGAAATGAAACAGTGAGGAAAAGGCTTTCATTCTTACTTTTTTAAAAAAAAATATTTATTTATTTATTTGCTTTTTGTTTTTTCTCTTTCTTTCTTTCTTTCTTTTTTTTTTTTTTTTTTTTTTTGAGGTGGGGTCTCACTATAGCCCAGGCTGACCTGGAATTCACTATGTAGTCTCTGGGTGGCCTCGAACTCAAGGCAATCCTCCTACCTCTGCCTCCCAAGTGCTGGGATTAAAGGCATGCGCCATAACGCCCGGCTTCCTTCTTACTTTTTTTTCTCTTACCACACACACACACACCACCTAGCTACTTTATTGAAAGTGTTTAAGTAAAAAATCATGAAAATTAGTCTAAGGACATACAGAAACAGAGAACAATCATTAGCTGAAGTGGTGGCACACATCTGTAATTCCATAATCCTGGCATTCTGTTCAGAAGGATGAGGCAGGAGGGTTGTGAGCTTGACGCCAGTAAAGGCCATGTAGTAAAACCCTTTCTCAAAAAAAAAAAAAAACCACAAATAATAAATTTTAAAAAAGAAAAAAGAAGAAGAAAGAAAGAAAAGAAAAAACTTAAGGCCTGGATTCAGTCCACAGCAATTCCTCCCAATAAAGATGATTAACTATTACGGTATTGAATTCTTAAAAATGCTAAAAAATATTCATTTAAATATCCAGTACTCTGAAGAGCTCCATTCTTAACATTGAGGTAGATTCCTTTCCAAAATAAGGAGTATGAAAGGAAATAAAGTATGAGCAATCAAGCAGAAAAGCTCTGTTGCTTCTTTCTCATTTTGCTTAAATATTTCTATGTATTTAAGGAAATTCCCATTTTTTTTCTTTTTTATTATCTTATTTTTCTTTATTTATTTGAGAGAGTGAGAAATAGGCAGGGGGAGGGAAAGATATAGAGAGAAAGAATGAGTGTGCCAGGGCTTCCAGCCCCTGCTAATGAACTCCAGATGTATGTGCCCCCTTGTGCATCTGGCTTACGTGGGTCCTGGGGAATTGAACCTGGGTCCTTTGGCTTTGCAGGCAAATGCCTTAACCACTAAGCCATTTCTCCAGCCCTGAAACTCCCATTTTCTTAATACAGCTACATCTTCCAAGGAAATCATCTGACATCTGGGTATTGCCAAGTTCTGAACGTAGATTTTCCATTAATCACTCTTAAATAGATCGCTGAACCGCCTCATTGACCTTTATTGGTAAATGGCCAGGCAAAATAAAAAATGAACCTTTGCACTATCCGTGGAACACGGGAGACAGCAGGGCAAACGGAACAGAAGACGTGAAGTCTCCTTCTCAATGTTCCCAAGTGAATCCTTGCAGCACAGACCAGTCATCATTATTAAACTGAGGCAAAGATCCCTCCAAAGTCCTCACAGATGCTCAAATCTCCTCAGTTTTTATCACAGACTCATGCTAGTAATTCAAAAATACTTTTTTTGTTCAGGGCTGGGAAATTTGCTCAGTGGTTACAGGTACTTGCTTGCAAAGTCTGTCACTGCTGGGTTCAATACCCCAGCCACCCACGTAAGGCAGATGCCAGTGGCACAAGTGTCTGCTGTTTGTTTACAGGACAAGAGGCCCTGGCACAAACATACCCACCCACCCCTACCCCCACACATGCATATGCATACACAAATAATTAAAAAATTAAATTTCAAAAATGCGTACTTTTCAATTATGGGTTTATTGTTTTAATAAGGCCTTTCCTGAAGAGCCATTATTGTCTTGTTATCATGGTAAAAATAAATGAACAGATTTATACTAAAAGACACAAAGCATTTTTTTAGATACATCTGGCACTTTGAGACCCAAATTAAATCTGACATTTATAGGAATGCTTTATATAAAACATGACCAAAAATATTCAGAAATATTCTGTCTTCTACCAACCTTCAGGATACCTTGAATACTTTTTCTATTGCTTTACATTAAACAATATGAAATTACAGATCTTCATTATTTTGACCTATCAAACTGACTATTTTATATGGCTTAATCTACTTTGTTTTTTTTAAAAAAATATTTTTTATTTATTTGCAAGGAGAGAGAGAGAGAAGCAGAGGAAGAGAGAAAGACAGGAATAACAGAGACAAACGAAGAGAGAATAGGAGTGCCAGGGCCTTTTGCTGCAGCAAGCCAACTCTAGATGAGCGTGTCACTTAGTGTGCATCTGGCTTTACATGGGTGCTGCGTAAAACCCAGGCCATCAGGGTTTGCAAGCACGTGTCTTTAGCCACTGAGCCATCTCCCCAGCCTCAATTAACCTCTTTTTTTAATTTTGTCTGGCTCACCAGTTCACAGCACTTGAAGGTAAAAGACTTTATATGTTCTCTCTCCTAAGCACGTAGCATTCCAGACAGGACAAGGTGGTATACACACAGTAAATGATTGTTGAACTTAAACTAACAAGTAACTGAGCAAACTGCTCTCATTACTCAATGCATTTAAAATAAACTGGTAAACAGTGGAATGGTTCCCTACTCCCATTGACTATTGCCTGGGAAGGAACAAATACCTCATTCAAGAGAAAGCTATCAGGTTGGAAAGATGCTCAGTAGTTAAGGCACTTCCTCAAAAGCCTAAGCCCGGTTCGATTCCCCACTGTCCACATACAGCCAGATGCACAAAGTGGGGCAGCATCTGGAGTTCAGCTGCAGAGGCTGGAGGCCCTAGTGAGCCCACATTTTTCTCTCTGTCTTTTTGCTTTGTTTTATATTTTCAAGTTGTATTTTACATGATGGAAATATCTTGATGAGCAGGTTATAAATTTTATCTTCCTGCATTACTCAGATACAATTTTTATTCTTTCTGTATATGTCATGTAAATGTGATTATTTTAGTTTGGGCAGACATCAGTATTATATAAATTCCTGTCAAATGTGTGAATTCCTATATTCAATTACTTGTAATTGGTGAAATTTCATCCCTTTTAAAAGGATAATTAAATCTAACATTCCTTTCATTAGAGCTCAGAAAGACAGTATGGTCATTTCTAGGGGAAAAGCAATACAAAGTGTGTTATAATTTCAGCCATCAGAAATGTCTTCAATTTACATTCTTTTCTTTTTTCACCCTTAGAACAGTATCTTTGTTGTCACATGATTTTTTAATGCTACTTCTCACTTATTGATCATGAACCTGCATGGATTTCTACCTAAACAAAACCTGTTTTTCCATGGCGTGCAGGAAAACCTCATGCAGGGGGTGGAGAACTATCACTGTGTGGTAGTAGACCAGGCCAACAGTGCCCACTCAAGTGCAACTTGGGCAATCCTATCACTGGAGAGAAAGCCATGGGGACTTCAGGGTACTGGGACATTCTAGAAATAAAAAACAAAAATGGTACCATTTCTAGGGGCTCTACTGTGAATGTGCAACACTTCATATATCATACATTTGTTTCTCCCAACAATCCTGGGCGATAAATCTTTTCAAGTCCAGATCATTTAAATGGTTTGCCCCACTGTTTAGCTAGACTCTATCTCTCTCTTCACAATACCTGCTCTGTGGCAAAGAGCCACAACAGGAAAGAAAGCAAGGCAGTCAGAAAGCGCATGGGGACAGCGGGGCTTCAGCAATGTGGTCAGAGAGGCCTTTCTGCAATTGGATAAAGCAGGGGATGATCACATGGGCACTGAAAGGAACCTTGAAGCAGCAAGGATATAGCCCTTTCCCAGGGCACAGGAGTGGAGGCTTCCAGTCAGATTGTTTCTGCTTATCTACTTTCAGGAGGATTGTGGCCAGTCAACTTTCCTGAAGCCTACAAGTTTACTCTGGAAATGTGTTGGCCATACTGTGTGCCTTTCCCAAAGGGGGCACTTCCCGTGTGCATAGGCAGACATCCAAGGAACTCAAGCCTGACCTTCCTATCCATGCCTGGCACTTTGCCAGTACGATTGATCGTTGTGGGAGGGTCCATCTTCCCCGCCATCTGGAACCTTGATGGGGCACTGTAGCTCCCTCTGACCCTGCAGCTGCCTGTAGATAGAGCTGACAAGGAAGTCTTTCCCAGAGCCAGAGGGTCCTGCCTCCTCCAGGGCTTTGATCCATCTACAGTAAACTTCACATGCCCAGGGTGTCTGAGGAGGCAGATACTCTCTCTGTTTACCACAGAGGAACCCACTCATATTTTCCTGCTCAGTGAGGAGTTACGCCCTTTGGGGAAACTATAAAGACAAAATTTTTCAATTCTTAAGTTTCTGATGTAGTGGAGAGATGGACAGGATCCTGCAATGATAAATGTCACCAGTGACACATGATCTATGGAGAGACAGAAGTACAAGAGATTACTGTTAATTGGAGCTATTAAGGCAAGTAACCTATAAAAGGTCCAGCAAAGTATTCAGCACTTAGTCAACAGTGACCATTGGCGACTGTGGTTATGAGGAGTGGTTTCACACAAGAAGCAGGACTTGAGGCAAGATAGGAATGGCTGCAAGATAAATCAGAGGACGCCCAATTAAGGTTGAATTTCAAATAAACAACACTTTAGTACATTCCAAATGTCACATAAAACTTACTTACACTAAAATGCATTGATTGTCTGAAATCCATATTTAACTGGGAAAACTGCTATTTATTTGCTACAACTAGCAAATCTAAGCCAAAGATTTATTTTAGCCTTATTGAAGAATGGTTGTGAAATAAAAATTTTACATATGCACTCGGGAGGCTGAAGTAGGAGGCTCACTGTGAGTTCGAGGCCAGCCTGAAGCTACAAAGTGAGTTCCAAGTCAGCCTGGTCTGGGGGGAGGCCCTACCTAGAAAAAAATTGCCTAGTTAGTGAGTTTGATATGCACATACACAATGAAACAATCATCACCATCAAGCTAGTTAGCATGTGCCTCACCTATTTTTCCTTTTATTTACCACATTCCTCATCTCCTAGAAGCCACCATTATCCTCTCTTCTCTGAGCTCCACATTCTAGGTCCCACATATGTGTGTGATCATGTCACGTCCGTGTTGGGCTTACTTCATTTAGTTTGATGTCCAGCAGGCTTAGCCATATTGCCACAAAAGGGCAGGATTTCCTTGTTTTCACAGGCTGAATATTATTTCATTATGCATACATTTTCCCCCTTCATCTCTCATCCATTAAGGAACATTTAGGCTGCTCCATCTTAGCAGCTGTGAACAGTGCTGCAACAAAGATGATACATTTGGGGGGGGGGGACATAACAAAGATGATACATTTGGGGGGGGACATAACAAAGATGATACATTTGGGGGGCACATAACAAAGATGATACATTTGGGGGGGGCGTAGAAGTAGAACTCATGAGTCACGTAGTTATCCACTGAGCCAAGAAAAAACTTGACATGGAGCTAAACAGCAGGTGAGGGAAGTCAGCACACCCAAAGAGAAAATGGAGAGAAATAACATCTTTCATGGCGCTGCAGGCTCTCCACCAATTGTTGGCATTTAGTGAGCACTTACGATGTGTTAATTGCTACTCTGAGTGGCCTTCCAAAGATTAACTCATCTGTTCATTAAAACACATGTGGGAGGTAATCATTATTCCCATTTTTAAGACAAGGAAACTGAGATTTTATGGAGGCTCAAGTCATTTGTTCAAGAGCACATAGCTTGGAAATGATGTAGCTGGGATTGTAGATAGGCTATGTTTGACCCCAGTGCCTGCTCTTAGCTACTTTGGAAAGAGAAAAAAAAAATCTGTTTAACATAAGCTTATTGAAGCCCTTCTGGTCATTTTAGAAATCAGATAGCCCCTTAATCCTGCTACGTACACTGGAATAATATCATTGGCTACATCTCTTCTTCAATGGGGGCTATAGCTAACCTGCCCCAGGCATCTCTTAGGTGTGGAAGTATGTTCGCCTTTGCATCTTTAAAATCACCCCCTTCCTGGAATGTGGCGTCTTCCCCTAACTGCTGGCTGGACAATCAAATGCGACCATTTGCACCAACAAATCAGAAGCAAACACAAGAGTTGAGCAAGAATTTCCTGGATCTCAACATTCCGGCCAGCCAAGGATGCAGGGTGAGCTTTGACTGTCCAAAAAGGACAGAGGTGATGATTAACCCAGGCTCCTGTGGGTTTAAAGGAGGTGGGAGCTAGGGGCTGAGGAAACCCTCCTTTCTTACAGCTGCAGTGTTCCACATGAGCCAGCCGCTGATTCGGAAAAGATGTTTTCCATGAAGGTCGCATGCCTGGTCCTGAGTGTGGTCAGCACAGTATGGGTATGATACCATGGGGCTTTTCCTCCTTTCTTTCTATTCTGTTTAGTTCAGTCTGCCAGTTCTATGTCCTGACAGGCTCTTAGCTCCATGGGTGTCAGGCACGGAAGTGAAATCCTAGGTGGGCTCCTCAGGAGGAAAACCTGAGAGGGTTGGAGCGTACACATTCACAGTGAAACCTGGCCATCTGCTCTTTGCGCTGATTTATCTCTAGAGTCAGTCTTACAGCACCGCTATTTGCTTTTGTTTATTTTCTCTTTTGGTGCTGGGGATTGAACCTAGGTCCTTGCATGAGCCAGGTAAGCACTCTACCTACCACTGAGCTATAGGATTCAACCCATTGATTGCTTTAAGCTTTAATGTTTATTTCCCTGGGAAAGCCTAGATTTCTACTGTTTGTTTTAAACATTAACCATGTTTCTGAAGCCAAGGGATGCTGCAAAAATACTCTAGTGCAACAGTGTTGTGAACACCAAAACATTTTATTCATCCGACAATATTTCAGAATTGCCAGTTGATTGTTAACTACCAAGTAGATCTAGACGCTAATGGTGGCTAAGCTGGTATATTTCTCAAAACTAACTGTTGTTCATGCAACCCTTGGGCCCAAAGGGGAAGGCACGGGATTTCCTACAATGAAGAGTTCGTTGCCAACTTTGTCCCTGTAGAGTCTGAAACCACGATACTAGTTGTCAACATAAAATGTTCAATAAGAACTTTTATCTAGCTCTCAATGCGTTGTCACTTGTCTGTAATAAGTGGCATGTTTAGGTTTACTGTTGTCTCCTAAAGTTTGGTCATGCTTTTGTTTGTGGTGGTGGGGACTGGACCTAGATGTAGCCTTTGTGCATGCTAGACAAGCAGTCTATCGCTGAACTACATGCCTAGTTCGAAAACACTTCTTTTTTGTGTCTTTCAAGACATAAGAGAAAGTAGATGAATTATCTTTGAAAATAAACACCAAAAACTACAGGATATTAGATCATGAGGAGGCTTTTTGGAAGAAGTATTTGTGTTCTTTTCAGATGACTTGTAAGTATGTAGTAATTGGCATAATTTGGTTCCTGAGACAGAAGAAAGTAAAGGAACTGTAATTGACAAGGCTTCTGAAACATGCTAATCTTATAAAACAAGAAAACCATGTTCAAGGGATGAAGTTATCTACAGGCTCATTATCCAGGGTATATCCTCTTTTAATTAATAAATAAATAAAGAGGAAAAAAACTAAATGAGAGTTTTAAACTGAATTCTCTCTTTGTTATTAAAAGAATAAGCAATATTCTTGTAGAAACAAGAATTAAAATCCATCCACAGCTAATGTGGGATCCTTATTGTTATAATTGTTCAGTTTTTGTTTGATTCTGAACTACAATTGATCCCATCATTATATTTCTTAGATGAAAGGCTGTACTTATTTCTTCAAATAAGAGGTTCTTTGTCCCTTTGTCTGGATTTTCAAAAGTGAGAATAAGACTGCGGATGTTAGCTAAGCATGAGAATGAGCTCTCCCAGACTAAAGTAGTCACAACAGAGTCCTTGTAAGTTGCTGATATAGTGTCAAAATAGTGACAGCCTTGATGTCATCATCCTCACTCATTCAGATATAAAGTTCTGTTAGATGAAAGTTCTTGTGCTTCATGTTATCTGGCTCCCAGTAGAAGCTAAACATCTGTATTTCTAACTACCAGATGTTAAAGAAGTTTTCAGCTGTTGACTATTACATTTTCTATTCTCTTTATTTCAAATACAATTCATACAACTGATTAAATGAGTGAACTACAAAACACTGCCAGGTCTTAACTGGCCACATTTGAGTGCTCGATCAATGTTTGTGTCAATTACAGGCCCACCTCAAAGGTTAGAGTTGAAACCTAAAGGAGAAAGTGACAACAGTGTACTTACTTGTCTTAGAGATTTCCACATACAAATGGTTCTCGTGGTGCTAGGGTTTTCACTGTGAGAAGGAAACTGGTAGCTGGTAGAGTTCCCGTACCTGTGCTTTGGGTCTCTGCCTCTACTTTTGGGAGGGCTTGGGAGCTTGTGGGCATGACAGTGTCTCTCCTCTCCTGGCTAACGTTGCCCTTGTTCTCTTGTATGTGTGACTGAATCCTGAAAGACGACAGACACTGGTGACAGTGAATTTGTAGCAGTAGGAGGAGGCGTGCGTGGCCCGAGAGTTGTGGAGAAACTTCCATCCGCCTGCAAAGAGGCGGACTGGCCCTTCTGTTCTGATGACGACTGGGTAAGCAGTGGGTGTGGGGAGTGGGGGTCACCTCCGGTGGTACCACCAGGCGATGGGCCCTCTGGGTGGGTCCCAGAAACCTTTGCCCGTAGGAAATAATGTAACAGGAACCAAAGGCCAAATTAAAGACAGCAAATGGGAGAAAAATCTAGTCCCAGAGAATTGTTTAATCACTTCAGGATCTCCAGTGGGGAACAGACTAAACTACCAAGTACTAGGACACTGGATACTGTGACTTTGGGGTTTCTTAGGACCTCATGCATGGCTAAGTGGACTCTCATTCCAACAATCACCTATGGCCTCTGACTAGCCCTCCTAACTACTTTTAGGCTAGTAGATGAGCAGACAACATGGGGAAAGGAAGCAAAGGGAGCTGTGTGGAAACCTACGAAACGGTTCAGTGTCTGAGAGACACACGCCCATAATGCAACTTTCCCCTCTCCCTTTCAGTACCAGAAGTGCCCTTCCGGCTGCAGGATGAAAGGGCTGATCGATGAAGTTAATCAAGATTTTACCAACAGAATAAATAAACTCAAAAACTCACTATCTGATTTTCAAAAGAACAATAAGGATTCTCATTCGCTAACCAGGAACTTAATGGAGTATTTGAGAGGGGACCTTGCCAAAGCCAACAGTAAGTATGACATACTCAGGACTCTGATTTTATACCAACAACAAAAATCCTAAATAATGATTATGCCTGTTTCTAGCTCCTGAGCTTTTTTTTTTAGCCCAAAGTACTCAGTGTGGATACACGTGCCTCCAGATCACTGGATTTGAAGGCGGGGCTTTTTAATTTTTTTGTCATTTTCACAAAGTGAAAGAGGGTTAGTTTAGATCATTTAATATCACAAAGCATGGCAGTATTTTGTTTGTTTGTTGTTTTTGATTTTTTGAGGTAGGGTCTCGCGCTAGCCCAGGCTGACCTGGAATTCACTATGTAGTCTCAGGCCGGCCTCGAACTCACAGTGATCCTCCTACCACTGCCTCCTGAGTACTGGGATTAAAAGCGTCCACCTCCACACTTGGCACAACAGTATTTTGAATTGAAGACAAGAATTTCTTCAGATTTAAGAGCAAATATTGAAAACAAGAAGGGCCAGTGTAGCTGCTTTGTTTTTCTCCTACAGACAAGGAGTGTCAGAGGGCAAGGCACTTGCTCAGAGACATAAAAGCTGGAAGTTGAACCCTAGATACCACCGAGCTGAACATGTAGATTTTTAAATTTGAAAGATTGAGCCACATTGTCTTCCTCTCTCTCTCTCTCTCTCTCTCTCTCTCTCTCTCTCTCTGTGTGTGTGTGTGTGTGTGTGTGTGTGTGTGGTCGGGTGGTTCCTAAATCTAGGAGGTGCCATATTCACAATGGGCATGGGGATCCAGTCCAGTGAGGTCTGGGCTCCTGAAGCCTTGTTTATTGTAACTTCTGGAAACACCTGACCAGTCAGTGATCCTGTTGACACCTCCCCACAAAAAAAAGGTTTAGAAATAATCTCAGATTTATAGGTAGAAAGGAAAACTCCTCAATAACAAAATCCAATATAGACTCAAGTCAGTAAGTTTATGACAAAATAACCGAAATATGATCAGACTATTATATCTCCAACTTTCACTTTGAAAATTCCTAGGAAATTTCTTCTCAATTTATTTACATTCCTAGTTAGAAGACAACATTGTAACTAACACCCATGGATAGAATCTGAAATTCTTAGGAAATGAATTGTAACAGCCCCCCCAAAAAATATACAGAAATATTTATAAACAATTTCCTTCGCTGGCACCTATAAGCAAACCAGTCTGTGGTTACCTCATTCCTCATTTTTTTTTTTAATTTCAGACCATGACAATACATATAACCAAGTGTCAGAAGATCTGAGGAGCAGAATCGAGATCCTGAAGCGCAAGGTCATAGAGAAAGCACAACAGATCCAGCTACTGCAGAACAATGTCAGGGCTCAGCTGATAGACATGAAACGCCTGGAGGTAAGCTCAGGGCCCGGCCCCTGATTGCCTTGTCTTTAAATAAAAGGAAGACGACAGCCATCTACGGAGTGTCCACTACACATCCATTCTCCACTTAAAAGCAGCAATCACGGGCTGGAGAGATGGTTTAGTGGTTAAGGCATTTCCCTGTGAAGCCAAAGGACCCCAGGACCCACATAAGCCAGATCAACAAGGTGCATGCATCTGGAATTCATTTGCAGTGGCTAGTGGCCCTGGTGCACCCATTTTCTCCCGCACCTTCTCTCACTCTTTGAAATAAATAAAAATAAAATATTTTAACAAACACAGTAGAAATCATGGGCTGGAGAGATGGCTTAGCAGTTAAGGCATGTGCCTACAAAGCCTAAGGACCCAGGTTCAATTCCCTGGTACCACGTAAATCAGATACAAAAGGTGGTGCTTATGTCTGGAGTTTGTTTGCAGAGACTAAAGGCCCTGGTATGCTCATTCTCTCTCCTTCCCTCTCTCTGCCTTTAATAAATAAATAAAAACAAAACTTTTTTTTTTTTAAAGTAGGAATCATTCCTTCCTCTGAAGATGAAGAAAAAAAAAAGTCCAGAGAGGTGAAGTAAATTTTGAAAGGGTGAATAATTAGGAAATTTCAAACTGGCAGATTCCATCTTGTCTGCCCATAGTGTGTGCCCGACAGCATGGGCTCATGTCTCACTGGGGCTCCCGTAGCGAGGGTCTCTTTGCATGGGGAATAACACTTTTGTCCCATCCACAGTCTAAGGGGGTTCAGATCGCTTCCATTGTGCACGCTCTGCTGTCTGTACATATCTCCCAGTGAGGATGCCACCTAAGAGTACATTTGGTTGGTCTGCAAGTCAAAGACATGAAACCAGGGACTGGAGAGATGGCTCAGCAGTTAAGAGACCTGCTTGCAAAGCATGACAACCCAGGTTCCATTCCGCAGTTCCCACTAAATCCAGACTCCACCACATGGGTCTGGAGCTTGTTTACAGTGGCAGGAGTCTCTGGCATACTCATACTCTCTCTTCATAGATAAATAAATAAATATTTTTTAATATTTTATGATTATTTATTTATTTATTTATTTGACAGAGAAGGAGGGAGGGAGAGAGAAAGAGAGAGACAGAATGGGCACACCAGGGCCTAAAGACACTTCAAATGAACTCCAGATGCGTTCTCCCCCTTGTGCATCTGATGAACGTGGGTTCTGGGGAATGGAACTTAGGTCCTTTGGCTTTGCAGGCAAACGCCTTAACCGCTAAGCCATCCCTCCAGCCCAATAAATAAATAAACAAACAAACCAACAAATAACTGTTATGAAACCAGTTTCCAAACAAAGTAAATCAACTTCCAGGAGCTGACTAGGTGCAGTTCGTGTGCTTATCCTGGCGTTTCCCCTGTCTCCCTTTCTCCAGGTGGACATTGACATTAAGATCCGGTCTTGCACAGGGTCCTGCAGCAGGGCTTTAGTGCGGGAGTTAGATCTGAAGGACTATGATGATCAGCAGAGGCAGCTCGAACAGGTGCTTGCCAAAGACCTGCTTCCATCCAGAGACAGGCAGTACTTGCCAGTGTTGAAAATGAGTCCAGTCCCAGACCTGATTCCAGGGAACTTCAAGAGTCAGCTGCAGACCGCCCCTCCCGAGTGGAAGGCCCTAACAGAGATGAAGCAGATGCAGATGGAGCTCGTGGGACCTGGCAGGGACGTGGCCCGAGGAGACGCGGCAAATCGTGGGACAGGGTCGCTGGCAGAAAACCCCCGGAACCCGAGGCCTGGTGCTGATGCTGGACCCTGGCAACCTGGACGCCTTGGGCCTGGAGGTGATGGGAATCCGACGCCGGGGACCACTGGATTGGATGGTACTGCACCCTGGCACTCTGGGAGCTCTGGACATGAAAGTTTCAGACCAGATAGCTCCAGCCACGGGAACATCAAGCCGGCCAACCCTAGCTGGGGCACATTTGAAGAGGCATCGGAAAGTAACAGCCCAGCGGCCAAGAGAGAATATCACACGGGGAAACTGGTCACTTCTAAAGGAGACAAAGAGCTCCTGATTGGCAACGAGAAGGTCACATCCACCGGCACCAGCACCAGCACCACACGTCGTTCCTGCTCCAAAACTGTCACCAAGACTGTGGTGGGTCCCGACGGCCGCCGAGAAGTGACCAAGGAGGTGGTCAACTCCGAAGATGGCTCTGACTGCGGGGACCCCTTTGGGGGAGACCCGACGCACACTTTCTCCGGCAGCCTGGATGAATTTGAGCGGAGGCACCCCGGAGCCTCCTCCTTCTTCCAGCCGGGTCTGCTCACGCCTTCCCTCAAGGAGTTCGGCAGTAAGGCCCAGTGGCTGGACTCCGAGTCCAGCATCTTCACGGACATCGACGCCCCTGACCTCTCGGCCAGCGGAAAGGTTTCAACGCACCGAAAGCTGGTCACCAGCGGCGCAGCGCTGCACAGAGGCGACTCCACGTCGGAAGCCAAGAGCTACAAACTGGCGGAGGAGGCGGGAGGCGAAGAAACCCGGAGCACCAAGAGAGGCCGGCCTCGATCTCGCCCTTCCAGAGGTATCCACACTTCTTTGGGGGAGCCTTCCTTGGCCTAGACTTAAGTTAACTCCTTCCGCAGAGGGCTCCCAGAAGCACCTTGCCCTTTTATTTTTCCTAACCCTCTGTTGGATGTCCTTGAACTCACACATTTTGATCTTGTGTCCCTACGTGTGCTGTGTCCCCCTCTCTGTAACTCCCGAATGCCTGACAGTACCGGTGGTCATCATTCAATAAATACATGCCAAATGAATGAACGAGTCCTTCTGACAGTCAGTCTTGGGTGTGTTTAACCAGATTCACCACTCAGAATGTGTGTTGTTGGAATCGCCACCCACTAGGCTAATCAGATGCTCAGTGTGTGTCTCCGCCGACACTTAGATTGGGGTAACAATAAGATTTATCAGTGTTAAACTGATGTTCACCTACCTTTGGTGGTCACTTGCTATTAGTTAATTCGTGCAATACCTCTGAGGGAAGAATTGCATTTTAAAGATATAAAGGTCCCTTGTATAAATTGGTATCTCAATGTAAGGACATGTTTTCCCCATGGAAAGAAGGAAGGGAAGATGGAAGGGGGATGGAGGAAGGGAGGAAGGGAGGAAGGGAGGAAGGAGGAAGGAAGGAAGGAAGGAAGGAAGGAAGGAAGGAAGGAAGGAAGGAAGGAAAGAAGAAAGGAAAGAAGGAAAGAAAGAAGGAAGGCAGGAAGGCAGACAGACAATATTTACCTTCCTTAATCTGGGTCTTGCCTATCTTTGTGAAGTTAAATTAGAGTAACTTCTTCCAACCAGCTTAATTTTCTTTTTAGACTGTGATGATGTCCTCCAAACACATCCTTCAGGTGCCCAAAGTGGCATTTTCAATATCAAGCTACCCGGATCCAGTAAGATTTTTTCTGTGTATTGCGATCAAGAGACCAGTTTGGGAGGATGGCTTTTGATCCAGCAAAGAATGGATGGATCACTGAATTTTAACCGGACCTGGCAAGACTACAAGAGAGGTTTCGGCAGCCTGAATGACAAGGGGGAAGGCGAATTCTGGCTAGGCAATGACAATCTTCACTCACTCACGCTGAGGGGCTCTGTTCTCAGGGTGGAATTAGAGGACTGGGCCGGGCAAGGGGCTTATGCAGAGTACCACTTCCGAGTAGGCTCCGAGGCCGAGGGCTATGCTCTGCAAGTCTCTTCCTACCGGGGCACTGCCGGAGATGCTCTAAGGGAGGGTTCCGTGGAGGAGGGGGCGGAGTACACAGCTCACAACGGCATGCGGTTCAGTACCTACGACAGAGATGCAGACCTATGGGAAGAGGACTGTGCTGAGGTCTACGGGGGAGGCTGGTGGTACAACAGCTGCCAGGCTGCCAATCTCAACGGCATCTACTACCCCGGGGGCGCCTATGACCCCAGGGACAGTCCTTATGAGATAGAAAATGGAGTGGTCTGGATCCCCTTCAGAGGGGCAGATTATTCCCTCAAGACGGTTCGCATGAAAATCAGGCCCCTGAAAACCCAGGATGAATGAGCTGGACTTGGTTTTCCTGGTTTAGCAAAGGGGAGAGAAAAGAGGGAAGAGAAGGGAGTCAACTTTAAAAAAAAAAAAAGGTGCTATTTTATTATTCTTTGTACTGTAGCTAAGTGTAACTGGGGCATATTAGTACTGTGAAAAATAAAAATATACAGCATTTTTTTTTTACCTTTAAAGAGATTTGTGGATTTTAGGGAAGCCCAGGGGCATTTATTACATCGAGAAGACAGAATTGGAAAGAGGTCTTCACTACCACCTTGAAGGTGCTTCTCTTCCCCGAGGCATATAAGCCCTTTGCTGAGTAGGGAAGTGAGCACATGCATTTGAGCTGAGTAGTTTTAAATGACTCTTTTAAGTTAAAAGCTCAGTGAGTTCAATGGGAATAGGAGAGAAACTCACCATTTACAGAGTCTGTTCATCTGTTTGTTACCAAGCAAACTGAAGAAGGCAGGGAAAACATTCTAAGGAGAATTTAGTCTTCAAGTCTCCCAGAAGAAAGTATGATGCAGGATAAATTGTTTTTCAAAGCCTAATTTCATTCAGAAGCACAGGGAAAATACATTTAAAAGATGTAAAATCTTTAGACCACAATTTATATGCTGATAAACAATCTCCCTATATAGATGTGGTTTTATTTTCCTACCTAGCATAAATATAATCTCATTATTTACTAAACCATGAGTTTGAAAGCATCTCACTAAACGTTATCTAAACCATTTTCACAAATTCATTTCTACATTGGTCAATATTTTCTTTGATCAAAATTGCATCTACAGTCTTGATGACCTTGGCTATTGCCTTCAGATTTTTATTCTTTTGAAAAATATTTTTGTTTATTTGAGACAGAGAGAAAGAGGAAGACAGAGAAATCAAGTGAAAGAGACAGAGAGAGAGTATGGGTGCCCAAGGCCTCTTGCCACTGCAAATGAACTCCAGATGCATGTGCCACTTTGTGCATCTGGCTTTATGTGGGAACTGAGGAACTGAACACAGAACATCAGGCTTTTCAAGCAAGCACTTCTAACCACTGAGCCATCTCTCCAGCCCCAATTTTAAAAATTCTTATTCATTTCTAGTAAGAACTACTTGCCACTGACCCTTGAAAAGTCTATTAAAACATTCCAAGCACATCAGCTTTACCTATATAGCTTCTAGAAATTGTATCCCTTCTCCTAAGGAGGAAGAAGGAAGAGAGGGAGGGACGGAGGGAGGGAGGGAAAGAAGGAAGGAGAAAGAAAAGGGAGAAACAGGGAGGTGAGGAGGGAGAAAGATGGAGGAAGCAGGCCAGGAGGAAAGAAGGAAAGGAAGTAGTGGGATGTAGGGAGGAAACACAGAAAGTATGTTAAGAAGCCCCATGGGGCTCTGGAAACCCCTCATACAAATCAAAGATCTGATCCACCTCTAATTTCTGGATAATTAGCAAGCAAACATCTTTAACAACTGAGCCATCTCCAGGCAACTCCTGGACAATTGGGTAAGAACTTCCTCAGAATTAAAAAGAAGTTTCACTTCTTTCAGATATTAGAGGTTTGGGTCACCTCTGTCCTCACCCAATTATACGTGCACACACACACAGCCCTATACCAAATACACACACACACACACACACACACACACACACACAAAATTTGCATTGGGTACCAGCAAATATTTCACTTTTCAGAATAACACACTATGTAGGAACAGGTAATTGATGATTGGTGTAATTATAAATAGGAAGAATCATTAATTCCTAATTAATTTGGAACATCTTATTAAAGGGTTAGGTCAACTTTTAAGTCACTAAACCATAGCCAATATTCATAGCATTGTGATAATTGGAGACTTCCATGGGCTGTAGACAAACACACCACCCAACCCTTTTACACTTTACCTGTCTTTATCTAATAGGGAGTTTATTTACCTGCTCTTGAAAATAAATTATTTCCTGTGGTACTGGGAATGGAACCTCAGAGCTTGCACATGCTACTGGTAGTAAGCAAACACGTGACCACTGAGTTATGTCGCTAGCTGGCTAAGTTGCTCAGGCTGGTCTTGAACTCGAGCTCCTTCAGGCTCAGGCTCCATAGGAGCTGGGAGTATAGGTCTGTGCTACCAGGCCTGTGTTTGAAACTATTAGCTTAACTTCCCTCTCTCTCATTTTCTTGGAAGCCTGCTTCAAATTGCTTGTTGCTGTCTTGGAGATGCTCACCTAAGTCAGTAACAACGATTCTGTAAATTTCATGTCACATTCATGCCTCTTTCTAGTTGGCCCATTTTCACTATCTGTTACTTCACTTCTATCCTACAACGTGAGTTTGTCTTTGTCTCTTGGATTGTGTCTGGTATGCAACTCCTTGTCTGTTTCAGTCTTTTTAAACTGATAATGTCTTCTCTCTCAGGCATCTCTTTACAACAACTTCAGCATCCATCTTTACATCTGGGATTACAATTGTCCCATGAGCCTCTTACAAGACAGGAAAGTTATTTCTTTTAAAAAAATTACTTGAGAGAGACAGATGTGTGTGAAAGGGAGAGAGAGAGTATGTGTGCTCCAGAGCCTCTTGCCACTGCAAATGAACTCCAGATGCCTATGTCACTTCGTGCACTTGGTTTTACATGGGTACTGGGTCATTAAACCCAGGGCTGTCAGGCTTTGCAAGCAAGCATTTTTAACTACTGAGCCATCTCTCTAGCCCCAGAAAGTTATTTCTTATTCAGAGAACTGTCTACAAGAATATGTCCCACCATCTTTAAGAAGCCAACTTTCTGACAAAGCTTCCACATGTCAGTTTACCCCATGGTCCAAACAAAGGTCACTCTGGTAGGCCTGGGCCAAGAAGACAGACTGAAGGAGGACAGCATGGCTTTTCTCTGTTCAGGAACTTTCTAGACATTATTCCACATAGCGCTTCTGCTTCTGCCTTATTGGGGACACAATGCAGCAAGAAAAGCTAACCTGTTCTGCTTTTAGCTTGGACTTATCATTCCAATTAAAGTCAGAATTCTGTTTGTAAGGAAGAGAGGATGGGTAAGTATTGAGAGCCACAAGGACTGCTCTTGGCCAAGCCATGTTTCCTCACCCCATGGAGAGTCAATGCCCTTTATCTCTGGTTATGTGACCAACATGCAGCGTCAAAAGGCTCTCGGTGGTGTGAGCAGGATAGACTTGAGATTGAGATTTTCTCCGCTTTACATATGAATGCTTTCACAAATTCGTCCATTTTCAACTTCAGCAGTCATTCATGCTGCACTCCATTTGCACTGAGTTTTCACCAGCACTGGAGTACTGGGTTCTCTAGCAAGTCTGCTTGTTCTCATACACTGGCCCTAAAGTGCCCGTTCATTCCTTTAAAAATAGTCCCAATAAGTTGCTTCTGCGGGCCCTTCTCTAAGCCTGATACAGAGGAAACTGAATTGTTGATAAGGGCCTCACTGTTTCTGTTCATAGCTCAGAAATGACTTGGTCTGTACTTAACTCACAGATGTTTAGGTTACTGTGGTCCTAGATGGTGAGTTCTTTTAGGCCATAGTTCATTTATGACATGTTTTATGGAGTGGAAATAACAATTTTCTTGGTACAAAAATTTCTTTGGCTCTATCTGTAGACTCCACCCTATTTTATACTACCCTGCTCAATTTTTTTTTCATCTTTAAACATAACGTTTTCCTTAGGCATAGCCTAAATTGGCCTTGACCTCCCTATGTACTACAAACTGGTCTTGAACTTCTGATCTGCCTTTCTCAGCCTCTGAGTGCTCCTGGGATTATAGGCGTATATCACCAAGTCCAGCTTTAAAGTACAACTTTTAGGTGGATATGATGCCTTTTACACCCAGATTTTTGTTTATTTCTTTGTTTAGAAATACACTTTTCAGTTTTACTTGTATTTTTCATTAAGGAAGGAATTATTTAAGCCTTTAAAAATATTTCATTTAGGCTGGGCATGGTGGGGCATGCATTTAATCCCAGCACTTGAGAGGCAGAGGTAGGAGGATTTCAGTGACTTCAAGGCTATCCTGACACTACATAGTGAATTCCAGGTCAGCTTGGGCTAGAGCAAAACCTTATCTCAAAAAAAAACAATATATATACACACACACATATAGATAGATAGATAGATTATTTACACACAGAGAGAGAGAAAAGACAGAGAAAGAAAATTAGAAAGAGAGAGAGAGAGAGAAATGGGTCTACCAGGGCCTGTAGCCACTATAAACGTACTCCAGATGCATGTGCCACTTTGTGCATCTGGCTTTAGGTGGGTGCTGGGGAATCAAACTAGGTCATAGGCTTTGCAGGGAAGTACTATATCTGTTGAGCCATCTATCCAGCCCTTAAACAAGTCTTATAATTTATATTCAGTCACATATTTATTTGTTGATTTGTGTGTGTATATATATCTATATATATGTATGATATGTGTGTGTAGGTGTGTGATGTGTAGGTCAGAGGACAACCAAAGTTTGTTTATTCTCTCTCTTTCAAACTTCTTTTGAGACAGGGTCTTTCTTATTATTTTTGCCACTGTGTGCTCCAGGCTAGCTGACCTGTGAGCTTCTGAATTCTCCTGATTCTGCCTCGCACTGCCATAGGTACAGTGATATTATAGACACATGTGCCACATTACATGCAACCTTATGTGGGTTCTGGGGACAATCAAACTTGGCTTAGCAGGCTTGGAAGCAGGTATCTTTAACAACTGTGCAATCATTCCAGCCCCTAGCTAGTTGCTTTTTAAAGCCCTACCTCAAAATCTACATATATATATATATATATATATATATATATATATACATATATGTATGTAAATATATATACGTACATATATACGTATATATGTGTGTGTATAAATATTTACATATATATGTATACATATATACTGATATAGATATAGATATTTTTTAAGAGAGGGAAGCAAGCAGAGTGGTGGGGGAGTGGGTAGGCCAGGGCCTCCAGCCACTGCAAATGAACTCCAGGCTCATGTGCCACCATGTGCATATGACTTTACATGGATACTGGAGAACTGAACCCGAATCCTTGGCTTTGCTAGCAAGTGCCTTTTTTGGTAAATCATCTTCCCAGCCCATAGTTAGTTGCTTTTTAAAAGAGCACTGAAAACTAGAACCCAGGCCAGTAGGTTTTGCAAGGAAACGCCTTTAACAGTTGAGCCATCTCCCAGCCCTGGTTTGACTTTTAACCAGACTTTGTCCCCAAGCCATCATCAACTCTAATCCTCTCTTAATCCTTCATCTTCAGACCTTTATCCTTCAATTTCTGGGGTTGGGAAACCTGTAGCCATCTTTTTCTCTTCTTTCCCATAGACTTTCTGATGCTGTGTAGACACCCACTGTCTTTTATCACTGCAAAAGTGATCTCATGGTATTTGGCAATCTTTTCTTTTCTTTTTTTTTTTTTTTACACATGATGATTAAAAATACAGTCACTTTATTTCCACTCTTTTCTGTACCCACTGTTGCATCTCTAAAAACACAAAAATATTTTAAGAAAGCATGTTACAAGATAGTAGATACAAACAATAGTTTGGCAGAATTTTATCAGCTTTAGTCGTTCATACCCCTCAAAAAGCAAATTTAAAATTCAAAAATAACAGCTTTACTTTACGTTATGTTACAGCTTAACATTTAAAATATCATGCTCTAGTTAAATATTTCATCAACAACACTGTATACAAATAAAATATTACACAAAATATATTTAAGAAAATGTTTTGGTCTTTGATCTTAACAATAAATAAAAACACGGGCACTTCTACACAGAGACGGGGAAGAAAGCAGTCACTACTCAAGACGATTATATCTAAGCAATATGTGAAAACGTGGCAAGAACACAGCCCTAGAGTTTTAAACTGACAAACCACTTAAGAAATTCAATCGTTTCACCTGAAGTTCAGAAGTCACAAATGTTTACCTGGCCCATACTGAAAACTCACAAACCCATGTGGTTGTCAGGTATTTGGCAATCTTTTCATCCCTCCTAGGTTTGACTTGTATTATATTATAAATATCACTCTTATTATTATCATTATTATTATTATTATTATTTGGTCTTGCTATGTAGCACAGTGTGGTGGTTTGATTCAGGTGTCCCCCATAAACTCAGGTATTCTGAATGCTAGGTTCCCAGCTGATGGAGATTTGGGAATTAACACCTCCTGGAGGGAGTGTATTGTTGGGGGCGGGCTTATGAGTGGCATAGCCAGTTTCCCCATGTCAGTGTTTGGCACACTCTCCTGTTGCTATTGTCCACCTTATGTGGACCAGGGGGTGATGTCCACTCTCTGCTCATGCTGTCGTTTTCCCCTGCCATCATGGAGCTTCCCCTCGAGCCTGTAAGCCAAAATAGACCTCTTTTTCCCACAAGCTTCTCTTGGTTGGGTGATTTCTACCAGCAATGCGAACCTGACTGCAACACAGAGGTTGACTTAGAACCTGAACTCAAGATCCTCCTGCCTTGGCCTCCTGAGTCCTTCGATTTCAGGGGAGCATGACCATAAGTGGCTGGCTCAGGTCTGGACTTACTCTTAACCATCTTTTTGTTTCCTTATTATTTATTTATGTATTTGAGAGAGAGAAGCAGTGGAGAGAGAGAGAGAAAGAAAATGCACATGATGAGGCCTCTAGCCACTGCAAATGATGCACATGCCACCTTGTGCATCTGGCTCTACATGGGAACTGGGAACCGATCCTGAGTCCTTTGGCTTTGCAGGCAAGCACCTTAACCACTAAGCCATCTCTGCAGCCCTCTTTCCTCATAATTTCCATCACGGTGCCTTCCGTTCGGAATCCTGGTCGCCTCTGGGATGGTGCAGCCCCTTCATCATTCGCCCTGGCTGCATCTTCCAGGAGCAGCAATTCCCAAAGGTCATGCTGACTTCTGATCCACCTGCATGACTGACGGATGTTAGTGGCTCTTTTTCTTCATCACTGTCCTCTGCTTTTAGCTTCTGGACAAGGGAAGACCCAAGCTCTTGTGTAATCTTCATCATCAGATTTCCTAAACTGTCAACAATCAAACTTGCTCCTGTTTTCTCACAGGCCACACACACACACACACACACACACACACACACACACTGTCCGACTCTGCCCCCATGCAGGGCAGCTGGCTTCCCAGCAGTGCTCTCTTGAGATCAGGGCCTTGGCATAAGATGCCCTTCTCCACCCCCGCCAGCTATTGAAAATGAACCTGAACATTTTACCAGGAAAATGTGATTGTCAATATTGCTGCTGAACTAGAGATTTTGATCCCGAGTCGGGAATGTACAAGATGTCTTGCCACATTCAAGTCTTCCAGTTAATAAAGCCATCTCTATCTTCCAGCCTGCAGCTCTGAAACTGTGTTTTATTTTCAGCATTGAACACAACACCTGACACAGTAATGACTCAATGCATTTTTATGAGTTAAGGACTATTTTTCTATACCTACTCAATGGATAAAATCCTTCCTATACCTGGTGATGGAGCTAAGTTAATTAAAGGACATATCCATTTTCATTCAAGGTGTCATTCCATTTTAATTTATTTGTTGAATTAACTGTATGTAGTCTGGGTTTCTGGAAAGCCTTTAGAATAAGGAATTTGGGTAAATAAGTTTCCCTCAAATGTTACAAGGGTACATTTGATGAATAACCAAGGACTACTAGAATTTCCTTAACAAAGATGAGAAAATTTGATGAGTAGCTTTTTTTCAGGTGAGAAAGTAGATGTTAAGGAAGACTGGATCATGCCATGAGAAGGGACCCACCTTGGTGAAGGTCAGTACATCATTCTTACAGGTTCTAATCACCTACATCTTGTTGTGTATGACCCGTTCGGGAATAACGATACGGTAGTTCATAGATATATATGAGGCTATTGTGTAGAACAATTGCCTTTAACTACTTCCCCCAGTGCTGCCAGTGTCTGATTATCATCTGTCATAGGTTTTCCCACTATGCAGTGTAATTGTGAAAGCTACCTGGTGCTGGGCATGTGCAGCTGGTGAATCAGAACGAAGGACCCACCAGCCAGTTCACTGACTTCAAACCAGGTCGACACAAGTCTGAAAGGAAACAGCACCATATCAAGAGAAGCAGCATACAAGATGGGAAAAACCAAAATCATACCTCAAATCCTTGGTGTGGTCAAGCAAGTTCACATGATGCTTAGCACTGGCTGAAATAGCACGAGATTCGTAACATTAACTATTGGGGGCTGTGGTGGTTTGATTCAGGTGACCCCATAAACCTAGGCGTTCTGAATGCTAAGTTCCCAGCTGATAAGAGATTTGGGAATTAACGCCTCCTGGAGGTGGTGTCTTGTTGGGGGGCTGGCTTATAAGTGCTATAGCCAGTGTCCCCATGCCAGTGTTTGGCACACTCTCCTGTTGCTATTGTCCACCTAATGTTGGCCAGGGGGTGATGTCCACCTCTGCTCATGCCATCGCTTTTCCTGCCATCGTGGAGCTTCCCCTCGAGCCTGTAAGCCAAAATAAACCTCTTTTTCCCCACAGGCTGCTCTTGGTTGGGTGATTTCTACCAGTAATGAGAACGTGACTGCAACAGGAGCCATGAAAATATGACATGAGCCTTGTAGCCAATGAACTACAAAGAAATCCTATCCTAGATATCTTATGTTTTATTTATTTGTTCATTATTTATAAATTCACTACTTCACTTACTGCTTGATTCCAGTTGAATTACTTATAAATCTTATATATGGAGAAAAAAAAAACATAATGAATTAAAGATAGGAGCAAAGACTGGCCTTCAAGAACATTGAAAGGGGTAATGGGAGAGGAATGCACGCTTGGGAAGGAGAATCGAATGAGTTCTTGCACAAGAGCTGGGCATTGAATCTTCCATTTCTACATAGTGAAAGCAACAACGATTCAAAGCCTCAGAGCAAGTAAACTTAGGAGACCCGTGCTGGGCCTGAGGCATGAGTCAGACATGGCTGCTCCCAAGCAGCGCTTGGTCTCCCTATTCCTCAGCGCCTTGCTGAGGGTGGGTCACGGTGATTGCGACAGAGTGCTCAGAAAAATATTTGCTAGGTTCACCTTTGACTGAGCTCTGCCCAGGTCTTTGACCTCAAGGTTACATGCCCGCACAGCTCTTGCAAAATTGCATGGAAGGATCTCCCCTGGCGAGGTAGAGCAAACTGCAGCAGTGGGCGAGGCTGGGTGAAGGACACAGGGGTACTCATTAAACGCTTCCTAAAATTCCTCTTAGGTCTTAAACTTTTCAAAGTAATGTTTTAAAAAAGTTAAGAGGAGAGCCGGGCGTGGTGGCGCACACCTTTAATCCCCGCACTCAGGAGGCAGAAGTAGGAGGAGCACTGTGATCGAGGCTACCCTGAGACTCCATAGTGAATTCCAGGTCAGCCTGGGCTAGAGTGAGACCCTACCTCAAATAAAAAAATAAATGAATAAATAAAAAAATAAAGTTAAGAGGAGAAATAAATATAGTTCAATAGACAAACAAAAATACATTACCTCTTAACCACATTTGGCTGGGAGGAGATAAAGGGTATGATGGCTAACATAACAAAGTTGTACAAGTGATGGGTACAATTCAAATGAGTTAAAGTCCAACTTAGACTGAGAAGCAATAAAGTAGAGACAAGGATTTTAGCCTTTGGAGAAATCTTAAATCCAGGTCCACTCTAAAGCACAGGACGTGGTCCCCTATGAAGTCATGGCAACTTCAAGGATGACCACTTGCTTAGCAGATGCCTCCTGGTAGCCCTAAATACAAAGTCCTAGCTTGTAGCAGCAACCCCAAAATCTAGCTAGTGTTCAGAAACACTTGGGGATATTTGGTGAAAAGCAGAGGATCTTTGTAATGGAGACTCTGATGGAATCTATCTAAGTTAGTATCAGGAGATCTATACTTTTTGTTTTGATATCTGCATATTTAGATGACCAGCATGCAAGACATTGATGTGTACTGACTACTGAGGATACCAGCTGAGCCACTTTGCTGCCAGCAAGTCATAACACCCGGATATTTGTCCTCAGTGGGCGATCTGTGGTCAGCTTAAAAGACAAGTCGTTAATTACATTAACTAGCTGTTTCCCATGGTTCCTATGGGCAGAGGAAATAGATGTTTGTGTCTCAAGTGTATCAACACTTTGTAGTTATAGTTGGTTGTATACTTTAGTCCTAATTGTATAAAAAAGCATTTTTTCTCAAGATGTGACACATGGTATAGGATTAGACAGTTAAGTAATTTTAATGAATTTTATGTTATCTTCATAATGTCATAGTTTTTCTTTTATTTATTTATTTTTGAGGCAGTGTCTCACTCTAATCCAGCAGACCTGGAATTCACTCTGTCGCCAAGGCTCACTTTGAACCTACAGAGGTCCTCCTACCTTACTCTCCAGAATGCTGTGATCAAAAGTGTGTGTCACCACACCTGGGGCTGTCATAATTAAATATTCTATTTAGATGCCGTTTTATATATTCAAAGCTGAATGAGGAAAATTAAAGATGTAGGCTTTCTTAGCAAATGCTGCTTTAAGAGGGTTTGCTTCTTTCTAGACAGATTTACATATGGCATATCATTGAGGAGGAATCAGTTTATACTATTTGTACATTAGGTGATCACCTTCAAATCGCCTTCTACTTTCGTGGTTTTAATTTGTGGCTTAATTTCAGGCTTTAGGGACACATTCTGTCCTCCGTGTTTGTGTAAGGGGCAGAGCAGAGATCCAAGGGCAGCACTTTCCCATCCCTTCACCCCCTGTATTTTGTACTCTGCTCCCATGTGGGCTTTTACTGGAAAGTTACAGGCACATAAAAATAAGGACAACCTGCCTGGTGTGGTGGCACACGCCTTGAATCCCAGCACTTGAAAGACAGAGGCAGGAGGATCACCATGAGTTCAAGGCCACCCTCAGCTACATAGTGAATTCCAGGTCAGCCTTGCTAAAGTGAAACCCTACCTCAAAACACACACACACACACACACACACACACATAACTTCAAGGCTTTTCTAAATCCTGAGATTTGTTCATTTAGTATTTGTGAATTTGCAGGTTGCTGATTCTGGAATCAAAGCTAAGGAAGAAGTGCTTATTGTTAATGGAGAAAAATGTAGGTCAAACAAACAGATCAATTTCTGACATCATTGTCAAAGACTAACAAATTACCCAAGAGTTTCGCAAAGGCACAAGGTTTCAGAATGAAAAGTAATTGGTGTTGGGGGCAATGTGTGGTTGGCAATGAGAGCACTCATATAAATATAAGAGGATCAAGGATCTGGCCAAGGTGAATGATAACAATCAGCACAAGAGTTCAGCTAGCTCTTCATGACCCTTATTTCAGGTTTTCTGAACCATATATGTGTGTGTGTGTGTTTTCTTTGTTTATATATTCAGAAAAGAGATTGCTGGATCATTGCATTAACTCTGTTTAAGTTTCTTGTAGACTTACATACTATTTTTCATAGCACCTACACTATTTGTGTTTTCAGCAACAGTGAACAATGGTACCACATGGTATCTAAAAGAGTCAAAGTAGGTGCTGCAGAGATGGCTCAGCCATTAAGGCACTTACCTATAAAGCCGAACGACCCGGGTTTGATTCCCCAGTACCCACATAAAGCCAGATGCACAGAGAGGTGATGTTTCTGAGGTTTGCAGCAGCAAGAGGTTCTGGTGTTCTCTCTCTCTCTCTCTCTCTCTCTCTCTCTCCTCTCTGTCCTCTGCTTGCAAATAAATAAATTCTAAAAATAGTCAAAGTGATTGAAGCAGAAAACAAAATGTTAGTAGCCAGGGAATGGGATTGGGGAAGATGGGAAGAGTATGAAGTTACAGCAATGAACATGTTCCAGAAATCTCCTATGTAATAGTCTCTGTAGGCAGCGATATAATATGGTGCACTTAAAAAATTACCAAAAATGTTTGTACTGCAAAATAATGAAACAAAACACAGTGAGACTAGGAAACAAAGAGGTAAAAGATGTGTTTAATACCTTGATTAATTGCAGCAATAGTACATCAAGTGTGTGTGTGTGTGTGTGTGTGTGTGTGTGTGTAGCACAGAAACTTAGTTTTAATATGGATATATGCAAACTGATGCAGGCAAAGTGTTTTGTTAATTGTGTGTATGTGTGTGTGTGTGTGTGTGTGTGTGTGCGCGCACGCATGCGTGTGTGTTTTGAGGGAGGGTTTCACTTAAGCATGCACGTGCATGCTACCAGGCATCAAATTGAATGTTTTTTTTTTTTTTTGTATATCATTTATATAGTAAAGCCATGGAAAAAATATAAGGGTCTGACCTATCCTAGGGTGATGAAAAGCAAATTATGACAAAAGTGTAGGCGTGTAATGAAAAGGTCAAGAGATGGTACTAGGAGTAAGAAGTGACCATTTTGCCCCAACTACAGGATTGGGTTAAGGAACTGGAGTGCAGAGAGCAAGGAGGTGAGGAACTTTGTCGGAGTTGGTCAATTTTTCAGATGGTGTAAGAGGACAGAGTGGTGGGTTGGGTGCAGACTGTGGGGGACAGAATGGGCAGCAGAGAGAATAGTACAGATGAAACCAAGTTGACAAGGGACCGAGGAAGAGCTAATCTGCCCCAACCTTTGGTTAGGTGCTGGGATGGAGCAGATAGCCCCAGGACACGCTTCATGAAAATAGGTGGCAAAGGTGACAGTAAGGAGGGAGGACTAAGTTGAAGTTCACTGAAGAAATGTGGATGTCATAGTTCCCCCCACGCAGAGAAGTAGAAAGTAGGAAGTCCATTGTCACATTAGGTCTAGCGTGATCATTTAAAAGAGAAAAATCGGGCTGGAGAGATAGTTTAGCAATTAAGGCACTTGTATGCAAAGCCTAAGGACCCAGGTTTGATTCCCCAAGACCCACATAAGTCAGGTGCCCAAGGTGGAGTATGTGTCTGGAGTTTGTTTGCAGTGGCTAGAGGCCCTGGTGTTCACATCCCTCCTCTCTCTTTCTCTCTCTCTCCCTCCTTCCCTCTCAAATAAACAAGTAATATATAAAATCCTTTTAATAATATTAAATAAAAAACAAAAAGAAAGAAATCTAAGTGAGAACAACAGACTTCCTGCGTGTCTAATTCACTTAAAAAGCACACAATGAAAGCCTTCATCTGATTGTTCTCTGGGAGGCTCAGACCTTGAGGTATTCTTAAGGGACAGAGAAGTAATTTTGCATGCTGTGGAGTGTCATTGTGATTAGCCAAAGGCTCAGTGCCAGGCAATTCGATATTTGAGATTGTGAAAACTTTCTTGTCCCACAAGTTCAAATCCTCATTGATTGGCATCAAAGATCACAGAATAAAAGAACACTGATTTATCACAACAGAGATTGGTTTAATTAATAAGTCTGTCAGGAAATATTTTTTGGTGACACATCTTACATAAATAAGTAAGATTTTTTTAAAGCGGACTTTTAAATATTGGTTTCTACTTTGCCTGACTGCTCTTCTACGAGGTTAGGTGAACCCTCTTCCTAATTTGAAGCTATTCACAGTCAGCTGAAATCAACTGACTCCACCCACATCATGCTTTTTATCAGTTGTTGTAGGTCAGCCAAATGAGAAGCACAAAAGACAACTGTGAGCTGATTTTAATGTCCTTTATCCTGTACCTTTCCCAAAAACACACACTCAACGACTGAGTTTCAATGGATGTAATATATCAAAGAAAATTCCAATAACATAATATAAAAAAAAACCACAAAGTCAAACATAGAAGAATGAAAGTCTATTTTGAGGAACTATTGCTGAGGGAAGAAAGGCCTGATCTTCATGGATATCTTCTTCATTGAGTACCACGACCCCTTCCAATTCATCCACACCACACCGTCATCTGTGCCATGCTTAGCCATGTCCCAGGAGTAAGCACCGCCCCAGTAGTATCTACCATTCGGATTGGCTGCATGACATCTGTTGTACCACCATCCACCACCATCCTCTTTTGAACACTGCTTCCTTGGGTCTGCAGATACCCTAGAGGGAAGTGCATTTGGGGTTATTAGACATAGAAACACTATTGTCAAGTTAATGCTTTAGAGAGAACCTGCACAAGAGTACCAGACACAGCCAGATAGGGTATTGTTCCCTTAGTGTCTTGTTATAAAGTACCAACAAGTCCTTCCCGACCTATAACAAGAAAGGAAGGCAGCTAGGCGTATGTGGCCAATTCATGAAGGGTTTACATTGGTTGCTTTATACTAAAGGATAATGTTTCAGACATCTTAATAGTGGAAAAACAAAATGAAAGTTTTGGTAGGCACATTAGAAGATAAAAATACAGATGTTCATCTAAATGTCACAACTCAAAAAGTGTCAGTGCTCTCATTCCATCTCTTAGTGGTTATGTGACTTTGGGTAAATTACTTAACTCTTAATTTATCTGTAAAATGAGAATAACTGTGTCTTTCATTTTATTTATGTATGTATGTATGTATGTATGTATTTGAGAAAGAGGTGCAGAGAGAGGTGGAAAGAGAAAGAGAGAGAGAGAGAGAAAGAGAGAGAACAGGCACACCAGGGCGTCTAGTCACTGCAAACCAACTCCAGATGCGTGCACCACCTTGTGCATCTGGCGTATGTTGGTACTGGGGAATTGAACGTAGGTCCTTGGGCTTCACAGGCAAATGCCTTAACTGCTAAGCATCTCTCCAGCCCCTGATGTGTCTTTAATACTTGAAATGCTTTAGAGTGCTATGTACATAGTTCAAGCCAGTGGCTGACAGATACATAGTAAGTGCCAAGAAAGGGCGGTTGTTAATTAACTGCTATCTGTTATTGAGGTTGCTGAGTGACAGCATTAGCAGGGACCTTCACAGCAGGAATGAGGGCCGCAGTGCTTACCAGCCGTCATTGTCTCTGTCGTATGTGCTGAAGAACATGCCGTTGTGGATGGTCATGGTTCTGTTCTCCCCCACCAGCTGCGAGGCGCCGTCCATGAGCGCATTGCCCGCAGTTCCTTTGTACTTGTCCACCGAGACTTGGTACTTGCTGGCCTCGTTCTGCACTGTGAATCCTCCATAGAGTGCCTTCACCTTGCCTCCCTTCCAGTCCTCCATTTCAATCAGAAGTTCCGTGGGTCCCATCTTGGTAAGCTGGCTAATCTTATCATTCCCAAGCCAGTATTCACCTAGAGGAAAAATGAAGCAAAATCTCACCAAAAATATAATTTCTGGAAACAAAAATCTGCTCTCCCCACCACTCTTTAGCTTCCGTGCTTTTACAATTCAATTCCTCTGGGTTTCCTAAAATCTTAAAACAGATACCCCATACTGGATGTTTTTAGTGGAGGAAAATCTCATAAATAGAACACTTTTATTTTGTACTCCTCATCTTTACCTGGTAAGCCACAGTATTTTTTCCCATCTTCGTTGGTTGCAATATTTCCGAATCCTTTTTTATATGGGTCCCATTTCCTGCCAAAGTCAACGCTACCATCTTGACGGTTCTGTATTACGGTCCATCCTTAGTTGATGGAAACAAAATTAGCATGAGTTAACCAGTAACAGTACTGCTATAAAGGAAAGTCTGACTGCCTTGTCCATCCATTTTATTTGATACTCACTAAATTTGGTTCTCCAAGGATGATGATATAATAAGGAAATCAATATGAGGGGAGAACTCTTAAAATATTTGGAAATGCAAGTGTTTTATCCTATTCCAAATCATGAATTATGGTTATTTAAAGCTTTTAATGTGCCAGGTTGAATTCCAAATCAAATAGCTCATCTCCATCTATATTATAGAAAGGACTTATTTCCTAGCACACAAAATAATCGCAGAATGACAGGTCAACTGTTGTCCAATACTTACCTCCATTTTCTGTGTTCATGTCACAGTATACTTTATATGGCTTGATGGAACTGTCAGGCTGGATGAGATACATTTCAGATGTTTCACCTCCTTTCCTAATAATTTCTTCACATTCTGTAAGAACAAGGCAACATACTTTGTTAGCAGCAACAACAAAATTACATGGTCTTTAGTTGCTCATTCTTTAACGTCACTGATGACAGTTTACAGAGTATGTTTTGTCATAGACATCCAAGAATAATATTGGAGAAATGGGATCTTCTTCTTGCTATAAACCAAACTTAGTTTTGAGGAATTCTACCAAATGAATGAAAAAAAAAAATCCCTTTTCTACCCCCTCTTTTTGTTTTGCCCTGGCATATCCACAGACAGAACACATAGGATAGGGGAACTCCACTGTCTTTCCATGATTCTGCCATCTGTTCCCATGGGCACACCCTGCACCTCCAGCATCCTTATCTTCCATCCTGCTGGGCAGAAACTGGTGGCATTGTCAGCCGAGGCAGACTTCCCCTCGTGAACACTAGGGTATTCTTGCTCCGCCAGAGAAAATGCAGTCCACTTTTCAGTTCTTATCTTTAGAGGATGTGAGTCTTTCTAGAAGCTTATGGAAATTTGCTTAACAGCTGGTTACCTTTCCCAGACACCACAGGAATATTGCAACTGACGGTACATGGAGTGCGGCAGTACTCCGTCTGAGCGGAGACGTCAGATTCGAGTTTTTGAATTTTGCTTCTCAAGTTTTCCAGGATTGAGCGGAGGACACGCAGATTAATTGGGATATTTTCATTCACAGTCTCATCGATATATAACCGCTGGTCTTCCAGCACTGAGGAGAACTCATTTATGACATTTTCATTAGCTGGAAAAAAAATGAAAATATGTAGGAATGGTCAGTATTTTGCCTCATAAAAATGCATTCTACCATATAATGATGATCTTGATTTCCTGAGAATAAACTAGTAGACTCGAAGCTTCTATCAAGCAGTCATGATATACAGTTGAAGTTAAGGCCAAAAAAGGTTTTGTATTGTGTGTATGTGGGGGGGGGGGGCGACGGAAAGAAAACAATATCTGGACCTTCCATTTCAAAGCAAGATGCCTTGGATTAAATGCAGTTGATTTACTTATGTATCACATGTAAGTATAACAGATTCCTTTGACCAATCTCCAAACCTGGGTAAGCTACTCACTGAGATGCCTATGCCATATTCACTTTCTAACTTATTCCCTAACCACCAAGCCAGTAGCACTTGCCATTCACATGCTAGATATCATTATTCCCAAGTCAATTTGCATATCATAGGTTACTCTTCCATTGTTCAAAGCCCCAACTGTTACATTTATAAATGATCATATTTTTTCACCCTTGGACTATTCTGGGTCACAAGACAAATTTCCTACAAACTAGGGCTGCAAAGATGGCTTATCAGTTAAGACCCTTGCCTGCAAGCCAAAGGACCCAGGTTCAATTCCCGAGTACCCATGTAAAGCCATATGCACGAGGTGGCACATTTTGTGGAGTATGTTTGCAGTGGCTAGAGGCCCTGGAATAACCATTCTTTCTCTCTCTCTCTCTCTCTCTCTCTCTCTCTCTCTCTGTCTCTCAAATAAATAACTAAATGAATAAATAAAATATTTTAAAAAGTTTTACAGACTAAAAAATAACAAAGCACATTGAAACTTTTCATAGAAATCATTCTTATAGGACTGGAGAGATGGCTTAGCAATTAAGGCACTTGCCTACAAAGCCTAAGGACCCAGGTTCAATTCTCCCCCGCCCAGTACCCACATAAGCCAGATGTATAAGGTGGCACATGTGTCTGGAATTCGTTTGCAATGACTAGAGACCTCGGTGCAGCCATTCTCTCCCCCCTCCTCTCTCTAAATATATAAATAATATAAAATATTTTATAAATCATTCTTACAGATGGAACTAATACTTGAGAAGTGCTTTTCTGGCTAACTGAACATGAAAGCAACCAAGAGAAGGCCAGGCAGGGCAAGAACCTGCAGACTCAAAATAGGATGAATGTTCAGGCAAATATTGAAATGCCAGCCTTATAGTCCTGCATCGTTATAGCTAACAGTCCTGACTTAAATGGAAACCCCAAGGCCAGCTACCTTTGACTTGAGCTTGCCTCTTTTTCCACATGTCCTTTAGCAGATTCATGTACTGGAAGGTGGTAGTGGACGTCTGAGAAATAGTCTCCACCTTATTACTTAACTCTGCAACACTGGTTTTGATTGGTCTTTCTTGGCTTAACAAAGTTTCTTGCAACTGACATCCTGTAGGACACAACACTCCCTATAAACAAACAGAAAAAGAAATCAGGTATGAGAGGAAAGAATTTTATTGTGGACAATTGTTAAAATAGTACATAGTGAAAATTTAGTGATCTCATGAGTCAACATAAAAACTAGACATTTTGGGCTGGAGAGATGGCTTAGCAGTTAAGGCACTTGCCTGCAAAGCCAAAGGACCTTGGTTCAATTCCCCAGGACCCACATAAGCCAGATGCACAAAGTGGCTCATGCATCTGGCGCTCATTTGCAGTGGCTGTAGGTCCTGGCATGCCCATTCTCCCTCTCTCGGTCTCTCTCTCACATAAATAAATAGATAGGTGAGACATTTGATTTTCTTTATGGAGTCTGATGAAATTACCATCATAGTTTTATTTTTACTTATGTATTTGTTTTAAATATTTTACTTATTTTGTTTGCAAGCAGACACATACACACACAGAGAGAGAATGGCCACGTGAGGGCCTCTAGCCACTGCAAATGAACTACTGACACCTGTTCTAGCTTGTGCATCTGGCTTACGTGGGTCCTGGGGAATCTAACCCAGGACCTTAGGCTTTGCAGGCAAGTGCCTTAACTGCTAAGCCATCTCTCCAGTACCCATCATACTCTCATGGAGAATAAAAACAGTCCTTACCACAGAAGCCATTTAACTGGACTATAAAAAAGTAGGGAAAATACAAAAGTAATGGGAAAGAACACAAGAAAAAAGGCATAAACAAAAAGGACTCAACTTTTTGTTCAGAATTGTATTCTTAAGCAAACTAGCAATAATGGAGAGGTGGGCCCAAAGAACCGTTAGGCTTTCTCTCCACAGTACATCCACCCCTGCAAGAATGCCCGTGGCCTACCAGGTCTGGGTCAGCATGAAGACAGCCTCCAGCATCAGGGGGTCTTCTTTCCATCTTCTTCTGGCTGGCAGCTACTTTGGCTGGGCGGGCCCGGTAGCCGCCTCCGCTAATGGGAGGAGGAACAGGTCTCAGGCTGGGAGGCTCTTCCCTCCTCCTGTCAATGGGTCGATGTCCACGGGCATCCATCATGTCCTACAGGAGCCAGACAGGAACACAACACAGTGCTACAGAAGGGGAGATTGGTAACTATGCCCGAGCCCTTGCTTTGTAACTGAGGTAAGCACAACCCCGGCCACGTGCTCCAGGCCCATCCACTGGCTATTTGGTGGGGAAGCAGGTTATGGTGTCTCCTCAGTAGCTGACGAGAGACCATCTGTGCATAAACTATCACAGCCACAGAGGGTTTTTCAGTGGCTCTATGCCAAAACTGCCTCCAATTGTGAAGTCTAGGCATTGGAACACCCAAAATCATCAGCAATGCTATAAGAAAGGACAAAAATTCCCAAGCCACCGGGATCACTAAATTCCTATGATCATTATTAATCATTTTCCTACTTTCAGTTTTTATAAATTGATGATCAGACCATTACCTAAACATATTTGAGACACTAACATTTAATGTAAAATAAATTTTACTCAAAACGGACTTGGAATAGGACAATCTATGAACCTAACATGTTACGGGAGGACTAAGGTGCTCCTTGAGTTCACTTGACTGTACACAAGCTATGAGTCCTTGGGCAAGTTGCTTTGTCTGTGACTCAGTTTCCTAATAATAAGAAACAAAATCATGATAAAGTCTATAATGTTTATATATGACATCCTTAAGCAGGAATTGGCACATTTTAAGTGCTCATTATTTTTGTTCTGATTGTATATAACAGATACTATTAAGTAACTTTGTAAATTCTACTTTGTCATCAACAAAATTATGTTTTAAACTATCTCATGAAATACCCTACCTAATTTCTATATCAAACACAATGGTGATTTTTTTCATATGTAAGATAATTTTCATGGTTGAGGTGTTGTGATTCAAATTATTCGCAAATTTAAAAATATCTAAGGGCTGGAGAGATGCTTAGCGGTTTAGGGTGCTTTCCTACAAAGTCTAAAGACCCAAGTACCCCAGTAAATCCCCCAGTACCCATATAAACCAGATACACAGGGTAGTGAATGCATCTGGAGTTTGTTTGCAGTGGCTAGAGGTCCTGGTATACCTATTCTCTCTCTCTATCTGCCTCTTTCTTTCTTTCTTTCAAATAAAATAAATAAAATATTTAATATTTTAATCTTAAAAAAAGTGTAAAAATTATGAAGAAGAACAAAATGCACAGTGCAGAATTAAAGCTTGGCTTCAATTAAATATATTATATATGTTGTCAGTAGTTACACTCAGGGGCTCATCTGCAAGTTAATGAATTTCAAAATGTAGAGCAACAGCTGACCTTTCTTGCAATTGTGAGAGTCCCAAAGTCGTTGGCTGAATGGGATCTGAAATTTTGTCATTTGTACATGAAATTATTATTACATTATTTAACATTTAGTGGGGTGGTGCTTAGATTGAGTACAGAAGGCCTGGCTCTAGATTCCCCTGCTTAATTACTGCACCACATACACACATGACCTTAAGGCATGAAGCATCCACCGGAGGAATGGGTACGTTTCACTTCAAATACATGGTACTTGTTTGTTTGTTTTTATAGAGATATGGTCTCACTCTAGCCCAGGCTGACCTGACACTCATTCTGTAGTCCCAGGCTAGCCTTGAACTGAAAGCAATCCTCCTACCTCTACCGCCCAAGAGCTGGGATTAAAGGTGTTCGCCACTCCACTCAGCCAAAGATATGGTCCTAATCAGAGCTTGTCGGCTCTAATACATACTTAGAAGTGAAATGTGATCCACTAGTTTATTGGAAATTAAATGACGAATGCAGCTATGAGGTAACATTGTTTTGGCTTCCTCAGAGAAAAAGAAAATAAAATTTAAAGAACTTATGGGGATATTTAGGTTGATGAAGATCACTTGTTGAAATAACTTAAACCAGAAAATCCACTTGCATGTTTAACCTACTAGGCTTCTATGAGAACTAATTGGTGAGTAAGGATGGGAAAGCACTTGGCAAAGTAATTTACAGAAATCATACTCTAAGTTTTTCTTACCTAATGAGTCTAAACAGACAATGTTTTATAGGCATTATCAGACACTCAAAACATTTATGTTCCCTTCAAATTGAAGGGGCCAAAACAAAGCTCCTTATTTCAATATTATTGTGTATTCAAGTTTCCAGTATGAGACTGGTATGCCCAATTAACTAAACCATGATACATTTGATAATGAGATTAAAGTTCTTTCAATGTTTATTTTCTGAAATTCATTTCTAATTTTCAAGAACATCAAAATAACAATAGTAGATAAAAACAACACTTGACTTGGACATGGTGGTACAAGACTGAAATCTCTTCTGTCAGGAAGCTTAGGTAGGAGAATTGCCACAAGTTTGAGGCCAGCCTAAGTTATACAGTGAGACTGCCTCAAAAAAAAAAAAAGAAAAAGAAAAGAAAAAGAAAAGAAAAGAAAGAAAAGGAAAAAGGAAGGAAGGAAGGAATGGCATAAACTACATCTAGAAATGAAAAAGACTGAGCTATGTCCCATAACCATTATTAACATTAAATATCCTCCCCATTTTAATTCTTTGTCATCTGAAAAATAAAACAGTATTTTGCTTGCCTTTACTAAATTCAATCTATTCTACTTTTAAATTTGTTGTCCCCATTCATAGTCAGTAACCTTGGGACTTACATATTACCCTTCCTCAGTAAGGTGGAAGCAGTCCACCACAGCTTTTTGTTTTCTTTCAAAATACTGCTCTTTTACTATTGTGCAGCCTGTAAGATTTTTAGATTCTTTACAATTGTAATATGTATTACATGGACTAAGCAGAAGTCAGAGAATTTAACTTAGCAAGAGAGAAAACATATATATTAGCTAAGTTATTTTCATCCTGAGGAAATAAAGATGATAAATCAGAAAATAAGAGATTGCTTTCATCTGTAAATACTAAGAAGTATTCCATAAGTAAAAGAGTCCTTGAGATTAATAATTTAGTTTTATAAACACCATCAATGCTAACTTCATTTAAATAACGATGCACATAATTATTATCCCACTACATTGTATATTCCTAATATTAGTAATGACATAATATATTTTTTTAAAAAGTCACCTCTTCATCGTAGTCATCGTTGGCAGCTTGGGTCTTAACTAAGAAAACACACAATAGTAGCAACGATAGATGTTTCATGGTTTCAAACTTTCGGAAGTTCCACGAAAACCATCCTTTGCCTATAGATTTAACTGAGGGACCTTCAACCTTATATATACCAGGTCTTCTCTGAGGCATACCTTTAGAAATGGTTACCACCCCCTCGGTTAATAGTTAACTCTTTGGCTCACTTGTTGGCTGAACCATTTTATCACTTAAGCAACATCTTCCCAGCAAGACTTATTTACTCATCACACAACTATACTTCACTGTCAGCCTAATTTAGAAACACTAACTGCTTCAACTCCTTTAATCAGATGAGATGATGGGAAATGTAGACTTTCCTGAGAGACATGTGTGTCACAGTTCTCATAAGTTAATGTGGATATAGCACAAGTTCACAAACAATATGGAAGAAGAGTTTGATTCAGGTAAAAACAAACAAACAAACAAAAGATGTTTGACTTACTAAGAAGGTGTTCTGTGAACTCACTAAAGATAAATATACCACAAATGCTTGTGATTTGAGGCAGACATATAATTCACTTTTAAGAGTGGCCCCAGGTCAAGAGTTGATATATCATCATATGATAGACAAACATCTGAAAGAAAATGTTCAGGCTACCTTTTATGTCCACTGTCACCAGATTTCATAATTTGCCATTCATTAATATATTAAAAATTCTAGGGCTGGAGAGATGACTTAGCCATTGAGGCACTTGCCTGCAAAGCCAAAGGACCCAAGGTTTAATTCTACAGTACCCACATAAAGCTAGATGTACAGGGTGGCATGTGCGTCTGGAGTTTGTTTGCAGTGGCTGGAGGCCCTAATGTGACCATTCTCTCTATCTGCTTCTCTCTCTCTTTCAAATAAATAAATAAATAAATAATATTTCAAAAAAATTAAAAAGAATTCTAACCGGGCGTGGTGGCACATGCCTTTAATCCCAGCACTCGGAAGGCAGAGGTAGAAGGATTGCCGTGAGTTCAAGGCCACCCTGAGACTACATAGTGAATTCCAGGTCAGCCTCGGCTAGAGTGAGCCCCTACCTCGAAAACCCAAAAAAAATAAAATAAAAATCTAACAAATTCTACATTATTAAGATAACACTAGATATCAGAATCCTACATCAGGATTCATTTTACTGATGAAGTAGAATGTTCTGTTTAATTATTATACTTTATTTTATTCTGCTATTTATAAAACAATGTCATTTTAACAGGTGGAGCCTTCATATGTCTATTTTCATGAATACTGTCAGACACTAGATGTGACCCATTTTCCTTCATCTTTCTCAAAAATCACCTTATCTTTCTTATCTGTTCATTTGTAGCAACCAAGATTAAGAACTTCTTCACAAATCAAAAGGAAATCCAATGCTAACAACCCAAAATCCAACAGCTGCATTGCTTTACAGTATTTTCTGTTGTTTGTATAGAAAATGAAACGTTCTCATTAAGTTTAGTAATGTTCTTACTAGAAAGATAGCAGGCTATCTGACTTTGGGTCAGGAGGGTGTTTTGCACAATATACTGGAACATAATCTTGTAATAATGGGAAACTGTAAATTGCTTTCTTTGCTTGGAAATATAGATTACTTTTCCAAATCCTTTTCACTTAGATTTATAGAAACAAAATATTGAGTTTAAGTGAAGAAATATATTTAATTGTGTCATACCAAATCTGTGCCCTGTTTGTCAATAGTCAGTAAACGTACTTTGAGACTTTCTTTTAGTTTTAACTTTTCTTAGTGTAATAGTCTGAAAAAAATCAAGCACATATGTTCTAATTAAAATGAGCTATAAGAATATTTCTATTCAACATATAATTGATCAAAATCCATTTTAACAATCTGATAGGATTTTAAGTGATCGATTCATTGCTGTTGAAAAAGAATGACCTTTAGGAAGCTTACCTTTTTCTTTTGAGGTAATACATTTCCGTTCACTGACACTTTATCAACCAACTAGACTTGATAACCACTATAGGAAATTGTGAATGCTTTTAGTTTCTTCTAGCGTGGGATAGCACCTTGTTCAACACTAAAGCACTTTCTTTGCTTTGACTGGAATTCGTACCATAGTCAATAAGAACATAGAAGAAAGCTTTGCTTCATAAGAGTAGAGGTTAAACACTCGTTCTACAAATAGTGCCTGAGATCTTCAAAAAGGATGGGTAGTATGCCAGGGGTTGGGAACACATTGGTGGGGAGAGGTAGGCTGATATAGTAGACATTCAGACAAGTAATCATAGAATGAGCAGGTGAAGTGACCTTTATTGGCACATGGCTCCAAAGCCAAACTCTGTCATTCATTTATCTTATTTAATTCTTGAAACAACTACATTGGGTTGATGATGAAACTGAGACTCACAGAGGTTAAATAAACTAACTGAGAGGATATATGTAGCCAGAACTGGGACTTGATCCAGGTCTGATCATCCAAACAGATCATGTTTTGTACCCACTATACTATATTATAGCCCAGTGGGATGTATTCACTATATAATTTTACCTGTACCTCTGCTTGTTATCATTGCTGTGTTGGGTATTAAAATCTTTCAGACTGACATACACATGCTTTGCTCTTACTTTCACTTATATATTTTACTCTCCTATATGGATATTCATATATCCACACATATCTGTGAGAGCTGTGGGGAATACATTAATGATCAGTTTCTGGATTCTAGTTCTTGTTAATTTTTTTTTCCCTGAAATACATACAGCAACACTGACTAGTACCTTAAATTGTCTAACACCACAAAGGCAATGATCATTACATTTTCTTTTTTTTTTTTTTTTTTTTTTTTTTTTTGGTTTTTCGAGGTAGGGTTTCACTCTAGCCCAGGCTGACCTGGAATTCACTATGGAGTCTCAGGGTAGCCTCGAACTCACGGTGATCCTCCTACCTCTGCCTCCCGAGTGCTGGGATTAAAGGCGTGCGCCACCACGCCCGGCTCGATCATTACATTTTCAATGGGAAGAAATTTCCTTGTAGAGATTGCCCTTACTGAAACACTTACATATTTTAGCATGCTGGTGCCATTGGCGAGGCGAAAGGGAGTAGTATTTGTTCAGTTATGTTGTCAGACCAAGAGTGCCGTGTTCTTCATATTTAGTTGATGCCGTTACATCAGTCAAGGACAGTCGATCAGTGACACGGAAAACAAAGATAATTTATTGTGTTCAGTAGGTTCCTGGCACCAAAGGCCAAGGCTTGAGGGCACTGATATCAACTCATTTCCTGTTACTGTTTTGCGAGGTCACAGGAGGCCCCATCTACACAGCACAGGACAATGTGGGCTTAGCATATATTTTCACCCCCTTTGTGGCAGGCTGGGGGCAGACACACCTCCATAAAGAGGAGAGACAAGCTGTTTCCAAGAATGACGGAAATTAGAAATGATTCACAGTGATTTTTGCTGAGCCTGAAACAGTCAGGGGAAGTTTTGACACAGTGATTTAGGGAAAAGGAGATCTCAAAGGAAAGGAGCTTCTGGACTTGAAACTTGGGGCAGAGTGAGGACAATGGTTTATATCGTGCTGGCACTGGGAGGTATTTCGTTTCCATCTGAGGGGGGGTTGGTGAAAATGTTTCAGTGAGGACAGGAAGTAAAGCGAACTGATGGTCTTTGTCTAAACAGGCAAATAGGCTTGGAGCTGTTACCCTGTCATTTTTAGTCCTTAAGTATGCAGTTTTTCTTTTTTCTTTTTTTCTTTTTTCTTTTTTGGCTTTTTGAGGTAGGGTCTCACTCGAGCCCAGGTTGACCTGGAATTCACTATGCAGTCTCAGGGTGGCCTCGAACTCACAGTGATCCTCCTACCTCTTCCTCCCAAGTGCTGGGATTAAAGGCATGCACCACCCCACCTGGATAAGTATGCAGTTTTTGTGTTTGCACTCACAGAAAGAGAACCACTATCTAAAGGGAAATTAGCCCTGGGGAGTTAGCCAACCACAGCTTCCAGCACAAAGATCAGAACACTGGTCCCCTCCACTTCCCAATACCTGCCTTTGGTCCACCATCCTCAGTGGAAACGCTTGTGCCAGGAAGAGGGGATGTGAGCTCTGCTTCTGTGGTCATCTCCCTCTGTTGACCAGGCAGCGGTGGCTTCCTTTCAGTGTGAAGCTGACATGGAACATAACAAACAGAAACAAGGGACATGGTGTTCTTTGACCAGATGTACATCCCAAGAGCAAGATCACCCTCTGCTTCTGTCATACTACACAAGATATCTCATGACATGCAGTGACCCCATGGCATGACATGTAGTGACTACCTCTTCGAATTTTCCTCCCTTTTTCTGATGACCACTAAAGCCAACGAGTGTCCTTCCCATGGTCCTGTTAGGCACTATAGATGACGAATCCAATGACTAGCAACATGGGCTTTGAACTATTTGGCTTAGAAATAAGAGGAAGAACTATTTATTTATTTGGGGGGAGGGTTCAAGGTAGGGTCTTATACTAGTCCACACTCACTTGGAATTTGCTATGTAGTCTCAGGCTGGCCTGGAACTCACAATGATCCTCCTACCTCAGCCTCCTGAGAGCTGGAATTATAGGTATGTGCCACCATACCCAGCCATCAATTTTAACAACAAAAAAATTAAAAACTTTCTATGAAAACATGAATTAAAAAATCGAAAATGGAACTCCAATCTAAACTAATGGTCTCATCTATCATTGCTTTAGAGCAAAGGATATACCAAGGAAAGGATACTTAAATGATTTTCTTGGGCTGGAGCGATGGCTCAGAGGATAAGGTACTTGCCTGCAAAATCTAATGACCTGGGTTCAAATCCCCAGTACTCATTTAAAGTCAAATATACAAAGTGGCGTGTGCACCTGAAGTTCGTTTGCCATGAATAGCGGCCCTGGCACACCAATTCTCATTCTTTCACTCTCTCCTTGCAAAAAAATAAAAATACTAAAAAAAAATTTTTCATTGTTTAGTGAAACAGTGTGGTTTGAAAGAAAGACTTAACTTTAAATTAGTACCACTGGTTTTACACAGGCAGGTATAGTCAATATTTACGTTAATGGATGCTTTGCCATGTTTGCTGTAAGGAAGTCTCTGAGCCCTTATGTAGAGAAATAGTGACATCTACTGTTCATATAAGGCACCTCAGAGTGTTAGTCAGGAATTCTTAATCAGTTGTGAATCTGGATTCCTTCATGAATCAATGAAACATGGAGGGGTAGGGGCTTGAAATGACAGAAAGAACCAGGTTCCTATAGAAAACAAAATCTGTCTATGATATATGTACTTTATGGATTGCAGAAATGGATATTAAGGTCACATGACTTCTGTGTATATCTAAAATACATCAAATTCATGTGGATAGCATAATTCTATAAGTTCAAGAGCATTAAAATGAGCAAAATCCAGTGAAATTTACTTCCATAATCACAACATTTTAAATAGATTTTGAAATATGTTTATTTATTTATTTGCATGGAGAGAAAAAGGAGAGAGAGAGAGAGAGAGAAAAAATGGACACATCAGGTCCTCTTGCCACTGCAAATGAACTCTGGATGCAGGTGCTACTTTGTGCATCTGGTTTTACATAGGTACTGCAGAATTGAACTCAGGCTGTTAGACTTTGCAAGCAAGTGTCTAAATCACTGAGCAATCTCTTCAGCCTCTATAAGTAGAATGTTCATATGTGTCTGGGTCTATAAATTGTTTTCAGAATAGCTAAGTAACTCACAAGTTAGTGTGACCCAGCTAGACAGTTGCCATGTTACCATATTGCTATTGTTATTAAAATGTTTTGCTCTTTAGTTACTACCATTGATGGGTAAGGTACAATAGGATTTAATTGATCAAATGTACCATCACTGGGCACTTTTAGAGAAAATAAAGTCTTATGCCAAACTCACACCTAACTTTAGAAATGACATAATTTTGAAGTACAAACATGATTTTGATATTTTAATAGATGTTTAAATAAAATCATGGATTCATACTATAATACTTTTGCCTTATTTACCCCTTCTTAGAATGTATTCAGTATGTCCTGAGGACAAATCTTGTGAAAGTAATTATAGTTAAGGAAAAACACTAGTGATACCTTTATCTAAGTTAACAAATACCCAGCTCTATTCTATTTTTAAAACGTTTTATATATTTGTTTATTTGAGAGAGTGAGAGAGAATGGGCACACCAGGCCTCTAAACACTGCAAACAAACTCCAGATGCATACACCACCTTGTGCATCTGGCTTTATGTGAGTACTGGGGAATCAAACCAAGGTCCTTAGACTTTGCAGACAAGCACCTTAACCACTGAGCCATCACTCCAGCTCTTAACTCTATTCCTTTTGCACGTCTATATTTGTGGGTGCATGCAGAACTTCCTATACATGTGGAGGTCAACATCAGGCGTCTCCCTCTTTGATTTTCCACCTTAGTGAGACAATACGGTCTCATTGAACCTCACAGGCTTCTCTGCCTAGCCAGCTTGCCTAGGGGATCCACCATCCCAGCACTAGAATATCAGACTTGGCCTGACACACCCAGCAGTCAGTGGCTGCTAAGGATCCAAAGTCAAGTCCTCCTGCTTCTGCTGTCTGCAGCCCCTTTATTCATTATTTCTACATAGAAAAACATACGGGCACAGTTGATCATAAAATGCAGATTTTCCCTGGGTACAAAACAAAATGCCAACACTTTGGTGTCGGGATGCCTATAAACAGACATAGCAGGTGTCCAGCTGTTTCTTCCAAAATAGCTTTGAAAAATTGTACCGTAGCATTGCTGATGTCACATGAACCAGTGGATAACTAGAAAACGGCAAATGGTACATTTTGAGATATCAAAGTACTCTCTGTTCTTAAAGTTCTCAATTGAGAAATCCACATAGCAAAAATACATAAATTTGTGGCTGTGCCACACGTTGTTAAAATTATATTTGCACATCCCCACGTCAAAACTCCTCAAACTAATAAACTTCAACATTCACTCAAGAACAGTCTACTACATGGGGCTCAGTGGTAGAACCCTTGCTTAACAATGCATAAGGCCCAGAGTTCAATTCTCAGCACTACAGAAAAATAAATTAAATTAAAATAAAATAAAAGGGCGTACTGAAATGGGGTTGTTTTTAGATTCTACAAGCACAGCCCTGTCTACTGGGTTGGTACCAGGTGATCTAAAACGTTGAGAACATGGCAAGCGAACCCACAGAGCTCTCCCTGCACACACAGTCCCTAGAACTTAGTTCTTGGCGTTTCTGAATTACAAAGCATTAAATTTCCGGGAAAATACTACACGGAATAATCAACACCCCAAGGAGGGCTCGAACCGCTGAGCAAACGGGCTGTCCCGTGAGCGGGAGATTCATTGGTCCCGCAGACTCGAGGCCCCGCCCCTCGGCGGGTGACCACGCCCCCTGGGGCCGCGGAGCCCGGCGGGAGCCCGGAGCGCGCGTGCGCGCCTGCGTCACATCCGGCGTCCGGGCTCCGGAAGTGGTCGCAGTGTGGTTGGCGGCGGCGGCGGCGGCGGCGGCTTGAGAGCTGGACGGGCATCTCTGTTTCTTGGCCGCTGGAGGGCTGAGGTCCGCGGCAGCGTCATGGTCGAGGTACGGTGACCCTCGGGCTCCCGAGACTCGTTGGTCTCTGCGCTTTCTTCCTCGGCAGTGGAAAGTGCCGGAAACCCCTGAGACGCGAGCCGGGGCCCAGGGAGATGGCTTACGGCGGTGGGGCGGCCCGGTGAGCCTTGCCGAGGGCCAGTGCGTGGCGCCGGCGGCAGGCCTGCGAGCACGCCCCCGGCGCTCCGTGCTCCGAGGCGGGGGTGCTCTGGGGCCGCTGGGGGCAGCCGGGCTGTCTGCAGCCCGAGCCCCGCGGGGCGCCGGTGCTGGCGCTCAGTGCACCGCCCGGCTCCTTCAACCCCCACACCCCAGTGTTCCCTTACCTCGAAACCACCCTGCTCACCAGCAGGCCTTGTGTAGCCCACATACTCCTCCATTCCATCCACTGGGGTCCAGATCCTCTGCAGATCGCCCTGATCTTTGGCCTGGGTTTCTGCATCACATTCTCTTCCCCACTCCACTGCATCCCCCCCCCCAACTTGGTCGTCATCTTCCTTCCATTTCCTTCCCCCTGTCATCCGATCTGTTTAAAACGGGAGTTGGAGGGATATAAGCAACCAGTGTTTGAGTGCTTGCCTGGTGTGTATACAAGGCCCTGCATTTGATCCCCGGTATCGCAAATCTAAAAATTAAACTAAAATGTAAGTTGGTCTTATTTGTCCTTGGGTTACTAGAACAGGAAAAAAAAAAAGTGTAGGCTGTTGCAGATGTCTGAAAGGCCTGGTCTCCCTTGCAGCCTCCTTATGCAGCACAACCCACCGTGCACATACACAACTACACCGCATTTCGGGCGTTCTTTCTGTTCACTGAAAAACCTTTGCAGAGAGCCTCTTGTCTCCGGGTTGTCCATTCCTCTTCTTCCAAGGCTTTGTCTCTGAATCATCCCAGGGAAATCATTCATAGTTAGATTTAGGTCTTTCTTTTTAAAAAAAAAACCAAAAAAGTATTTATTTGCAGAGAGAACGAGAGAGAGAGAGAAAAGGGCACTTGCCAATGCAAACGAAGTCCAGATGCATGTGCCATGTTGTGCATCTGGCTTATGTGGGTACTGGAGAATTGAACCTGACCTTTAGGCTTTGCAAGCAGTCAACTTCAACCGCTGAGCCATCTCTCCAGCCTCTCATTTAGGTCTTTCTGACTCAGCCCCTTTCTGTCTTCTCGGGACTTTCCAAAGTATCGATGTATTTTGCTTATTTTAACCTGTTACCCCTTGAGTGCCGGGCAGTGACCATTCTCTTGTTAGCTTGTGGCAGAACGCTTGCCAGACTCACAGTCCAAGTTGAGGAAGCATTCGTCATCTGAGACACTATTCCATTGCAACATCTAGGGCTTCCAAGAGCTTGCCATTCATCCCTTGTAGTTGGCCACTGTAGCCTGTGACACTTAGCTGTGTGAGAGGTGAAGCGTCTCCCCTCTTTAAGGGTGTGAAGTGTGTACCCCATTTGGCTTTGAGTGAGGTTATCACGGACGATTTGTAGCCAGCTGCTTGACTGCCTGCTTCTTTGTAGGAGGTGCAGAAGCATTCTGTGCACACGCTTGTGTTCAGGTCCCTGAAGAGGACTCATGACATGTTTGTAGCTGATAATGGGAAACCCGTGCCTTTGGACGAAGAGAGGTACGTGAAGTTCTTTTCCAATTGCTGGAATACTCGAGGGAGCAGGCGACCTTTAAAGTCTTAGAAGTAGTTCTGCTCTTCATGACTGACCTAGTCACTAGTGTGTGGTTCCTGCACTGTTCATTCTGGCTTAACTTTTTTCTTCTGCCTTGTCTTTTGCAGCAAAAAGAAATGCCATTTGCAGTTTACACATGCCAGCAATTAGGAGAGCTCCTGTTAGATATTTTCTTTCAATCAATCGCGTTACGTGTGTGTAGCTTCCTCCTGTTCTCAGAACCTTGCCGAGCAGAAATTTTACGTGTAGCCCCATTTTCCTCATAGCATAATGAAGTTCTTGAGCACTGACATGTTGTTGCGTCTGTGTTCTGGGCTCCAGCCTGGATTGCATTTGTGCAGTGCTCATTTTCCCTTTGTTACACTTCTTTTGTGATCTACTTCATTCTTCAAATAAGCATTAATATTTAATTTTTATATATAGACAGCTTTCTTAAAAAAAATAAATACAAGCCAGGCGTGGTGGTGCACGCCTTTAATCCCAGCACTTGGGAGGCAGAGGTAGGAGGATCACTGTGAGTTCCAGGCCACCCTGAGATTACATAGTGAATTCCAGGTCAGCCTGGGCTAGAGTGAAACCCTACTTCAAAAAAAAAAAAAAATACAGTTCTTAAAAGATTGTACTACTTAAGTACTTTGGTCAGGTTAAACATTTTTTGTTTTGTTTTTCGAGGTAGGGTCTCACTCTAGCCCAGGCTAACCTGGAATTCACTATGTAGTCTCAGGGTAACCCTGAACTCATGGCAGTGCTCCTGCCTCTGCCTCCCAAGTGCTGGGATTAAAGGTGTGCACCACCACGCCCAGCTTGGTTAGGTAAAACTTTTTAAGATACCTGTTAAAGATGGCTGTAGAAATTTGTACTATATTTGTATATTTAGGTGTTTGAAAAGCTATATTAGTTATGTTTTTAAATGAGTTGAACCCTTGAGTATGCTTCAAGTATAGTTTTCTAGTTACTAGGTAACAACTTATGATACTTCTTAGGTTTAGTAAATACTGTGATGGATTGGGAGCAAGAGTAAATGTATGTGGTGTGAAAGTGTACTTAGACTTTTTAAAATTCTTTTTTAAATATTTATTTGAGAGTGGGGGTACACCAGGGCCTCTAGCCATTGGGAATAATCTACATATTCATGTGTCACCTTGTGCATCTGGCTTACATGGGCACTGAGGAATTGAAGCTGGGTCCTTAGGCTTCGTAGACAAGCACCTTAACCACTAAGCCATCTCTCCAGCCCACATTTTTTATTCTTTAAAATACTGTTTTAACTTGAAAATTTTACTGGAAATTTTCTGTAATTACACCAACTGTGCCTATTTAAGTATTTATTCTGGCTACTGTAAACTTTTGCATTCATGATATTCAAAGTATTTAAGGATACATCTTACAATCTTTAGTCACAAAAGAAAAATGGCGATCAAGCTTCGCAATGAATATGGTCCTGTGTTGCACATGCCTACTTCAAAAGAGAATCTTAAAGAGAAGGGCCAGCAGAATGCAACAGATTCATATGGTCATAAACAGTATCCCGCCAACCAAGGTGAGTGTAGTATTAGTAGGGACTGTTAAGGTTTATATATGCATTTTTTAAATAGAAAAAAAAATCTCTTATTGATGATCTACTGGGAAGGACAACATAGAGTTACTCTTAGAATGCATGTTCTGCTCTGCTCTTAGGCATAATCATTTTTGTAAGCCATGATGAAAGAAAATATAATACATAGTTACAAGGAAGTAGACTTAGAAACAAAAAACGACGTTGAAAATGATGAAACACACTTTCAGGGTCTTTATAATTAAAGCATAAAACTCTATAAGTGGCCCCAGAAAACAATAAGACCACTGTTAAGTTGATGACTTTCCTTACAGAAAACAAAAATATGGCGGCATAAAGAGGCACAGTTCTTAGGATGGGGGCAAGGGCACAGTGGAGTCTAAAGGAAGAGTTTGGAGACTATTCCTGACCTGTGGGGAAACCCTGTGACACGACTGTAGTTCAGAAAGATGCAATGAAGTAATGAAAGTGTAATGAGTGAGAATATAACTGCACATGAGACTATTTGAAGAAAAACCAGAGGGAGTTGCCACTTGGCTTTGAAGGCCTCTTTCCCAACCATTGCCAGACAGCAAATGCATGAGCTCTGTCCTCTTAGCAGCTAATGGCAAAGAAGTAGCTCTGTGTGTGGTTTATGAGGTCAGAACAAGAAGGAGAACTGCCCTCATTTCTGATTCTTCAGTTCAGCTGGAATAGAAAAATCTCATTAATAGTATTAATACATTTAAAAGATGATACTTGAATAAAAGGTAAATTCATTATCAGTGACTTTATTTTGTTATTTTAGGACAAGATGTTGAATATTTGGTGACAGGTACACATCCATATCCACCCGGACCTGGTACGATTACTATGGAAAAATGTCTTAATGTCATTGTCACCTGTATGTTCTTGGGCACTGTGGTAGAAATTTAGACAATATTTATTTACTTGTTTCTGTTTTAGATAAACACAGTTATAAGCTTTAACAATGATAGAAGCATAGAAGCGTGTACTATTGAAGTGTGTGTGGACAGGTTGACATAGATGGTGTAGCCAATGAAAAGGTGGAGGACAAAAGGACTTCCCCTCACAGCCAGTTCCTGGGCATTGGGTGCTTCTTGTAGTGACTCGTGTTTACTCTTGAAGCTCTCTGTTAGTATTCAAAAAGTAGTAACTTCCGTTTGGCTCTTGGGAGGACTCGGGATTCCGATAGTCCTAACTCATGTTTACTCTGGGAACATTCAGTGTTCACATGGCTCTTTCTGCTCGTGGAAATGATGCCTGGATACTGTCTTGGGCAGCTTTGATTATTAAGCTGCTCATGATCACATCAGAAATGTGTTACTGACAATTTTTATTAGTAAAGCTAAAGACAAGTTGAATTTAATCAAAATGGCTATACTGTCACTGCCTGGAGAGAGTCTTCTGTGTTTCCCACTGTTTGCTTTGAATACATGTAACTGAGAGCAAAGATGGCTACTGAAAGGAACTGTTTTTTTTTTTTTTTTTTTATTTTTTTATTTTAATAGGGGTTGCCCTCACTGCAGACACCAAGATCCAAAGAATGCCCAGTGAGTCAGCTGCGCAGTCCTTAGCAGTGGCATCACCTGCTCAGGCCAGGTAGGAACAGTGGTGTCAGTTGACAAAGGGCCTAGAAGTGTATTTTTCCATTTACACTTTTTAAAATTTTGCTCTTTGTTAACTGTGTATGATATTCTCCTTTATCATGGTTGACCAAAACTTACAATAAAATAATTTGTACAGAATATGTTGCTAGAGGTATTAATGAATTACCGTGTGACCTTGTTCAGGGCTGATGCAAATCGTGCAGCACCTGCTGGAAGTGAGTACCGGCATCCTGGGGCATCGGACCGCTCCCAGCCCACAGTGATGAGCTCTGTAAGTCTCTCTGTCAAACTGACACCCCAGGTTTCTAGCTTTTGAAGTATACCTTATTTCCCTTTATTTCAAGTCTTGGGCTGGACAGATCTCAGTTAAGGCATTTGCCCACAGTGCCTAACTACCCCCAACCTGTGTTTGATTCCTCAGTACCCATGTAAAGCCAGATGCACACAGGGGCACATACACCTGGAGTTGTTTGCAGGGCTAGAGGCCCTGACATGCCCATTCTCTCCTTCTCCCTCTCCCTCTCTCGCTCTTCTCTCTCCCCTTGTAAATAAATAATTTTTAAAAATGAAAGAAATGAACATTGCTTTGCAATTTGTTGGCAATAGCCCAAGATAGTCCTTTGAGAATTGAGACTTGATTTGTGATGTGAGTGGGTTGGTAATCCTCATCATCTGTTCAGAGCAAGTCTCAATGCCCATAGGAAGTCTCCATAGGGAGTGTCATTTAAGTCTTGGGGATATTTTGGTTTTTAAGGCACTGCCTCATGCCTGGCTGGCTTTGACCTTGACCTGAGGATGACTTTGAACTCCAGATCATCCTGTTTGTACATCCCAAGTTTTGGGATTACAAGCATAAGCCACTATACCTGGTTCTATTCCAAGCTGAGACTCAAGCCCTGGGCTTTGAGCATGCTAAGCATTGTGGGGTAACTGCAGTATATCCCCAACCCCAGTTTAAGCCTCTGAAGCTTGTATGGACTGAAATATATTTGTATTAATGAGTTGGTGTTAACAGTAGGTTATTCACGTTGACTCTTCCTTTACTCACGGTGCTTGGGGCCACAACTATTTCAACGTTCAGATTGATTGATTTGATTTGATGTTTTGAAATACTTGCATATACTTTGCCTGTTAAGCACTCTTAAACTGAAATTCTCAAGTCTGAATTCAACTTTGACCTTGGAGTACTTTAAATTTTGGATTTTCAGATTAAGGGATTAAGGAGCTCAGCCAGGATCAGCTTCTATACATGTTAAAATAGTAATTAGATGAGAAGATGAAGAGACACAGTCACCGGGCTTCCCATCTTAGAGCTGAGGCAAGTACAGGTTCCTGAGTCTCAGCCAGGGTCAGTCAGACAGTGATTAGATGAGAAGATGACGAGACACAGGCACCTTGCTTTCCGTGTTAGAGCCGGGGCTGCTGGAGATTAGAGTCTTCACCCAGGCTCCATCAGAGAGTGATTGCACATTTGGATTTCAAACCCTGTCCTCAGAAATGCTTACTCATTAGTCATGCTCTGCTTCTGAGGTTTTTAATCTTTTTAACTTTTAAAAATTAGCATACAGAAAATTCAGTTCTGATTAGAAGTCTTAGAGTTGTGTTTTAATTGAGAAAAGGTACTTTAGATGTCTTTGCCTCTTTAGCTAAAGAAAAACATAGCCTTTCATAAACCCTCTTCCAGTTTCCATTTCTGAGTCGATGGCTTGAAGCTTTATGAAACCCTTACTGTTTCTGCTGTCTGTCCTGTGCCTAGATGATGGTGGAGAGCGGCAACGCCAAGAACTCTGCCCTGATGGCTAAAAAAGCCCCCACCATGCCAAAACCCCAGTGGCACCCGCCATGGAAACTCTACAGGGTGAGTGGGGCTTGGGAGCTTCCCGTCAACACGGCCTGATGGGTAGAACGAGGGCGGGAGGGTGAATGTGGGAGGCAGTAGAGTGACCTGAGGTGGGGGATCATGCACTGTTGCCAGAGATACCTTGAGAAGGAGAATTCCTTAAGTGAAAGGTGTGCTGACTGCCTTGGGTTTGTTTGTAATTAAAACACCAGTGCAGTATTAACAGAAGGCTGTAAGTGTGGAGAGCAGACAGATTTAAGACAGCAAAGGATTTGCTTTGGAAATTCAGTGAAACGCTTACTTGATAAAGGAATTTCTTTAGGCCTACAATGATCCCAACTGTAATAAAGTGATTCAGAATATATCGGATCAGTATGCACACAGTATGAAATGTACAGCTAGCATGGCTCTGTTTTTGAATAGGTTATACAGAAAGAGGCCCTTTTATTTGGTATATAGGTCTAATGAATTTTAATAAATATATCGATTTGGTTAGTCACTACTGCAATCAGTGCATTACCTCAAAAACTACCCCGTGTTATTTTAATCATGCACTCTTCCACTCCTGGTGACCCCCGAGCTGTCTTCTGTTACTGCGTTCGTGTGTTCTCGGCTGTGCCATGCAGGTGGAGTTGTACAGTAGGCTCTTCATGAGACTGGCTGTTGTGGTCAGCTTCAGGTTGCTGCACAAAGAACCTGACCTGGAAGCAGCTTATAGAAGGAAGGTGTTCATTTTGGCTTACAGGCTCGAGGGGAAGCTCCATGATGGCAGGGAAAATGATGCAGGAGCAAAGGGTGGACATCACCTCCCCTGCCAACATAAGGTGGACAACTGCAGTAGGAAAGTATGCCAGACACTGGCAAGGGGAAGCAGCTATAATATCTATAAGCCTGCTCCCACAATCCACTGCCTCCCGGAGATTTCAGTCCACAAATTGCTACAAGCTGAGGACCTAGCATTCAGACCACATAAGTTTATGGGGAACACCAGAATCAAACCACCACACTGGCCTTCATTAATTGTAGGATGGATGGGTAATGCATTCCTTTCTCTTGTTTAATAATATTCCACTAAGGTGTACCACAGTTTGTGTATTTAGTCTCATTGAAGATGAGCTAATGTTTGTCTAAAATATAATGGTAAAATTTATAAAATTCTAATTTGAAAATGGGAGTGCATTTTAAGTTCAAGTAGTCAATAAAATTGAATACATTTTAACTGATGTCTGGATGGGTACCCACTATGTTGGTTTCTTTTTGTTTTGGTTTTTGTTTTTGTTTTTGTTTTTTGTCTCATACAGGTTATCAGTGGGCATCTTGGCTGGGTCCGGTGCATTGCTGTGGAACCTGGGAATCAGTGGTTCGTCACTGGCTCCGCTGACAGAACTATAAAGGTAACAAGGAAACATGATTTTGGGCTTGCTCTGTCAGCTTAATCTTCTAAAAATTTTATTTTTTATTTATTTATTTATTAGAGACAGAGAGAGAGTGAAAGAGGGAGAGAATGGGTGTGCCAGGGCCAAGGAACTCCAGACACAGGCGCCACAGGTGTGGCTTACGTGGGACCTGGAGAATCAAACCTGGGTCTTTAGGCATCGCAGGCAAGTGCCTTAACTGCTAAGCCATCTCTCCAGCCCTTTTTTTAAAAAAAAAAAAAAACAAAGATTTTATTTTATTTATTTATTTATTTATTAGAGAGAGCGCGCACACTCTTAATCTTTTGAAAGTGACTTCTTGGGCAGGAGTCGGGGTTGCAGGTCCCTGGATTCTCATCGTTGAATCTGGCGTGACATTTCCTGCTATACCAGTAACAGTTCCGAACAAATACCTGCTTGGAAAGTGGCACTTAAACCAGTTGTCTTTCTCTAAGTGTTCTGTCCATCCATTGATGCTTCAGGCTTTCTCCTCTGATTACAAAGTGAAAGCGTTCTTGTGTTGGGAAATGGGGAAAGCGGAGCTGTCACATAACCTACATCAAACATAATCTGTCATTGGTGGGAATTATGATGAATTTCATTTTAGTATTTCAGTGTCCAAAGATTATTGTATTTACTTCCAAGCCTTTTTTTTTTCCTGTGTATGTAAATATGTGTCTTTTAAAAAGTCTTTGTTAAAAAATTTGTGTTGATGTGGCACAGCACTAGGCATTGTACCTGGGGCTTTACATGTATTGGACAAGTGCTCTACCACAGAGTGACCTCCCCGGCCCCTTGAGAGTTATTCTTACTATAGTTTTTTTTGTTGTTGTTATTTTGTTGTTTTTGTTTTTTACTTAAATTTATATGAAATGCATATTCTTGTGAAGAATTCATTATCATTTAAAATGGTTAGGTACTATAAAATTTAGGTAGTCTGTAACCTGTTTTCCTATTGTTAAACATTACTACAGCTTTTAGATTTTAGTTACTCTAAATAAATCCTTGTGCATATGGCTTTTTTATAAATTTTACTTTGTTTTGAAACATTCTCAGAAATGGAAATATTGGGCCAAATGTTTTTGAGGCCAATACTCAAAGTACAAATTACTTTCCAAAGTGTTTGAGTTGATGCTTATAATGTATTTGAAAGACTCCATTTCAGCATGTGGATTGTGAATCTCCTGAAAGATCTACTAGTAGGGCTGGGGAGATGGATCAGTGTGTCAGGTGTTTGCTGCACAAGTATGAGGGCCTGAACATAGATCCCCAGAACCCACCTCAAGTGCTGGGCAAGTGGTGTGTGCTTGTAATCCTGGCACTAGGGAGATGGAGCAGGGGCCCTTTGGGCTTTCTGGCTAGTCAGTCTGGCTGAATCAAAGAACTCGTTTAGCAAGCGTCTATCTCAACAGTAGGAAGACACCTAGTGTCAGCCTGTATGTGCCCACCACATGCATGTAGAAAATCAATAAAATGTTTATAAACTATTTACACAGAATTCCAGTGAGATGGGATTTTTCACAGCTTTACTACTTTCTGGGTAAGTTGCTGTTACCCTTGGTGAGGTTCGCACTCTGCTTTCTTACTGTCACTGTCAGTGATACCCTCCCACGTCTTAGGAGTACTAGCCTTGTCAGCTTTGTACGTGTTGTGCCAGTGAGTGCCCTTTTGCTGCTGGGTCAGAACCCCCAACCAGAAGCAGCTGACGGGGAAAAGGGTTTATTTCAGCTTGTAGATTTAAGGGGAAGTTTTATTATGGCGATGGAAGCAAGACAGGCCCAAGCAAGAAACCTGGGTCACATCTCCACATCAACAGGAAGTAGTGCATATCCTGGGCTTGGAGCTAGGCTACATCACCACAGAGATTTCTCCCACTGACATCCCTCCTGCAGCCAGGCTCCACCTCCCAGAGGCCCAGCGACTTTCCCAGATCACTGCTGGCTGGGGACCAAGTATTCAGAACACATGAGCAGGTGGGGAGGGGCATTTCACTCAAACTGCTACACATCATTTTCCAACTTGAACCTTTTTTTTTTCCTGCTTTTATTTTGAGAGAAATCATTTTCAGAATTTTCTTATTTATATGTTTATAAATTTTTGTAACATCAGGAATCTAGATTTCTGCTTTTGGGAACCAATAGAAAGAAAAAATAAATATTCTTGGATCGCAGATCTGGGATTTGGCCAGTGGCAAATTGAAGCTATCGCTGACTGGGCACATCAGTACCGTGCGTGGTGTGATTGTGAGCACCAGGAGCCCTTACCTGTTCTCCTGTGGGGAAGACAAGCAGGTGAAGTGCTGGGATCTCGAGTATAACAAGGTAAGCTGGGAGGAAAGGACTGAGATGGTATCAGCCACTGCTTATTTATTAATTAGCTTACATGCTGGGGTTTGAACGCACAGCCTTGTGCACACTGGACAAGTGCACCAGCACTGAGCTGTAGCCCCACTGTCTCCTTGTGTTTAGAAAGTTTAACTTTGCCCTTGCATCTTAGGTCATACGGCACTATCACGGCCACCTCAGTGCAGTGTATGGTTTGGATTTGCACCCAACGATCGATGTGCTGGTGACCTGTAGTCGAGATTCCACCGCACGGGTAAAGGCAATGGAGTGCGTGCGTGTGTACGTGTGTGTGTGTGTGTGTGTGTGTGTGTGTGTGTGCAGATGTAGATGCTGGCGTCATATTGCTCAACTCCATGTTACATGTGTGGATGTAGATGCGCATGTGATATTACCCGTAGTCGATACTACATGTGTGTGGATGTAGACCCTTGCTTTACAGTGCTCCTTCTACATTACTACTGGATAGCGAAGTATGGCTTCTTGACTCATCAGTGCCCTGCTGCCTAATTGTTTGGTGCTTTTATGTTCTTTCCATCTTACTCTGCAGTCCTCTGGCCTCGCATGCTTATTACTGTTAGTTTCCTGCCCCTGAGATGTGACATGCTCATAGTCTAGTTTGTCATGCTGCTGTCCATAAGCAATTGCATTAGACTTTCCAGAACCCTGATCTTTCCGCATTCCCTACCTTTCTCCCTCCCTCCCCACTCTGGCCATCGTCTCCTGTCTGTATTGCCCACAGCCTGTAGATGATTGTCCTTCATTCCAGCAGTCTCTTCACTTTAGTCAGGCATAGTTGTCTTGTCAACTTCCTGCCTTGAACTGGTCCAGTGATCTGTGTGAGATACGCATACCTGTTGTTTTTGACCATTGTCTACTGTGTTTTTATAGATATGGGATGTGAGAACTAAGGCCAGTGTACACACATTATCTGGACACACAAATGCAGTTGCTACAGTCAGGTGCCAAGCTGCAGAGCCACAGATTATTACTGGTATGATAGACTCTTGTCAAGTGTACAGTCTGTTCACAGCAGTGACCGTGCCCTCGTTGTTACTCCGTCTGCACTGACGGCCGCTCTGTAGGTGCATGTAGTATTCTGTGTCCGGTTCTGTAGCTGTGGGCATTTGAAATGTCTGAGGTTTCATCCGGTTGTTTTCACTTCATACTTTTACATATACAGTATGTTGTAAAGTCTGTCTAGAAAACTGCTGTTATAATTAAATGTTAATAGGTATATATTTTTTAGTGTTATAGTTACTGTTCTCAGAGATTGAAGTTAGAAGACAAAATGCATTGAAACCAATAGCCTTATGTGACTCTTCTTATTAGCAATGGAACTTTAATAATATTGGGAAAACACTTGGTATATCTTATTAACTAAAAATAATTAGGGTAAAAAAATTTGCCATTTTCCCTTTTCCCTCTATTCAGATATGAAATAATTTATTTGATTTGTTATTTAACTCGGTACTAGCTCTTTGGTTAACTGATGATCAGGCGGTTTAAATGTAAAATGGACCTGTAGTTTTGAAATCATGAGGAAATTAGCCATAGAGTAGGCCTTTTCATTTAGTTTATGTGTATGTATAGAAGGCTACTTTGTATTTTATTGTGTCTAACTGTAATATTTCTTCTCCTATTTTGATATGTGCATGTTTTCATTGCAGGAAGCCATGATACTACGATACGATTATGGGATCTGGTAGCTGGAAAGACTAGAGTGACATTAACTAATCATAAAAAGTCCGTCAGGGCTGTGGTTTTACATCCCCGACAGTAAGTATATTTTGCTAATTTGCCTCTTTCCTTCATAATTAGGTATGGTACTGAAACACCAGCATTAGAACTGTTTCTGTCAGCCCTTCAGCCGTTGTCATTTCTGGGCCTCTATAATTTTCCTTTTGTTGTTATTTTGCTTCCTGCCCTACAGAATGAGAGAAAAGGCCTTCTCCATAGTAACGAGTATACCAGCTAAGAGAAATAAGACATGAGAGGAGGCGCCCTGAGCTCAGCAAGGGAGTGCTCGTGCTCAGTCACTGCGCCCTGACACTTGGCTGATTGCATTCCTCTCTTCTCTTTCTCCCTACTCTCTTGTCCTTTCCCTGTTTCCCCTTCTCATTTCTTCAGCTTGCTCTCTTTACTGTTCTCCCTTTCTCCAAAACTCATATAATCTTTTGCCCTGTATGTGAAATTATTCATTTCTATATTTATTGTTCTAATCCAATGTAGAGAGCATTGAGGAATTGAAAGGAAAATAAAACCTTAATTTAGGATTTAAAAGATTTTTCAAAAGGTGGAAGTCTGCTTTTTCACATTCTGACATAGTAATATTTTGCTGGAGCTGTATAGATCAGCACATATACATGGGAAAGACAGCTGTAGACTTAAAAGCCACCTTACTGGCTTGATTTACTTTGCCATTAATTCTTCTTAATCTCATTTCAGTTACACGTTTGCATCCGGTTCTCCAGATAACATAAAGCAGTGGAAGTTCCCTGATGGAAGCTTCATTCAAAATCTTTCTGGTCATAATGCTATTATTAACACACTGACGGTGAATTCTGATGGAGTGCTTGTATCTGGAGGTAAAAGGAGGCTCTTAGGATGTAGTCGGTCGTTGTTCATTTGAGTAAATGAATAAGTAGCTTCTCTGCCACCACGCAGAGGTGCTGTAGCAGGATCCAGGTCACTGGGTCTGTGTGAACGCTCACATGTGGGTTCTTCCATGGTCATGATCCGTGTAGATGAGGCATGATGGAACTCTGAGTTCCCATGGGAGATTTATGCTAGGAATTGCCTGACACTTGGTTGGGTGTTAAGGAATTACTTGAGGCTTGGTTGGGTGTTCCCCAGGAAGTGTATGTCAAGTTTTGTGGTGGTTTTTTAAGATCTGTGGAAAGATTCTGAATGAAGCACAGGGAAGGATAAACTAACAGGAAAGGGCCTGGGTGCCTGCATCTCCCTGGGCTGTGTAACTGAATGCCTGGCACGACGTTTAGGTAACGGTGAGTACCCAGGCTTGTGCCACACTAAACTGTTGAGTGTGACCGCATCTTTCCTTTCAAGCTGACAATGGCACTATGCACCTTTGGGACTGGAGAACTGGCTACAACTTCCAGAGAGTTCATGCAGCAGTGCAGCCTGGGTCTCTGGACAGCGAATCAGGAATATTTGCTTGTGCATTTGATCAGTCAGAAAGTCGATTGCTAACAGCGGAAGCCGATAAAACCATCAAAGTTTACAGAGAGGATGATACGGCAGTAAGTTCTTGTTTCCTGCATGGTTGATGATTCATTTATTTATTTAGAGACAATGTCTGACTATAGTCGGGACTGGCCTAGAACTCACTGTGTCCAGCCCAACCTGGCTTCTAACTTGTAGCGACCATACTTCTTAAATCTTGCAATTGGAGCCACCACACCCAGCTCTTCACATGTATTTTGAAGTCAAATAACAGCCACAGCAATGTGGCAAGGGTCTTGTCATTTAATTATCAGAAGGAAAAATGGTCTCTACAGTTTTATGGTGCTTGTCATCTTTATTAGCCATCTGCCCCTAGGTTCTGTGTGGGTGGGTTTCATTGATGGCAGTGAAGCCACTGATCTTTTCGTAAAGCCATTCTTCCTTGCTAGAGTTACAGGAAGGGAGCTCACCTTGATGACCCTAAGTCATAAGTTGCTGTGCAAATTAACTTAGATCCCCGGGCTTTGGTGCTGCTGTCCTGCCTAAGTGGAAATCTGGCTTTAGGGAAGTCTGCAAGCCACATTTGTCATGTGCCCATTCATCCGTTGTTAGACTTCACAAGTATTTATACTCTTGAGGAAAACGTTTTTGTTAAAAGGAAATGTGTTAAGTAGGGAACAAGCTAGTAATATTTACTTAAATCTGCTTTTCTATCTTTAGACGGAAGAAACTCACCCAGTCAGTTGGAAGCCAGAGATCATCAAGAGGAAGAGGTTTTAATGTGACCTGTTGCCATGGTTACGGCAGGTTTCTAAGCTTAGCATTGCTGAGGATGTCCAGTGGTTTGTGCTGTGGCTGGAACATTGAGCAGAAACTCACTTGCTGAAATCATTGCTGCTTCATATTTTACAATAGATGTCCCCTGTGCCCCATCTGTATTTTTATTTCTAAAATAAACAATTTGTGACTGTAGAAGCTATTACCAAGTATGCATGTTTACTGGACATAACTGTTGTAAAGATAATACCATCTTGACAGTCTTACTAGAAAATTCCCTTTTAAAGAAAGTATTAAATCTTTTTCTGGTCTTGCTATAGCTTAATATAGGACATTTGAAATGGAATAGTTTTTTTTTTTTTTCCTTTTAACTTTTAGAAACAGACTTGTGACTGACCCTTTAGGACTTGATCATGAGCACTGTGCGTGGCCTGCAGAGCTGTGCTATAGATGCTGTTCAGGGAGAGATCAGTGTCTCTCCTCGACCCTCACTCACAGTGGCTTGCTGTAGAAGGGCTGCGATGAGAGAGAGAGGGCCACATTGTGCAGGGAGCCCAGAGGAAGCCCCTCACTTCTCTCGGTGGAATGAGCATTTGTGCTGACCTCGAGGGGCGGAGGGAAAAGGGTTTGTGTTTGCTTCGTTTGCGTGATGTAGATCAACGCAGGGCCTCATACATGTGGGACAAATGCTGTACCACTAGGAGAGCTTAATCCCTGACCCCCAGGAGAAGGATTTTCTAAGATGAGATGAAAACAGATAAGGGGAACATGAGGCACTTTGAGAACGAACGTGTGTCTGCTGCAGTTAAGTAATGGGGTGTATAGGTAGCTCATGAGGAAAGCTGCAAGTGGTAGGGTCTCAGTGTCATGAGGAAACGGGGAAATACCTAGAGATACCATTGGAGTTACTTAAAGCATATCTAGGACTTTGGTCTTGATTTTCTAGAAAGGGCTCAAGTTTAACACCTGTGCCTCTCAGTGACTACACTATCTATGGGATCCTGAGTTTCCCATCCATTGAGACTTGTCAAACTTCATCTGTAGTCAGAAAACAAAGCAGTTCAGTTATTTTTCATAGAAATTGTGCTATGCATTTGAACAAACGTTGCCAAGTAACACATACCCCATCTTGCATACTGTAGATGGGAGTGAAATGCATATGATTATTATTGAAATAAAATCCCTGGTCCTCCTTCATTTCTAGAAATCACCCAACCTGACCAGTGTGCCAGCATGTCCATCATACCTCTGCTCTGCGCAGTAGCTGACCCCTCAGCCCACCTGGTCTCGGGCCAGGCTTCATGTAACACCACTTGGCGTAGGTACTGAAGCCACCCCAGCTGATGGGCAGCCACATCTAATCACACCGCTGACTCCAGGAACTCTGGGGGAAATAAAGGAACAAGGGTTGTGCGGTCTGCACCAAGATGTTACCAAGGCTGGGAATGAGAAGAAAACCAGCAGACATGATTAGTAATTAGTATTACAACAAGAGGGAAAAACAAGCTGGAAAAGGAAATAGGAAGGGAGAACAAGGAAGACGCAGGAGGAAAGAAGGCAGTCTCCACTAAAGGTAGCAGGAAGAGAGAAGGCAAAGAAAGAACTAGGCCCAGCATTTGGAAGACAGGCAGGGAGACCCCAACACACACCAACCTGTATTTATGAGCGTCTACTTTAAAAGTGGGGTAGAGGCTGGAGAGATGGCTTAGTGGTTAAGGCAGGCGCTTGCCTGCAAAGCCAAAGGAGCCGGGTCCGATTCCCCAAGACCCATGTAAGCCAGATGCACGAGGGGGCACACACGTCTGGAGTTTGATCGCAGTGGCTGGAGGCCCTGGCACACCCATTCTCCCTCTGTCTCTTTCTTGCTCTCTCAAATAAATAGATAAAATATATTTAAAAATAAAAATAAATAAAGGGGGGTGGGGAGTGAAGAACAAGACAAGGCTCGTCCACAAACAAGCCGGTGGCTTCATGGTGGAAGTGTTCTGAAAGAGGACGGGGGTTGCACAGTCTGTCTGCACACGGTCACTCGCCTGGCTGAGGTGCCCAGTCTCTCCGCAGTCCCTCGTGCGGTCACAACGGTGCAGCCTGCGTGGGCCTTCCCTGATGGGATGCGTCCAGCTGTGAGTCTGCCTCTCCCTTGCTTTTCCTTGTCTGCCTGTTAACGTTGTGTCGTGAGAGGATGACACCTTCGGGGTGATGCATCGTGTAGACAGCCTGCAACCAGAGCGGCTCCCGGGCCCGGGTTTCTGCTTTCAGGTCCTGCAGCAGGCTTGTGGGCAAGTGTCCTGCCGGAGCGCCTCAGACGCCAGTGCCTGGGAGTGCTGCCCTGCCCCGGGGCTCGGACCTAGTGTCCACCATGAGGGTTTCCCCATCACACCTAGCTCTGGTTCCCAGAGTGGGCCCTGCAGGAAACTGCTTTTGTGTCTAGAGCCACCCAGTTTTCAACTCAGCAGACACCTTTATAAAGACACATCATGCCCGAAGGCATTCTCTCCCCGCAAAACATAACTGCTGCTTCCACAACGCATAAACTACAGCCCCATGAGGAATACCTGCAACCCCACGGAGGAGTGTCCCCAAGGGGATGGGGGCAGCGACAAGGGAAAAGCGGACCAACACATGATATGTCCATAGGAAGCATCTTGTTAAAAATAATAATAAAAAAATTTGTTAAAGGGGAAAAAATGTGACTTCTTGCTACTGCTTCAGTGGAGTGCCGAGAAGAGAAGAATTTCCTGACACCTGCATGATCTGAACCTCTCTGCCCCAGGCAGTAGTTTCAACAATCTGCATTTGTCTTCCAGGTAGGGTCTCACTACCCCAGGGCGACCCTGGAATCCACTGTGTAGTCTCAAGGTGGCCTCAAACTCTGGAATTCACTTTGCAGTCTCAGGGTGGCCTTGAACTCACAGCGATCCTCCTACCTTTGTCTCTGGAGTGCTGGGATTAAAGGCTCGCGCCACCACCACACCCAGCTTTGCCCTCCATCTTGAGCCCAGAGCAGAGCCCTCCCCTCTTGGAACTGAGCCGCCTGTAACATAACTCCATGCTCCTTCTCCAATTGTTGCGATTTCAAAAGTTTCTTTGCTACAGATACCAGTGGGTTTTTTTTATTAATTTATTTATTTTTCACCATCACCTCCCTCATAGGATAGCTGGGGAAACAGCTCAGTCTGTAAAAGCACTTGCCACACAAGTGTGAGGACCCAAGTTTGGTTCCCTAGCACCCATGCCGATGGCGGCTGTGCTGGAATCTGCCTTCAGGGAGGTCTCTAGCCTCCAGCTATAAATCATGGCTCTCTCCAGAACAGACCCAGCCATTGTGCAAAATATATTCGCATTTGTTTAAGGCTGAGTGGTGAGAGGCAATGGAAGAGATTGCTCCTGAGTCAAACAAATGCGAATATACTCAGCCTTAAACAAACGTGAGTATACTTTGCACAATGGCTGGGTCTGTTCTGGACATTTCATACGGATGGACTCAGACAACACGTGGTTTTTCTGTTAACAGATGCTTCCCCTCATGACGTTTGCAAGGTTGAAGCATGTTGGAGCCTGTGGCCATGGCTACGTTTCTTTTTATTGCTGAAAGCTATTCCTGTGGTTGAACATGCACTCTTCCAATCATTACTTGACCGATGCTGCAGTGAATAAATATTTGCTTGATGGTTTCTGTTGTCTTTGGAGGAAAGAGCCTAAGTTTTAGTACTTAATTTGTTAAGTAAATCTTATATTCATTTGGTATATAAACAAATGATCCTAATAGGTTGTGTATTATGAATGACATAAGGCATGTTTCTGAAGGACTCAGGAACCAGATAGACGCCATGACAGGCTTCAGAGTCCTCAGTAGGCCTAAGTTTCTGTTTCCCGGCAAGATCTCCGGTACGGGTGGGATTAACAGTTACTGGAAACTGACTATGCCATACATTCCTGAAGTCATAAAATAAGCTCAATTCCCCTAGCCCCAGCCCACCAACTTTGCCCACCAAAACCCTTAACCAACCAGAGGAGTACACTGTTTAAATCAACCAATCGTGTACCCATCCCTTTCTTCTATGTTCAAATCCCTATAAAAACCCTACCCTCCCACTACTCGGGGCTCTTGTACGGATCCACTGCGTTGGTGAAGTCAAGAGACCCAGCTTAAGCCCGAAATAAAGCTCTTGCCCTTGCATACGTGTTTGGTTCTCCTTGGTGGTCACTGGGGATGCCGAGAACTGGGCATAACATTTCCAAATTTTTGCCTGATAAGAATTAGAAATTACTGACTAATAAAAAAAAAAAAAAAGTCAAAAAAAAATCTGAATCTACCCCTAAGTGTATATAGTATTAAGATGCATGTAACTCTCTTTTGGTAATTATAGTATTATAGCTCAAAAATTAAAAAAAAACAGAGAAAGTTGAATTATTAAAAAAAAAAAAGAATTAGAAATTAAGGAACAAAATGGTAAGACAAATTTACTTTTTATTAAGAAAATGGACAAGAGCTGGAGAGATGGCTTAGCGGTTAAGGCTCTTGCCTGGAAAGCCAAAAGACCCAGGTTCAATTCCCCAGGACCCAGGTAAGCCAGCTGCACAAGGGGGGCGCATGCGTCTGGAGTTCGTTTGCAATGGCTGGAGGCCCTGGTGTGCCCATTCTCTCTTCTCTCTCTCTCTCTTTCTCTCAAATAAATTTTAAAAAAATAAAATAAAATAGAAACGGACATAATCTAGAAGCTATATAAAGGTACTATTACATCAAAATATTATCCATGACATGCAACTAACTAGGATATATTCAGACTTAAATTTAAATCCTCCTCATATTTTGTTGTAATTAATGCCTTTATAAGCAACATCTGGGTGTGTTTTCCTTTTCTAAAATCAGCTTATGTACATCGTAGCCATGGTAATAATAGGAAAAGCAAATGTTCTCAGAACACTCGCTGTACGCCTGGCGTCATTCCAAATAATTTTACATATATTGACACTTAAGACATAAAACTAGAGTCAGTGGCATAATTTGCATAGCCCCGAGCAAGATGCAAATTCAGGGCCTGCTGTTTATAAATCCAGAGAAACATGCTGTTAGCAGTGGGTACCACAATACAGAGAAACTTGTCCCCCTTTTTTCTCTGGTGGTGCTTTTTATTTGCTATTTAGTAACATTCTAAGTAAACATAAAAAAAATTTTAAATGCTAGCATGAATCGTATTTATCTTTGCAATGTGTTGTGCTCATTTAAATGCAAATATAAAAACATTTAATTCATTTGCAAAGTCAACGAATCTACACTTTGTATTTTATAGCTGATAAGTGCACATGCTTTTGTATGCTTATCACAATGGTAGAAATGGGGCACAAAGCTCACTATTGTTTTATTTCCCCTCTCCTTCCTCGGATCAAACCCAGGGCTTCAGAATGCTAGGCAAGCGCTCTACCACGGAGACACTCTCCAGGCCCATATTGAATTACATATATTTTTAAAGTTTTTATTTATTTTATTGAGAGAGTCAGAGAGAGAGAGAGAGGAACAGACAGTGAGAATGGACATACCAGGTCCTCCAGCCACTGCAAATAAACTTCAGAAGCATGTGCCACCTTGCGCATCTGGCTTACGTGGGTCCTGGGGAATCGAACCTGGGTCCTTTGGCTTTGCAGGCAAATGTCTTAACCGCTAAGCCATCCCTCCAGCCCCTGCCCCATACTGAATTATCTTTAAAAAAAAAATTATTTATTTATGAGGAGCAAGAATAAGAATATGGGTACTAGAAAGTCCAGACACATGCTCCACTTTGTGTATCTGGCTTTACATGGGTCCTGGGGAATCAACCTGTCAGGCTTTGCAAGCAAATGCCTTTAACCACTCCCCAGTCTCCATATTGATATTTTTCCTTTTTTTTTTTTTTCTGGTAAGGTCTCACTCTAGCCCAGGCTGACCAGGAAATCCCCATGTATTCTCAAGGTGGCCTTGAACCACGGCGATCCTCCTACCTCTGCCTCCCCAGCACTGGGCTTAAAGGTATGCACCACCATGCCTGACTTGATTATTTTTTGTATTTTTCATTGATTAAGAACTTTACTGTGTGAACATATCACGTGTTGGTTCATGCTGGTTCTGCTCACCGTGAGGTAAGTGTTGGCTTACTGATGGGTGAGAAGAGCTTTGGGGCTGGCCCGCCTTTTCCTTTCCTTCTAGGTCGTCATTTCCACCCGTGTGGTTGGTGTCTGTGGGCAATGATGGCATAGGAAAGGATTCCTTGGTCTTCTGTGTTTCTTAGAACTCCTTCACAACCTCGTCTTGTGTCGGGGGCAAGTTCTTCTGTGAATGGAGATACTGCCCTGTATTCTTGTCACAGCCACCCAAGTAAGCCTCCCTGGGGGCTGTGAAGGGGTAGGCGCTTACAGAGCCACCTGGGTCCCCTGCTTTCAGAATACCCAAACCAGATCTAGATTTCAGAATGCCAGATGCCAGTATTCAGCATCCCAGAATTAGCTTAAATCTCTCAAAACTATTGGGGAAAGTAAGATTTAAGAGCCACATGCAGAGCCGGGCGTGGTGGCGCAGGCCTTTAATCCCAGCAATCGGGAGGCAGAGGTAGGAGGATCGCCGTGAGTTCGAGGCCATCCTGAGACTCCATAGTGAATTCCAGGTCAGCCTGGGCTAGAGTGAGACCCTACCTCAGAAAACCAAAAAAAAAAAAAAAAAAAGTGCCACATGCAGTGTGGTACACACCGTAATACCAGTACTTGGGAGGTGGAAACAGGCAGAGTGTTATGATTTTGAGGCCAGGCTATTCTGCATAATAAGGTTGCCAGGGATATAGAGCAAGGCTCTGTCTTAGAAAGCCAATAAATGGCTGGGCATGGTGGCACACGCCTTTAATCCCAGTACTGGGGAGGCAGAGGTAGGAGGATCCCCATGAATTTGAGGCCACCCTGAAACTACATAGTGAATTCCAGGTCAGCCTGGGCTGGAGTGAGACACTACCTTAAAAAAACAAAACAAAACAAAACAAAGAACATCCCAGGCCTCTCCACACAGCCAGCACACATCCCATCGGGGTCTCATACAGACTTCCCGGAGTGTACCCAGGTTTTGCTGAATCAGTAGTGGTGCTGTCACTGTCCCTCTGAAGAGGGCTTTCTCGTGAGGCAGTTTAGGGGTGACAGGACCCCAAAGTGAATAGCTTTCTCCTTAACTAAATGTGGGAACTGTTCTAGGGCCTGTAGGTCATAAACATCAGAAAACTCTGGCCTTCCCTTATCTCTGCCCCCTTAGGGACTCCCTCCAATGCCTTCCAGAAGGCCTTTCCTAGAGAATGAAAGTTTCTGGTAAGATTGCCCTTTTCCAGAAACTCTAACCCCAAACACCTGGCATTAGTACCAACTGGCTAGGCCAGCTGTCCATCTATTGGGTTCACATAAAAATCCCCAACCTGAACCTGGCGATGGGCTTCCCAACTCTCCTCTAGTCTTCCTGGGCAAGAGCTCTGCTTTGCTTCCTTCTCTTATGTTCTGGGCTTAAAGCTCCCCTTCTCCTCTCCCGCCTAAAGCTTTAAGCTATAATCTTCCTGAACCTTAGTTGTGGATTTCATTCTTTGAATTCATGAGACAGGAATCGGGAGACACCCAACGGTTATCAGTGCGTTAGCAAATCGTTACTGGTGCACTGGCGAGGAACCCTAAAATACCCATGTTTCTGGTGCATCTCTCGGCGGCAGGCGTCCCCAACAGCAAACGCAGCTACAGTTGCCGCCAATGGAGCTGAGGAGGCAAGAGGGAGCAGTCATCTTGAACTTGCTGTTTTCTGAAAACAGCCATTGGATCTTTAATGTTTTTGTTCCAAATAATATTCATCATGTAAGGGAACGCCAGCCTCGCTCCTCTCTCAGCTTTGTTTTTTTAAAATTTATTTTTAGGTCCATTCGTAGAAATGTCAAATGCTGAGCAAAATCTATGTTTTTTCTTTTTTTCTGGTACATTTTGACTTCAGTGGTGTGTGATTTCTTGCCAAGTGTGAACTGACCTCTTTCATTTAGAAGCTATACACGCACACACATGCCTGGTCCTCGAAGAAGACATTGGGTGGGAAACACAGACATTTAGGCCCAAGGTACAAACTTTCAGCTGTAAGATGAAAATTTTGGAGGACCAAATGTTCAGCATAGTGACTATAACTTAGTAATAGTGTGTCATAAACCTGAAATCTGCTCAGTGAGCAAATCTTAAGACCTGGCACCACACACAAAAATAGTGACCATAAGAGGTGGTGGAGACGTTAATTTTGCCATGTAGACATATGCACTAAACATCACTTTTATTACATGCATTTTGTTAATTGCACCTCAGTAGAGCCAGAAGAAAAAGAAAGACCTCAGACCATCCCGTGCAGTGAGGCCGAGTAGGGCATCTAAGGATTTCCTTGTAAGAAACATTATATTTATAAATAAATCTGTTTTGAAAAGCTATATTGGCAGTTGGCTCCCAAGTTATTTTAATGAATCAGAAGTATTAATAAGAGCCATATATTAATTTAGTGAAAATTATAAAATTCTTCCTTAAATGAGGGAATGTCAGAAACTTTGCTTTTTGATTTAAAAGTGTAACCCTCCCATCCCAGCCATGAACACCTCCTACCTATCCCTTGTCTTTGTTATTTCTTCTCATATGTCATTTATTTGAGAGAGAGACACTGACAGAGAGGATGGATGGGTGCACCAGGTCCTCCTGCCACTACAAATGAACCCCAGATGCATGCGCCACTTTGTGCATCTTCATCAAACCACAGGGTACCAGGCTTTGCAAGCAAGTGCCTCTAACTGCTGAGCCATCGCTCCAGTCCACAGTCCATATGCCACTTTTTAACAAAGCTATTTTTTAACTGTTTCCCTAATAAGGTATAAGCTTCACAGGAGCCGGGCTGTCTTTTTCATGACTAGTGCTCAGTGCTCAGGGCTCAGTAGGTGTTTGTTCTTTGTTAGATAATCGAAGTCAGACATTCCAATTACTGGAGAATCGTCCCCCAGTGATCTGATTTGAATTTTAATAAAAAAAAATATGACCAAGGTAAATTATTGAATGAATTAAACAATGGGTGTTGAGAATAATTTTAATGAGTTTAATATATTCTTTTATGAATTTCAAATGTAATCAATGGTGAGTGGCAAACTCATCAATTTGGAGGACACTGATGAAATTAATCTGAATTTGAACGGGAGACTCAGTATCTCACTGCTGTTTGTCAGTTTGTTCAGTCGGGTTTTTTCTTTTAATCAAACTCCGCCCTCTACTGCCCTTTGTTGGTATGACGCATGGATTGCCAGAAAATTGGTATTTTTACCTCCAATATAATTTTTATAGTGTCTCTATTTCCAAAGAAGTCAACTCTGTATAAAGAATACCAGTAAATATGATATGCATTATGTATCTCTTTACTTTCTGTCTTGAGTTCAGACAGGTAAATAAGCGAGGAGTGCTTGAGGGTCAGTGTAAAAATGAAATCACTACGAACGCTGTTTTCCGTAACCTGACGCTGAGTTGCTGGAGCCCCTGAGAATAAGCATCGTTCCCCTCTGTGGCCTCATCATAGACTGCGTTTCTGAAAAAGAAAAAAAACAAGGGCGGATAGCTTGTCTTTATAGCTCTCAGCGATGATGGTGATCAGGAATAACTGGAACTTACTATAACCGGAATAGAAATGACGCACTCCTGGGAACAGACGTGTTTGTCTGGTATCTCAGATGTGTCTGTGAATCCTTTAAAGCCTCGGCTGTCCTGGCCTGTCCATCGTCAGAACTGACACCCTGAGTCCATGGGCTCCTCTTACCTTTTCTCTCACCCGAGCTCTGAGCCAGTGCAGCAGAGAGAATCCAGAACCTGGGCTGGCCAGTCGTCCTGCCACAGAGCAGTGACAACAGTTTCCCATTTCAGCTTGTCAGTTTTCCCGCTGGCCCAGTCAGACGTTAGCAGCTCTGACCCCATGGCCCGGCTGCATCCATCAAAGGGTGAAAGCATTGCTAACAGGCCTGAGTAAATGTTCTCTGACTAGCAGCCCTCACTTCCCTGGGAATGTCCACTTCCATTGCTGGCTCCAGCGGTTCTTGTCTTACAACTGCCTAAAATATGTGCCCGACGGTTTTTTGCTCTCCTTTAAACCCCTGAGTAGTGAGTTGGTTCTAGACTCTTAGGACAATGACATCTCTTGAGTAACTCTTTCTGTTTCAGGATCAAACTGTGATGTCTCTGGTCAACACATGCCAACTTTCAAGTGGTTACTCTACCACAGCTTTAGTAAGAGCTAAATTTTGGAAAAATAATTGATAAGAAACAGATTTTTCTATGATATAGCAAAAATTATTACTACAATGTATAGGAACTATGGTGTAGGCAAAACAAGTTGTTCTTGAGTTTAAAGTGCCCCACAGGGGCTGGAGGGATGGCTTAGCAGTTAAGGCATTTGCCTGCAAAGCCAAAGGACCCAGGTTCGATTCCCTAGGACCCACATTAGCCAGATGCACAATGGGCGGGGGGGCGTTCATTTGCAGTGGCTGGAGGCCCTGACACACCCATTCTCTCTCTCTCTCTCTCTCTCTTTTCTCTGTTAAAAGTAAATAAATAAAAATATTAAAGTGCCCCACAGAATTAATTTTAGATTTCATTATTTTTGTTATATCATTTATTTTGGTCACTTACTTACCAATCTCAAATTATGCAAGTGTAGATGGGGCTTTCTAATTATCAGTGCATCCTAGTTGGTAAGAATTTAACAAGAAAACTATAGAAGAGTGAGATACTTAGGTTAAAAGCCTGTGTCAGAGGGAAAATTCTTCAAAGACTTGATAATAAATATAAATTAATGTCAAATATATGTTGAATTACAAACTTAAGCTTGGAGGCATATCTTGCCATTTAGTTGTGGTACACGTAACCTGCTTTTCTATGAATGATAAGAGCACACAACCTTTTTCTCATTTAGACTTTATAAACTGTTCATTAGCAGGACTTAATATATTTTTTAATTAAAAAAATGGCATTATTGGCTGGAGAGATGGCTTAGTGGTTAAGCACTTGCCTGTGAAGCCTCAGGACCCCGGTTCAAGGCTCAATTCCTCAGGACCCACGTTAGCCAGATGCACAAGGGGGCGCACGCGTCTGGAGTTCCTTTGCAGTGGCTGGAGGCCCTGGCGTGCCCATTCTCTCCCTCTCTCTCTCTCTCTCTCTCTCTCTCTCTCCCTCTTTCTCTCTCTGTCTGTTGCTCATAAATAAAAATAAACAAAAAAATTTTAAAATGGCATTATTGATAAGTACTTACAAAGAAGAATTGATGTTTAATTATTTCTCCTTCACTTAAGTGGACTGAGGGATGAAAAATGTAAGATAACCCTTTAAGTTATTTCTGTTATAACATCTTTCAAGTGAGACATAGATTTGAAAAGATAATAACTTTATTACACATTTATTTTATTTTATTGAGAAAGAGAGAGAGAATGGGCCTGCTGAGGCCTCTAGCCACTGCAAATAAACTCCAAACATATGCACAACCATGTGCATCTGGCTTATGTGGGTACTGGAGAATTGAACCTGGGTTCTTAGACTTCGCAGCACCTTAACTGCTAAGCCACCTCTCTAGCCCAAAAAGATAACCATTTTATCCAATGTAAACTCATAAATAATTTATGCTATTGTAAAGTGTAGGTCTGGGAGGCATTTATTTATCTTTATTATTTTAGTTTTCTTAAGACAATGTCTGTCTACATAGAACTCACTTTGAGGGACCAATCTGGCATCAAGTATGGCAATCCTCCTGCCTCTGCTTCAAGATTACAGGAGTGTGCCACTATGTGAGGCTGTTCTTAGAGATTTAATATGAGCTATTTGCCCCCGCCCCCCCCAAAAAAACCAAAGGATCCTATGTAAAAGCATTATTCTTGGAGTCTCTGTTTTATTCACTTTTAATCATTGATCTTTGGCTGTCTTTATGCCAGTACACTGTTCTGACCATAGCTATGCAGTAAGTTCCGACAAATGTGAGGCCATCAGTGTCATTCTTTACAAGGTTGATTTGGCTCTTCTGAGTCCCTTGAGATTCTGCCACACCAACTCCAGTGGTCCAGTCTGTGTAGCATAGAGCCTAAGCAGCTCGAATGGCTACCAGTCCCGGGGTTTGCATCACACGTGATTAGGCCCCCTGGAGGTCCCTGGCAGAGTCTTTGGTGTTTTGTGATTTGGGTCTCATTCTGCAGTGTATTCTTTCTCTGGGTGCTTGCCTTATTGATTCTAGGAACTAAGCCCACTCAACTTTATACTGATAAAATCATGCTCTCAGCAGATAATCTCGATGAGCCTTTAGATGTTCCAGAAACTAAGAGTACAAAAACGGAAGCTTCCACCTATGGAGACAGCCCTAGCCTCAGTGACCCCAGCAGCCTTAACCGCGACGCCGGCTGTGTCTGAAAAGCTTGAACAGCTAATTTTTATTCTTGCTGAGAATGTGACTTTAACTCCATATGACCCTCCACTAACAGAATTGTTTGGCGGTCTGCAGTTTCTGATTCATGGCAGATGGAGGGAACCACCTAAATATAGAGGGCCTTATAAATTTGATCCTACTGATGCACCACTCCCTTGGACAGGAAAATATGATGAGAATCTAATCAGATGGGTAACATTTAAAGGAAAGAGAGTCAAATATTATTCATTGAGTATATAGGAAATGATCAGGAGAAGCCGGCCCCCATGGTGTGCTTTGACGGATAAACAGCAACAAGAACTTAGATGGGAAGTATATGTATTCTTTGCTGTTACGAATAAAAGATTGTATGATATATTTGGAAACCCTTTAAGTCAAGAAAGAATGTTGAAAGACCTAAGAGTTTGGGATGAAATGTGGGACCCCAATGTGAATGTAAGATGTTAATATTAGAAATCTTTAGATGTTAGTCATTAACCACAAATGTCTGGTCCCCCAACAGCTACAGAAAGAGGAAGTTCCTGGGTATAGCAAGTTTATACTGAGTATATGTCATAAGGAGTTATTGTACTGATTTCATTTTTTGAAAACCTGCCAAATGGAGCAGTTCCTGATTGTTTCTGTATATAACTGAGATCTGAAAGTAAAGTTCTTTGCAGCAGCAATCACAACCTGTGTTGTCTGTCTGTCGCGTCGAATCCGTTCCTTACCTGAATATCCAAGCCTGGTCCCCCTGCAGAGACATCCCCACTGGGTGGTCTGCGGCAAGATTCCATATAAATCTGAGGATGGCGAATAGTTCATCTTGAATGCCAACTAGATGGGTTTTAGAATCACCGTGGAAACACCACTCCGAGTGTATTTGTGAAGATCTTCCCAGGAAAACTTAAGGAAGGTGGGAAGATCCACCCTGGATGTGGGTGGACCCTCCCCTCTGAATACAAAGGAGAAAGTGAGCTGAGCGGTGACATTCCTTCCTGTCTGCTTCCTGACTGTGGAGCCAAGGCGACTAGCTGTCTCGTGTTCCCACTGCCGTATCTTCCCAACTACAACGGGTGGTTCACCACAGTGGGAGCCAGAGCAAACACTTCCTTCCTTATGTAGGTTTTGTTGGGTATTTTGTCCTAGCAATGAAAAAGTAACAAGTACAGATGGGTTTTTTTCTATTTCTGCAAATAACACCATTAAGATTTTTTAAATAAGAAAATGTTTAAATTAAATTTTTGTTGTTGTCATTCTTTTTTGTTGTTGTTTTGGTTGTTGTTGTTTTTTCAAGGTAGGGTCTCAGGCTCAGGCTGAGTCATCTCAGGCTGACTTGGAATTCACTATGTAGTCTCAGGGTGGTCTTGAACTCATGGCAATCCTCCTACCTCTGCCTCCTGAGTACTGGTATAAAAGACTTGTGCCACCAAGCCTGGCTCGATTTTTAAAATTATTTATTTACTTATTTAAGAGAGAGAGAATGGGCATACCAGGGCCTCTAGCCACTGCAAACAAACTCCAGATGCATGTACCACCATGTGCATCTGGCTTACATGGGTTCTGGAGAATCAAACCTGGGTCTTTAACCTTTGCAGACAAGTGCCTTAACCATTAAGCCATCTCTCCAGCCCACAATTAAGATTTAGGAAGGGATTTCATAGAATCTGTAGATCACCTTGGATAACACTAACAATCAGATGAGATTGGATTAACCTTGACTCCAGAGTTTGTTTATAAGAAAGAGACCAAATACGTCCAGTGAATTTGCAGAGCATTAGGACTATCAAAGGACATTTCTGGGCTGGAGAGACAGCTTAGTGGTGAACGTGCTTGCCTTCGAAGCCTAAGAACCTGGTTCAATTCCCCAGAACCCATGTAAGCCAGATGCACAAGGTGGCACATGCATCTGGAGTTTGTTTGCAGTGGCTAGAGGCCCTGGCATGCCCATTCTTTCCCTGGCTATCTGCCTCTTTCTTTCTCTCTCTCTAATAATAAAATAAAATAAATAAAATTAAGGGACATTTCCTGTATGCCCGTATGTCACATTCCTCCTTTCCTTTGTAGAGCTGATCCTTTTTTCTTAATAGCCAACCTTTCTCTGAATTAACTGGATATGAATATCCTTGTAGATATATTTATGGAAATTTTGATCATTAATCAGTGGAAATTTCAAGATATGGTGCTTGGAGCATTCATTCTACTTTTATTCCAGAGCACAAGGACCTTCAAGGAGATAAGTGGCAACAATTGATCCAGTATGAATGTAAATTCCCTCTCTGGCTTCTGACCACAACAGGCCTTGAACCTTAGGAGTTTTGCACTATTCATTTGCCTTTAATTTATACTTTTTCTTTTTATGACTGATAATCTGAGCCTTTTTGACAAATCTACTTAAAAATATATCATTATGAAAGAGCCTAATTATTTTTCAGGACTCTGATAATCTTTTTTTCCCCTTAAAGTCCATTCATTCATTCACCTGTTTTGTTCACTTAGATGAAACCTAATAGAACACACATCATGATTTTCAAAGCTATTTTGAAATAATGGAAACCTTGCCCAAACCTTTGAAGAAAAGGGCTTACTTTAATAGATTTTTGAGGGGTATCCTAGCAACCACACTATAGTGAAATTTATCAATTTCTCAGCAAGAATTTGCACTAAATTCAAGAAAAAAAGACACTTCAATTTTAGTTTCTTAGGACCATTTTTTTTACATTGTTCCAAGGATTGGTTCTTCTTAGATATCTTCACTCTTGGGACTTCACTAAATGCCCATTAAAAACATATTTGATGTTCTTCTGCTGAGGCTAGCTCTTTCAGTGACGCTGAATTCTGCCTGACAATAGGAGATGGATAGATAACTAAACATTTTCAGAAGTGTACAAGAGGCCAAAGCAGTGCAAAATATCTATGCTTTTGGTTTTAATTTGTATCCATGCAAAAAGTGACACAAAATCTTCTAGATTCCAAGGAAAGTGAAGGCTTAGGAAGGAAGCACATTTATTCTTGCTAATCTTGATTTTTCTTGGCGCTATGAAATGGAGATTAATTTAGTTGTACTTTCAGAGATTCATTGCTTCCAAACTGAGGACTTCAAAGAAAATTACAATATTAATTCTACATACAAATGAAATGCGATATTTTTTTTCCAGGTGGACAAGTCAGGCATGAAGTGGCATGGATGAAACATGCATTCTTCAAGTAGGGTTCAGAATTGAGCAGGTTATTAAAATTAAACAGCGTTAACAATGCAGCTCTGGGTAACAGAGAATGCCTGACTTGGAAATTCATGTGTGTGAGTAGGATCTACGCTCAATCTTTTTGTTATCTTGAAAGCAGACTGAAATTGTTAAGTGTGTTTGTCTAAGGGGACTTACAACTTATTGTTTACAGTATGATCCTTCAGCATCTCCCAAGATATATAGGTGGCTGTGCATATTGAGAAGATGGACAGGCATAGGCATATAATTATTTTTAATTAGTAGTATGATAATTTATTTAAAGGCTGCCATAGGCATGCTAATAACATTTCTTTAATGGTGATCAAGTGATACTCTGAGAATTTTCAAGGTGATATGTGTGTTGATGGCTGTCTTTCTAATAGCAATGCCTATTGCCAAGAGTTGGAATTTATGGGGAATGCCTTTTTGCTTTCAAATATTAGACATTTGATAATGATTTATTGATTTTGTCACACTAAGTATTCTTTTTTTTTTTTTTTTTTTTTTTTTTTTTTTTGGTTTTTCGAGGTAGGGTTTCACTCTAGCCCAGGCTGACCTGGAATTCACTACGGAGTCTCAGGGTGGCCTTGAACTCATGGCGATCCTCCTACCTCTGCCTCCCAAGTGCTGGGATTAAAGGCGTGCGCCACCACGCCCGGCTACACTAAGTATTCTTAATGATATTTAAAAAGATATTTTATTTTTACTTACTTAATGGGGGGAGGGACAGAGAAAGAGAATGGGCACACCAGGGCCTCCAGCTACTGCAAACAAACTCCAGATGCATGTACCACCCTGTGCATCTGGGGAATTGAACTTGGGTCCTTTGGGTTTGCAGGCGAGTGCCTTAACTGCTAAGCCACCTCTCCAGCCCCTTAATGAGATTTTAAGGTATAATCTGAATTATTTAACATTTTCTTATGTGAATGAGACTTTGACCTGTTTTAACTTGATTTTTGCTTTATACACCCTGTTCAGTTTTGTTTGTCTGATTACTCACTGAACACTGAATCCTGCTTGATTTGTTGTTATCATTCTCTTTGGTTTCTTGGAGTGGGTTGTGTTGTAAATTGGGTTTTGGTGCTGGTGATGATGGCACCAAAAAAAAAACAAAAAAAAACCCTTGGACAAGGTAAGCGAGGCAGGGTGTGCACACCTCAGTGACATGTTGGGTCCTGTCCACATTCCTGTGACGTCCCTATCCTTTGCTTCTTTCATGGCCAGTGTCATCAGTGTTGAGTGACCAGATCATGTGAGCCAAGATGATTTCAGAATCCCACAGGCTAAGTGAGAAGGCTTCTAGAGGCAAACTTGTTTGTTCCAATAATGTCTTGAATCCATATCGCCCCAGCAGTCCCTAATTCATAGCTCACGGAAAAGCAATTGTTCATTGGCCAACCACTGTATGATGATTCTAGGCACATGCTTGCTAAAAATCCACTATTTGGAACCCAGGAAGTGAGCAGTTTCTAAAACACATCCTGTCCTTGTGTCAGGGTCCTAGGTCAGTCAGAAAAAGCCCAGAGGGGCTGGAGGGATGGATTAGCAGTTAAGACATTTGCCTGCAAAGCCTAAGGACCCAGGTTTGATTCCCCAGGACCCAAGTTAGCCAGCTGCACAAGGGGGCACCAACATCTGGATTTCGTTTGCAGTGGCTGGAGACCCTGGCGAGCCCATTCTCTCTCTCTCTCTCTCTCTCTGTCAAATAAATAAATAAAAATAAAATATTTGAGAAAAATCCCAGAGAACCTAGGCCAGCCCAACCCCTGTTTAGTCCATAATTTCTCTCCCTTCTTTTATGAAAAACTAAACCCAAACTAAACACCCCCCCCTTTCAAGCCCCGCCCATGAGCTGAATTCCTTTAGAAGAGTATCATGGAATTGGGCTCTGAGCGAACTTCCAGCCAGTCTTTCCAAGGTCTTTCGGGGTGGTGAAGGGAGAGTCAGACAGAACCAGCAGCCATCTGCCCATCTCCACCTCAGACCCAGGCTCCCGGAGCCAGCGCGCAGAGAACTGAGTGAGAATACAGAAACGGGTCTATTTCATCAACCAGTGCCCATCAGAGTGTATTCTATCTTCAACAGAGCCACACACCATTCGGAGCATCTCATTACACGAGCCTAAATATCTCCTCGGGAGATAGAGAGAAGTCCCCGGGACCCTAAGAGCACCAATGACTATTCCTAATGGTTTTCCATCTCCATCTCCGCCGCCATCGGGGAGGGCAGGCATCCACCACTGAACTGGAGAATTGAATTCTGACAGCACTAAAAGCCAGTCTCGTGGTTCTTGAATACTGTTAATTAAAAGAGAACAGCGTTAAACGACCTTAAAAACAAAACCCTGGTGTTTCGTGTTTTTTTTTTTTTTTTTTTTTTTTTTGAATGCTGGTGCGTAGGGAAAAGCAAGTCTAATTAGAGGAAGAGGAGGCATTCTAAATAGGACTTGTGGCTACTTTCAAGTGCTCTGAAGTTGGGAGCGTTGATGCCTTTAAACAGCTCCCTTTCAGAGCTTCCACCCCCGTGGATGGAAGATTTTAGTTTGCTTCACAAATGGAGCAAAGATGTGATAAGAAATGGGGCGGAATAAAAAAGAAAGACAGATTCCCGAGATAGGCAGTGCGCAGAGGAAGAAAAAGAGAGGAATGAAGGACTTGGAGAGAGAAAGAATTCCTAAAGCAGAACTGAAAGAGGTGGAGGAAGATAGAACAGAAGACAGCAAAGGAGAGAGAGAGAGAGAGAGAGAGACAGACAGACAGACAGACAGACAGAAAAGGGTGGGAAGGAAAATGGAGAGGTCAGGCCTGGATGGGTTTCGGTAATGGTTTAGTATTTTGTTTGAATATTTGCTATTTGACTCTATTTTTTGCATAACCTGGCATGTATAAGGGTTACCTGCCCACGGGACTCCGCGCGTTCCTTCCACCCCTGCAGGAGGCGCACCTCCGGTAGTTCTGAACAGCCCTGAGCGTGCGTCCTGGGCACCGGGACGGGCCGCTGGTGCACCCGGCGCGCTGGGTTTCTGGGTGAGCTAGCTGTCACCCTTGGGGCAGCCTGCGCCCTTCACCAGCTCCTCTTAGAAGAGGACCCTCCAGGACTGACCTGTGCTGAGAGTTTTAAGGTGTCTGCTGTGTGTGTTTTTTTTTTAACTTTTCTTCTTTTTTGATTTATTTTTATTTTTTTGTTTTAATTTTTTTATTCACAACTTCCATAATTGTAAACAATATCCCATGGTAATTCCCTCCTTCCCCCCACTTTCTGCTTTGAAACTCCACTCTCCATCATATCCCCTGCCCCTCTCAACCAGTCTCTCTTTTATTTTGATGTTATGATCTTTTCTTCCTATTAGGATGGTCTTGTGTAGGTAGTGTCAGGCACTGTGAGGTCATGGATATCCAGGCCATTTTGTGTCTGGAGGTGGTTTATTTTTATTTATTTATTTTAGAGAGAGAGAGAGAGGCACCAGGGCCTCAGCCACTGTAATCGAATCAAACGCCAGACGCTTGCGCCCCCTAGTGGGCCTGCACGACCTTGCGCTTGCCTCACCTTTGTGCATCTGGCTTATGTGGCATCTGGAGAGTTGAACATGGGTCCTTAGGCCTTTTTGCAACGTGCCTTGACTGCTAAGCCATCTCTCCAGTCCATGGTTGTTGTTGTTGTTGTTTTTGAGGTAGGATCTTGCTGTAGCCCAGACTGGCCTGGAATTTACTATGTAGTCTCAGGGTGGCCTCGAACTCACTGCGATCCTTCTACTCCTGCGTCCTAAGTGCTGGGATTAAAGACAAGGGTCACCACACCCAGCCTGTTTTTTTTTTTTTTAAGCTTTTCTACTGACAATTTTATACATATACATAATGCATTTTGATCATAATCTCCTCCCATTTCTTTTGTTTCCCTCCGCTTTCCACTGACCCTCTTCTCATTCCCATCTAGTCCTTCTTCTATTTTGATGGCCTTTTTTCCCTCCTCACTCATCCATGACAACATTACTATGCCTGGTATTCTTTGGTCTTATGTAGGTAACGACAGCTACTGTGAGATCATGGTCACTTTATGTCTGCAACACGGCATTCCAAAGCACTCCTCCCCATCCTTAGCTCTTACATTCTTTCCACCGCTTCCTCCACAGTGGCCCCTGAGCCTGGGAAGGTGTATGTGTCTGCGTTTTACCAAAGCCAAAGATCACTTGGAAAAACATGGCATTTATCAAATGCATTGATCATGCATTGATGGAATAGGTTCGTTCAACCATACCCTTATGGCATCATAGCTGCTGTCTTTGTAAAAGAAATGATCCCAGTCCCCATCTGGGCTGCCCAGACGTCTGAGCGAAGAAAGTACCTCAGCTTCAAATTATTGGTACTGTCAACTTTCACAAATAATATGGCATCTTGGAAGTGAAAACATAGATGCAACTTGGTTTTTCAAAGCAGTGGTTAAGAAATTGGGAAGAAAAGATCCTTACTAGATAGGCTCCTACCATCATTAGTAGGTGTCACTACTTTAATGAGCAAGCAATTTACTATGTGCAAGGCATTGTATTTAATGAATCATAAAGGAACTCTCATTTCACTTTGATGACTCCTTTTTTTTTTGAGATAGGGTCTTGCTCTAGCCCAGGCTGACCTGGAATTCAATATGTAGTCTCATAGTGGCCTCAAACTCATGGCTATCTTCCTACCTCTGACTTTTTTTTTTTTTAATTTAACACTCAAAATTGGCAATGTTCTAAATATTCTGCCCAAACACTTGAAGAACTATGTTCATATTATCTGAGGTTATCATGGTATAATGGTACCCATGTTTGAAGTCAGCAACCTGTGAAAACTTATTCTTTCTCCAACTAGTGATTTCATTGGCTTATTCAATGGTGTGTCTACACTGCATGATTTTGTAATTTAAGATGATCACAGTAAGACATAGTTGTATATAACCATTGGGGGTAGGTAGGCATGGTGGCACGCAGCTTTAACCCCAGCACTTCAGAGGCAGAGGGAGGAGGACCTCAGTGAATTCAAGGCCAACCTGGAACTACAGAGTGAATTCCAGGGTGGCCCGGGCTAGAGTAAGACTCTACCTTGAAACAAAAAAGAATACTAATGTTTGTTGTATGTCTAATACTAATGCTTGGTGGATGGTATTTTATAACATCCAGTTCACTTAAAATGTTGCTTTGGCCTGGAAAGATGGCTCAGAAGTTAAAGATACTTGCTTGCAAAGTTTGATAGCCTGGGTTTGATTCCCAAGTACCCACAAAAAGACAGATGCACAATGTGGTCCTTGTGCATGGAGTTCATTTACAGTGGCAGGAGGACCTGATGCACCCCTTCTCTCTCTCCCCAAATAACTAACGAACTAACTAACTAAATAAATAAATAAAATACTTTTTTAAAAAAAGAAGTTTTACAAAAAATAAGTCAACTAGCCATCACCTCATCGTCCCTGGGAACAAGTCCAGGGACATTTCTCTTCCTTAAGAAAGAAGACTAAAAGAGCCGTCAGGTTTTGTTTCTTTCCTGGCACTGAGAAGCAGTGGGAAAAGTAAATGAGAGGTTCTGTGATTGCTGAAACAAATATTCAAAGAAATACAAAAACTTGACTTTTTTTCAAAAAAAACCCTGCCCTGCAAACGTTTTACAAATTTTCATTTTACTAAGGAAGAAAAATCACGTGAATTGTTTGTGTCTAAAGGACTCTACTTGAAAAGGCAATGCAGTCTCCTAGCAACCAACACTTGTCCAAATGAGAAGAATGTCTGCAGGAAGGGAGCCCCTCCAATTACACAATGAACAGAGCAGCATTCTCATGGCCTGTGCCAAACCCCTGAGGGGCGTCTTAGCCCATTTCCACCTCCTGGTGCTGGCCTCTGGGACCCTCAGTGGCTCCAAACAGGGTCGCCAGCCAGGTCAAACGGAGAGGCTCTCTAGGCCTCTTCTACTGGCTGGAGTTCTCTTTTCTCACCCTCTTAGAACTCTCCTTTTCCTAAACACTTAGCATTTATAAGGAAGGCCGGGAAGCCATCTGCACCAGTACTGGCCAAAATGGCAACTGCTAGCCCCGTAGGGTCTTCTGGAAAAACAGCCCTGAACAAACCAGTTCTGAAAGAATTGGAAAGGGTAAAAGGGGTTTGTTGCATAATTCTGAAGCTTATGTTTTCTGCAGGTTTAAATCTAAATGTTTATCTCTGTAGTAGGAACAGCAGGTCACCAACGACAAAACTCCACCTTGAGGTAACCACGCACTGGTGAGCCTGAGTGTCTTAGGAATGATTCTTTTGCGTCCTCATTTCGGTTCTCTTTATTTGGCCATCGATGAGGGAATACTGGTATTCATGCATGGGGCCAAAGGAGAACCTCAAAAGACAGATTGGGATTTTTCCTCCCTCATTTCTTCATCTCTCCTTGTCTTTCTCCTTATACACTGCTTCGACCAGGTATTGGAGTGCCCTGTTCCAACAAGAAATAACCTAGCATCTTGGAAGGTGAGATGAAACAGTAAAAGATTGCATTCTGATGTTTTTGTATTTGTTGAGAATGGAGCCCAGGGGTTTGTGGATGCCAGGCAAACTCTCTACCTGTAAGATACACCATCCTGTTTGATCCTTTGGTTCCCAGCTGGTTAGCAATGGTGTGGAGCCTTTAGAAAGTGGAGCCTTGCTGGAGGAAGCGCATCCTTAGGGGTGGGCCTCGAAGTTTTAACTGCCCAGCCTCACTTCTGGTTCCTCTCTGCATCCTGACTGTGGATGTAATATGGCCAGCTGGCCCCCTGCTCCTGCCTCCATGCTTTTTCCCATCATGGTGGACTATATTACCTGAAACTGTAACTCCTCCTCCTTTAAGTTGCTCTTGGTCAGGGATTTAGTTACAGTACAGAGAAGAGGGGTTAATGCCCCCAGGCTCCCGCCTCTGAATCTAGGTGGACCGACACTGAGTGGACAAGGGCATTGGATCTCAAACAGCCAGTGCTGACCTGACCATTACCACAGAAATCCTCCAGCTGCAGCCCCAACTCCCAGGGGCCTCACGGACCCAGTAGAACCACTACGTCCTCTTTTCTTAAATTGCCTGTAAGATTACCTGTAAATTACCACACCACACCACATCACATATATCCATAACTTCCCTTGCACATACCAACTTAGTTCTCTAGGGCCCCATTTCAGCCTCCAGCAGGAAGAATAACATCAACAAAATCAAAACCCATTTCAGTCAACAAAGCTCTATGGTTTGTGGTTTGAAATATGGTCGGGTCAGGGTTTTAAGATATTTAAGTAGATTGTCTCTGGGGTCCTTTGCTTTCACACACAGAGAGACACTCTCATGCCTGGCACATGGGTTGGGAAGTCATTTCTCTTATGTGGTTCATGTTGTCGCAAGTCCTACTATGGGGGACACTACAAGGCTATCTTTTCATGGCCCTTCCTAGAGGAAAGAGGCACAGACCTCTGTGCTTTTGGGTATACAAACATATTTGGGGTTCACTACTGCTTGTTTCTGGGTTAAGATGCTGGAGACAGCTGATGGCTTAGGTGTAAAGTACACTTCTTGCACAAGTGTGAAGACCTGGGGGGGGGGCTAAGACTGCCAGAGTTTGAATCTGGGGTCCCACATAAATAGCTAGGCATGGCCAAGTGTGCCTGTAACTCCAATCCCACAGGGGGAACAAGAGACCCAAGGTCATCAGAGCCCAGTGAGTTCTAGAATCAGTAAAAAAAAAAAGAAAAGAAAACTCTGGCTCAAAACAAGATCAGGCAGGAGAACGATGGAGTGGGACATGTGACATTTTGCTTAGGCCTCCATAGGTGAGCGTCCCCATCTGCAGTTAGCATGTGGAATGTCCACGCCACACCACATCACACACACATGCGCACACCACATTACATGAACACACACATGCAATAATAATATTAAATGATAACGGTAATAATTATGTGCTGGAGATGTGGTAAGGCAACAAGGGCAGGGCAAAAAGTAGCCATTCATAATCCAGCCTTCTTCCTCAGTATAGATAGAAACTGCATTTGCCCTTTCGAGCAATCTTCTTTCCTCCACAACGGAGATGTATGTTATAAGAACCAATGCTTATACTTTCTGGACCTTTGGAAACACAAATTCTTGTCATCTTTAACAAAATCAGGCTTGTACAAATGAATGTCTTGCTTTCTAGCTTACTTCTCAGAAAGATATAAAAATTGCTCCAGCACTTTAGAGATGTCTTTTTTTCAGGCCTTACCCCTCTTCCTTCCCCGTGGATTCAAGGGGCGGCTGTGTGTGCAGAACCCAGAAGCAAACTGAAGCTGCAGGAATTGTGGGGAACACCAGAAATGCATCAGTATCCAAGTCAAATTCAATGACTGTCAGATGCTCAGCATTTAGTATTTGCAGGCCCTGCTCTAAGACCGTCTTGTTTGTTTTTATTTTTATTTATAGTATTTATCCTTATTTTTATTTCCTATCTCTTATAGATTCGGATGGATTGGCTAAAGTAGGTATGGCTACCATCCGCTTGGTGATGAGGAAGCCAAGTCTTCAGGGGGGGAGTACACTAGACTTGTCCAGCTGGGAACAAGAGGAGACAGGATGTGAGCTCTGTGAGCGATCTGGAGCTCTTCATTAGAACCACACACTGCTCTTCCTCCAGGGGCATCCATCGTGAGCACCCCCAAACCATTGAAGAATAAAAAAACAATCATCAAGGTATTTTCACCATATGGTGTTAACTATCAACTCATTCACACTTTCAAGGGGAGATAACAACCATGAAAAAACTGCACCAGAACATTCCAGAAGAAGAACATTAGCCAACAAATTGTCGAGTTATATCACTCTACTAAGAGAAAAGAAAAAAATGACCAAACTGTCCCTGCTCCCCTGCAATGAAATTACACTGGCCACATGCCGTATTTGGGTTGTGGATGGCTCTGCCTGAGCCACAAGATTTCCAATGATCGTGCATTAGTTCCTTGCCTCATTGCCGAGCACATGTTTATTTTGGCCTGCAGTTCTAGGGGACACAGCTTTCGGCGGGGAGCATGGGAGCAGGAGCGTGAGGTGAGCGGTCACTTGGCGTGCACAGGAGGGGAGCAGAGAGTGTTTGCTTTCTCCTTTGCTTCAGTCTGCGTCTTCCGCCCATGCTCAGGGCGAGTCTTCCCTCCACATCACATCTTCCTGGAAACACCCCATAGCCGGTACTGTCTCTCTCAGCAAACTGTCCCACCAAAAGAAGTCGTTGGAAAGAAAGGGCTTATTTGGGCTTACAGTTTCAGAAGAAGTTTTATCACGGTGGAGGAGGCATAGCAGAGCAGAACATCGGGGGCAGGAATTAGTCCCTGGGAGATGTGTATTTAACACCCAGAAGGGCTGGACGATTAAACCCCAAGTGGCCTACCTCCTACTGCAAGGCTCAATCTCCCAAAGGACCACCAGCTTGGGACCAAGTATTCAAAATGTATGAGGCTGTGGGGACATTTTCATGTTTAAACTATCACACGCCATCACAGAAAACAGGATCGATTCCTATGGTGATTCCAAACTCTGTCAAGCTGATAATGGAGATTCACTGATATAGATATCTGTCTAATTAGGAGGGACATGCACTGCCCATTTCATTTATTCCCTATCACCTCAAACTCAACTCATTCATACTCCTAGTTTTAGAAGCTTACTGGCTCCAGAAAAGTTGTTACTCACTCCATCCATGATTATAGATACAAAATAATAAATTAGATCTTTGTCATTTGCAAATAAAACTTTTGGAGTGTGAGCCTTATGTTTTATTATTTTGCTCAACAAAGATTTCATGTTAAATAGCCTTAACCATAAGAATTTCCATTTCCAGGTTGGCCATATAGCTCCATTGATAGAGTGCTTGCTTAGCATGTACAAGGCCCCGGGTTCCATCCACAACACTACATACACCTGGTATGGAGGCAGACTTCTGTAATCCCAGCACACAGGAGGTAGAGACAGGAGGGTCAGGAGTTCAATGTCATCCTCATTTTCACAGGTAGTTCAAAGCCAACCTAGGCTAGAGATGCTGTCTCAAAATAAATAAATAAATAAAAACTTGCACTTCCAAGTTTTGTTCTCTCAACATGAAAGGAGACACTTGTTCGTAATAGAGGCAAAATTGTGAAGAGTCTGGGTCTCAGTAAGTGTGAGATTCAGAAATGTCCTGGCGTGTGCTAGCCGTCATAGAACGATCACCTGTGTCCACGAGGTGAGACTTAGCGTGGAATACAGTATGAGTAAGACCACTGGGAGAGGACGCATGGAGAGTAACAAAGTGGTTCCAATGAACAATAAAGAGTAGGCAATCCAGAAAGTTCAGTGTGAGATGTAGTGTGTAGTCTGAAACAGTGTCACGTACCTAAGCAGGCCCTGCGTGCTTTGGGGAACTAGAGTCCTCCCAGTGACATCACAGACTCCGAAAAGGAGTTCAGCACATTCTATTTTATGTACATGTACATGTGTCTGGTATGAATGACTGTGTACATACATGTTCATATGTGTGTGGGCCCATGTGTGTGTGCAAGTGCAAGTAATCTCTAGAAAACAGTCTTCAGTATCATCCTCAGAAATGCCACCTATCTCCTTTGAGACAGGGTCTCTCATTGAGATGGGATCTCTTGTTGAGACGGGATCTCTCATTGACACAGGGTCTCTCATTGAGATGGGATCTCTCATTGAGACAGGATCTCTCATTGACACAGGGTCTCTCATGAGGTGGGATCTCTCACTGAGACAGTGTCTCTCATTGAGAAGGGATCTCTCACTGGGGCAGGGTGTTTTATAGAGACAGGGTCTTTCTCTGTCTTGGAACTCACCTTAGGCTACTCTAGCTGGCCAGAAAGTCCCAGGGATCCTCCCGTGTCTGTCTTCTCAGCGCTGGGATTGGAAGCATGTACCACAATGCCTGGATTTTATGTGGGTTCTGGGGATTAACCTCAGGTCCTCTTGCTTGCAAGCTGAGCACTTTCCCAGCTGATCTCTCTCCTTAGACCAAGTGCATTTTTATTTAAAAGGCATAATTTAAGGCATATTTAAAAGAATGTTGAAAGCATATTTAAAATGTAAGGCATATTTGTAAGTCATAACATTAACATGTGTATACACACATACACATACCTATACATATATGGGTTGAGGGTTTAGCTCAGTGGTAGAGAAATTGCCTTATAAATGCAAAACTCTGAGTTCAGACACAGGACCAAAACTAACTAGTAAATAACACACACACAAAAATGTATGCCAAGTAGTAAAAGTTGTACTCATATGAAATAGGGCCAAACTGGAGAACTGTCTCCATCATTTGATAATAACTAATTCAGTAGATCACTAATTAGCACATCACTGCTTTGTAAAACATAAACATTAAATAAGATAGAATGTCCTCCTACCAATACAGTCTCTGTAAGGTACTTGCCTACGAGAGATTTGTAAGTGTGCAAAGGAACACACAGAAAATAGTCATTGTGTGAGACTGCAGTGACTTTTCTGCATGGACCCTGTATGGGAATTCCCACCAAGCAACCCTTGCCCAGGCTGTGTGCGTGGCTGAAGTGTTTTGTATGACCTACATCATTGCTCAAGGACCAAGTCTGAGTGCATGTAAGTGAACCAGAACAACTTAGGCTCCCGGCTGTGATGTCAGACTCTGGTTGGGTGCACCCTGAGGGCCAGGAAAGATGCCCTACCATGTGCAGTTACCACTGTCCACGTCAGTTAGAGTTATCAGATCTATTTTACAGAATTGAGACACAATGTCCTATCCCCCCATAATATAAGATCCTGCCAGGGCATCACTGCTTAATCAATAGGCAGGAAATGAAAATCCTTCTGTCTGAGAGAAGTTAGCTGTCTCCTGACAGTTTATGAGGCGGAGGGCTGGCTTCCACGGCTGCCTTACTCTTGGCCACTGATCATGATGCGAGGCGCTGGCTGTTGGCACCTTAGGAAGCAGGGAAATGAGAGGAGGCAACAGGGTGGCAGGCTGACTCTGCATGTGAGCCTGACATTCTGAGTCCTGGGAACCTGCATCCCCCCAGCTAGACTGAAACAAAGAAGTCTGACTGCTTATTCCAATAATTCATAACCCACAGTCCCATGGGGAATACCTGCAACCCCCCTGAGGAGGGTCCCTAGCAGAATGGGGCCAGGGACGAGGGAAAAGAGAGTACAACACATGATGTATCCATACAAAATATATTGTTGATAATAATAAATAGGGGCTGGAGGGATGGCTTAGCAGTTCAGGCATTTGCCTGTGAGGCCAAAGGACCCAGATTCGATTCCCTGGGACCCACGTAAGCCAGATGCACAAGTGACCCATGAGTCTGGAGTTTGTTTACAGCAGCTGAAGGCCCTGGCCCTCCCTTTCTATCTGTCTATCTCTCTCTCAAATAAAATAAATAAACTACTAAAACAGACACACACACACACACACACAAAGAAAAATTCTCACTAAAAAACTGATAACTATATGAGGTATGTGAGAGGATACATATGTTAATTAGCTCAATTTAGTCATTCCAGTGTGTAAATACACTTCAAAGCATCATGTTACATGTGGTGAATATATATAATTTCAATAACGTCAATGTAAAAAATAAAGTTTCTTTTTCCTGAAAAAAAATCAAAAATTTCCTCAAGCAGCTTTAGAGACACAGGAGAAGAAATTGTTGGGTACTGTGTAAGTTAATGGAATATTTTTAAAAATAAAAAAAAGGTTGATGACAGGGAACAAAAAAAAAAGAGAAATCAAGATTATGTGCGTTCCAATATTCACAGTGAGTTTAATATGAAAAAGACTATCTTGCATATTAATAAAAATGGCTAGTTAACTTCAGATTACTTTTTTTTTTTTGTAGGGTTTTGCCGTAGCCCAGGCTGACCTGGAATTCACTGTGTAGTCTCAGGGTGGCCTTGAACTCATGGCGATCCCCCTACCTCTAACTTCAGATTACTTTCTGAGAGTAATGCCGAGGGGACCTGAGGGCTTGCAGCTTTCTCCTGGGGTTGTGCTGGGACGTCAGTGAATGAATGCTGTAAACCAGCATCTCAGGAGAACATCTTGGGATGTGTGGCAGACAGCTTCAGGTTCGCTGAGATGAACTTCCAGACCAGGTACAGTTACGGAGGAAGGGATATTTATTGGAGCTTACAGATCCAGGGGAAGTTCCATAATGGCAGAAGAAGCTGGTCTGCCTTCACAGGACCAAGCAGAGAGAGAGAAGCACAAGCCTAAAGCCACACAGCACAGCACACTTCAGGAACTCCAGCTAGGCACACTTTGCATATCTTTAGATTGAAATCTGAAACCCACCACCACACCTTAAGATCCACCCAGCGACACTGCCTCCAGCCAGGTGGCTGCAGATGCAAACTACAAACAATAAAAAAACTGAATATATTGGGGGCCATCCATTCAAACCACCACAGGATGCCAGATGAGGACCTATGAGGGCCTGTGGGCTGCTAGATGTCTTTCTTGCAAACGTTCTTGCTCCCTGAGGCTGTCAGACCTGCACAGCATGTCCATCCTTGCTCCTGGAGGTGAGCCATCTTCACCTTCTCCCCTCCTCTCCTAATGGTTTGGCTTCCAGCTCCACTAAGCAATAAAAATTTGTGTTTGTAGAGGGATCAGTGATCATGAGAATTCTAACACTGGTCTGCATCCCAATGTGTCTTTGGGTGCTTCATTAGGAACGGACCATCCTAGACTACCTGGGCCAACCAGAAATGCATTGTGATGTACAAGGAAGTGAAAAGTAGCAAAACCAAAGTAGCTGGGTAGAACCAATCCAGGTGGGATGTGAGGAGAGTAAGAAGGTAAGAAGGACTTGGTTTCCTTCTGGCATTTTCTCTTCAGCTTATCACTGTCTCTTCTGTGCCCAAAAGAGGACTGTGATTCAATAAAAAGAAGTGGGGCTGGAGAGATGGCTTAGCAGTTAAAGGCATTTGCCTGCCAAGTCAAAGGATCCCTGTTCGACTCTCCAGAACCCACGTAAGCCAGATGCACAAGGGGGCGCATGCATCTGGAGTTTGTTTGCAGTGGCTGGGGTCTTGGCGTACCCTTTCTGTCTCTGCCTCTCAAATAAATAAAGATAAAGTTAAAAAAAAGAAGTGAACCCTGCAGCTAAGTGCTAATCTTAAACTTTGTTGTTAACTAATCATTTCTATGATGAATCCACTTACATTTACTTTCCAATATTGATTTATTCATATAGCATGAGGTAGTAATTAGTTATTGACTCTGTGAAAAACAAATTGTTTATCAAACATATATGCTATGATGCACACGACACAAATGAGCTTTAGAATGACCGATGAGTTTTTCAAGCAGCTTAGTTCATACCTGTGTCCAAAAGTTCCCAGTGGCTACTAGGCTACTTACGAAAAAATTCCAGTCCCCAGTCATTGGACAGCAGCCCTTACAGCAGATTTGTTTTAAGTAAGCTTGTTTGCACAGTGATACAATAGCTAAGAAATAGTGTCAAAGAAACAAGAAAGTGACAGATGAATTTGCTCTCTGACTCAAAGTAGTATCAGAAAGGGGGAATTTCTAAGTTTTACAATTATTTCATGCCAATTCCCTCTTTGTAACAGGCCTTGTCATTTATTCATAAGCCAGTGTACAGGTCACTTTCTCTCTCTCTCTCTCTCTCTCTCTCTCTCTCTCTCTCTCTCTCTATATATATATATATATATATATATATATATATATATATATACAAATGTACCACATGACTATACTTTGGTAAAGATGAACTGCAAAATCAATGGGTGTGCCATAAATTCATAGCCCCTAGTAATATTAGCACCTTCTTGGTTTGTGTAATCACATTCTGTGATGTTCATACAGTGACATCATTGCCTAATGATCTCTCAGCATGTCTCTGTTAAGTGACACATGATTACAACATGTTCCCAAGTATTGCTGTGTTTTGGAAAAGTCAAGACTCTGAAGCCAGATAGGTTGGTTTCTACCTGTCTTCACAGTCTCTGAAGACAGAGGGAGGAGGATAGTGAATTCAAGGCCAGCCTGGGCTCCATTGCAAGATGCAATCTCAGAACAAAAAAACTATTCTAGAATAGAGATAGTTCAGTTCCTAATTTATGACTTTTTGACTTTCCCATGGTGTCAATGCAATATTTACTCTGTAGAAACAGATCTTCAAATTCTGAATTTGGATCTCTTCCCTGATGGTGTGCAAAGTGATCCTCCTTCACAATGCTGGGCAGTGTGGGGATATAGCCATACTCCACAGTGTACCATATTGCCAGCCATTTTTGGATAGAAGTCTTCATTAAATTACATAAGACATTAGATACTTTATCCTAAGATAGGCTTTGAGTTTATCTAGCTGTAAGCTAATAGAAGTGTTCTTAACATGTTTATGGAAGCTTAAGTTCACCTATGATGCTTGGTAGGTTAGAAGTATTATAATGTTCATCTTTTATCTACTTTGTTTTTAAATTTTTATAAGAGAGAGAGGGGGGGAGAGAGAGAGAGAGAACTGGCATGCCAGGGCCTCTAGCCACTGTAATTGAACTCCAGACATGTGCAATCCCTTGTGTGCATGTGCAACTTTGTGCACTTGCATCGCTGTGTGTCTGGCTTATATGGGACCTAAAGAGTTGAACATGAATCCTTAGGCTTTGCAGGCAAGTGCCTTAACTGCTACACCATCTCTCCAGCCCTATGTTTTTAATTTTTAAAAATATTATTTATTTATTTATTTTCAAGCAGAGATACAGAGAAAGAGGAGAGAGAGAGAGAGAGAGAGAGAGAGAGAGAGAGAGAGGATGTGCCAGGGCCTCTAGCTGCTGCCTCCAGATGCATGTGTCACTTTGTGCATCTGTCTTTACATGGGTACTGGAGAATCAGACCTGGGTTATTAGGCTTTGCATGACAGCGCTTTTAACTGCTGAGCCATCTCTCCCAGCCCTGTTTCCAATTTTTGATGGGCTCATGGGAGAATATGACCCCATGGTAAGTTGAGGAACTGCTGCCTATCAACCCTTCAAGATGGACTCAGTTAAAAAAAAATCAGTGATTGCTTTTGAAAACATTTTCCTGCGGGTTTAGACTTGTTCCCATACCTTCTGTCCATGTGCTTTGTCACCATTTTTCCAGGAAGCAACCCATGGGCTGTTTCAGGGCTAAGGTGGCAAATAGTATCTGCCCGTTGCTTCTTTCCCACAGCTGGCGACCCTGGTCTGGAGCCCATAGCTCTTTAGCAGACTTAAAGGAGTTCTCTGGGCCACTGGGAGACCTGGCCTGGCAATAGTATAAATAAAGGAGTCCATCAATATTGTTCAATAATCTGCTTGGGAAAAACCAGGTAGGTCTCTTCAAAAGAGAGGCATGGAAAACAAGGCTTTATAACTTCTTAAAATGAAGGCCTTAGGAGAGGGAGGAGAGTCTCTAAAGAGAGGCTCTCTTTTGTTTTCAAGTCCTCTCATTAAAAGAAAGAAACAGAGAAAGAAATAAAAAAGAAAGAGAGGAGCTGGAGAGATTGCTTAATGGTTAAGGCACTTGTTTGAAAAGCCAAAGGACCCAGGTTCAATTCCCCAGGACCCATGTAAGCCAGATGCACAAGGTGCATGCAACTGGAGTTCATTTGCAGTGGCTAGAGGCCCTGACATGCCCATTGTCTCTCTCTCTCCCTACCTACCTATTTCTTTCTCTCTCTCTCTCTCTCTCTCTCTCTCTCTCTGTCGAATAAAGAAAGAAAATGCAAATATTTAAAAAAGAAAAAAAGAAAAAAGAAAGAAATGCTAGGTGTCCTGTGCGCCGCATCGTCTCTTGTGACCACTAGGTGGCAGTGTTTCTGAGTCTCGGGGCGGCAGTGACTTGAGCTGAGCTGGGCTGGGCAGAGCTGCTTCAACCATTCCGGAAGTGCAAATGAACTAGCTGATTGATTTGATTTTTTTTGTTTTTCAGTATCAGTTTGCATTTCTGGATGGGGAGCTTGTGCTTAGGTCTTGAATGTCTTTGAAAAGTTACAGTTTAGTGGCACTTATTTGCAGCGGCTGAAGGACCTGGCTGACCCATTTTCTCTCTCTCTCTCTCTCAAAAATGAATGAATGAATAACTAAATAAATCTTCGCCAAAGATGAGAGCTGCTAATGGCTGGGGACAGAAAACAAGAATACTTGGAGAGGAGAGGAGCTGGGGTTGGCTGTCACTCCCAGTGGCTCCTCTGAGGGGTTTGTGTAAGGGATGGTGATCGTGGGAATAGTCAGACTGAACTTTGCAAGGATAGCTACAGCAGTGATCTTTAGTTGTCAGTGTGGGTAGGAGCCTGCTTATATATCAAAGGTAGGTTGATGTACCATCAAGTGGATTCAACAATTTCTTTAAAATTTTTTTCATTTATTTATTTCCAAGCTGAGAAAGAGAGAGGGTGAGGGGAGAGGAGACAGAAAAAGAATGGGCGCTCCAGGGCCTCTGGCCACTGCAATAAACTCCAGATGCATGTGCCACTTTGTACATTTGGTTTATGCCGGTACTGGGGAGTCAAACCTCGGCCATTATTCTTTGTAAGCATGGGGAATCAAACCCCGGCCATTATTCTTTGTAAGTAAGAGCCCTAACCTCTGAGCCATATCTCCAGCACCCCCCACAATATCTTTAATAGCAATATTAAATAGGCAATGAGATGAAGAAGAGATTTGCATTGTATTTGGAAATATCATCTATAGGTCTCGTTAATGACAGAGTGTGAGAGGAAGAGAAATTAGATCGACAGCCACATTATTCTCACTCAATAAGATCAAGGTATGTCAATAATAGATATAGTTAATCTCCCCAAATAATAATTGTGGTGGGAATGATGATATTCATGCATATGTCGACAAATTTTTTTGAATCATATATAATTCACAAAAACATGCATCCTACCATAATTGTAATTTATTGTAAGTAGTATACAGGTGCATCTTGGCTAAATTTCCTATTTGTAAAGATCTGGGAACACAAATCAGTGTTTTCCATGCAAAGACAGGTGTTTTTGCTTTATTTTTTATTTTTTATTTTTTTTGCAAAGACAGTTTTTAAAGCAAGCAGCCTTGTTCCCTCCCCCATCCCCAGGCCCCATGCAGACAGTCATCTTTGTGTCCTTCCTAGCTTTGAAACCCTCCCTGGACAAGAGAATAAAAAGCCAGACGAAGTGGTTGTCAACTGGGTTTGTGCCTCAGAGTTAGCTCTGGCTCACACATGTTCCCCCTCCCCTCTCTCTCTTTCTCTCTCATGCTTGGATCCTGTATATGCCAATTTTGATCCCATGGTTCTGCATCTAAACCATAGGAGAAGCGCTTCTATGAGGGACTGGTAATTCTCATCCACTGTAGCTGGGCGGTGAGGGTGAGATAAGATGCAGAGCAGACAGTGTCCCCAGACCCAGCATGTGGCTGCTGGGAACTCCGGGAAGCCTTCACAGGAATGTTGTCATGCATGAGCAGGGCCGGGTGGGGGGGGGGTTGTGGGGGGCTGTTTGCTGAAGAGAAGGGAGCCATAGTGGGGAGGGCCTTCTCACTCAGGGAAAGTGATGTGTTGACTCAAGGTTTGCTAACAAGGGTTTGCTGAATAGTTGTTCAAACTGACGTTGGAAACCGTAGATTCAGAACTGGCATCAGTCTGCATCAATTCACAGATTCATCTAACACCTTTGCGGGTGCTGGTAGAGAGCTGAATATAGTTCACAAGGACCCATTGTTTTAGAGCAGAGACACAGGAAACTGGTAACTGAATGAAGGGTGCTAATTTTGGAAAGTGATGTGCAGCTATCAACTCAAAAAGGGGAAGCAGAGATGTGCACAGAGTGGAAGGGGCAGGAGAACAGGAGACCACAAGACGAAGCTGGATGAATCCAGAAAGATGTGGGGGGGAATGGAGCCTTGGAAGGGCCAAGGGGCCAAGGACGTCCAGGTCTGTTGCTAAGAGATGGCGGGAGCAGCGGCGCTGTGAGTGAGACGGGATGTGAATGAGAATGAAGCATCCCCTGGCCTCGCGAGGCGGCGCCCCTCACACCTGACGGCGGCGTCATTTATCTCCGGCCGAGTCATGCTCAGCTATCTGCTGCTTCCCGACCAGACTGCGAGCCCTTTCGGGGAGGGCTCTTCTCCTACCGACTTCTGCCATGCACTCCTAACACACAGCGGTCTGGAGATATATATGTATATATATATATATATATATATTCTCTATACAAAAGAAGAATAATGACAGATTAGACCCTCCAAAGCAACCAAACAGAATGTTTAAGATCTTGCTGCTGGCTATCAAAGAGCATCGGGAGAAACCAGGAAGAAGTCAGAAATGAATCTGGGATCTCAGAAGCCCTCCATAAGAAATAATGGGAAAAAAAAGAAGAGGTCTTATCCAAATGTGAAAAGAGGAAGTTAAGGTATTGTATCATGGGGCTGGAGAGATGGCTTAGTGGTTAAGGCATTTGCCTGCAAAGTCAAAGGACCTCGGTTCGAGTCCCCAGGACCCACGGAAGCCAGATGCACAAGGTGGCACATGGGTCTGGAGTTCATTTGCAGTGGCTGGAGGCCCTGGCGCACCCATTCTCTCCCTCTCTCTCTCTCTGCCTCTTTCTCTCTTTCTTAAATAAATAAGTAAATAAATAAATTTTTAAAAAGAAGATAGTGTTTCATAACATTTTCATGTGGTCATTTTTTATTTCATAAAGTGGAAGGTGAAGATTCTGAGGCATTCTTACTGTCCCCTGTCTCCACAAGCTCAGCCCACAGGGGACACTTGTGTGCATTTAAATTCTTTATCTGAGGAACAGTGCTAGGGTCTAATCAAGAAATGCTCAGACTTTTAAAAAATATTTTTATTTATTTATTGGCCATCAGAGGGAGATAGGGAGAAGCGATATAGACAAAGAAAATGGGCACCAGGTCCTCCAGCTGCTGCAAATGTACCCAGGTGCATGCGCCGCTTACTGCGTTTGACTTACGTGGGTCCTGGGGAATCAAACCAGGGTCTTTAGGCTCTGCAAACAAGTGTCTTAACCACTGAGCAATCTCTCTCCAGCCCCCAGCCTTTCTTTTTATTCAATGACTTTTTAAAATTGTTTATTTCAAAACAACACCTGCACACACACACACACACACACACACACACACACACACACACACATATATATATATATATATATATATATATATATATATATTGTTTGTTTCTCGAGGTAGGGTCTCACTCTGGCCCAGGCTGATCTGGAATTCACTATGTAGTCTCAGGGTGGCCTCGAACTCACGGCAATCCTCCTACCTCTGCCTCCCAAGTGCTGGTAAAATAAATTTCTAAACAAAATCTGTAGAATTTAATTTACTTCCATTTGCCTTCAACTGCTTTGTCTTTGTCAACTTAATCACCTGAAGCTGAATGTGAAAACTTTAAAAATTGACTACAGAGCTGTTGCTAAGTTTCTATAAGTTCAAATTATGGCTCCGGAAGGTTCTAGAACTTCAGTCTAAATTGGCAACCAAACTTATCTTTGACAATGCATTCTTTTTAAAAATATTTCGGGCCAGGTGTAGTGGTGCACGCCTTTAATCCCAGCACTGGGGAGGCAGAGGTAGGAGGATTGCCGTGAGTTTGAGGCTACCCTGAGACTCCATAGTGAATTCCAGGTCAGCCTGGGCTAGAGTGAGACCCTACCTCAAAAAATTTTTTTTTAACTTTCTTATTTTAGATAGAGAAGGAGACAGTGACAGAGACAGAGGCAGAGTCAGAGAGAGTATGGACACACTAGGCTCTCTTGCTGCTGCAAATGAACTCCAGATACATGCACCACTTGGTCCATCTGGCTTTATGTGAGTACTGGGGAATTGAATCTTGATCATCAGGCTTTGCAAGTAAGCACCTTTAACCATCTCTCCAGCCCTTGAAAATATATTCTTTTTTAAAAAAATATTTATTTATTTATTTATTTATTTATTTATTTATTTATTCGAAAGCAGAGATAGATAGGAGAGAGAGGTGGGGAGAATGGGCACTCTAGGGCTGCCAGCCACTGCAAACAAACTCCAGACACATGCGCCCCCTTGTGCATCTGGCTAATGTGGGTCCTGGGGAATCGAGCCTTGAACCATTGTCCTCAGGCTTCACAGGCAAGTGTTTAACCACTAAGCCATCTCTCCAGCACCCCCCCCCCCTTTTAAGGTAGGGTCTCACTCTAGCTCAGGCTGGCCAGTAATTCACTATGTAGTCTCAGGGTGGCCTCGAACTCACAGTGATCCTTCTATCTCTGCTTCTCAAGTGCTGGGATTAAGGCATTACCACCACGCTCGCCCCAACAATGTATTCTTAATGCTCCTGCTGCTCATGATGGCTTTCAACAAACCAACATCCTACTTCACTTCTGCGCTGATGGCTTTAAGCACGAACACTAACCTTTTATTTACACTCCTTATTTGGAATTCTGGCTGTGTATGGGGAGGATTTAATTGAACCAACCCAAGTTCTGGCTCTGGACATGTTGGGCAGCTCAATATTACCTGGCCAGCCTGCTGTGTCTCTTTGGCTTCATGAAAACGTTTAACAAAGAGGAAGGATGTCTTGGAACCTTCCCTTTTATGTCTTCATATCCCACATCTACGTTTCAGCATCTTTCTTTCTTTTAACTTTTTTATACTGTTATTCATTTATTTGCAAGGAGAGAGAGAGAGAGAGATAGGAGAGAGACAGAAGAAAGACAGAGAGAGATAGAGAGAATAGGTACACCAGGGCCTCTAGCCACTCCATACAAAGTCCAGATGCATGCACCATCTGTGCATCTGGACTTATGTGGTTACTAGGGAATCGAACTTGGGTCATTAGGCTTTGCAAGCAAGTGCCTCAACGACTGAACCATGTCTCCAGCCCCAGCACCCTTCTTTTTATACCTGTCACTTTCCATAAGAGACCATATCCCTTCACTCAGAACAAAGCTTTTCAGCAGAATTTGATGGGATTTGAAAACAAAGATACTTCTGTGATGCAGTCAAAAAGACTTCCTTAATAGTATGGTAGTATATATACTGACTTCATGTCATAAAGTCTTAAATTGAAATGCTGCCTCAATTCTAAATGAAGCAGGGTGAGCTATGTTTCCCTCTTATTATTATTTTTTTAATCAAAGTGTCAGGAGACACTCATTCGTATTACAGTTTATTGACTTGTTATATTTTAGTGGCAAGAGCAAAGTCATTTCGATTTATGGCAATTTAAAATAATTGCTCTTCTCAAAATGGAAGGGGAATTAGGCAGCCTGGTGGATGAACGTGTTCAGGCAATATGTCTCCATATGTCAGTTCATTGCTCTCCGGCACCTGCTTGAGTCCCGGTCAGGGACATGGAGCGATGAGATCACCAGGCAAGCTATAGATCTTGGGCAAGCTAACTGGTTTTCTTGTGCTTGGTAATGAGGAGAGTGTCTCTGGAAAATGGGAAATTGGAGCCTGTCACCTCTCAGCGAACTGATGAGTGATTGGGACTGCTTTGCATCTCTGTGGGGTGAGCATCATTTATTAGCGACTCCTCAGCCCTGAGAGTTTACTGTCATTTCCCATTTTACTTGCAGGACACTGAGAAGTATATGTTGTCTTGCATAATGTTTGAAAACAAAGCGATAGCAGTCCCCCCCCCCCACATACACACTAGTCTTAGAACATTGGCTCTCCCTATCTTGAGCAGTTTTAAGAAGGGGGGGGATGGGGAGGTGATTTTCAAGGTGACAATGGCTGAGGACATAAATCAAAATGCTGACTGGAAATTCACTAAAATGCTTCATCTCTTGAGAACATTTGCTGTTCCCAAAATTCCCGGAATCAAAATCCACAAACATCAGTCTGATTTTGATTAGAAAGATCTGTTTGGGGTTTAGAAGGTTTTTTTTTTTTTTTTTTTTTTTTTTGTGGGGTGGGGGTGGAGGGGAGTTTCAAGATAGGGTCTCACTCTAGCCCAGAAGTAGGGTCTTGCTCTAGCCCAGGCTGACCTGGAATTCACTCTGTAGCCTCAGGGTGACCTTGAACTCAGGGCAATCCTGATCCTCCTACCTCTGCCTCCCTGGGATTAAAGGCGTGTGCCACCACACCAGGCTGGAATTTAGAAAAGTGTAGTGCAGGAAGGACTCGGAAGGATCTTAAAAGAACAATTTTTTTATTATTAAATGAAATTGTTGGAGGGAAGTTTCCAAGTTGTAAGTCATTGTTTCATTCTATTAAAAAAAAGAAAAGAAGAGAAAATTTGGAGAGTGTTTCTCCTGAGGAAAATCTGTAAGATCACAGAGTTGGAAAAGACCTTCAAGATACGTGCTTCCAGACTATCTTCTCACTTGAAGTTACAAGGTCATAATGAAGAAACTGTTACCGCTAGAGTAGGAAGAAAATGCTTACGTGTGAGAAGCAGCGTAACTAGACATTTAAGTTCTAGGTTATGAACCGTGCATAAGACTTCATGAGCAGTGTTTGATTTTAGTTACTGTTTTAAAAGACAGCCTGCCTCATGCAGCGTCTCACTGGGATATGTCTGGAGTCTTGGGAGCTTGACTGCTCCGTGTTTTCTTACAAATGGACCTGGAGAGCTTGTCAGCAGGTTATAGCGGGGAAACCCAAGTGCTGGCGCACTCTGGATAGAACAGTTCTTTACTGCCAGGGGAGGCTGTCTTCTTCAATCGAACACATAGCTTCCAGAGGAAAGTGCATGGGGCCACGAGGGACGGAGGGAGACCCGACCTTGGCAGCTGGCGCAGTAGAAGCAATCCTGGTGACTAGTAAGGCGACACATGTTGCAGCCAGATATCCTTCCCATCCTCAGTGAGCATTAAAAAAAAAAAAAAAGCCAATGGGGCTGGAGGGGCGGCTTAGTGGTTAAGGCGTTTGCCTGCAAAGCCAAAGGACCCAGGTTCGATTCCCCAGGACCCACATAAGACAGATGCACAAGAGGGCACATGTGTCTGGAGTTCATTTGCAGTGGCTAGAGGCCCTGGTGTGCCCATTCTCTCTCTCTCTCCCCCCCCCCCCATTCTCTCTCTCAAATAAAAATAAATACATATTTTTTAAATGGGAAATTTCAGAATATCTCTCATTCATATTGCAATGGCATCATGAAAAGTGTGTGTGTGTGTGTGACATCTATTCCTTCCTGTGGCTTATGCAAGCTTGGAAAGCACTGCTTTTCCATTGGAGGATGAGAGGGTGAAAAGAAATGGATTCTTTGCATGTCCTGGCCTCTTGGGCCAGTGACCTCCGCTGAGTGGATTTCATGGCCCATTATATAACACAATTGTTTCCACAGACGGGATTTCTTTCTGTCCATAATACAACCAGAGCCCTATTTTCCAGCTATTGGGACAAGCACTTTTCTTTGAAAGTGACCATTGTGTTCTGCACTCTCCTGCCCGGTGAGTAGTCTAGGCCACGAATCAGCTGTGACTGCCTCTCCGTTGTAACTACCTTCACGTTCACGCTTGCAGTGATTATGACTGCTTTATTTTCGCAGCATTTCTTCTGCCCTTTTAACAGAAGTATTATTTTGCTGCATACATTTTGCTAGGCCCTTTTTTTTTTTTACAAATATAAAATGCAGGGCAATGCATTTAAATCATAGGACTTCATCTTAACCTCGTAAAAAGCACATTCTCTTGAGTCAAAAATGAACCTGCCCAAATTTCCATCTGGAACTCATCCCTTGAGTCCCTGCTGGCTACACGAAAAGCCGGCGTCGGTAGAAATTCCACCTTGTGTGCCATGAAGGTCTGCACATTTGCAAGAGAAGAGGATGGCACCAAGGGCGTGATACTGGGTACAGACGTTACAGGTCACAGACTAACCGTCTCGGTGCTGCCATTCATTTCCTATGGCTGTTGCAGCAAATTCTCACTTAGGTGACTTAAAACAGTGCAGATTTACTCTCTGTTCTGTAGGTGAGCCCAACTGAGGCCTCTCTGGGCTCAGATCAAGTCACTGGCAGGCTGTGTTCTTCGGGGAGCTCTGGAGGGAATCCAGTTCTTCACTTTGCCAGCTCCCCAAGGCTGCTGGATTCTCGGGCTCATGACTCCTTCACTTAGCTTCTGCCGCCCTGTCCCACCTCCTTCTGAGATTCTGACTTCTCCTCCCCCTTTCTTTAACCTCAAGCAGCCTGTGATTGATTACGCTGGGCCCAACCAGACAACCTCTCCATGTCAAGTTCCCTAAATATGCCTGCAGCATCCCCTCTGGATACGGTAAGCAATGCACTACCACATTTCAGGGTTTAGCATGCAGCTCCTTGAGAAGAAGGGTCCACTCTGCCTACCACAGGGGCTACGAGAATGTGCCTAGTAGTAAGGGGACATAGAGTCAATGCGCCTTTGCTGTTGGGGTGCTGTTGCCAAAACACTGAGTCACTGGGATTTTTTACTCTGGACTCCTGCAAAACAGAAACACAGGAAGCTGTGGCCTTTCCTAAAACCATGTACACATCTCTTACCTTTTTTTCTCTGAGGCTGCTCAACACATTTGTTCAAAAATGTGGAACTGGGGTTGGAGAGATGGCTTGGTCGTTAAGGCATTTGCCTGTGAAGCCAAAGAACTCACGTTAGAGTCTCCACACAGTGACGCAAGGACGCAAGGTCCTACATGTGCACAAGGGTGCGCATGCCACTGGAGTTCCTTCACAGTGGCTAAAGGCTCTGGCATAACCATTGTCTCTTTCTCTCTCTCTCTCTGTCTCTCTCAAAATAAATTTATTTTAAAAATGAGCAATTGAGCCGGGCGTGGTGGCGCACGCCTTTAATCCCAGCACTTAATCAGAGGCAGAGGTAGGAGAATCGCTGTGTGTTCGAGGCCACCCTGAGACTCCATAGTGAATTCCAGGTCAGCCTGGGCTAGAGTGAGACCCTACCTCGAAAAATCAAAAAATGAGCAATTGCATCTCCCATTGATGATAGCTACTTCCCAGCACCCCCATCCATCTGTGCACCCCAAGGTCATTGTTATTTGAGCCTTTAAAGCATCTCTTCTACACGATATATATATATATATATTATTTTTTTTTCTGGCTGTTACTTTTAAGTCTGGATAAGAGACCAGTGCTTACAAAGAAAAGCTGGGAACAAAGCCCACAGGTGAAGCAAGACAAAGTGGGCATCAGAGGGCATGAGGCAGAGGCTGGGAACCATCAAAGGAAATCTTGAAGAAAAAGCGCACAGCAGAAATGTCAAAGCTGCCTGTATCAATAACGGGTCAGGAGCAAAAGACCATAGAGAAGGAGGGGGGGGATCCCCACATTGGCAGATACAGGAAGCAGTCACATTGCCACTGCCCGTGCCCTGGAGTTCAGCCTGAGGGGTAACACACTCAGTGCTCAGCCGTCTCAGGGGACGTCTCTGACCGTGTGACCTCAGCTGGCTTCCTGGAAGACCCGTGTATGAATTGAATGTGTCTTGCCAGGCCAAAAGCTTCTGGAACTTCGTTCTCCTATTCCTCCATTTCTTGCATCCTGCTGCAGCTATGAGATATCGAGGTACAGTGGCCAGCAGAGGAGCACTGAGGAGCACCCGAATCCTCGGGGCAGCTTCTCTCACCGTGCTCTGGCAGGAGGACCTTGACTAGAAGACTCTCTTCGGAAAGCAGAGCCTTCCGACTTGAAGTTTGTGACTTTTAAGCGTCCCGTGCTCGGGATTATTTTAAACTTCTTATTCTGAGACAGGGTACTACGTCGCCGAGGCTAGCCTCAGACTCACTATGCTGACAGCGGCTTTGGACTCATGATCCTCGTACCTCTACCTCCCAGGTGTCGACATGAGTGCCTGACACTACCACTTCCTGCCTAAAAATATCTTTGAAGGATTAGGCGTTGATCCGTTGAAGAATCCTCTTTAACCATCAAAGTAGGCAAATATCAAATACAATAATTATTTAATTCGTGGAAACATCTGCCCAATTTCCAGGTTAGTTTCCTAGCCAATGGTGGGAGTTTAAAATCATGGGCTGCTAAAAATATTTATTTGGAAAATGTGCTAAAATTATTCCATTCGACCCAAAATAAGTTTATGTCCAAAAAAAGAGAGAGAGAGAGAGAGACAGAGAGGGAGAGAGAGGTGGAAAGATGAAACTGTGGGAAGTAGCATAAATTGAGATGACAGACAACAGAGTGTGTGTTCAGAAAGGCTTGGAGCGTTCCCACTGTGACCATTCTACTTGTGTTTTTTGTTTCTCTTTCTTGTCTCTCGGACCTAACGGCAGGGATTATTAGATCCTGCATGATCCCGACACAGCTCTGCCAGGTACATGCGTGCTCCACGGCGATGTGGACACGGCCAAAAGTCTGCGACAGCCTTTCTTCCAAATGTCTGTGCGTGAAAAAAGTTTCTCCTAGATGGTATCTATACCCAGTGCATCCCCATCTGTGTTTGTTCATCATGCCCTGTGCCCGAATCCAGCAGGATCTATTTATTTCTAAAAGGAGTGTGCCTTGATCAAATGGGCTTCATGTGCGCCTGCCATACAGAGCAGACGCACTGGGCCGGATGTGGCTCTTTCCCCTGACTGTCTTGATTCAATGGGATCCAGGCATTTTCCAACTGAACAGCTGTGGCTTGGGAAGAATCCAGGTGTTTTTCTCACTGGATATTTGTGGGATTGGCAGATTCTGGGTATTTCCTTTGCTTTCTCTTGCCTGGAATTATTATAACATATACGTATTATTGTAACATATACTACGTGTGTATATTGCAATGAACTTTGCTTCATCCTAGGGGCAATGGATTCCACAATCAATAATATGAGTAATGCTAAAGAGTGTTTTCTCTCCTGCGTTTGCTAGATAAATGCTTCTGTTTTATATAAGTATGTGACCATTCTAAAAATTCCTTCCTCTGAAAGCAACTGGATTACCTTTCCACATGGAATACTTATCTACTCAGAAGGTGTGGGTTCACTGGAATGGGGGGGGGGGAATCACACCTGTTCTCTTTCCCACTTGTTAAGAACCTGCTGGCCTAGGCCTTGGTTTCTCCATCAAGAGGTTAAGTTAGCCTCCTGAGGCTTGGCCATGCCTACACCCTCTCAGACAATGGTGTGTGGTTTTTGGTTTCCACATCTTATACAGTATATAGGAAAATTGGACAGAGTTCAGAGAACAGAAACAAAATGATGAAAGGGTTGGGGAAGTAAGGAGGTGGGATTATTACAATGGAAGGAAAGCTTGCAGAGAAAGCAAGGTGGGAGTGTGCCAAAGATAAGAGTTAGGGGACTCAGACCTTGGGGGCTCATTTGATTGGCCCTCGTGAGGGGAGATGGTTGATCTGACCAATGACTAAGAAGGAGAATAAGCACAATATGAGAGAAAAGGGTACGTGGGGAAAGCTAGACAGACATTTTATTATGTATGTATGTATGTGTGTGTGTGTGTGTGTGGCGGTGGTGTGTGGATGTAAGCAAACACCTTTACCTGCTGAGCCATTTCTCCAGCAGCAGGTGCACAGTCATGTACGCCTCAGGAGCACCTGCACACAGGCCGGAGGAGAGTTCCGGGTGTCCTCCTCTATGGCTCTCACAGTTTGTATCTTAGACGTGGCATCTGCCACTGAACCCAGAACAGCAGCTTTTTCAATCAGATTGGTTGGCCAGTGAGTCCCAGTGCCTCTCCCTCCCTCTACCCTCTCAGAACTGGGTTTACATACACGCATGCCTATGACTGTCTGAACTACTGAACTCAGGCCCTCATGGTTGAGCAGCAAGTGTGCTTACCCCCAGAGCCACTGACCCTGGGTACTTACTAAGCTCGAGATTCTATCCTCACATCCACTTTCTGAACAAACACTATTTGAGGGACAATGGGATGGTTTCCTGATAAACCCACTATAAATTGAGTCTATCAAAAATGAAAACACATTTAATACGCCTAACGAACAAAACATCCTAGCTTAGCCTGGAAGCCGCGCTGTGAACGCTGCTCTTACCGTCAGCCTGACAGCCAGCGTCGGGGGGATAGTGGCAAGCAAGTGGATCAGGTGAAACCTATCAAAGCAGGCTACAAAGCACTTAACACTAAATCAGCCTGCCAACAGGCCTGCCGTGGCTCAGGGAACATTGTGGAAGAGGGGCAGAAAGACTGTCAAAGCCAGAGTGGGTGGGAATACCCAGAAGCACAGTATGTCCACTATCCCACTGGGACTGACTGAGGCCCTCACAGCCCCACAGTGAATCCCATAACCTCACCAAGGGGGGTGGCGGAGCGCAGGGACAAGGGAATGAAAGCCTATCATCTGTTAAAATTAAAAAGAAAACACTATATTGACCTGATTTTTTCCATATTCCCAAATAATCAGAGGATTGGGGTTGGGATGTGACCCAATGGGTGACAGCACTAGCAGTCCCAGCATGAGAACTTGAGTTTGACGGCCGCCATCTACAAAGAAAAGCTGGACATAGTCTGTAACCTGCACACGCCTGTAACCCCAGCACTGAGGTAGGCGGAGGCAGGAGAATGGCTGGGGCTCACCGGTCAGCCAGTCTGACCGTAAAATCATTGAGTTCCAGGTTTGGTGAGAGAGTCTGAGGGAAGTAAGATGGGAGAGTGATAGAGGAGCATGCCTGATGTTCTCTTGCGTGCACATGGGCACACATGGGTGGATGCATCTGCACACACACATGTGTGTACTACATGTACATATCACACATGATACACACACAAGGGAAAAGGGAAAGAAAAGGAGTCAGAGGAAAAATATATGTTGATACATGAAACACATGCTATATCAAATAATTCTATCCTGTTGAATTGGAAATTAGAACAATTATATGTGGAATCAGTTCTCAGAATCAAAAAACAAAAAGAAAGAAAAGGTTATCTTTGTTTTTTGGATAGCTTAACTTCTAAGATATGGAGGTGAGCTTGAGTGCCTATAAGATTGTTTTATGTCTCATAGGACTCTGATTTCAAAAACTTAAGAACACAAAACATATTGTGTACCTTAAATATTGGCTATGACACTAAATATTAAATCATCTCTATTTCTTAATAAGCTCTTAGATAGATATTTATATATTGATCATCTATATATTTTTTCTTATATAAAATTTATCATGTTTTGTTTTGTTTTCACTTTAAGTAATTGGCTCACATGATTGTGTAGACTGGCATGTCCAAAAATCTATACGGCCACATACAGCTTGGAATTGGAATGCTTCCCAGTGGTCCATGTGGCGAAGGCTTGCTCACCAGGGTGGTATTATTGGGAGATGGTAATCATTAGCCATTGATCATCAGACCATTGAGACTGTACCCTTGAAGGAAATGGTGGAGTTCCAGTCACTTCCTCTTCCTCTTGTTTTTTTTTTTTTCCTCCACTATTAGAAGAGCAATTTTCCTCTGCCATGTGCTTCCCCCACCCACCCATAGCAACAGGACAACCAATCATGAACTAAAACTTTGAAAACTATAAGTCAAAATAAACATGTTCACTTTATAAGTTAATTGTGTCTGGAATTTTGTTGCAGTGATGCAGAGCTGACTAAGACAAGGAGCTCGGCATGTTGGGCACTCTGTTGGGATGTCTATGCCGTAATCCTGAGAGTGATCTCTTGTGCAGGGCTTCAGTTGAGTGAAGGAATGAACGCTTCCCCTCATGGAACCCACGCATGGACTACTGATGTATCATGATTGTAGATGTTGATCACGTCTACAAATTAATGACAGCAGATCCAGTCGTGTGTGACTGAATAGCTGGCCACCTCAGTCTCTCAACTCGGCATATAACAGTCTCCACGTCAGCTCCAAGTCCTCTCTGGCTCTATCTTTTCAGAAAGATAACATGTGCGCTGCAATGGTAAGCGGTGGAGGGGGTGTTGGGGGGAACCCCTGCTGTTGTGCGCCCATCCTAACCTGAAGAGGACCTTCCTGTGGAGATTAGAAACCCTCCATAACTCACTGGACTCTATTCACTTACCTTTAAGAGTAATTTGTAAACAGTTGGCGTCTTTTAGTTGCACTACTAAGCAGTCGCTGGCCTCCCGTGGCTGTTCTCTGACGCTGCCCTCCATGCCCGCAATCATGCCAGCCATTGCAGCTCTTCTCTCTGCTGTCTGCCCAGATCCTTTCCAAAGTCTTATACCACTGTGCTAATTTCCGTGAGCATTCATGAGACAAGGCGCTTAAGGAAAACTGCAGAAGCAATCAGTGTCAGGTGGAGGACTCCGTAGTGACCAGTGAAGATGAAGAACCCTGGGAGCAACACTGTCTAGGCCCAAGTTGCATCCGACTCCCATGTGATTTCCGTCATGTCACTTGCAATGTCCCTGGACTTCAGTTTCCTCATCTTCAAGATAGAGGTCATCATAATGACTCCTTTCCGTTGGGCACGGGGTGCTTCAAACACCACTTAGAGTGCTTGCTAATTAACTACTGCAATGCCAAGAACTATCTAGAGTCCAGGAAATGGACTACCTGCACCATTGCGACCATAGATTCCCCAGGTGAAGATCCGCCTGGAGCCTCTTTGTCTATCAGAGTTTCTGTTCGTAATGTGAGCAGTTTGCATCCTTCCTTAGACACTCTGGGGGCTAAGAAGTCAGAGTGTGAGATTACAGATCAGCCCTCAAACACTGACCATACAAACAAGACTGCGAGAGAAATGATATTTGCCCGATGTACTCTATTTGCCAACCCACACACCTCACTTAAGGCTCCTAATGTCCTTATCACTAGGTTATCTCTCCCACAGAACTTGGCAAGACTTGAGTCACTTGCCGACTTTACAGAGTAGAAGGAGAGCTGCTCATTTCCTAACAAAACTCCACCATGACGCTCCCCTCCAGGGGCTCAGACATCCATGTTTCCTGCGGGTTGGCATCTTGACATCTGCATTACCAAAAACTATTTCTCATCTATCCCAGAAACTCTCTCTACTTCCTTTACAAAACTGAATTCTGAGTTCTCAGAATGCTACTCAGGACAGTCAATGAAGGGTATTGTGAACTGGGCAGGAACCCTTGAATTGCACATGTTTGAACAGCAAAGCCAAAGGACCAATGGGGAAAAAGGATGTTTGAAGCCCCTGACTTTCCCTTTGTGTCTAAACGAAACCTCTGCTTACAAAGAACATGTCAGTGGAACACACAGAGAAAAGGTCCTGCTTCTTCTCTCAGACCCAAGTAAATATTTGATAGCAAAACTGTTTACAGATAAGTTGCAGAAGTTCCAATTGTAAGCTCACAGGATGACTACAATGAGGACAGCTGTGGAGACAGAATCCATCACGGAGAAGGATCGTGGGCAATTCATCTTTAGTCAGCGCTTCAGATCTCCACTTTAACAGACTCATCCATCTCCTCTACCTACCCATCAGTTCAGCTACCATCCAGCCAGCCAACCAACACAGCCAGTGGAGAGACCTACTTAATGGGGCACAGCCTCTCGTAGGTGGAAGGAGACAGCATTACCTCGGGTCTTAAAAGAGGGTTGAGAGTGTAATAACCAAATACGAAGGTAGATGAAGAAAAAGAGCTGATCTCAGATACTGATGGCTGCTCTGGAGGAAATACAGTGTGAGACTATGTGGTTCCTGGTGGAGGCCGCAGCTCGAAGAGGGGAGCTCAGGGGAGAACTCCTTCAACAGTAAGAACAGAACGGAGACTGAGCTCTGAATGAGCAAGAGCCAGCTCTTTGCAAAGCAGAAAGAGATCTAGCCCCGGAAAACTAGAGCAATTCAAAGGGTCCAAGATCAGGCAGAAGGCAGTACTATTGGCCTCAGAGAGGTGGCCGGGAACAAGGGCAGCAAGGCAGGTAATTTTAGGACGAGGTCTGAATTATCATCCAAGCCCAATGCAGTCACAGCGCAGGTTCTGAGTTGGTGGTAAACTTGAGTTGGCTTAAAAAACAAAAAAATCATTCTGGATGCTTGGCAGAGAATCACTCATAAAGGGGCAGGAGGGAGTGAAGTTAAGGGGGCTGACTTCTTCCAGCGACATCCCAGAAGGTGAGACGATTCCAAACAGGCATGCCCAACCTGCCAGTGCCTAAGGGCACTTCATTGGTAAAAAAGGGAAGCCTGTGTGTGTGTGTGTGTGTGTGTGTGTGTGTGTGTGTGTAGACATATACAACACATCTGTTACAAACGAAATTTTTATTCTATCAGGGGTACAGAGGTGATATGGTTGCCAATTAGTAGTTTTATATATGCTGCTGAATAGGAAAAGGCATTTTACTAGGGCTATAAGGAATGGCTAGGCCGGCAGTGTAATCCTCCCTGAAGGACAGACAGATCGACAGATCAGGATCTAGGGAATTAATCCTTCCTCTTTGGCTTAAATGCAACATTGCAGAAACCACTGGAGCCACAGGGCAGGTCATTCTTAGGTTCGCAGACACTCCTTTCTCAAAGCGTACCGTATCAGGAGCCTTTTTTTTTTTTTTTATCAATTTGCACCAATGATTATGGATAGCTGAAGGGAAACCGTGACTCTGTGGGGGTTGGTCGGAATTTTCTCCAGTCTCAGCCACAAACTACTTTGAAAGTGGAATCGGCGGCGGCAGGGCCCCGCCAGCGAACTTCCTGGCTTAGGGGCGGAGGTGGAGCTGGGAGGAGGGAGGAGGGCCTCAGCTACCCCCCCTCCCCCCCAGGCTGTCTGTCTGTCCATAAATCAGCGTCAAGGAGCATGCTGGAAGTGTTACGACGCCGGAGGCGCCGGATGCCTCCACACGGGTTCTCAAGCCCAGTCCATTGTCGTCATTCCGGGTGGCGGAGGGGAGCGACTGGATGCGGAAGGGTCGCGCGCGGCAGCATCAAGCGAGGTCTGCACCATGTGTGCCACAGACTTCTCGGGTTTTCTGGAAGGTTTCTCCAAGTTCCGCCTCCCCCACCCCTCCTTTGCTGTCATCCCGGCCCCAGCTGTGCAAGGGCCTTTGACTCCATCTGTCCGTCCTCCCGGGACCCGTCTCTCGCCAAATGGCGAACACAAGTTTGGCTCCTCGAAGCGATCGGCACCCCCACCTTCTTCCCGCGGCCGCAGCCAAGGGGCAGGGCTGACGGAGGGGCCGTCCCGAGGTCCCCCCCTCCGTCTCTCTCTCTCTCGGTCTCTCTCTCTGCCCGCAATCTCCGCACCGGGCACGCACCGCCGGGAGGTCACCTCCGCAGTCACCCGGCCGGCGCCTCTCCCCGGCACGCCCCACGATCGGTGCAGCCCTCGGGGTCCCCGACCTTCGCTGCTCCCCCATCCTGCTGCAGGGCCGCGGCGCGCAGGTTGGACTTGGCCCTCGCGGGCGCCGCGTCACGCGCGGGGAGGGGTCTGAGCTGGGGTCGGAGCGGGCGCTGCGTGGTCCTCGGCGCCCGGGGCGGGGCGGGGCGGGGGGGGGACGCCGCGGGGAGCGACCGCCTCCAGAGCCTCGCCGCCGCCCGCAGCCGGAGCCGCCCCTCCTCCCCGCCCGGCTTCCCTGCATCACTCCCTCCCACCCTCCCTCCATCCCTCCCGGACCTCCCCGCCCGCCCTCCCTCCCTCCACCCCAGTCCCCGCCGGGTCCCCAGCCTCTCCCTGCGTGTGCGCGCTTGAAATAATTTTCTCATTTTGGCAAAATAAAGAATGCACCTGACTTTACCAGGGGGAAACAACCAGGCGAGCAGAACAAGGAACAGATGTAGAAGGACTGGGAGGAGAGAGCAAAAGCGATGGGACTCCTCTAAAGACATCCGGGGGCTGGAGAGGTGGCCGCAGCGGCCTGGGCAGCAGCTGGCGGAGGACCTGCGCACCGCTTGCAGATGTGACCCCGGGAACTCCTGGGGCTCCTGGTTGGTTTGCCAAACAGAGTCTTTTCTGCTTGGGCTCCAACACTGAAGGGGTTCCCTGATTGCTCAGCGGTCCCGCCAGGAGCTGCTGCCACTTATCCGGAGCCTTTTCCCCCCCAAGAGCTGGCGGAGACATGAGCCCTTCTTGGCCGAGGATGGGCGAAGGGCGTCAGCTGCCCGGGTCACCCCGGGGGAGGCCCGGCGGCGGCGGCGGTGCCAGGGCGCAGAGCTCCCTGCTCGGCTTCTTCGTGCACGCGTGGCTGTGGGCTGCCTCGGGCTCCTCCGCTCAGGTCTTCAACCTCAGCCTGTCGGTGGACGAGGGACTTCCCCCTGGCACGCTGGTGGGCGACATCCGCGCGGCGCTGCCGGCCGCGCAGCAACAGGAGGGAGATGGCTTTTTTCTCTCGGAGGACTCCCCGCTGCTGGACGACTTCCACGTGCACCCGGACACCGGCGTCATCCGCACCGCGCGGCGCCTGGACCGCGAGCGGCGCGACCATTACAGCTTCGTGGCCGCCACGCTCCTGGGCGAGGTGGTGCAGGTGGACATCCGCGTCCGCGACGTCAACGACCACTCGCCCCGCTTTCCCCGGGACTCCGTGCAACTGGACGTCTCGGAGCTGAGCCCTCCGGGTACCGCTTTCCGCCTGCCAGGTGCCCACGACCCAGACGCGGGGCTCTTTAGCATCCAGGGCTACACCCTGGTGGCAATAGCGTCGCAGCTGCCCGACGACCCCCAGGGACCTCTCTTCCAGTTGCGCTACGGGACGCCGAGGTCTCCACATTCTCCTTCCAGGCCGGGTTCCCCGCCGTCGCCCCTGGAACCCCTAGACTTGGTGCTGCTGCGACGTTTAGACCGAGAGGCGGCGGCGGGGCACGAGCTGCACATCGAGGCGTGGGACGGCGGCACTCCGCGGCGCACGGGCAGCCTGCGCGTGCAGCTGCGCGTGCTGGACGAGAACGACAACCCGCCAGTTTTTGAGCAGGAGGAGTACCGCGCCTCCGTCCGGGAGGACGCCCCGGCAGACACCGAGGTGTGTCGCGTGCGCGCCACCGACCGGGACCTGGGGTCCAATGGCCTGGTGCGTTACAGCATCAGGGCGCGCCAAGTGCCCGGGGCGGGCGCAGGTGGCAGGACACTGGATGACGCGGCCTCCTTCTGGGTGGAGGAGCTGAGCGGCGTGGTGCGGGTCCGGAGACCCCTGGACCGCGAGGAGCGGGCCTGGCACCAGCTGGTGATCGAGGCCCGAGACGGAGGTGCGGAGCCCGAGGTCGCCACGGTGCGAGTGTCCATCGCAGTGCTTGACGTGAATGACAACCGGCCCGCCATTCACGTGCTCTTCCTCACGGAGGGAGGCACGGCCCGGGTCTCCGAGGGCGCCCGGCAAGGCGATTACGTGGCTCGCGTGTCTGTGTCCGACGCAGACGGTGAGCCAGAGAAGGAAGAAGAGGTCGCCGGGGAGCTTGGTGGTGGTCTTGGGGCTGGCAGCATCTCTTTGGCCTTGGAGGGTGGAGAGGGAGCCTTCGCCCTGCGGCCCGGGGGCTCCCCTGGAGTCTTTTTCCTTTGCGTCGAGGGGATGCTGGACAGGGAGAGCCACGATCTGTATGATGTGCGCCTAGTCGCCACCGATGCGGGGTCCCCACCGTTGAGCACGGTGGAGACGCTCCTGCTCCGGGTCGCGGATCTCAACGACCAGGCTCCTCTCTTCAGCCAGGAGCACTACCGGGCTTCGGTGTCCGAGGCGGCGTCCCCAGGCACGGCCGTGGTGTGGGTCAGCGCCTCGGATGCGGACGAGGCTGGCACGGATCACGCGCGACTGCGCTACACTCTTTCCCAACTCTCCACGGACTGTCACCCGGGGGTCCTGTCGCCCGAGGCGAAATGTGGGCCATCATTCGGCATCAATCCTGAAAGCGGTGCCATCAGCACCATCCGAGCTCTAGACCGAGAGCTCCAGGAGACGGTGGAGCTGAGAGTGGTGGTCCAGGACCACGGAGAGCCCCCGCTCTCGGCCACCTGCTTGGTGAGCATTACTGTGGATGACGTAAATGACAACGAGCCCATCTTCCGGAAGCAGGTGTACAATGTCACGCTCGCCGAGCACGCTCCAGTTGGACACTGCTTTCTACAGGTGAGTGTGTCAGGCCCGTGGGGCCAAGCACAAGAGCCGGGAAGGGATCACCTGGGTGTGCGAGGTGAGTGGTCCTGTCTTGGCTTGTTTTGCAAGGGGACCTGCTGTAGGTGTTGTTCTGCAGTGAGACAAATGCACGCACGCCCTCTGATCTCCACTCCCCCCCCCTCAGGATTGGGCTGCATGATTAATGAATTGCTAAGGTATTTTCTCCACCACAGGACCTTAACTCTTCCTAGACGAGAGCCTAGGTCCCCTCATGCTGGGATTGTTCTCCCAAATTTGGCTGAAACTGCCTGTTCCAAAGCAGACAGCACACCACAGGAAATGTCATGTACTTTTGGTTCTTATACTTGGCATCCCAGGACATAAGGTAGTCTTTGTAGTTGAGTTTTTCAAGGCAGTAAGTGTCTGTTCCTAAACATTGGAAGTATTTTTGGGTAGCCATCTGTGTGCTTCCCACCCTCTTTAGAAGTTTACAAGGTTATTGAGGAGTTCAAATTATTTCCATTATTCCTTTTGGGCTGAGCCCCTCCAGTGAGTCCCTCGGGACTGTAGGAGCAGGGACTCAACGTTATTTATCTGTATGCTGCTGTTTGATTTATTTGTTTATTTAAGAGACAGAGCGGGGGCTGGAGAGATGGCTTAGTGGTTAAGGCGCTTGTCTGCAAAGCCAAAGGACCCTAGTTTGATTCCCCAGGACCCATGTAAGCCAGATGCACAAGGTGGCACACGCATCTGGAGTTTGTTTGCAGTGGCTGGAAGCCCTGGCGTGCCCATTCTCTCTCTCTCTCTCTGCATCTTTCTCTCTCTAAAATGAATAAATACAAATAAAATATTTTAAAAAAAGAGACAGAACAAGAAATAAGCAGAGAGAGAGAGAGAGAGAGAGAGAGAGAGAGAGGGAGGATGAGAATGGGTGCACCAAGGCCTCTAGCCACTGCAGACGAACTCCAGATGCATGTGCCACCTTTTGTCTGGCTTTATGTGGGCACTGGGGAATCGAACTCTGGTCCTCAGGCTTTGCAGGCAAGCGCCCTAACCACTGAGCAATCTCTCCAGCCCATTTGATTTCTTCCATGAGCAACTTCTAGAGTGCTCCACTATTATTAGAAGGACATGTTCTTCCCCCTTTCAGTTTCCCCTCCTCATTCCTTCCAACTTCTTGTTTCCTGTCTGAGATAACCAAATGTTCAAGACTGACTTACTCTAAGGACACTTGAAGAAGTAAGCCTGAGTGACTAATGGGAGAATGAAGATTTGCTTAGCCCAGAGCCTGGGCTGTTTTTAGATCTCTGCTGTGTTCTTCCAGGGGAACAAGGTTTAGCCTCCGTGCACCATAGTCCCGATAACTTTTAGATAAGTGAGGTGCTACTATCTTGTAAAAATGGGCTTTGGGGGTTGCTTTTGATTTTTTTTTTTTTTTTTAGCCCTGTGGATAACAATGATCTTCATCCCTTTCTGTAGCTCCCAACTTCTAAACCGTAGGTCATGAGACCCCATGAGGTCACATAACTGAATATGGGGCTTTGGAAAAAGTTGGCACCAGGGAAAAGGTTTCTGGGCACGCAGTGACCAAAAGTTAATTCAAAACTAAACACATAATGAATACAAGGTATTTCTGACAGCCCTTGACAGACGCCTCGGCATCATGGGACTTCATGTGCCCTGTGTCCTCGTGTCCGCAGCTCCATGAAACATACCTCGGCTCAGGCCGTTGTAGGGCGTGGCCTGCACTGTACCTGATGGACACACAGTTTTCCCTGTCTGCTTCCTCCTGCTGCTTCTCCTTCTCCTCTTCCTTCTTCCTCCCTCCCATCCTCCCTCTTCCCTGCCTGCTTCGGCTTCTCCGTCTCCTTTTCCTGTCTCTTTCTTTTTGAGATGATCTCACATAGCCCAGGCTGGCCTTGAACTTGCTGTGCAGTCCAGGATGCTTTCTGCCTCAGTGTTGGCATTCCAGGTGCTTACCACCTGCTTTCTGCTCTTAAAGGGACCCAGTGGTTTAATTATCCCTACTTTGAACATGTTTCAGACGGGCACATGTTGCTGGGCATGGTGGTACACACCTTTAATCTCAGCATCCAAGAGGCAGAAGTAGGAGGACTGCCATGACTTTGAGGCCAGCCTGGCACTGCAGAGTGGGCTCTGGGTTAGCCTGGGCTAGAGTGAGACCCTACCTCAAAAAATAAAAATTACTGATTGAGTTCCATAAATGTATTCAGTGAATTTTAGCTTGGGATTAGTACAGAATTTCCTATAAGTTATGCAATAGCCCTAAACATACATCCACTATTTTTTTTCAAAGTGACGTTGTGAGCATCAACAATTACCAACCAAACTGCTGATTAACTTGGAGAAACATGGAAGATATTGTATGTCCTGTAATATCAAATATTTGGTGAAAGGTTAATTCCTTTTCAAATAAGAGATAAGTACATTCCATCTCATTAGTATGCAAATATGCTCTTGTCCTTAATAAATGTTAAAATTATATGTTTACCAAAGAATTGTCTGAAAATAATTTTTTATAATTTAGTATCAATGATGTTTCACCTGTATAACAATTTTATATACCTATGTGTTCTAAGTCATGTAGAAATTTTGGGAGAGAAAAGGTATTTTGAGTGGAAAATGTCAAAGATGCTTTAATCTCGATGATCAGCAACTCTAAGTTGCTAAGTTTTTAAAAGATGGCTTGATGGGCTGGATAGATTGCTTAGTGGTTAAGGTGCTTGCCTACAAAACCAAAGGACCCAGGTTCAATTCCCCAGGACCCATGTAACCCAGATTCACAAGGTGGTGCATGCATCTGAAGTTTATTTGCAGCAGCTGGAGGTCTCTCTCTCTCTCTCTCTCTTTGCTTGCAAATAAAAACAAAAGTACTTTTTTAAAAAAAGGATGGCTTGGGGCTGGAGGGATGGCTTAGCAGTTAAGGCGTTTGTCTGCAAAGCCAAAGGACCCAGGTTCGATTCCTCAGGACCCACATAAGCCAGATGCACAAGGGGGCGCGTGCGTATGGAGTTCGTTTACAGTGGCAGGAGCCCTGGTGCTCCCATTCTCTCTGTCAAATAAATAAATAAATAAATAAATAAATATTTTTAAAAAGTAAAAAGGGATGGCTTGAAAATCAGTTCATTCTTGCTGCCAAAGCTGAGAAGTCTGCAAATTTCAGGCTCACACTATCAAAGTGTATCTATGTCTTCCCTAGAATCTGACGTCATATAGGTTGGGGGCTATCCTCTGAGTGACACCTGGTATGGACTTACGTAAGTTCCATGCTATGACATTAGGCAGAGTTCAGCCATGTGGGTATAAGAGAACTGCAGAAAAGACTGCTACATGAGAGGAACCCATGGATGTCCAGTGTCTGAGGACGGTGTCATGGATCTCCATGAAGTCATGACACATGGGGAGAGGTGCACTAGGTGAATTCCAAGAGTCCTTCCATCTGGAGACCCTTAGCATCGCGGCTTGAAAACAGTAGAATGTGGCTCCATTTGAAGGAGAAGAGCAGAATAGATTCCTTGTGGCTCTTTTGATTAGAACCTGTCTTTAGAGCTGTTTCTAACATGATGACAAGATTTTGCCACTTTTTTTTTGTGCTTTTAACCCTTTATCACGTGTCTGTGCGTGTGCTGAATCCATGACGGTGGGCTGCGCATGGCTCAAGCATGCGACTGCACCTCTGCCAGGTATACTGAGGACTTCCAAGGTGGCCTCGTGTTGCTGTGGGCAGTATGAACTGGTACTGGCTAGGATTTCTGGGAAGTCTAAGCATCTATCTATCAACCCTTAAAGACCTACAGAGACTCTCTCACTTGATTGGCTCTGGCCTTCCCACAGCGGTTGTGTCCACTCCCAGTGTAATATAAGCTCCCTAGCTACTGAGGGCCCCTGACTCCTGGGGACTACAGAAGAAGAGTGCTTTCTTCATTTCTGTCCTTAGTCTCTCTACCCTTCCCTCATCCTTCCTCTCTCCTTCCCTCCCACCCTCCTTCTCCTCCTCTTTTCCCCCTTCCTTTTCTTTCTTCTTTCTCCTTCTTTTATGTTAATTGATATGAGACCTTACTATATAGCCCAAGGCTGTCCTTGAATTTACAATCCTCCTGCCTCAGCCTTTTTAAGTGCTGAGATTATACCACCATGCCCAGCTGCTCCAAATTCTTTGATATCACTTGCCAAACCTAATCTCCTCATCTAGGCTTTCGATCTCCTTCCCTCAAGGGCTCTGTGCGATCACATTGTACAATTACTTGTAATCATCCTTCTGTCTTGCCCTTATCCCTTCCTTTAGAAACACAATTAAAAAATAATAGGAATCATCTAGAACTGAGTCACAACACAAATCTTGATTTTTTTTTTTTTTTTGATTTTTTGATTTTTCGAGGTAGGGTTTCACTCTAGCTCAGGCTGACCTGGAATTTACTATGTAATCTCAGGGTAATGGCAATCCTCCTACCTCTGCCTCCCAAGTGCTGGGATTAAAGGCGTGTGTCACCACACCCAGCTTGATTTTTTTTTTAAATTGCCCGCTGGTCTAGAGCTGACCAGGCTGGCCTCAAATTTGTCACAATCCTCCTGCTTCAGCCTCCCAAGTGCTGAGATTCTAGGTATGTGCCACTAAGCTCAAGTGATTTGCTCTTAAATAGATTTCTCTCTCTCTCTCTCTCATATATATATATATATGACTCCTTCTTACTTCGGTTCCTTCTTTGAGACTCCTTGGTCACTAACTCAACCCTTGCTCTTTGATGCCTGTATGTATATCACTGAAACCATACCAATCAAGCTATGTGGTAGCTTTTCTAATTTCTTTTCATTTTATTTGATTTGTAGTCAAAGAGAGAGAGAGAGAAAGGGAGATAATGGGCACACCAGGCAGGGCCCGTAGCCACTGCAAATGAACTCCAGGTACATGTGCCGCTTTGGGTGTCTGGTTTCATGTGGACACTGGGGAGTCACACTTGGGCTGTTAGGGTTTCCAGGCAAGCACCTTAACCTCCGAGCCATCTCTCTGGCCCCAGTTTTTCTTAGGCTGCTGTGCACTGTCCCTCCCCCCACACACTGGTACTGTGGAAAAACTGCTGCCATGATCCCAAATGATCTTTTGGTTCTCTTAAAACGGTGCCGCATCAGCTGAGGCCTCGGCTCTGTTACTGTAGAGGTTGTAAAACCCTTTCCAACTTCTCTTTCAGCGTTGTACACTAATCTTTTTACTAACTATGCCTCCCACTCAGCAGACCTCTGAAAATGAAAACTTGCTTGTTTTCTTACTTGCTACCATCAGGCCTGTACATGTTTGTAAATGTTTGCATCTTCCTATCCCAGAGGACTGCACTTCTCTGTCCACACCAAACCCGCCCAGACTCCGTATTTCATTTCTGCCGTCTCCTGTGCTGTGGCTTTTTTAGTGACAACTTTCTCGTTTATCTTTGACCTCTTCCCCATACTTGTTTCTTCTCTTTAGCATATAATGTGTGTCTCCCAGATTTCGGAGGTGAACACCTTTCCCCCGTTTTCCCGGCTGCTTTCCTCAGTGTTCCATAGTGACAGGCGTCTGTTTCTTGCTGGCCTGTCTTTACCCAGGCCTTGTCGAATGTTAAGACTCTTTCCATTGTCATAGGCGGCTTCACATTGCTCAGATGAACCTCCAAACCAGACAGTTTATGTGTAAAATGGGATTTATTGAAGCTTATAGTTCCAGGGGAAGTTCCATGATGGCAAAATAAAAGTGAAAACCCACCACTAAAAGAAAGAGCAAAACCCAGCAAACAAACAGCAGGGAACCACCAGGCAGAACTCCCTCTGCCTACCTGAGGCTGGCATTCAGATCTGCCCCCAGCGACACCTTCGGGCTAGGACCACAGGATCTGCCCACAGTGACACCTTCTCTAGTCAAGTGTCAATCTACCACAAAAAGAGTTCTGGAAAAACCGTGGTTAGTATCTGGTATCTCTTAAAATAGACTCCGGATCCTGCTTTATCCTGCTTTAACTCTTGAGCAAAGGTGGTCTTCATTCACAGCTGCTGGTGTCAAGGAGCTGGGCACAAGTACAAGGGGTGGGAGACAGAGTGCGGGTAGCACATGCCAGTTATCCAGGCACTTGGACGTGGAGGCAGGAGAATCAGGAGTTTGATGCCAGCTTGAGCCACATGAAGCTCTGTCTGAAGCAAACAATAGAAAGAAAGAAAGAAAGAAAGAAAGAAAGGAAGGAAGGAAGAAGGAAAGAAAAGAAGAGAAGGAAAAAGGGAGGGAGTGAGGGAAAGGAAGAAAGAAAATAAACATGAGTTGTTACCTTCCATTTTTCTTTAATATTTTCATTTGTTTATTTGAGAGAGACACACAGAGTGAATGTGGATGCATCAGGGCCTCCTGCTACTGCAAATGAACTCCAGATGCAGGTGCCACTTGGTGCATCTGGCTTTACATGGCCACAGGGGAGTTGCCTGCAGTCTATCAGGCTTTGCAAGCAAGTGCCTTGAACCGCTTGGGCTGCCTCCACAGCCCTATCCTTCCTTTCTTAATCTTACATCTCACAGTTGTCGGAAACCATTCAACCTATATTTTTATATAATAAAAACGTTGGAACCAATTAAGATACAATGTTCCCTTGAACAGAGGAAAATATATTAGTCTTGGTTATGGTTGAAATAATCTTTTTGAAAAACCTGTGTTTTTGAGCATATAACCCTCTCTCTCTTTGCATTAGTGTAATGTGTCTTTCTTAAGAATTCTGCTTCAAATTTCCTTCACAAAAGCCCTGGTTGTTGAGTGCGTTTTGGGTTTTACCACTTTCCCATAAACACGTGGATGTCAGAGAGGGCCCTGATGAAGTGTGGAGAAGCTCTTTGGTAGAGGGTGGGCGAGATCTCCTAGCTAGTCTTTATCACATCCAGGTGTCTTTGCTTTGGACAGAGGAAGGACATTTTTACTGAGTAAAAGCTTCGACTTCAGAGTCAGACAGACAAGGATTAAAATTTTTGGTCTGTCACTTAGTAGCTTGACCTGAGCCAGTTCCCAAGTTTTGTAAGCCTCTGTTTTCTCATACATAAACCATATGATAATAGGATCTACCTCGCAGAGTTCATGTGCAACTGAATGAGATGATTCACATCCAGCATGTAGAGTAGCACCCAGCACACGGCAAACTCCCAGGACAATATATCTTTGTATGTATCTTCACTTAGGCTTCAGTTAAACCAAGGTTCTAAGAGAGAATGAATGAAAGAAAATCAGCCCCTTTTTAACATCCCAGTGGCAGGCTGGAGAGAAGGCTCAGCTGTTAAAGGCTCTTGTTTGCAAAGCCTGACAGCCCCAGTTCAGTTCCCCAGTACCCGTGCAAAGCCAGATGCACAAACTGGCACATGTGTCTGGAGTTCATTTGCAGTGGCAAGATGCCCTGGCACTCCCATTCTCTCTCTCTCTCTTTCTCTCTCTCGGAGATAAATAATATAATATATATATATATATATATATATATGTATATATATATATATATATATCTCCCAATGGCTATTCACTAGGGATTCATTTCCAAATGTAGTCAGACTCTGTGGTGGTTTGAATAGAATAGATGGCCCCCAATATATTCAGTTGTTTATTTGTTTGTAGTTTGCATCTCTAGCCATCTGGCTGGAGACAATGTCATTGTGTGGATCTTAAGGTGTGGTGGTGGGTTTGAGATTTCAATGTAAAGATATGCAAATTGTGCCTAGCTGGAGTTCCTGAAGTGTGCTGTGGCTTTTGACTTTTAGTCTTATACTGCTCTCTCTCTGCTTGGGCCTGTGAAAGCAGGCCAGTTTCTTCTGTTTTTATGGAACTTCCCCTGGATCTGTAAGCTTCAATAAATCCCTTCCTCCATAACTGTGCCTGGTCTGAAAGTTCATCTCAGCGAACCTAAAGCTGTCTGATACAGAATTTGGTACCAGGAGTGGGGTGAGATGAACCTGACCATGTGGATGTTGATCTTTTGGAACTTTTGTTTTGGAGGAATAGGCATGGACTTGGTGCTTACAACTGAAGATGTCGTCTGGAGTGGTAAGCCAAGTTTTATGGACTATTCTGATGAGAGTCTGAGAATGCTAAGTGCAGATAGCATTGAACTTCAAGGCTTGGCTAATGAGCTTTCTAAGGGGAAGGAAAGACTGCAGAGGACTTTGTTGGAACTGGGCTACTGGCATAAGGGCTGGCTGCGTCCTGCTGCCCAGGCCCAGAGAGTTTGATCAAGGTTAAATTTATAATGGACTGATGTGCTTGGCTAGAGATATTGGACTGAGAGATTTAAGACTATAAGCTGGAAAACCTCAATAAAGTTAAAATTACAGGCACTGAGACTGGTTTTAGGTTACTGAATCTGCTATTGTCAAACACATTAGCAATCTTAAGGAAGATATCCAACTGCTTTACATTAAAACAATGGAAAGGATGCCTGAGGAAAGACTGTCATAGAAATGCAAACACTTTTGGAAAGAGTTGACTGGAGAAGGAACCTGCTTTTCAAGGCTGTGATTTGTTTCGTCCCTGAATTAAGAATATGGCTGTGTCCTGCACAACTGGTATTGGTTTCAGAAGCATGAAAAATGCATGGAGTGGCCGTGAATTGCACATGCTTCCAGGAGCAGCTGCTGAGATGCAGCATGAGGTAGGGCCTGATGCCCTGATAGGCTGAAAGAGCCTTTGAAAAATGTAAAGAGTGGTCATGAATTGCACATGGTTCCAGGAGCTGCTGCTGAGATGTGGCATGAGGCAGGGCATGATGCCCTGATAGGCTAAAAGAGCCTTTGGAAGATGGACCATGGTTTGCATGAAGACCTAAAGATGTTTTGTATATACCAGGACTGTGCAAGGGCTACCATAGAGCACACTGTTGGCCTGGGATGGAAATGTTCCCTGGGTACTCTGCCCAGCTGGAGGGGCGGAATTGGAAAGTCTGGAGACTGTTAGTCTCTGGGTATATTGAACTTGAACTGCAGAAGTTTGATGTTTGTTTGATGGTGGTTGAGTTTACATTGTTTTAGTCTCTCCTTGCTGTGCCTTATACCAGTTGAAAATGTTTACTCTGTGCCTTCATATGTTAGAAATGTCTAACTTGTTTGATTTTACAGGTTTTCATATCTTAAATTGGTCAAGACTATGGGGACCTTTGAAATTGAACTGAGTACAATTTACAATGTGTGATGGTTATAAATCTATTGGGGGCCAGGGGTGGAATGTGGTGGTTTGAATAGAATAGATGGCCCCCAATATATTCAGTTGTTTATTTGTTTGTAGTTTGCATCTCTAGCCATCTGGCTGGAGACAATGTCATTGTGCGGATCTTAAGGTGTGGTGGTGGGTTTGAGATTTCAATGTAAAGATATGCAAATTGTGCCTAGCTGGAGTTCCTGAAGTGTGCTGTGGCTTTTGACTTTTAGTCTTATACTGCTCTCTCTCTGCTTGGGCCTGTGAAAGCAGGCCAGTTTCTTCTGTTTTTATGGAACTTCCCCTGGATCTGTAAGCTTCAATAAATCCCTTCCTCCATAACTGTGCCTGGTCTGAAAGTTCATCTCAGCGAACCTAAAGCTGTCTGATACAGACTCCTACCTTGGGTTAGTCAGAGAGAAGCTGTAGGAGCCTCAAGTATATCTTGCCTGTATTGGTTTAAAGACCAGGCAGTGTGATCCGCCTGTTTCTGGAACTCTCCCACATTTCTTCTGTGCCCATAGCAAGTCGCATGGCATCTGTCACTCTAAATGCTTCTCTGGTCTTCAGAGGCCAAGAGTGTATCCCAAGAGGCACTACAGGCTTAATTCATGTCTCTGCTTCGTCCGCTGAGCTCCAACTGAGGAGAATGGAGGGAGAACACCACTGGTTTCGTAGGATTATGGTCAACTAATGTCATCTCTTCATTGGTTATTTGACCAGCTTCTCCCCCTCATTCAGGAGTAGATATGGGGTGAAGGGCAGAGATATTTTGTGTTCCCTTTAACAAAGGACAATGTTATTAATGGTACTCTCAGCATACGTTTATTGATAACATGAACATGCAGTTGATAGTCATGGAAGAATTTCACTTGTAGAACATTTATTAAGAAAATTAAAGCCAGGAGTGGTGACACACGCCTTTAATCCCAGCACTCGGGAGACAGGGAGGTAGGAGGATTGCCATGAGTTTGAGGCCACCCTGAGACTACATAGTGAAGTCCAGGTCAGCCTGAGCTAGAGTGAGACCCTACCTCAAAAAAACAAAAAAAGAAAAATAAATAAAATTACATCAAGAAAACACATTTGACTACTTTAAAAAATTAATTTATTTATTTGAGAGGGACAGACAGAAATATATAGAGAAAAGGAGGCAGATGGCAGATAGAGAGAGAATGGATGCACTAGGGCGTTCAGCCACTGCAAACAAATTCTAGACACATGTGTAGCACCTTGTGCATCTGGCTTATGTGGGTCCTGGGGAATCGAGCCTCAAACCCAGATCCTTAGGCTTCACAGGCAAGCGCTTAAGCGCTAAGCCATCTATCCAGCCCCATATTTGATGACTTCTGAAAATTGAGCAACATAAATCATTCCCTACAAGTCACTTTATACAGTAAAAGGGGAAATTTTAATATTATTATTATTAAATTTTAATGTAAAAATTTTCAGCTATGTTTTATATGTTGTACAGTAGTCGACATTTTCAGATCCTTCTTGCAATAAATAAATAATTTATTTTTATGCTCACTTTACAAAAATGAAAACCTGTGTTTTCTATTTTAAATGATTACAGTGATTTTTAGTTATTCAATATTTGTTTTGATGACATTATTGGCTAATCTCATGCAAAATCCTCAGGTAATAGAATACCATCTGCTTGTTGACTTGGACAAATATATTGTTGCAACAGCAAGAAAGACTGGTAATATAGCTCCGTTTCCATAAGTATAGCAAAGAGGTCAAAATAGAATCTAGGCAATTTCTGGTCAGTTAGAGTTTTGATGATTGCATCTAAAATTTTTGTTCAATACTCGGGACTGTCTGCCACCTTTCAAAGCTTTTTGATGTTCAGGCTATCCTGAAATTTAGTCTTAATTTATATAAAAAAATATAGAATTTGCCATTGTTGTGTAAATGTTTTCAAGATATTAAGCATCATTTTTAGCCTTGCTGGAAATGGACTTAGATACTATTTGTCTAGTTGGAAATTTCTCATGTGGTAACTTCCTCAGTTTTTGCACTTGAAAACCCAGAGGAAGTTGGTGTTTACACTGAGACTGACGTGCCCAGTTCTTCAGAGTGTCTGTTATACAAGAAACCACTTAGGAGGAAAAGAGAAGTCCAAGCCTATGCGCTGTTTACTCTCCTTTGAAGTAGAGATTATTTTACATATGAGCTGTTAGAAATAATACAAAGCCCATTCTGTTACATTAGGCATAAACAGGACAACAATACTTCAATGCTGGCCGAGCTGTTTCCTGGACTCGTCTTAAGAGAAGTTCGTATAGCACTTTTCTTGTGTAGACTCTCATTGTCATGCTCTCGTCTACTGGACTTCCATTGCCCTTGTGAGTAGCCAGCATAAAGAAGAGAGGTAACAGGAAGGACAGTTCATACACTGATCTTTGACAATACCTAGGGAAATTGGCTTGGCTACATTAAACATTCAGATTCTATGCTTATTGTAGTGCACTCCTAATGCCACAAAATGAATTTGATACGATGACTTCAAGTCTTGAATCTTACCAAATTTTGAAAAAAAAAAAAAAAGATAAGGGCTAGAGAGATGGCTTAGCAGTTGAGGCACATGCCTACAAAGCCAAAGGACCCAGGTTCGATTCCCCAGGACCCACTTAAGCCAGAGGCACAAGTGGCACATGTGTCTGGTGTTCATTTGCAATGGCTGGAGGCCCTGGCATGCCCATTCATCCACTCTCCATCTCTTTCTCTGCCTCTTTTTCTATAAATAATAAGATTTTGGAACATGCTAATATTCAGGTTTGTTGCATCCATTAAATTAGTAGTTAGGCTACGTTGTTATGACATTTCTCAATGAATTTTAGCATGTGAGTAATTGCTACTGTTGTTTAGAATTTGTGACTTTTTCTTATGTTTCTTAAAATGATAAAGTTAACCATATATAAAGATCTTTATAGTGTCTGCTCTTCCTTTATATTTAGTTTTCCTCTGCCTCATTTTTCATTGTCTCTGCTTAAAATTATTTTTATTTATTTATTTGAGACAGAGAGAGAAAAAGAGAGAGAAGGAAGAAAGAGGTGATAGATAGGTAGAGAGAGCGAGAGAGAGAGAGAGAGAGAGAAAAGAATGGGCACTCCTGGGCCTCCTACCACTGCAAACAAACTCCAGATGCACTTACCACTTTGTGTATCTGGGAAATTGAACCGGGCTCTTAGGCTTTAAAAGTGAGGGCCTTTAACCACTGAGCCATCTCTCCAGCCATCATTTCTTGCTTCTGAAGTTCCAGATACACATATGTTAGATCTTGGTTTTTCTCAGGCCTTGAGGCTCCACGTATTTTTCTTTTCAATGATTTTACTATTTTCCAGATCTGATGGTCTGTTTGGATTCATTTTCAAGTTCACTATCATGCTCCTCATGGCCATTCTGCTGTTGCATCCAAATGACAAACTTATTTCAGTTACTGTCATTTTATTGAATTTTTACTTTCGTCTACCTTATGGTTTCTGTATCTCTGCTGATAGTCCTTATGATTCATTCATTATAAGAATGCTTCCCCTTGTCTCATATGGCTGTAATCACAACTTTAAATTTTTATTTATTTGCTTGTTTGTTTATTTATTTGTGAGGGAAAAAGATGTGTGTGTGCATGCATACACATACACACATGCATAGACACAGAAAGAGACAGAGGGGGGGGGGGGAACAGAGAGAGAATGGGCATGCCAGGGCCTCTAGCCAATGCAAATGAACTCCAGATGCATGTGCCACCTTGTGCATCTGACTTTAAGCAGGTACTGGGGAACTGAATCTGGGTCCTTTGGCTTTGTTGACAAGCACCTTAACCACTAAGCCATCTCTCCAGCCCTATAATCACAACTTTAAGGCATTTTTTTTTTCAATTTTATCATTTGAGTCATCCTAGGTGAGTGTCCTCTTTCCCATTTTCTTTTAAATAATACTCCATTACGAGTTAGCTATATGTCAGTGATTTTTCACTGCAGTCTGGACACATTGGTATGTGTGATATTCTTCTGAAAAACATCGATATTTTAGTTTTAGCAGGCAGTTCACTTGGTTAGGTAATTGGAACCTGTAAGTCATTTCAGTTCTACTTTTTCCTCATTCAGTTGCTTGCAATCTCACCTATGTGTGTGGAACACAGGGCTCTGTTAGAAATTTACACAGTTAATTTTCAAAATTTGAAACTTCTCCAGAGACTTTCCCTTCTCAATGTGGCATCCCTCATCTGACGATGGCTCTAGTAATTCCGAACTGAGTTTTAAGGTTCTTTAGTCCAAAAAGATGATGCATTTCTATTGTAGCATTGCTTCCCCAATGGGTGCTTTTCCTTAGGTTATCAGCACCCCTGAAATAAAAAAGTAAATTAAAAAAGGCACATAAAATTTGAAAAATAGGAAACCCACCCTACCTGTCCATTTTTTTCAACTTTTGACTTCTTCTGAAAATTCTTACTTTTATTCATCCCCCAGAAACTTCATTTCCTTCACCACATTTTATTCCAGCTTTATACCTACGTGCAGGATGGTAGCTTTTGGTAGGTGTGTTCCTGGGTATGTCAGAAGCAGACCTCCTACTTTTTCCTTAAATTTCAGTTTGTAGCTCAGTGTTCATATACCTACCACACACAACACTACACCACACACACACCCCAAAAAGAGGAAACAATGACAGGAGCCCTTTAAAAACAAAGCCTATAGAATTTTTATGTTATTTATATTAGGTTATTATTGAATGATAGTATTATATATAGCAGCAAAGCTCCTTAGACTAATCAGTGTTACTAGAGGTAAATCCTAGCAGTTTGGTCTTATGTATATTTCAGTTCACCAGGGATAACAGGTACGTTCATATATTAATAAGTCATGAGAATGCAGAAGCAGAATTCAGCTGCATGGATTAGCTGATACTTAATCTGCATTATTTAGGAAATGTCATTCACTGAGACCATTTGAGGAACATCTGTCCTTAGCTAGCACTGTCTAAATGTAAAAATCCACTTTAGCTTGTTAAAAATCCTTAAGACTAGCTTTTAATATGAAAAGGAAGCTTGTATCCAAGCAGAAATTCAAGCTGGGTGTGATGTCACAAGTTTGTTATCTCAACATGTGAGGTTAGTCTGGGTTACAAAGTGAGTTCCAGGCAAGGCTGAGCTGTATAGCAAGATCCTCTCTTAATCCCAGCACCAGGAAAGCTGAGGTAGGAGGATTGCTGTGAATCTGAGGCCACCCTGAGACTGCACAGTGAATTCCAGGTCAGCCTGGACTAGAGCAAGACCCTACCATGAAAAATCCTTTGTAATTCAATGTGCTGGAATACAAGCTCCTCACCAAATTATCTCTAAGTACATTGTTCTCCTATCACATATCAGCTGGGACCTGACCTTTGTCAATTACTCTTTCAAATCACATATATTACAGCTCTTCTATTCCTCATGCTTAAGCCTTTGCACTCTTGGCTTTGCATGCTTCAGATCAAGTTCAAACTCCATTCCTAATTCATTCTATGTTCACTTCATTCTTATTCCACATCTCATGAAGACCTCATACCCCTCTCCTCACAGGCTAGCTCTACATCACGCACTCCCCAGATTCATATAATGAAGCCCCTAAGTGCCAATGGGATGCTGTTTGGATGCTTTGGGAGGTCATTCGGGTTAGATGGGGTCACGAGGATGGGGCCTGCACGGTGGGATTGGCGTGCGTGTGAGTCAGCAGAGGAAGAGGGTGGAGTTAGATCTCTTCCACCATGTGAAGACTCAGCAAGGAGGCAGCTCTCTGTAAACCAGAAGCAGCCCTCACCAGTAGTCGACCTTGACCTTGGACTTCTAGCCACTAGCACTGCGAAAACTAAATGTCTGCTGTTTAAGGCACCTCAGCTGTGATATATTATTCCAACAGCCTAAGCTAAGACACACTAGTTCTTTCGTTTATGTGGAATGTGTTGTCCCTGTTCTTTACCATGGACATCCCTCCTCCAGCTAACACCTTTTTCTGGAAAGAATTTCTCCTTCACTGTGTAGTCCTTCCCCACCTACACCTCTGCTAGTTCTGTCTCCCTCTTACAAACACTAAGTCCTCCTTGCCCAGGTAAGTGGCCGGCGTCTGTTTCTTTTCTTGTGGCATCCTTGCCGGGATAATGGTGCGGGTCTGTCTGTCTTGCTTCCTGGTAAGCGCTTTCTAAAATGCCAAGCACGCGATGACAATAAAATTTGTTCAATGGCCAAGTGAAATGATCTGCATGGCATCCTCATAAACGAGCGTTGGTGGCTTCTGGAGCTGGGTGGGTCCCACAGGATGACTGTGAGGTCTGTTCTCTTTTATGCTCTTGTGGCTTTCTGGATGGCAGGGCTGCCATTGAACTGTCTGTCATCAGCCTCATAAAACAGTAAGACAGCTGATATCCTGTTTTATGTGGTAATTTAGTACCAGATAGATCTTTTCATTTCATGTAAAAAAAAAGAAAAAAAGAAAAAGCATGAACATTGTCAGGGCCTCTTTTGTACTGCCAGATTCTAAAACTGCAGAGGTTGCATGTCAGCCAAACTATTACTAAAGGGTTCTTGTGTTTTAATTTATTTTTCCACTTGTAACATTTTCATACTTAATGCATTTTGATCTTATCCCTTCCAATTATCCTCTATTTAAAACAATATTTCTATTTATTTACTTGCACACACAAACACACACAGGGAGAGAGAGAGAGAGAGATTGAGAAGTGAGAATGGGCATGCAAGGACCTTTTGCTACCGCAAATGAACTCCAGATGTATGCACTACTTTGTGTATTTGGCTTTACATGGGTACTGGGGAATTGAACTTGGGCCAGCAGGCTTTGCAAGCAGGTAACTTTAACCACTGAGCCATCTCTCCAGCACCCCAATCACCCTCTCTTATCCCTTTCATCTTCCATTAACACCCTTCTTACTTTTCCCATCTTAGTTTTATGCACTTTTTTTTAAGCCGTTGAGTTAAGTTATGGCTTCTTACATGATCATGGGTGGAAGGGGACTTACTATTGAATGGGCATCTTACCAGTGGATACCCCTCGAATGAACCTGACTCCTCCTCTCCCAGCAACCATTATTCGCCATTAGCTTCTCTAGGATTGCCTGGGGTCTCATGTATCCTTCCCCCATCGATGGTGAGTTATTGATAGGCTCATTCTTGGGCAGAAAAGCACAGCTGCTGTGAGTTCACGAGTGTGATGGCCACGTTGTCCAGAAGGCAGTATTTCACAGCGCTCCTCTCCATCCTCCTGCTCTTACATTTTCCCCACCCCTTCTTCCTTAAGGTTCCCCGACCTTTGCACCTTTGGATGGTGTTGCAGTCAGGTTCGCATTGCTGGCAGAAATCACCCGACAACGAGCAGCTTTTTGGAAAAAACAAAAGGTTTATTTTGGTTTACAGACTTGAGGAGAAGCTCCATGATGACAGGGGAAAATGATGGCATGAGCAGAGGGTGGACGTCACTGCCTGGCCAACATTAGGTGGACAACAGGAACAGGAGAGTGTGCCAAACACTGGCAAGGGGGCATTGGCTATAATACCCATAAGCCCGCCCCCAACAACACACCACCTCCAGGAGGTGTTAATTCCCAAATCTCCATCAGCTGGGAACCTCACATTCAGAATGCCTAAATTTATGGGGACACCTGAATCACCACAGATGATTGAGATGTTCTGTTTTTATTTTTTAAATGTCTCAAGTTATCAGTCTGTCTAGTCCTTTAGACCTTTGAAAGGGATCCGTATCTCTCATTGTTATCCCAAAACAACTGGCCAGTAGGTTCAGAAGAAAGCAGTATTTTAGCTTTCCATTTGCTTCTGGCTTGACAAAACAACTAACTCAAACCTCTAAAGACAAAGGACTAATCATAGAAGATACATTTCTGCTTGGATTTGGAAGAATGCCAGTGTTGTGAAGCACTTTTCCAAAACCCTATGAGCAGAATAGGAACTGACTTATTAACAGTTATGTGCTCAGTGGGAGGCGGCGAGGGGAGAGGGGACAGATGCACTGGAATCTGCCGTGTTTGGGGTTTTTAAAACTTTCAATTATATTTACATTTTGACTGATAACTAAAGAAAGTTCATATTAATGGGGCGGTATGTGATATTTCAATACAGTTATATATTGTGTACTGTCTAACTAAATCAGGTTTAGGGTGCAGTTCTTCAAACATTCATCCTTTCTTTATGAAGACAGTGAACTCTTTTCTTCATATGAAACAGGTGGCTTGTTATTGTTATCTAGTGTTATCTTAGTGACACCAAGTGTGACCAAACTTCTTGTCTGTACCTAAGTGTAATTTAGAACTTCTGTCAACCTCTTTCCATTCTTCTTCGCCCCTGATCTTCCCCAGCCGTTGGTTGCCACTATTCTACTCTCAGCCTTTATGAGATGAACTCTTAGGAACCACATGTGAGTGAGATGTGCTGGTCTTTCTGCACCTGGCTTCTTCCACTTAGCGCACTAATCTGCAGCTCTGAATAAGTCTTTCACTCTTATTTGCGTGTGTGTGTGTGTGTGTGTGTGGTGTTTGTGTGTGTGTGGTGTGTGTGTGTGGTGCAGTGTTGTGTGTGTGTGTGTGTGGTGTGGTGTTTGCGTGTGTGTATGGTGTGTGGTGTGTGTGTGTGTGGTGTGTGTGTGTGTGGTGTATGTGTGTGTGGTTTTTGTCTGTGTGTGCGGTGTGTGTGTGGTGCAGTGTGTGTGTGTGTGTGTGGTGTGTGGTGTTTGTGTGTGTGTGTGTGGTGTGTGTGTGTGTGTGTGTGTGTGTGTGTGTGGTGTGGTGTTTGCGTGTGTGTATTTCAGCACCCCTGTGTTCACCTGCTGCATGCTGTGTTTGACTACCAGTGGCCAGATTGGAAAGTAGGGTGTCAAACTCCATCACTCTCCTACATATTGTTTTAAGCTTTATTATTTATTTATTTATTTGAGAGAGAGAAAGAGGCAGAGAGAGGGAGAGAGAATAGGCACACCAGGGCCTCCAGCCACTGCAAACGAACTCCAGACACATGCGCCCTCTTGTGCATCTGGCTTATGTGGATCCTGGAGAGTTGAACCGGGGTCCATTGGCTTTGCAGGCAAACGCCTTAACCACTAAGCCATCTCTCCAGCCCCTCTTCTGCATATTTTTGTTTCAGTAAGCACCATAGCTGCGAAGCCATCTCTCCAGCCCCTATATCATGTGTTCAGTCCATTCATCAGTTGATAGACACTTAGGCTGTTCTCATTTCTAGGCAATCGTGAAAAGCTATGCAATAAACATGTGGCTGGAGACATTTCTTCATCACACCATCTTCATTGCTTGGGGAAATACAGCCAGAAGTCAGGTTGCTGATTCTGATCACTGTTCTGGTCGTAGTTTTTTTTAGGAACCGTCGTACTATTCATAATGGCGACATAATTTACATTCCCATCAACACTAACCAAGAACTCTCTTTTCTCCACAGCACTGCTTATGTCTCGCTTTTGGGTAACAACCATTTTTACAGCTGTGAGGTGATATTTCACTGTCGTTCAAATCTTCATTTCTTGGATGATTAGCATTTGACACTGCAAAATATAAACTATTCACGAACCTCATTTTATTCATCTAGAGAATGGGATAATAGGGACTTTGAAGGGTAATTTTGAGAGTCAAAGACAACGTCCTTGATATTTTTATTTCTTTATTTGAGAGAGAGAAATAGGGAGAGACAGACAGACAGACATGCACACACACACACACACACACACACACACACACACACACACACAGAGAGAGAGAGAGAGAGAGAGAGAGAGAGAGAGAGAGAGAGAGAGAGAGAGGGGATGGGCACATCAGGGCCTGTAGCCACTGCAAATGAACTCCAGATGCATATGTCACCTTGTGCATCTGGCTTATGTGGGTACTGGGGAATCAAACCTAGGTCCTTAGGCTCCACAGGCAAGTGCCTTAAACATTAAGCCATAAAGACGTCTTTAAGGTATCAGCATGTGTAAACATTTAAAAGGTGAAGCATTTCTTATGCATCCAGACATGGAAATTCCATCAGACATCTATGTTTCTTGGAATGGCTTTTAATGAGTGGAGTGATTTCTATGTGGAGCAGTATGGGAGAGATTTACTACAGAAGGGCAAATAGAATGTGATCCCTCTGCCTACTGGATTAATTTTTCTTATTTGCATTGATTTACTCTTTTTGGTCTAACAAATAATTGGATTGGACATGGTCCTGAAAGCTACATTCTAGTCCTGAGGAAAACTAATTTAAGATATGGCTGTATTAAGTGCAAAATGTGTGGGTAATTTAGCACTTGAAAATCCTAGCACTTGAAGCTTATCAGCTAAATGAATCTATTCTTTCTATCGCTCTCCAAGGATTAATTTATAGCCCTGCTGGGAAGAACTCTATAGTGTTCTTTTGATTCTTTCAGTGATGGATAAATATTAGGATCTGGAGCTTCTTTGAAATACCAAGCTTTCTATTTTAATCACATATTTTTTTTTCCTTTCTCATTTGATGGGGTTTGATCTGTTATGTTTAGAATACATATATGAGTTTACTGGGGGAGCTAAGTACACTTGTTTTCATTTATAAAGAATATAAAAGCCATATTTCATTCCCTTGTTGAAAAATAATTAATGTGGTGATTATGATTGTTCTAAGCAGCAGCAATATATTAATTTTATTATAATTGGAATATCAGGAAAAATGCAAATGATAAATAATAACATAGCTTTTAGCTTCATTGTTCTACTGGCTTATAACTTAAAGTGGAAATTGCAATATTAACATAAAAATTCATTTCTTGGGCTGGAGAGATGGCTTAGTGGCTAAGGCCCTCACCAGTGACGCCTAAGGACCCAGGTTCAATTCCCCAGTACCCATGTAAGCCAGATGCACAAAGTGGTGCATGTATCTGGAATTTGTTTACAGTGGCTAGATGCCCTGACATGCCCATTCTCTCTCTCTCTCTCTCTCTCTCTTTCTCTCTCTCTCTTTCTGTCTCTCTCTCTCTCAAATAAATAAAGTATAAAAAATTGAAAAAAAATTTTTTTTATTTTTCCTACAGAACAAAACACATTCCCAATGATGGTGTGTAGTAAACATTTATTGAGTGCTTGGTAGTGTCACACAGTTTCCATAGTGTCTGTTACATTCTCTCGATGCCCTCTGTTGAAGGTATTATCCTCATTGTGTGAATGAGACAATTTCAGAATCGAGCCAGGAGTGACTGTCCCACATTTCCCAGCCATTTAAGTAGCAGAGCGACTTGGCCTGGGGTCTGGGGTCTGGGGTCTCGTGGGATGGGTTTTCTGGTGGCATGCTCAGATGAAGAACTGCATGAATGAAGTGTACTGTGGGGGGCTCCTGGGAACAGTATCAGATACAGGATTAAGGAAAGCACCGCTGGGTTCAGGGGAAGGTGAGATATCAGACAGAGCACGGACTTCAGCTTTGCCTGCAGGGAGCTTGGGTTAGAAGTACTCTTTACATTAGTCCTCCACTGCGTGATGGGGCTGCCCCCAAGAAGGGGCACAACCTCATGCTTGGCTAAGGACAATTTCCACATAGACCCCAGTAGCCATGTGGAGGAAGGAGTGCCTGGAGCATGGAGGGAACTGACTGTGGACTCTACCATCCACTGTAGCCCACCATCTTTGGAAGTAGGGACTTTGAAAATGTAAGCAGTTAAGGTTTTGGAGATGAGATCTGACTGGATTTGGGGTAATTCCAGTGACTGGTATCAGAGGATAAAGGAAGAGGAGGCGGGAGACAGAGAGAAAAGCCAGTGGGGATGGAGGCACACAGTGGGTGCTGCCACAAGCCAAGACATACCAGTCTCCAGAAGCATGAAGAGGTGGGAAGGGGTTGTCTCCCAGAGCCTTCAAAGTGCACTTGGCCCTGTTGCTATTTGATTTCATATTTCTGGCATGCAGAACTGAGGGAATAAATTTACGTTGTTTTGGGTCAGCTACTTTGGGGTACTCTATTATGGCTGCCCAAGGAAACTAATCTAATACATCTTGTGTTTTTCGGGGTGTTCTGGTCTCCTTCTCATTGCTGGGACAAAGCACCTGACCAAAAGCAGCTGGTGGGAGGGAAGGATGTATTCTGGCTTACGGTCTTGAGGTGAAGCTTCATGATGACAGGGGAAAGCATGGCATGAGCAGAGGCTGGACATCACCTCTGCCACAGCAGGTAGAAAACAGCAGCAAGAGAGTGAGCTGAACTCTTACCAAGGAGGAGCTGGCTTTAATGCCCACAAATCTGCCCCCACCTTCTCCAGCAAGGCTCCACATACCAAATTGTCATTAACTGGGGACCAAGCATTCAAAACACATGAGTTTGTGGGGGACATCTGATTCAAACCACCACATTGGGTCATTTGCCTTCTGTAAGTTTATCTCATCTGGAAACTGCCCATGCATCCTCCCCTCCCCACCCAGGACTCTGGTTAATTTCTTCTCCTGGAGAAACTGACAAGGACAAGATCAGTGGGAGGAACCACAGCCCTGTTACCACAAATGATGTGGGGACTTCAACTGGTATTCAACCTCTCCTATCTGCTCTGGAGCCCCTCACCCTTAGCTAGCATCTCTCCTGGCCAAGGTGGTATGTCTGGGATCTTCCCCTTCAAGAACTCTGAGCTGATGTTGACATTGGTGTTTCTTGAGCTATAACCATTGCACCATTCCATGCACTGTCCAGGTTTGCCAGGCAGCACCGTAAATTTTCCTGGCATTTCCTCTGTGTGTCAGATCAGTTCTTCTTCTGGGTTAGATGATGCCAGCTCCTCATAATGACCACAGTCGACTGTCCCCAATAGCATAGGAGGAACTTTTCTTACTGCAGGTGACTTAGACCAAGCAGACCGAAGGGAGCCAATGGCAGTCCCGGCTTGGTTTCACGTGTCCCATGGAGAAGTGCTCTGTACCCCTGGATGCACAGGATCCCAAGTTGTGGCGTTTTGTACTGAGAGTCGTTTGCAGGACCAGCTGCAGTGCAGGAACACCTTATAGTACCTGAGAACTCTGCCTTTTTGGAGCAGTGACTAAGGAGGTGTTTGCCTCATTCCGTAGGCCCTGAGATGTGCCCTAAGCTGGTCCCCATCACACAGCTAAGCAGCCACTGAGCTGGAGGCTGTTGCTGCTTTCCAGGATGGTGCCCGGCGACTTTCTGTTCCTTCACATGCAACTTTAATTATTGACGGGAAGGAACCGGTATTTAAAAATTTAAAAATACTGCATTGCTGTTGAGTTGAAATTATCAACTTTCATTTATGAGTAAAATGTTATTGCTGCAACAAAGCAAACCTCTGTGAGAGATTCCATCCTGCAGGTATAGACTGTGTGTGTGTGTGTGTGTTTGTTGTGAGCAAAGTTGAATCATCTCTAAACCTATATGCAATGCTATGCCACACAATATTTCAGTTGATGACAGAACATATACAGTAGTAAGTCGCATAGAATTATAATGGAGCTGAGAACCTCCTATGGCCTAGTGACATAGCGATTGTGACATCCCAGTGCAACACACTCATTGTTTGTGGTGACACTAGCACCAGTGAACCTACTGTACCACCTCACATATAACCACAGTGCATGCAAGTGTTCAGCTCTCAATTCTCAGTATAATAATAATAATAACAATAATAAATGACTGTGTTACATATTTATGAATTTACCATGCCATGCTTTTCATGAGTGCATTGTCTACGTAAATGCTGACTGTAAGGTACTTGCTGTGTTCCCCAGCAACAGCCTCAGCCTCATCCTGTGTCTACCGCCTCACTTGCACGTGGTACACATCTGTATATAATATGAGCTGCAATACACAAGACCACTTAAAAAGTGTCCATGCTTCTATCCATGCCAGCTTATCATGAAAAGAAATATTATAAAATGAGGGGTGGGAGGATTGTGCAATGGTTAACGTCACTTGCTTGCAAAACTGGCCAGACGGGGTCCAATTCCCAAGCAAACCACTTAAGTCAGACACAAAAAGTGTTGCAAGTGTCCAGTGTTCATTTGCAGCTGCAAGAGGCCCTAGGATGCTTACACACACACACACAAAAAAAAAAAAATTAAAAATGAACAATTTCCAACCTGTTAGTGAAAGAATAAGTTTTTCTGTTGTAGTCAGTCTTAATAAAACATTTCCTGTAGATGCCAAAACTTTAGGGAGAAAAATGGGAACCTTCTAAGATGTTGCCAAAAGAAGTGCTCTTTACAAATAATTTAAAAGTGTAACTTCTACATTAGACTATGGATAGACATCCAGCAGTTATGCCAATTTAACACTGGCTAAGATGACTGTAACTGGTAAGGTGGCAGTTGTGTCATTTGTCTTTAAGACTCTAGCAGTGTTCATTTCTAGAATGCTCTTGTCTTTACGAGAGTCAGAAAAAGACAATTGGAACCCACATTATTTTCATACTGTCCAGTAATCACAAATGTGGGACTTGGAAGAGAACTCAGAGCAGAGAATTATAATTATTGTCAAGGGGATAGAGTCGAGAGGAGAAAAGAGCCTTTTGAAACTGTGGATTATTTACATCTGCGTGACACTGTTGAGAGCCGGCCAAAAGAGCTGCCGTGCGGTTCCACGGGCCTGAAGCTTTGCTGTCATGTTAATTAATACCTCCTTGCAATGCTAACCACCTTCCTTGCCCGAAGCTGTGCTTTAAATAGCAAGTTGTTTTTGCTATAGACCAACAGGACATAAGCCATGCAAGATTTGTAGTGGCACCCTTCGTGATATCACTTCTAAAGGAAGGACTTGATTGTATTTTCAGTCTGGAAGCGCCAGTGGCCTTCAGGTCACCACCTTGGTGAACATCCCTTTCAGAGTTTGCACGGCATGCATTTCCATGCTCCGCCTCTGCTCATGCCCTCCCCCTCCTCATACACCTTTTGTAAAGATTTGGCATGGATTTTCATTAATAAGATCTACTCTTCCAGGGACAAGTCCAGTCTCAGCCTCTGAAACATTCTCTAGAGTTTAGAGAATGGACAAGGCAGGAAAAACGCCATGCACGTGACCGTGGTGCAGCTTTGGTGCTGCAGGGGCAGCGATGAGTGGGGGGTTTGTTCTGGGGCTGGCTGTCATGAGATCATACATGCGTGCGCGCGTGTGTGCGCGTGTGTGCATGTGCGTCTGCCTGTCTGTCTCAGGAGGGTCAGGACATATTGAGTTTGACCCTGGATTTATTAACTGAGAAGTAGAAATTATCTGTGACTGAGGAGAGCCAGGAACGTACTAAGGAGAGCCATCTCTAACTTAATTAGAAGCCTAACTTTTTTTTTTTGTTTTTTACAGCCTACCTTGACAGAAAGAAAGGGAAGCTCAGTGTGATCAATGGTGGGAAGTCTTGCAGACCAGCTTCCCTCATGCTGTGATTTGAAAGAGCATAATTTAGTTCAGACCTATGCCGGAACAAATACACGGGAGCCTTAACAGGCACAAATAATGGGGAATGATCTTTCTATGAGAATCCTGTCGATGAGGGAATTGTTCAGCTACAAAACTGTGCTGTCACAGACACTGCGAACTTGAAACACTTTTAATGTGCAATTTTTAAGTATGTCAGTGTGTCTTGAAACCACATGGCAATAGTTATAAGCTATAGTGAACACACACAGACACACACACACACACACAAATATTCTGGGTCAGTCAATAGAAACCATTTGTAGACTTCTTTTCAACCACTGTGAAGTGGCTGGAAGAAAGTAACTTCTAGTGGGGAGTGCTACAGGTCAAACTAGGGGCTCATCCCTGTGCTGCACCCCTGAGGGCTGCCTGCAGAAACCCAGTGGTTCGGGCTCCCCTGCATAGCTGCAGGAGCCCAGGAGTCTAGCCCCCCTGCACAGCTGCAGGAATCCACTGGTCCAATCCAGCCTCCTCCTCCTCACCTGCATCCATTGCCCAGTGGTGTTGCTTAGCTCCAAAGTCTCCGTAAGGCTCCATCTGCCCTGGCATGACTTAGTTTTAGCCTGGTATTGGGAAGGAAGAGTGTGGTGGTAAAACCTCTTTTCACGGCTTCTGTTTGTGCTGTATGGAATTTTGCGTGGGTAAGAACCTAAATTTATCTTAAATTTAATGGTAGAGAAAGTTTCAGGGCTTTCTGATATAGAATTTCCTGTGAGATATATATGTGTGTGTGTGTATGGCAATAAAACTATTTTCAGTAAGCATTGAAAACTGGAAGCCACTGGTATCTGAAGATCTTACATCATATAATCCCCACCAAAATGCCAATAGCAACTTTTATAGAAATATAAGGAAAGGATCCTAAAATTTATTTAGACCTACATAACACTCTGAATGGCCAAAGTCATTTTAAGTGAGAAGTATGAAGTGGGAGGTACCATACCTTCTCATTTCAAAATCTTCTGCAAAGCTACAGGTGTGAAGACAATCTCTCCCCTCTCTCTATACATATATGTATATATTCATAAACATCTATCTGTCTGTCTTTCTATCTATCTATCTATCTATCTATCTATCTATCTATCTATCTATCTATCTGTCTATCTATCTACATACACACATATACACTACTGGAAAAAGTCCAGGAATAAGACAATGTATGTATGAGCAAAGATGTTAGAACACACAATGAGGAAAAGTGAGCATTCTTTAATAAATGCTGTTGATAAGGTTAGGAAATATTTGTTATTGTCCCTCCCTTTTCTTCTGCAAAGTGGGGTGTGTGTGTGTATCTGTGTGTGTGTATGCTTTTAGCTTGCTTTCTTTACCTAATGTGGAGCCTGGGGAATTTTCCATGGCAGCAGATGGAGAACTTTCTTACTGTTTCACAGTAGCAAGGATTCCACTGACTAGAATCCACTGCTGAACGGGACTTCGAGCATGGGCTCTGGAGTGATTTCTTACCTCTGCTCCCAGAAACAGTGTGCAGTGGATATGTTGATTCACAGGTCACTTTATATCTGTGAGATGTAACTCCAAAGTGGGACAGCTGGGTCAAAGTATGCTTCTCGTAACACATGATTTTGGAAATGATCATATTTTGCTAAGTATTGCCAACTTTTCTGTGTATTGTGCCTTTTTTTTGGTACTTCTAATGGCAGCATATAAGGAGGCCTTGCACTCTCTTTCTTGGCTTGACTATCTTACTATCATTTATCTATATTTGCTCTTAGTCCCAGCTCCCTAATTTATTTACTTATATTCTTTTTATTTTTTTACTGTGTGCACTTATAAGACAATTGAAGGACATTTCATTTATATATGTGAGAGGCAACAAATAAATAGAAAAATAAATTAAAGTGCCTAAATTATTTCATTTAACACACTGTGTTATGAATATATATGTATATCTTTTTACATTTTATTCCTTCTTCCACTACACTGTGAGTTACTTCATAACAGCATGGTCTATACTTTATTTATTACTAGTAAAAGGTCAATTCCTAGTGGATATTTGTCATAATAAATTTTGACATTTTAATTTATAGTCTAATTTACATTTGTATTACTATTGAGCTTAGAAGAGATAAGTTGTAGAGCCATTTTAATATAGAGTATAATTGATGAATAAATTTAATGAATGGGTTAATGAATATGAGATTCTTCTTTTAAGAGAAATCTCGTGTCAGAAGCAAAAAAAAAAATACTATTATGGAATGGATTAACCTTGTCGTGTTTAACTGGTTGCTATTATAACATAAATTAAAATGGTATTCAATTAGTACGTGACATGAGAGCAAATTGAATCCCATACTGTATGGTAGATGAGAAATAGAATGAAAATATTTATAAGGAAAAGTGTCTCATGAATAAATTTGAAGGTTACCATAGAGAATTGCCCAGGTTAAAAAAAAATAATGCTGAAGGCAGAACTCTGTACTACAGGGCTTTAGATGACACAAATACTCCGAAAAACAGAATAAAATGGTTAAACTTTTCTCAGTAACATTGCTACACATTTTATTATTTATTTATTTATTTATTATTTATTTTATTTGAGACAGAAAGGAAGGGAGAGGGAGAGAATGGGCACGCCGGGGTCTCTAGCCACTGTAAACGAACTCCAGATGCATGTGCCCCCTTGTGCGTCTGGCTTTATGTGGGTCCTGGGGAATCGAGCCTGGGCCTTTAGGCTCCGCAGGCAAGTGCCTTAACTGCTGAGCCATCTCTCCCGCCCTGCTCCATAGTTTAGAGTTATTGCTTTATGGGTTGTATCTAGATGAACTGAAACAACATTCTAAGACATTCAAAATGTGGTATGATTGCTCACAAAACATTTATGTGCAATCAAATTCTCTAGTCATTGTATAAGAATGTCCAGCTGGAGGGCCGCCCACATTTAGGAATTCCTTGCTTGTGAGACAGCCAACCAGAGAACGCCATGGGCACTGATTTAGCAGGCAACGAGGCTCTGTGCTCAGGCCACACGTTGCAACCAGCTACCTGGGCAGGCTAACTTTAAGTGTGTATCTGCCAGGCACCATGCACCACAGTGACTGGGCGCACATGCATCTCCAACATTTGTTTTCATGCTTCCTCAATAATTTTGGCATGAGCACATAGCAGAATGATTGCACCAGGCTGCAAGGCTTAGGACAGCGAACGTCATTCTCCAAATGCTTACGAGGCATTTAAGGATGCAACTCTCTTAAACAATTATGACTTATAAAGAGGTACATCTTTTATTAAAAGATTACTTGATTAATAATTGACATTTTCAAAATTTCCTTTATGGGGCTGGAGAGATGGCTTTTGTGGTTAAGTCACTTCCCTGGGAAGCCTAAGGACCTAGGTTTTTTTCCCCTCATACCCAATGTAAATCCAGATGCATAAGGTAGCATGTGCATCTGGAGTTTGTTTGCAGTGGCTAGAGACCCTGATACACCCATTCTCTCTCTTCTCTCCCCTGCTCTCAAACAAATAAATAAAAGTACTTTAAAAAGAAAAAAAAATGCCTTATGTATTTTCATGCTGTTTTAAATGTATGTCAAACTACAAGTATCTATTTTTGTGCAGGTTTTCAAAACATGTAAATATATTAAGTTTTGTGCTTAGAAATCATTTTACCATCCTGCTTATACTAAAATTACAAATATTGTTTAAAATGTTATGTTTTTATATAAAGTCCTCATAGTAATTGAATAATTGTCTTGAGTAGTTTCATTATTTTATCAATTTAGAGAGATGGGCTTCTATGTTTAAAGATCTTATTTTTATTTATTTATTAAAGATGGGGGTGGGGAGAGAGAGAATGGGCATGCCAGGGCCGCCAGCCACTGCAAACGAACCCCATATGCATGCGCCACCATGTGAATATGGCTTCTGTGGGACCTGGAGAATCTAACCAGGGTCCTTAGGCTTTGCAGGCAAGTGCCTTAACTACTAAGCCACCTCTCCAGCCCGGGCTTCTATGTTTAAATTGTGGCATAGCTATAGTGGGGATAAAGTCATTCAAAATCTAGTTTTAGTAAGAAGAAATATTGAGATATGTTATATTTTGTTAATAAAAATAGCACATGGCATTTTATGCAGGGCAAATGTCACTCCTTATTCAAGTTAAGCTGAATGTATAACACAATAGCACAATGGCCATCTCCTATGTATAAACCAAGTTTAGTCCTACTTCTTTATTCTATATGGGTGAGTACATTAGTACATGAGTGGATTTTATATTCATGGACATTTACATTTTTTATTTTCTTAAAAATTTAATGATATTATTTATTCATTTATTTTCAAGTAGAGAGAGAAAGGAGAGAGAGAGAGAGAAGGGTCATACCTGGGACTTTTGCCATTGCAAACAAACTCCAGATCCATGTGCCACATTGTGCATTTGGCTTTAAATGGGTCCTGGGAAATTGAACTTGGGCTTTCAGGTTTTGCAAGCAAGTGCATTTAACTGCTGAGCCATCTCTTGCACCCAATTTTTATCTTTGTAAAAATTATTTTGATTATAAAGAATGACCTTTTTACATAGTTGAACTTATCTGTTGCTGTGGGTTTCCCTAATCCTCTTAAACCTTCCTTGATGTTGTTGGCAACACATGAATCTCTTTGTGTATCAGATTTTGACTTCTTTTTTGGGAGGGTGGTTTTGAGGTAGGGTCTCACTCTGGCCCAGGCTGACCTGGAATTCACTATGTGGTTTCAAGGTGGTCTTGAACTCATGGCAATTCTCCTACCTCTGCCTCCCAAGTACTGGGATTAAAGGTGTGTGCAACCACATCTGGCTCTTGACTTCATTTTTTTAAATATATATATATATATATATATATATATACATTTAAGAGAGAGAGAGTGGCACAAGCATCTGGAGTTGAAGTTGAAGTGCAGTGGCTGGAGGCCCAGACATGCTAATTCTCTCTTTCTCCCTGTCTCACACACTCACTTTCTCACATAAAAAAAGGCCAGTCTGTTGGGCTTGCCTCAGATACTTTTTTTTTAAAGTCAGATTCAGTATGAATTAATTCTATGAAAGTAAAAAGCTCTTCCACTAGTCATGCAATTTATATCCCTGAGAAAATACTATAGAAAGAGAATTAGTAGTTTGGGATCTTAGGAACTTATGTTAAAGAAAAAGCCTATTTAATTTTTTAAAGAAGTGAATCTAAGTATGTTAATTTAGGAAAATTCCAAGATATAGTCTATATTTTTCTTCTGGAGTCAGGGTCTTCCTGTTTAGCTCAGGTTGGTTTAGAACCTTGAACTTGTCATACACCCCTGCCTCAGACTCCTGAGTGCTGGGATTACAAGGCATGAACCACCATACCCACCTTTCAAGATATATCTTTAAACAAAAGCAGTCCAAAGCTCCTCTCTCCCTCCCTCCCTCTTTCTGTACATTTATAAATATGTGCAGTATATTTAGGTTACAGAAAAAAACTGAAGAAGAAGATTGAAGATTTGGTATGGGAAAAAAATCTTCCTTTTTGTGTATGTCTTTGAATTAGTTGACTTTTTATCATTTCAATTGTTATTTTCCAAATTACCTAACTATTCATAATCTTATGCTAATTATAAAGAATGATATAAAATAATTTCTTTTTATTGTTTATCAGGGCACTTCTCTCTCTTCTTCTTCTTCATTTATTTATTTATTTATTTTGTTTACTTATTTATTTATTTATTTATTTATTTATTTTTGAGGTAGGGTCTCACTCTAGCCCAGGCTGACCTGGAATTCACTATGTAGTCTCAGGGTGGCCTTGAACTCACAGCAATCCTCCTACTTCTGCCTCCCAAGTGCTGGGATTAAAGGCGTGCGCCACCACGCCGGCTCTTTTTTATTCAATATATACTTTGTATGGACACATCATGCGTTGACACTATCATTTCCCTCCTCCATGCCCTCATTCCACCGAGGGCCCTCCTCAGTGGGATTGCTGGTGTTCACCATGGGGTTGTGGGTTATGACTTGGGACAGCAGCAGTCAGTCATTGTGGGGTGGGGGGAATGCCTCTTCCCAACCTGTGGCTCTTAAAATCTTCCCGCCCCCTTTAGGCAAAATTTTCTGAGCCATGGTGGGTGTGTTTTAAGTCTACTTCACTGGTGAGCTCTCAAGAGCTGCTGGATCTCTGCTTTGGTGTGTGTTGAGTATCCTCAGCATCTGTCTCTTTCACCCAAGCCTAGGTTGTCAGGTTTGCCATGGAAGCAGCGCCCTTGCTCAGCTCGCCAGCTCCTCTGTGGTTTCCCCTGGGCCCTGGCTGGCTTTCTTACGGTCTTCATTGTGTATCAAATCGATACATTTACTTGTCTTTAGTTATGGGTAGCATTCATATTGAAACTCTTTGCTTACTTTTTATTTTTCTCTCCATTCAAATGTTTAACACATTTCCATTACATGTGTTGGAGTTGCTTAAATCCCCCTGAGCCACATTTCAGATTTGAACGGTTGTCTATTTGTATATACATAACTCAGAGTCAAATATCTGCAAGGAATTTGAATTTGATCACTTATTGCTTATAAGATCTTGTAGGAGAAATTAAAGGAATCATTTATCACCTCCCCCCCCCTCTCTCTCTCTGATGATAGTCACTTTCCAGACACTCAGGTTTTACTCTGAAAATCTGCATATAATAGCATCTTTCTCGCTTTTATATAGGACTGTGATGGGGAGGGAAAGACTACACGTGACACCTCTGTGTACTGTAAAGCAATGTGCAAATAAGAGGGTTAATATTTGTAGCTCATTAGTTATTTCATTATGAAGGACTGGAAGCAACTAAGATGAGATGTCTAGTTTTCCATACTGGAAACTATGGAAAGGTGGATGGTGAAAGAATCAGATAACATTAATGAAGCCAAAAATTTAAGGAAAGAAGTTAATTGCATCATCTGTAACTTGAGAGAGAAGAGAAAACAGGGCAAAAATCCCCTCCGAGTTTACTTAGTTAGTAAAATCTGTTGTCGGTACTTAGGGGAGTGCAGGCCTCCCTTTTTTGGGGGGTGCGGCAGGATGAGAAGAGGGTGTTCCTGCCAGGTGGCTGCCGTTCTTTTCCTGCCTCTGGATTTTAAACGCAGAACATCCCTCGTGTGATTAGCTTACCATCAAGTGCAGGGCACTGGATATCAGTATCAGCCCCTGACCCCAGGGAGAACTTTCTGGGAAGTCGTGGAAAGCCAATATGGATGGGAAAGCTTCCCTCTGACCACCTTCCCCTCCTCACCTATTGCTTGGAACAAACACTGAAAAATGTGCTGGTTGAGGCTTGCTTTGCTCTAAATGATAAATACAGTTACTTTCTGGTGGATCTGATGAAACCAGATGTTCGCAGTATTAAGAGCAGGAGGGAAAAGGGCGAGCTTTTTAAAACCTTGGGTATTTATAATCATTTCATTTTACTTAGTAAAAATATTTTATGATTTCATATTTAATTACCTATATACCTCTCTCTCTCTCTCTCTCTCTCTCTCTCTCTCTCTCTCTCTCTGTGTATGTGTGGGGGGGTGCTGGGTATCAAACCCAGGGCCTTGAGCATTGTTGGCAACTACTCTACCACTGACCTATTGCCCGAGGACATAATTACTTTCAGACCTTCCATTCTGAGTTTTTTTTTAAAGTTTTTTAAAAAAATATTTTATTTTTATTTATTTGAGAGAGAGAGAGAGAGAGAGAGAGAGAGAGACAATGGGCACATCAGGGCCTCTAGTCACCACAAACTCCAGATGCATGCACCACCTTGTGCATCCTGCTTACATGGGTACTGGGGAATTGAACCGGGATCCTTAGGCTTGGCAGGCAAGCCCTATAACTGCTAAGCCATCTCTCCAGACCCCATTCTGAAATTTTGATGTATCATCATACCACATCTACATTTTTTCCATTTTACATATATCTTCACTTTACTCCTGTCTCAGAAAATATGAAAATAGAAAACAATGTTATATTTTTAAAAGTTAAGTAAATATGCATTTCCCATGGAGATATACCAACTGGTGCTATTGTGTGAGATAGAAAGTAGAGTTGTTGGGCTGGAGAGGTGGCTTAGCAGTTAAGGTGCTTACCAGCAAAGCCAAAGGACCCAGGTTCAGTTCCCCAGTACACACTTAAAGCCAGATGCACAAGGTGGCGCATGTGTCTGCAATTCAGTTACATGCTAGAGGCCCTGGTGTACCCATTCTCTCTCCCGTTCTTTCCTTCTCTCTATCTGCCTCTCTCTCTCAGTCTCTCTCTCTCTCTCATAAATAAATAATTATAATATTTAGGTAGGGTCTCACTCTAGCCCAGGCTGACCTGGAATTCACTATGGACTCTCAGGGTGGCCTCTAACTCTCAGCAATCCTCCTACCTCTGCCGCCCAAGTGCTGGGATTAAAGGCGTGCGCCACCACGCCCGGCTCCATTTTTCTTAAGCCTGCATTTATTTGCTTTAAGCAAACCTTAAGCAGCAACACATTGGATATGCAGCAAATGGACACTTAAGGGAGAACAAAAAAATGATGTTTCATAGAAAAAAAGACACATGTTTTTCATGAAAGAAAAACCCTACAAATTATTAATTGATGGCCCTAAAGTCCTATCAGAATTTCAATGTTGCTCCTGTGTGGTATGGTTCTGGGCCGGGGTTGAAGAGCTCCTGTTTAACTTTGTTGTGAGGTTTCGGAAGACTGGTGGGCGTATTTTCCTGAAGACTTGATTTATCTCATGACGCAGTACTGGTCACAGCTCACTGCATTTCTTCTCTTTTCCCTGTATTAACTAATTTTAGCTTTTCTTGCTCTGGAAACTCATTTAGGTAACATTGGAATTCAATTATATTATTTTAGTCGAAAGCTGAATTTGTGCATGTTCTGAGCATATTTCCAGGCTTATAACTTATCATTGATATTATGATGTTCATCTCATAGCGTATAAGCCACCAACCTTTTCTCACTGTAATCCTTTCCAGTAATTGACATGAAGTTGTAACAGACAATAGAATAATCGCTAATATTAGTTGATGAGTTACTATGTGCTAGGCAATGTCATTTACTTCCTATGGAATATCCGATTTAATCTTGATAGCATCCTCACAGGGTGGGTTATGAGATATAGATGTGGAAACTGAGGTTCAGATAGCTGTGAGGTAATGTACCCAAGAAAAACTGATGGTGGGTGGTGGATTAAGGATGCTTACGTTTGGGATATCAAGGTGGGTGGCAACTCTCTCAGGGATGATTGTTCCTAAGGAGAAGCCCAACTTTACACACATGATAATTTTTACATAGTCATTGCCTAAGTCATTGAACAAAAAGTATATCTAGGACTGGAGAGATGGCTCAGAAGTTAAGGCATTTGCTTGCAAAGCCTAAGAACCCGAGTTCAATTCCCCAGTACCCACGTAAAGCCAGTGGTGCATGCATCTGGAGTTCGTTTGCAGTGTCTGGAGGCCTTGGCATGCCCATTCTCTTTGTCTGTCTGTCTGTCTGTCTCTCTCTCTCTCTTTGTTCTTGCTAATAAAAAAAAATAAATTAAAAAGTATACCTAAAAAGGGTCAATATGCCTGCCTTTGTTTTATTCGATAAGCATTTCTAATTAAACCTCTAGGGATGCTTATGAATTAACTCAGTGTGATTGATATGTGATTAATAGCTCAAGATGGAGAACACTAGCTCAGATTTAAGATGTGGCTTAGTATATGTAGCTTAGAAATGTCCCCTGGTCCATGTACAACATTGGTATTCGCCTGTCTATTCATGGTAGCACTGACTGCTATACAGGGAGGCCAGCTACCATTCCAATAGGTATAATTGGTGGTCTGGCATAATTAATAGCCTACTTAACTGTTAACTTAGTCCCTATTGAGTTAGCAATCTGGATTAAGTTTTGTAAATTGGGAAAAAAAAAATCAGGGGGAGGAGGCAATGGTAGGACTCCAGGGAAGATAGAATAATTGCCGGAGATACTACCGTAGGCAGAGGAAGCTCCTTGGGGTTCCTCTGGTTTTGGCCCTCAGTCTCTCGCATCACATTGTACAAACCTAACAGAAGCCGATTAGCCAGGGTTCCTGAGAGAGACAGACTTGGAGGACATACCATGAGGCCCAGAGAAGAGCAGGATGGGGGAGAGGCATCAAGGGACAGGGGGGAGCAGGCATGAGTGGTTGGTCCCCTTTTGTTGTCCATTTTGTGAGGAAGAAGGGAGGCACGAGCCTCTGGTTTTAAAAATGCTTTATGATTTTCTGAAAGTACTAGTTGTGGTTTTTTTGGTGAAATATAAGATTCCTCTTGGGACATTCTGTGGCGAGCACATTCAAAGGAGGAGTTCTGTCACCCGACTTCTGCTTCTGTTCCTGATGCCTAGGCAAGGACGCTGCCCCAAGGGGCGCAGGTGGTGGTGTAGCCGCTTCTGCAAATTGGCGGCCACTGGCTCATGGTTTGCACTTTACGATCAACAAATGCTTAAGAGGGAGAACAGCGCTGGCAAATCCAATCTTCAAATTTCCTTCTTTTAAAATACAAATAATAATGTAGAGCTGTACAAATTTGAACAGTATGGGGTAATGTGATTTGTATTGCATGTCAACTAACATACCCATCATTTGAAATATTTGACATTTTTGGTGAGAACATTGAATTGTCAACTGTTGTATCATTGATGGAAGCAGCTAGTGTGTCCATCAGACTTCTTGCCATGCAAGGACTGGTAATTGCTCATATTTTTTTTCAAAATACTGGCCTTCGCGATATAAGGGAAGAGGTGTTTATTCTTAGAAATATCTCACATGACATGGGGGCAATTTGGAAACCAGTCTATCACTGTGGTATTGTCTATTCTTGAGCCTCCGTTTTATTTGCTTAAGGGAGAGGTTCAGTAATGAGGTACGGTAATAGTGTGCCCAGTGTTTCATAAGGGCTGGTCCTGCTTTGTGCATCCGCAATGTATTTGTGCCCACGTGGGAAGCTCGTGTGCCACAGAGGTTAAGATGTGAACAGGTAACGTGACCAGTCTAATAAACTTGAGCATTTCATGAAAACAGAAGGCTCTTTTTTTTCCCTTTAAAGTCTCCAGCACTTCTATGCTCATATTCACGTATGTAGATTTTTTTCCCTGTTGTTACTTGGAGATTTCATTTAATACCTATTCAGATACAAATTTAAAAGTGAAATATATGATGTCTGCAAGACGGCATTTTGTACTGACAGTGATCTCATAGACTTGTAGGACTTCATCCGCCATGACCTGGACTTCATCCTTTGAATTTTGTTTTTTTAAGATTTTTATTTATTTATTTGAGAGTGACAGAGAGAGAAAGAGGCAGAGAGAGAGAGAGAGAGAGAGAGAGAGAGAGAGAGAGAATGGGCGCACCAGGGCTTCCAGCCACTGCAAACGAACTCCAGACACGTGCGCCCCCTTGTGCATCTGGCTAACGTGGGTCCTGGGGAATCAAGCCTCGAACTGGGGTCCTTAGGCTTCACAGGCAAGCGCTTAACCACTACGCCATCTCTCCAGCCCCATCCTTTGAATTTTAAAATAAGGTGGGATCTTATAACGGTAAACACTATAGAGCACCCATATTAGAACTAACAAAAACATTAGTTTTCAACTATGAAATTACAGCTTGGACATTAAGGACCACAACAGCTGTGTTCTAGCTTGTCCCCAGGAAGCATGGAACTTTCACATACGGAGTTTATGAACCAAGTAACTTGATTCTCTAATGAAAATTCCATTTCGTTGGGAAGATAGGGCTGATTTTTCTGTTTAAATGGTTAGGAAATTTTACTTAGAATTATAGCACGTTACTATTTCTATTTGGACAAAAGAAACCCATTCTAAATTGAAATATTTAATTATCTATAATTACTTGCCATTTGTCGTGTGCATTTTTCTTTTTAACTAATCATAGTTACCAAGAGTATGCATGACTGTAGGGTTTCAAAATACAATTTTTCTGCACGAGCATTCACTTCTGCATCTAACTGAAGATTAATATGAGGGAAAATACTTCCTAAAAGTTAAAGACACATGAAAGACTGGTTTAATTATAATAATGGAATTGTGTTAATGCTACTACAGTATTTTTGTATCTAGTTTCAATGAAATGATTTTCCAGGTCAGTGGTTCTCCAAGTGTGGTCCCTACGCCAGCAGCACAAGTATCACCCAAGACCTTGTTAGAATGCAGACTCCTGCATTCCACCCTCTTTCAGGTCTACCGAAGCAGAAACTTCTAGTAGGAACACAGGAAGAGAAGCAGTCTGTTTCAACCTGCTTATTCTGAGAAGCCTGGAATAATTACTGTAATTTGATATCACCTTCCAATTCCGATTTCTCTGTCACAAACCAGATGTTAGAGACTGCATGGACACTCTACAAAACAAAATCGCTGGAGCTAGGGAAGCACACTTGCCCAACATCCACAAGGCCTTGGGTTCAATCCCATCATCATACAAACACCCAGAGTAATTAATACTGCTGTTGCTTATTTGGCTAGCAGAAGCCCTTTCAGGTAAAGAACTGTTGTGGGAGTGAGCCCAGGAGACGTATCAAGGTTCTTTCCTGTTCTCTGTAGTGGGGGGTGGCTGTCACAGAGCCAGGAGTCGCTTAGTTTCGCGGTTGAATCCACCCATGTGTGCACTGATGTTCTCTGCGAGCCTGTGAATTTGTGGATGACAAAGGCTGCAGCTCAAGCGGCTAACATCACCAGCACTGGCCACTCTGTTAATGACACATAGAAAGGGCTCAGCAAAGGTTTGCTCAAGAATGAATTTCAGGGCTGGAGAGGTGGCTTAGCGGTTATAGGAACTTGTCTGAGAAGCCTGAGAACCCAGGTCTGTTTCCCCAGGGCCCACGTAAGCCAGATGCACAAGGTGGTGTGTGCATCTGGAGTTCATTTGCAGTGGCTGGAGGCCCTGGCATGCCCATTCTTATTCTCTCTCTCTCTCTCTCTCTCTCTCTCTCCTTGCAAATAAATAAATTAAATAAAGAATGAATTTATGTCAGCCCTGGTGGTTCATGCCTGCAATCCTAACTACTTGGGAGGTTGAAGCAGGAGCATTGAAAGTTTAAGGCTGGCCTTTCAGTGAGACCCTGTCTCAAAATAAACAATACAAGTAGAGCAAGGAATATAGCTCAGTGGCAGTGTGCTTGCCCAAGCATGCAAGGGCCCGGGGTTCAAACCGTGATACCAACCAAAATATTTTATTTTTTAAAAATAACAGGTTTAACATGTCTGGCTTTCAATCCATAGCTTCTTAGACATAGCAAATTCAATTTTAAAAGTATGTAAAATCTGGGCGTTATGGTGAGTACCTGCCATTCAGCTCTGACTCAGAAGGCTGAGACAAGTAACTTCAGCCTAGGAGCTAAGAGGACACACACACACACACACACACACACAGATAGTCTTATTATAGGGACTTGATATCAGGGAGAAGGTGTTCTTGACAACTTTAAAATAAAGAATATAAATGTGTGTATATATGTATATATATGCATAAGCTACATGATGCATATATTGCTATGTAAATATCCATATGGATAGCAATATAAAGAACAAAGACAATTAATTGTAGCAGAGAATTCAAGTTCAAATTTAAAGGAATGTGTGAGTATCTCATTGGTTTCCATCCCAGCCCTTTTAGAGGAAGAGGAGAATTAACGGAGCCCTACTCTGTCACATACCTTCAATAAAGTTCACTGATGCCTATGTGTCGTGTTGTGTTGAGTGTGTGTGCGTATTTAAGATTTCTGAACTAGTTGCTTAAAGATGCAAACTAGCAACTTGCCAGGGAGTTTGGCTTGTGGTAGCTTCCTAACGGTCAGAGGTGTGGCATAGCACATCCTAAGAAGGACTGGAGTGACAAAACTCATCTCACCCTTTAAAAAACAATCAGGGCTGCTGCTGCTGCTGCTTCTTCTTCTTCTTCTTCTTCTTCTTCTTCTTCTTCTTCTTCTTCTTCTTCTTCTTCTTTTTTCAGAGTAAGGTCTCACTCTAGCCCAGGCTGACCTGGAATTCTGGAACTCATTCTGTAGTCTCAGGGTGGCCTTGAACTCACAGCGATCCTCCTACCTCTGCCTCCCACGTGATGGGATTTAAGGCATTAGTCACCAGGCCAGGTTCAGTTTTGGGTTTGGGGCTGGGGGTTGACCCCAGAGCTGCACTCATGTTATGCCCGCGCTCTCCTAACTGAACTACACCCCTAGCCTAGAGCACTTGTTTTTTGACTCATTACAAATCTCAAGTGTGCTTTTGATTAATGGTATTTACTATCTAATAATGCTAGTTTTATCTAGTATCATTTTATTATGTTCACTTTCATAGAATTCTCTGCCAGAAAATATTGTACCTGATACTCATCCGGAAGACATGTGCCTCACATTTCTAGAATGTACTTTTCTTCAGTTCATAACATTTGTAAAAGTATTTTCTCATTTTTATCTTTTAAATGTTATAATGGGGGTAGTCTTTTGTGGTTAAGAAACACTGGAGCCGGACCTGGTGGCGCACACCTTTAATCCCTGCACTAGGGAGGCAGAGGTAGGAGGGTTGCTGTGAGTTTGAGGACAGCCTGAGAGTTAGTTAATTCCAGGTCAGCCTGGGCTAGAGTGAGACCCTACCTCAAAAAATAAAAGAAATCAAAAAGGACAGCAATCCTTGAACAGTGACTAATACCTGTTTGGAGTATTGTGTTAATTGAAAAAACACAGTGCGTGACATACTGCACAAAAGCTGGGCAGTAGAGTTCTTAGTTGGGGTCCCCAGTCTGTCCCATGGGAAGTCTCATCTAAACCCATTCATTTTCTGCCAAATGGAGTTCAACAAACCTCTAACACGGGATTAGTTTGATAATGAAATGAACTAATGCGCATGAAACGTTTTTCATATACAAAGATCACTCTCAGAAATTGAGGGGACTTACATTGCAAAATATATGTTAAAAGACAGGATCCAAACAGTTGCCAAAAGCATCTAACTTTTTTCCATTCCCATCTCTTCCTTCCTATGATATTTCCCCTGACGATTGGCGAAGTTAGATGAGGCTTTGTTTATACAGAATGGCCCAGGTCCAGTTGCTCTCATGAGCTGGCTGGCTCTTTCTCCAGTACGTTTGTTATCGAGCTTAAAGGGTTGGTAAATTAATTATAGATCCTAAGGAAGAAATCAGACGCAGAGAAAGGAGGACCAACAATAAACCTAGACCTGCCACATTCGGCAGTGGCTGGGTTTTGCACAGCCGTGCCGGTTTGTAAAGTCGGTCTCCTGATGCGTTTACAAACTGAGTGTTTGTACGTCGCTGTTATTTACAATGTTTGTCATCACAAGGTTCTTGTACAGCTGCCTCCCGTTAACGTCTTCGAAGACACAGCCTGCTGCGACACACATTTTGACAAGGAATAGTTAAAGAGCCATGGTTTAACGTAAAAACTGAGTCAGCTAATATTTCAGTTATCAAATCAATGGGGCCCTGAATCCCTGACCATGTAGGTCAGGCCACAGGGTAGGCTAGACAGGACACATTTGATTGCAAAAGCAGCTATACTGGAAGCTAGTATTTTTTTTTTTTATGAGCATGTTCAAGAGTATGTTATCCCCCACACTTTCCTTATCACCCCCCCCCCCAAAAAAAATTCAGAAGAGAGTGGAACACAAGTTTGCAAACAGAAGGAGGAGGAAAAGACTGAGGCTTGGAAATGCTGTTTGGGCAAGCAAGGCCTGGGGGCGGGGAAGGTGAAATTGATGGGAACAATTTGGGGGACAGCCCAAATTACATGGGCACATTAATGGTGAGCTGTGTCACTGACAACTTGCTCTGGGCTCCCAGTGTCTCCTCAGCCCTTGTGTTGTCTGTGGAGTAAATTCAGACAACACACAGAGCCTAAGAAGAGTTTATTGCACAGCATGATGGGGTACTTGTCAGCGATGAAAGTGGACGGAAGACCAAGGCACAGGTATGGAGGGAAGTTCTGTTGAGAGTACTCAGTACACAGTGCTGAGAGGGAGCTTTGTGCGGGGCACGTGCTCAAGTGGTGATAGTGGACAATGGCCAGTCACTGGGCGGGTGGTTGTGTGCTATTTTCTAAGGCTGAGGTGCAGGAGGCTTCCTTGAGGGGCGTTTTCCTGGTCAGAGCACTGACAGGCCTCTTTGGATTATCTCTGGAAAGGATGGAAAATGGCCTGTTGTCTTTGTTCTCCTCTGAAAAGTCCCCTGCTAGGTAGTGATTTTGTAATCCTCCTGGTAGTTCCAAAAGCCAAGTCTCTACCAAGAGCTAGACATGCGATTCCAGATCCCGTTCTTTTGACGACAAATCAAAAACTGAGCAGGTTAAGAGGAATTAAGGGAAGAAAAATATGGCAGTGAATAAATCTATGAAAACAGCCATGCCTTCTCAGATGGCAGCAGCCTTCCCTTGATGACCCCCAACAAAGCGCTGCTGCCCTTACCTTCCTTCCTTGCATATGCTATTTTATTTATTTATTTATTTGAGAGCGACAGACAGAGAGAGAAAGAGGCAAAGAGAGAATGGGTGCACCAGGGCCTCCAGCCACTGCAAATGAACTCCAGATGCATGCGCCCCCTTGTGCATCTGGCTCACATGGGTCCTGGGGAATGGAGCCTCAAACTGGGGTCCTTAGGCTTCACAGGCAAGCACTTAACCGCTAAGCCATCTCTCCAGCCCACATATGCTATTTTAAATCTCGAAGAATGACAACTAGGTTGATCTTCCTTCCCTTGACCTGGAACTTAGCAATGAAGATGCTTGCCTGCAAAGCTTAAGGTCTTGAGTTCGATTCCCTAGGACCCACGTACAGCCAGATTCACAAAGTGACACATGCGTTTGGAGTTCATTTGCAGTGGTTGGAGGCCCTGGCACACCCATTCTCTCTCTGTCCCTCTCTCTCTCTGCTTCCTTCTCCCTCTCTCTCATAAGGGAAGAAAGAAAGAAAGAAAGAAAAAAAGAAAGAAAGAAAGAAAGAAAGAAAGAAAGAAAGAAAGAAAGAAGGAAGGAAAGAAAATAAAGACATTTACATTCTCAGTATTCACTAGAGTAAAGCTTCATTATTGGTTATTGGAAACTGTTACAAACATGCTTGTATCATGTGAAATTAAAGAGTGACCAGACTGAAATGACATTTTCTCTGTAAACCTCGTGGCTAATCCTTTCTTATTTCAAGAACTTTAGCCATTCTTACAGTCTGTATTTTTGGTGTTCTATAATTGTGATCTTGAAAGAAGCTTGCTTTAAAAATAATATTAATGGATTTCTTTAACTCTACATATAGCATGTGCTCATTTTATACAAATACAAGCTATAAAAAGCTTGAGGAAAAGAAATAGAAATCACTCTCATGACAGAAGGAAATACACTTAATATTGTGGCATCTCCTTTAGGCACTTTAAAAACTGTACACACACAACAGGGATTGTTAAATAGTGTCTGCATATATCTATAGAAGCAGAGGGACAGCTGTGAACCCAAATCCCCACCCAGACACAGATTCTCTATGAGCTGGTGACTGTGGCCTTTAGAGTCACAACAAAAGAAGAAAGACCAAACCAAACCAAAGTTACCCACCAAGGAAGCCCCATGGTGACTGCCATTCATGAATACTCATAACCTCTTGAGCCATTGAACTCATCCCATGTTCCCTACATAGACTTCTTCTTCCTCCTCCTCCTCCTTGTCCTCCTCCTCTTCCTCCTCTTCTTTTTCTTCTTTTAAAGGCAAGCCCAGCAAACTGGCCTCTTTTTTATGAAAGAGACCAAGAGAGAGAGAGAGAGAGAGAGAGAGAGAGAGAGAGAGGGAATTGGTGTGCCAGGGCCTCCAGCCACTGTAATTAAACTCCAGATGTGTGCGCCACCTTGTGTGCATGTGCTATCATGTGCTTTCATCATCTTGTGCATCTGGCTGAGGTGAGATCTAGTAGGACATGGATCCTTAGGTTTTGCAGGCAAGTGCCTTAACTACTGAGTCATCTCTCCAGTGCTAGACTTATTTTTTAAAATGCTGCACGTCAAGGAGCAGGGCTTTAAGGTCACACTGAGTATGCTTAGAGAGAGAGGAAGGAACTGCTTCTCCTATGATGCCATCTGTCCTCTCCTAGATTACCTTGGGCTATGGACCCAGGGGAGCAACTCAGTGCCAGGGAGATGGTTAGGCAATTCTTGAGCAGACATGTTGCAGAAGGTCTAATCCTCACTGGAGTGCTTCTCTTGGGAAACACGTAGGCAGGTGGCACACGGCCTATGGTAATGCAGGGTTGGTGTGACCGCCTGAGGAGGTGGGCCAGAGCCATGGAAGTTGGGCTGTGGCTGTTAATTGTCAGACTCCATGTATCTCAGAGAACCTGTACAGGATCTACACAGACAGAAACACATTGTGAGTGTGAGTGTGTGTGTGTGTGTGTGTATCTGTGAGAAAAGAGAGACAAGAAGGGAACTATCATGTCATTAAAGGAAGTCACTAACAACTTCTCATTCTATTTTCTGCTTAACATATTGAATGTTTACTCACATAATTTTCTTTGGAAACATGATTTTGAAAGATATTTTAAATTTATTTTATAATTTTCATTATTATATATTTATTAGAGAGAGAGAGAATGAGACAGAGAGAGACTGTGTGTGTGTGTGTGTGTGTGTGGCACTTATGTCTAGAGTTCATTTGCAGTGGCTAGAGGCCCTGGCACACCCATTCTCTCTCTCTCTCTCTCCCTCTTTCTTTCTTTCTCTCCAAAATAAAAAATAAAATATTAAAAACATTCTCCTATTTCCCATGTAAAAATATATTACATAAACTGTTTGATAGTAAGTTAAGCATTTTTCTTGTGTTTTTCTATGTAGTTTTGTAAAGACTTTAGTTCTTTTCTTCTGTCTGTTTTTCTCATAGGATATTGGCCTTGATCATATTAGTTTTGCAAAAAGTCCTTTGTGTATTATAGGTATCAACATTTTATATTCCTTCTTTCCTCTGCACTTTCAATTGTTTTCAATGCGTACACATTTCAAACCTCCATGTAGCACAGATCCTTTTCTGTTTCCTTTAGTGGCTTTTAAAAATCTTCCATAACTGGATGCAAAACAAAATAACAGTTAAATATTTGAAGTAAAATAAAGCTGGAATCCCAAATTAAACCACATGCCAAAATTAATTCCAGCTGGAACAAGGAGCCATTCAATTTTCTCTGCCATAAACCAGGCTTTCTTGGTCCCCATCACTGTCTGGCTTGTTTCTGTTGGAGTGATCCCTAGAGCTCACAGTAGGGGGCCGTTTAGCAGGTATGGATCCTTCTTGGATCAGGATGGGCACCTGCTCCTGCAGCCTGAAGATGCCCACCCCTGCTTCAGGGTCCTGGATTAGTGCCATAGGCGATGGTTTTTAGGTTCTTTGAAGCATTCTGTAATCCTCATGTTGGTTGAACTGGTGAGAAACTACTGATTCATGTGGGATTTATCTGTACCTCCCGTAACATTTTATTTTTAGGGCTGGGGACCAAATGCAGGATCTTGCCCTTGCTAAGCAAGTGCTCTACTACTGAGCGGAGTGCTCAACCCGTACCCTTTCTTGAAGGAGATTTCAAGTGTGGGATCCAGGGTTAGCCTCTGCATTTTCTCACTTCTGTCCCCAGCATGACATCCCACAGCCCCTCCCCTCGGCCAGGACTGCCGTGAACTGGAAAACAGAGTTCCTTCATGAGCTCTGGCTCTGCTTCTCAGGTTTGGCTCCCACCACGGTACATAGGACGAAATCTCCATTTGGCCGCAGCCAGAACGCAGTCTGGTGATGCCGGGCCCTCCCTGCTCTTCGGGGGCCCTAACTGTGCGAGGATCAGCGCTGGTTCTAGCCAATCCCGTCTGTGTCTGAGCAAGGGCTGGTGGGAGTTTTAGACTATGTAGTCCTCCCTTCTTCTGAAGGTGGAGCTGCTTGCCAATATCCGTTCAGATGTGTGCACAGCTGTTATCCCGAGGATGACATTTCTGTGATAAGCAAATCAAAGGACACAGCTGGCAGGATCTGTCCCACTCATTTGTAATAAGGAACAAATACAGCTGCCTGCTTTTATTCCATAACATTCAATTAAAAACTTTTAAATTTTTTTTTTTTCAAGGAAAGAGAGAGAGAGAGAGAGAGAGAGAGAGAGAGAGAGAAAGGGGATGAGAGAGAATGGGTGCCCAGGGCCTCCAGCTACTGCAAACAAGCTCCAGATGCGTGCACCACTTTGTGCATCTGGCTTTAAGCGGGTCCTGGGGAATCAAACTCTGGTTGTGGTTGTTAGGCTTTGCAGACAAGTGCCTCAACCACTAAGCCACCTCTCCAGCCCTTTTGCAACAATTTTGCCTAGAGCAGTTAGGTCCATCCTGCGTAGTTCCAAATAAAGTTCAAGGTTTAGATAGATTTAGACTTTCACCTTAAAGGTTTGTGAAATAAAACTCACCTTTTCATGTTTTAAGCTTTTTTTTTTCTTTAGCAGAGCATGTTTGTATGCTTTATTTTTAAAATATTTTCATCTATTTGAGAGGAAGGGTGTGTGTGTGTGTGTGTGTGTGTGCGTGTCCTCTTGCCACTGCAAATGAACTCTAGAAGCATGTTCCACATTGTGCATCTAGCTTTACATGGCTTTGCAAGCGAGTGCCTTTAACTGCTGATCCATCTCCACAGAGCCACGCGTTCTTGATAAGCTGCTGTTTGTGAGAGATTGAGTGTAAACAGTGCACAGTGATGTCAATATTCTTTCTACGCTACGTCGGAATTATGCTGAGCTATGGTATCAAGCTGCAGGGTAAGTTATGTGCATTAACATGGGCAAACATCTTGTGACGAGGACTGGAGAGATGGTTCAGTGGTTAAAGGTGGTGGCTTCAAAGGCAGACGACCTGGGTTCAATTCCCCAGCACCCACCTGAAGTCAGATGTATAAAGCAGCACATGTGCCTGGAGTTCATTTACAGCAGCAGGGAACTCTTGGTGTACACCAACGCCCCCCCCCCCTCAAAGAAAGAGAGAGAGAAAGAAAGATTGAAAAACCTGCGAAAGTAACTAGCAAAACAGGTCTTGGGTTTATGTTGTAGTGTGTCACAAGTGCTAGGTGACATTATTAATGAGCCTTTGAGAAATCACAAGGGTGTCTGGAGAAAAGAGCTGGATCGTATCCACTAAACAGCTCATCCTGTCCACTTAATATTGAGCTTCTCTGCCGAGACCACCCTTTGATGAACATTCAGACGGCTGTAAATATCTTCAGGTATTATTTTCCCAGTTTAGGAAGGTGATCCATATTCTTTTCCAGTAAACTTCCCTTTGCACCACTTTTTTTTTCTCCCAGCTTCCTGACCTGCTGACCTATTAATTGGCTACATCCTATGAATCAGTGTAGACTTGGACCTTTGTCCATCTCTCCTTCCAAGCGGAATGAACGTCCAGATGCACGGTTTGAAGTTCTGCCCACTGGGAGGATTTCCCCTCACTACTGTCCTTCATGGAATCCCAGAAGTGAGCTGCGGGCTGCAGCTGTGTGCGTGCAGGTGGTGTTTGCACAGTGCACAGGCTCATCCGCAGTAAATCACGCCTGTTTTCTCCCCGTGAGGTCACAGAGGAGGAGAGAGATAGCATAGCAAGAGTCAGGACGATCATGAGCATGTTCTCCTCTTCCTGTACCTTCAAGGTCATTTTATGACTTATTTGTGCCTTCAAGGTCATTTTGAGTGCACACACAAATATATACATATATATATATATATATATATATATATTTTTTTTTTTTTTTTTATTTTTCTCCATCTCACAATAGGGTGTGCTGCTGGTCAGGCCTCACTTAAAATCTAATTCATCATGGGCTGGAGAAATGGCTTAGCAGTTAAGCGCTTGCCTGTGAAGCCTAAGGACCTCGGTTCGAGGCTCGATGCCCCAGGACCCACCTTAGCCAGATGCACAAGGGGGCACATGCGTCTGGAGTTCGAATTTGCAGTGGCTGGAGGCCCTGGCACGCCCAATCTCTCTCTCTCTCCCCCCCCCCCTTCCTCTCTCTGTCACTCTCAAATAAATAAATAAAAATAAAAACAAAAAAATTACAAAAAAATTAAAAATCTAATTCATCATAGGCATGGTAAGTTGGTAAACCATGCTTAACTGTCCACCTCTATGAAAGCTCATTTGTAAGTTAAAGCTATTTCTTGAAGGAAAGACTAGTCTGGAAAAAAATAGCTTATTCCCGTGTGGTAGTCTGAATGTCTGTCCCCCATCGACTCAGGTGTTGTGTTAAAGCCTGTGAAACCCGGATCTCCAGCCACCTGGCTGGAGGAGGTGTCACCTGGGGTCCAGCCCACAGGTGTGTCTGGGGCAGATCTGATTTCCAGCTCCAAGGTGCGGGAGAGCAGTGTGGGCTCTGGCGAGGCCCCTGCTCTGTGCTGCTGGTTTGTGTTTTTGTTGCTTCTGGTGTCTGCTGGCTGGTGATGGTTTCTCTCTGCTCGGATGTGTGGAGGTAGCTTCTTCCACCACTGATGGAACTTCTCCCTGGATCTGTCAGCTTGAGGTAAGCCCCTTCCTCCCCTAAAGTGTGCTCATCTCAGCAGCACGAAGCTATGTGACCTGTCATTCCCCGTCACAAGTTTGAGGCTAGCCTAGGGCACGTAGCAAGGCTGTATCTCAAAGCATGAGTAGGGATGGTGCAAAAGTTATTCATGAGGGACAGCAGAGCTCTGCTCCCCTATACTAAGGCTCTGTGCTCGGGTCACCTGGTAGAGCCTGCTAGATGCTCTGGAAAGGGCATCTCTGACATCCACGGTACCTTCAGCACCACTGGAAGTGCTGGATCATGTGTGCCAACGAGCAGGGCATCTTCCGCAGCTTTTGCCTGTAGAGTTTTCTCCGATTATGGGGCCCGCTATACATTGGCAGCTTTCAGTTACTCACTAACTGGGCTGGACTAGTACAACCAAATGGGGAGTATGCCACCCCCAAACCTCAAGGAGGCTTACTCGGCATTGTACGTCTTGAATTTTTTTTTCTTCTTTTGTTTGTTTGTTTTGTAGTCTCAGATTGGTCTTGCCTCACCACAATCCTCCTGCCTCTGCCTCCCCCGAGCAGGGATTAAAGGTGTGTGCCACCACGCCCTCTACATCATGATGCTTTATTTGGGGACAGGACCAGAAGCAACATCTTACTCACTTTGCAAGGACCTAGTAACTTGCCATGTCTCTGACTCCCAGAAATTTCACTGTTGTGAAAGGCTCTTTAACTTTTGCTTAATGAAATCAAGATTTTTTTCCAGTATTTTTTTATTTCAAGAGGGATGTATTTCCCAACCTCTCACACCATCCCATCCCATATTAAGCAGTCTATAGTGGCTATTAATTTTCAGTGAAGTTATTTAGAATAGCTCCCAGCACAAAGTTAAGAAAGCAGCAGTTATTATTTCTGGGGATTGGTGTAGAAAGCCTGCTGTGAGGATATCTCATTAGAAGAGGTACAGTCCAACCAAGTAGTCCAGTCCAAAAAAAAAAAAAAAAAAAAACAAACCTCTCTAGTATTCAAGAGCGTTCATGTACCATGTCTGTGATGGTTAAGTTTTGTTATAAACTTGATTAGATTAGAAATGGAGTGAGAGATGCCCTTTGGGAGAGTATGAGACTGTTTCCAGGAAAGATGAACTTGCAAGTTATACTTAACGCTTTAGTGAGAGCTACAAAGAATGGTACGGTAATATGTGAACCTCTGTCGGGGGAGAGAAAGGGTGGGCAAGTCTTATCTGACCAAGTACTGTAAATGTGGCTGGAATCCAAAGGGTAATTAGGAAACTAGATAGGCAAAATAACTGGAGAGATGGGCGGGAATGACTTCTGTAGAAGCCAGAAACTCTGCAGCTGGAGGAGGCAGGACAGGGGCCAGGTTAAGGACTTCTGTCTATATCAAAAGCCACTGGGGTGTCTTAAAGCCTCGGGGGGGGGGGGGGGACAGTCACAAGTACCTCACAAGGATGCCAGTGCCAGGAAAGAAGCTGGAGACATAGTCACGTGTTCTTGTAGTGATCGAGGTGAGGGGTAGCAGCTTGGATGTGACTGGGGGCTGGAGCCATGGACGCGATGGCCCAGATCTGAGAAGTCCTTAGGAGGTGTGAAGGGGCTAGGAGGGAGGAGACACGGAGTGTGACACAGGATTCCTGTTACGTGCTTGGGTTAGCAGAGTAAGCTCATAATTTAGATTTTTTTTTATATTGAAGACCCCTGAGGCATCCGTGGTGTTGTAAAACTGCCCATCAGGGTTCCGTCCTCAAGATACAAAATGATGAGTTGGGTTTGAATCAAGTTGTCTGGAAGGAGGAGAGTGGCGACAACTAATTACCAGAGATTGTGGGAAGAACTTGTGAAAGAAAGTTGGCAGGGGGATTCTGTGAAATGAAGGAAGCTAACGGACTAGGGGGAGAGAGACTAAGGATAAGCTCCTAAGACATGGCATCCCTGTCGCAGGCTCAGCATGAGGCAACTCATTGGAGCACCAGGACTTTTAGTTGAACTCAGTGACATGAACCCAGAGGATTGAAACAGGTTAGAGCTGGGTGAATAGTAAATGGGTGTGAGGAGATGCAGTCATCGAATGTAGACAGTTTTCTGGAGAATTCTGTCTCCTGGACAAAGGGCAGATGGAAACAAACATGGGGTTGAGGGAGTTTCTTTCATTTGAGGGTTGTTTTATGATCAGAGTCAGCTGTATTCAGATTGTTTCTTGAGCAGATACCATTCTCTTTAAAATGGTGTTGTGTTCGATTTCATTCATATAAAAACTCTGTCAGAGAGTAGGAGCCCATCCTCACCATAGACCATTGTGCACTAACTTCAACCTTTCAGTAAAGGCAATTCCACAGCTAAATGTGCTCACCTGGTGATGGGAAGTCTCCAGGAGACTTCCCCTCGAAATCCACCCTGCTGAGAACAAAAAGTAGTTTGAAAGAAACCATACAGAATCCAGATCGCTGCAAAAATCTGTTCAAAACTGGCAAGCTTCTAACATTAAGGAATCTAACAAGTTGCCATTGTATTCAGTGAGGTGAATGTTTACACACATAGCTTTGGGAGGACCAACACACGGACTCCATACACCATTCACTCAGTTTCTCCCAATGGAAACACTTCAACGTTTTACAAAATGACAGCTTCGATTCTGCTGTAGTCCACTTGCTTGCACTGTGTGTGCATGTGTGTGCATGTGCCTGTGTGTGTTTTGAGGTGTGCATCCTCATGTGCGTGCATATGTGATAGGATGTGTTTTGCTTCTCCTTCGTAATCACAGTTAGCTTATCGCCATAAATTGTTTGGATGAAAGAAAAAGCTAATCTTCTAATTCGGAGTACTTGGTGGCAAATTATATATCCACACATAAACAAAGGAGGGAAAATTGGCAACTCACTTGCCTTCTTTTCAGTGACAAGTAAACTTGCTCTACTTTTGAAATGTAATTATTTCAAAACGCCTTCTGGAAGCAGCCACAGGGCTCCCATGTAAGGGAGGCGTGGCAGGCAGAGGGATGAGCACAGCATCTGGAGACAGGCGCTTCCAGTTCAGGGTCCAGCTCTGTCTTTCACCCTCAGGTGTTAAGCAGGTCACTTAACTTGCCTGGGGCTCAGCTCCCTCAGATATCTGCAGAGTGGAGACGGTGATCCTGCCTCCCACAGTTGTCTGGGGCACTCAGTAGGTAGCTGTCTGCGAATCACTCTCGTGACTTGCTCAGGGTCAGTTCCTTACAGGCTGTCTAGTCTATAGGTCCGTGGAAATTCCAGATCCAGATTCGGGGACTTCTTTCTTCTCTTTTGCAAAGTGAGAACTTCTCTTGACAGCAGGTCTGCGGTAACCAGTGTCCACTGACCATTCAGAATGAATCCCCACATGTTGCATCCGTTCCACTCCCAGAGACTGTAAGTTCTCATAAAATATTTTTATTTCAGAGCCGTGATCAAAAGCCTTAGCCATAACCTCTTTAACCTTCACATATTTGATGCATACTATTATGGGCTAGACTTTGAAATCTGTTATTTTCTGAGAAATCTTACTGATTTATTAATAGCTGACACCACACCGCTAACATAGGCAAGTCAGACACACTGGAACAGAAGGTGAAGTGTCTGACAGGAAAATGGAGACGAAATTAGAAAAAAAAATTCTCCCAGGAATACTCTCATCTTTTACAAATTCAGTAATGAAACTCGTTTCTCCATTGTACCCTGAGAGGTTTTGAAGTCATTTTTCAGAGATAGATTAATGCATTCTTATAATTAGGATTCTTTAATAAGTTTTGTTCCTTTCAGGGATATGGGAAGGCTCAACCAGAGGCAGGTGACCTGTGCTCTTACTGTAGGGGGACTTAGGACACCAACGACCCGACTGTCCTGGAGTAGGTGGTTCTGGGGGAAGTGTGAAGAATAAATAATATATTAAAGAACACACACACAGGGCTGGCAAGATGGTTCAGTGGTTAGAGGTACTTGCTTGCAGAGCCTACCAGCCTGGGGTCTCATGTACTCATGTTAAGCCAGACACACACCAGTGGCACACGTGTCTGGAGTTTGTTTGCAGTGGCAAGAGGCCATGGTGCATCCCTTCTCTCAATCTCTCTTTCTCAAATAAATAAATGAAAATAATTATAAAAGGAACACACACGCACACACACATTTTCTTTGGTTACTTGAAAAAGTGCATCCTGTTATGAATACCTTGGAGAAATACAGTTTCTTTTTATGTCATTTTTCTAGAGTTTGATGGTAAGAACAACTCATACATTAATTTATTTAGTGAATATTTATTTATTAAAATATTTTATTTATTTATTTATGAGTGAGTGAGAGAGAGAATGAGAATGGGTACACCAGGGCCTCCATCAACTGCAAATGAACTCCAGACACGTGCACCACCTTGTGCATTTGCCTTACATGGGTCCTGGGGAAGCAAACCTGGGTCCTTTGACTTCATAGGCAAATGCCTTAACCACTCAGCCATCTCCACAGCCCCAAATATTTATTTATCGCTGCATGACTAGGTTCCAGGTTCCCTTCTAGGTCCTGGAGGTAACACGGAGCAACAGAGTCGCAACGGGAGGGAGATGAAGAAACGGCTCATTTATGGTGGGCAGTGATGGGCCCCATGAACGGAATCCGACCGGAACGGGCAGCCAGAGAGGCAGCGGGTGCTTTTCACATAAGGTGTTCAGATAAGACGTGTCTGAAGAGGTGCCATTTGATCTAAGGGCTTCATATGGTCAGGAGCCAGTGAGTCCAGCTCTGTGGGATGGAGCTGCCTAGGCAGAAGAGAGCAAAAGATACTCACGCTGAGGAAGGAGCCTGGGGCTGGCGATGGGAACTTCCAGGAGCTGAGAGAGGAAGGACAGGGAGAACAGGGGAATCAGACTTGTACAGACAGCCAAGGGCTGACTGAGGGGGCTCTATCACACAGATTCATGGCACAGATTGACGTGTTATCCTGAGGAAGGCTTTTGAGGTCAGTGAAATGATGCGATCTGATTTATCTTTTATTTATTGATTGATTTAGTTGATGCATCAATCAGCTTTGTTGCTTCTATGACCCAACACCTGAGGGAAGAAAGGAGGGTGTTGCAGTCAGGTTCGTATTGCTGGTAGAAATCACCCAACCAAGAGGAGCTTGTGGGAAAAAGAGGTTTATTTTGGCTTACAGGCTTGAGGGGAAGCTCCATGATGGCAGGGGAAAACAATGGCATGAACAGAGGGTGGCCATCAGCCCCTGAACCACATAAGGTGGACAACAGGAACAGGAGCGTGTGTCAAATACTGGCAAGGGGACACTGGCTATAACACCCATAAGCCCGCCCCCAACAATACATTGCCTCCAGGAGACGTTAATTCCCAAATCTCCATCAGCTGGGAACCTAGCATTCAGAACCCCTAAGTTTATTGGGGACAACTGAATCAAACCACCACAGAGGGATATTTCATTTAATTCTCAGCTTCAGAAGTTTCAGTCTGTCCTGGAAGGAAAGGCTTGGTCCAGTAACCCACTTCGTCCCACAAGGCCCCACCTTCTAGTTCCCACCACCCTCCAACCATCTCATCATCGTGTGAACCCATCAAAGGATTAATCCTTTCGCTGGGTTCGAGCCTTCACGAGCTAACCATCTCTAGAAACACCTTCACAGATGCACACACAGGTGAACCTACTAGTTCCTCAATGCAGCCAAGGCGACAACCATCGTGAACCATCACGCTTATTGATTTGTGGTCAGGGACTGAACCCAGGTTTCCATGAACAAGCCACGCTGACCTAAATCCTCGGCCCCGATGGACCGTCCAGGAGGATCTCCTTGTACTGTATGGAGAGATGCACGGAGCTGGTGCCGGTGTCGTGACAGCTTGTGGAGGGAAGAAGTACGATGGTGGTGTTGGGGGTGGTGACAGCACCCGATTCCAAACAGGGATTGCCATTGCCGCGGCACCGGTGTAGCACGGGGAGACCATCCAGTTGATAGTTAGTCCATAGAAGATGAAGGTGACATTCAGAGAAGAGGTGAAGACACGGGCGATTTTTCTGGTGACAGACGCAGATGACTCAGCCTACAGTGGAGTGGCTTGGAGAGATCAGTTAAGTGTGAGTTTCCATCAGTGAGGGGATAGACAGAGCTGTATGTGTCAAGGGCCTAGAGCTTCAGGCTCTGCCTTCTGCGTGGACTTTGTTCTACACGACCGAGGGATGATGACACAATCTGTCCCGAAGGTTGCAGAGGAGAGACATGACCAGATAATGGTGCCTTCCTTCTTGGGACCTTGCACGCTTGCATCACCTTGTGTGTCTGGCTTATGTGGGACTTGGATAGTTGAACATGGGTCCTTAGGCTTTGCAGGCAAGCCCTCTAACTGCTAAGCCATCTTTTCAGCCCTATATTCATAGTTTTGGTTCTTAATAAATAAATATTATATATTTATATAATATATTAAATCAATTATTCTTAATAAATTAAATATTAAATATTAATGAGAAATATTTAAAATAAAAATATTATAAGCAGAGAGGCTTTCAACTTTAAAAAAGTAAAGAATTAAGTAAGTCTTCTGAAATCCACATTCAAAAGAATTAAGCCAGTTGAATTATGCTAACCAACAGGTGTTGTGTGCGTCACTGTTTCTCTTAATTTTGAAAAGAGGATGCTCTTCTACAGTATGATCTTTGAAACTAAACAGGTGAAGGAAATGTTCTGAAACATTTACTCATGACGTACAACTTGCTAATAACCATTGCAGTGAATACAAACGTTTACTCTTTTCCAGTGTACTGTGCTTTTGAACACATTACTTAGTTTTAAAAAATGCATTTTGACTCATGTAGGCTAAAGGGGAAAAAATTATAGATGATCTACTGTGCTTAATTCATGAAGCATAATCCCACTCCTTCTAAAATTTCTGAAGTGGGCATTATCTCATTGGTTCCCAGAGACTCAACAGTTCGCTACAGCTAATGTAGGAATCTTTTGAACTTACTACTTTATCATACTGAAGAAATTTTGGCTAAAGTTTTAAAATATGATCAAACCAATTTCCCCTTGACTTTTAAGTCAACGAGGTTTTCGTTCTATTTTAGTACATGGTTACAACAAAGGCTAAGAGCCCTTTCTTTTGAAAGCATTCTGATATCAAAGGACTGTCAGGGCTGGAGGAAACTTCTTTACTTTTGCCCATGCCAGCACCAGTTTGAGTCATTTTCCTAAAATCCTGGAAAAGTTCAAAGAGATTTCATTGCAACTCTTAACTTACTGGTGAGATATATATGTGTGTATTTTGCACAATATAGCTCCAGGCCTCCCAAACTCTTTCCAATGGCATATGAAGTAATAAGCATATGAAAGACATTATTTGGTGAAATCCAAAAAGTCTGAATTGTGTGTCAAGAAAGGTTTACTTTGATTTTTTTAAATGCCTTTCTTTATATCTTCTTTAATATTATGTTCTTTGGTATTATAATTCCTTAGCCTGTATAAAGAAACAGGGTAAAATGAATTATTTTTGTATAAATAATAGGATGCCTTGTGATTTTTAATTTAAATTTATTTTAATTTAGAGTGAGAGAGAAAGAATGAAAGAGAGAGAATTGCCATGCCAGGGACCCCAGCCACTTGAACTCCAGACACATGCACCAAACTTGCGTATGTGTGACCTTGCGCACTTGCGTCACCTTGTGCATCTGGCTTACATAGGATCTGGAGAGTCAAACATGGGTCCATAGGCTTCACAGGCAAGTGCCTTAACAGCTAAGCCATCTCTCCAGCCCTGCCTTGTGATTTTTACGTCTCATCAAAATAGAATGAAGGGCTGGAGAGATGGCTTAGCAGTTAAGGCACTTGCCTGCAAAGCCTAAGGACCTAGGTTCAACTCCCCGGAACCCACGTAAGCCAGATGCACATGATGGTACATGCATCTGGAGTTCATTTGCAGTGGCTAGAGGCCCTGGCATGCCCGTTTTTTCTCTCTCTCTCTCTTTCTCTCTCTCCTTCTCTTTCTGTCTCTCTCTCCCTCAAATAAATAAATAGATAAAATAAAAAAAATTTAAAAATAGAACAAAGATATGTGCAACCATTTGCAATATTTTATCTAGCCTGTGAGTTGTTAATTGTGGCAAAATTGGTTTAGGAGTAATATAGTTGCATCTGAAAACGATTTTCAGTTTTCCAAAAGGTCGTGGTCTGTAAGTAGACATGTAGTAACATGGTGTTATTCAAATTATACCAGGCAGAAAGAACCCTTAGATGAATGTCATTAAATACTTTTTTTTTTAAAGTGAAGAAACACTGTTCTGATCTTTTGAGATAAAAGCTCAGCTCCACAATGGAAGGGCCACCACCATGATAAGAATATAGACAGATTTTGAAATCAAATCCAAATCGCACATTTGCTGTGGTTTGGGTAAGTTTTCCCCAAAGGCCCTTGTGATGAAAGCTTGATTGCTAGCCTGGGGTGCTATTGGAAGGAGGTGGGAACTTTTAAAGAAGTGGGGCCTGATGGAGAGCACTTAGGTCCTTGGGGGTGCACCCTCAAAGGGTCTATTGGGAACTGACTCCAGCTCTTTCCCTCTCTTCCCACCCCCACGTGCTCGCTCCACCCTCCCCTGCTTCAGTGACGCGCTGCCTCCCTCCACGTGGACGCACGATGCGGACAACTGACTATGACTATCGACCAACATGCTCTTTTCCTCTTTAGAGGTTGTCTGTCTTAAAATGTGTATTTTTTGTTGTTGTTACAGTGATGGAAAGCTAGAACAATATTCTCCAAGTGCAACTTCAGTTGTTTGCTAACCATTACATCATTTGCGTACAGATAACACACAGGCCCCAGGGCAGCAGGGTTCTAAAGCAGGGTGCAGCTTCCTTAGTGCCCCCTTCCTCTGCCCAACCCTCCAGGAGCTCTGGGGGATGGGAGGTAGAGAAAGTCAATCCCCTGATCTGGAGCGTTTTGTCGTTGTAAGTGCAGACAGCTCTGAGACCACAGAGGAAGAATGGATAACATCCCAGAAAGTGGTTAGGGCAGGACTCAGCAGAGAAAAGACTTCAGAAAGAGAAGCGGTAAACTTAGACAGAAAAACAACTACATTTTTGGTTTTCAATTAGCTCCATGTGAAGTTTTCTTTAACGACTATGTAGCAAACCCCAGAAGTATTATCAGTCCCTGGACTTAGTCACTGGTAGAAACCGTAGATAGTTCCACATTATAATGAAGTTGCTACATTTATCTTGAAATGTTGCCTGTGGTTTTAATTACATGGAAATTACTAGGCCTTGCTCTAAGTCTTATTATATAGCATGTTAATACAACACGAATCTTATAAACCTCCGATTTTCATATTCATAGCTTCTGTTGGACCGGAGACGTCACAAAGTCAAAAGGAAAAATGATGTCACAGAATGAATATAAACACAGACAAGATTATTTGTAGCAATTAACTTCTCATTCTTGGGACAAAATGCCTAACTAGAAGTGGTGTCTGGGAGAAAAGGACTTATTGTAGCTTACAGTTTTTTTTTATAATATTTTATTTATTCATTTTGAGAGAGAGAGAGAGAGAGAGAGAATGGGCACATCAGGGCCTCTAGCCACTGTAAACCAACTCCAGATGCATATGCCATCTTATGCATCTGGCTTACGTGGGTACCAGGGAATTGAACGTGGGTCTTAAGGCTTTGCAGGCAAGTGCCTTAACTGCTGAGCCACCTCTTGTGCTCACAGCTCACAGTTTCGATGGTAAATCTCATCATGACAGGGAAAGTATGGCGAGAGAGCAGGACATCACATCTTTAACCTCAGCTGGGCAGAAGTAGTCTGAATGAGCGCCTGTCACAACTAGTATTGTTGGACTAATAAACTTTGAGGCCCACCCCCCCAATGACAGCCCTCCGCCAGCAAGGCTTCACCTCCACAACCTTCCCAAACTGTCACCGACCAAGGACTAAGTATTCAAAACCTATGAGCCTGTCGGGAGAGACTTCATTCAAACTGCTGCCATAATCATAACCCAAGTAGAGCTGCCAGAGTGCATTTATTTATGCAATTAAGGGAAAATCATTGGCTTATCAAAGAAGACCTAAGAAAACATCATATAGGAAGATATTAAAATGGCCAATGCAATTATAAATATATTAATATGACCAGTAGAAAATTAATGAATTAATGTGAAACGATTAATTGATAACATTTTAGCAAATTGTCAAAAATTTAGATTTAAAATATAAAGTGAATTGACAAGGAATCCTTTCATAAGGTTGGTATGAGTTGGTAAATCCTTTTTTTAAGTTCTTATTTTTATTTATTTATTTGAAAGAGACAGAGAGGCAAAGAGACACAGAGAGAGGCAGAGAGACAGACAGAGAGATTGAGAATGGGTGCTCCAGGGCCTGTAGCCACTGCAAATGAACTCCAGATGCATGTGCCACCTTGTGCATCTGGCTTATGTGGGCCCTGGAGAATTGAACCTGGGTCATTTGACTTTGTAGGTAAGTGCCTTCACCACTAATCTATCTCTCCAGCCCAGTAAGTCCCTTTTTAAGGACAATTTGGTAATAGCTTTGAATTTTTGTTGTTTTCAGACAAGATTTTGAAGTAGCCAAGACTGGCCTTAACCTTGTGATCCTCCTGCCACAGGCTCCCTAGTGCTGGGGTTAGAGATGTGTGGCACCATACCAGATGTCAGTGTTTATTAAAATATTACTAAGTGTTGATGCATAAATCTTATCTTCAATTTTGTGTAGGTATTGGCATATATGCATATAGGTGTATATTACAAGCAGTACTTTCCTTGTGAAAAACCCAAGGAGACCTAAATGTACATTAGTAGGAAAAATTATTAAATATATTAAATGTTTATGGTGGCATCATAAAAGTTACAGATACAGCCATATCTCCTGAAATGGAAACTCTTGTCAGATAAAACGATTGCATGGAAAGTCACCAGGAAAATATGCAGCACAGTTCTGTTTATGTAAAAACACAATGAAGCCAAAACCCCAGCAGCATCCAGAGAGCATGGAAAATTGTGCTAATGGCCATGAGCCTGACTCCTCACGGACGTTCCCTTTGGCGGAAGGAGGGAGCGCTGAGAGGGTGAGCGACACATGGGCTTGTCTTTACTCCTCTGCGGTGGTTCGTGATGGATTTCCGTTGGTGTGTTACCTCATAATTAAGAAAAAGGAAAACAACAGCAACAAAAAAAATCATTGCATTTACTGCATAAATAAATTATTTAAACTACTTTGTGTTAAACGTACCAGGAAACGCACGTGCCTTTTGGAAAGAGAATTATTGAATTTCACTGTGATAAAGAAAAGAGGGTGGGGCCGGATGTGGTGGTGCGCACCTATAATTCCAGCACTTGGGAGGCAGAGGTAGGAGGAGCACTTGTGAGTTCAAGGTCACTGTGAGACTACACAGTCAGTTCCAGGTCAGCTTGGGCCCAGAGTTTGACCCTACCTTGAAAAACAAAGAAGGTGGGATGTGGAATGGAAAAGAGATAGCGTTGCACACTTGCCTGTGAAGCCTACGGACCCATGTTAAACTCTCCAGATCCCATGTAAGCCAGACACAGAAGATGACACAAGCATGCAATTTCACACATACGCACAAGAGGCACACATGTCTGGAGTTGGATTGCCGTGGCTGGAGGCCCTGGCACACCAATTCTCTCTCTCTCATAAAATTACAAAAAAGAAAGAAAGAAAAGAAGAGAAAAGAGGAGCTGAATGAATGGGGAGATGTATCAGATTCTTAAATTAGATGCTTCAGTAAAAGTCAGCATACGAAGAAGTGGGCTTCAGTATAGCCGATGTCATTTCATTTCGCTTATAGACATTTCCCTTTCAAACTGCCCTTCCCCATTTCCCTAACCCTCTTGGTCCTTCCTGCTGAAGAAACACTGCATTCCAGTTTGGAAATCAAGCCAGGAAATTAGAAAAAAAAAATATTTAACATATGATATACATAGATAATACACAGTAACTATAGAGCTACTTCATAAGAATTAGCAACATACATAATAAGATAATTTATTAAGAGAACCATAAAGAACCATGTAAAATGTTCAACTTCATCATTAATAATAACCAAAAAAGAAAATCAGCTGGAGAGATGGCTCAGCAGTCAAAGACCCTTGCTTGAAAGTTAGCAGTAAAAGTCATCTTTTTTTTTTTTTTTCCTGAAAACGTGGCATTACTAAAAGAAAAATAACCTGGTGGTTCAGAGTAACTTAGTTAAGTACTCAGGAAGCACCCTGCATAAGCACTCTATGACGCATTCACAGGGTCATTGTCCTGTGACCTACCCTTACTTTTACTGCTTGTACTAAAACAAGCAGAGAGTCAGAAAGTTTGTCAATAGGTGTGTTCGTCATAATTTTACGTATAAAATTTAGCTTAGAAATTATGTAAAGATCCAGTAATAGGAGATTTCTCAAATACATATGGTTTTCTATAATAGCTTTATATTTATTGATGTAGAGAAATATTAGCCATCAGGATAAGTGTAGAAGATCATAAATTTGCATAGGATTATATAATTTTTCTTATATGTAAAACATAAACAAAGCATTAAAGTCTTAAAGCGCTTTGAGTTTTGATGAATTTTTTGCTCTTTGTGCAATTGTATTTCTAGACTATTATCAACAAACACTGTATCATTATGTAGTGAAATAGTTCTTAAAAATTTGAAAGGCAACAGAAGATAATCCTTCAATATTAAGTGACAGATAGTTACTTATAAGCGAGGTGGTATGATCCTAATTTTATTCTAAAAAGTCAACTTTAACAAGATTCTAAGAAATAGAGAAAAATACATCAACAGTGCATATGTTTTTGGCTTTTGTATTGTTTATCACTAGTTATAAGTGTTTTATAACACAACTTAAAGCACTAATATGTAGACAAAGTTTTACTCTATTTTGAGAAGTCCCATTCAGATATCTCTTGTAATCATGAGGAAAAGTTTCATTTATTCAAAAAAAACCTGAAGTTATCATTTACTGCTTTGTATGTCTTAGAAATGCTTTCAAAACCAACATTTTTCCCATATAGCCTTTATATAATCATAAAATTAGGTTGAAGTGCTTATCTAACTATATTTTGAAGTGTCAATTTTCAGATACAGAATTCTTGGTTGACATTTTTTCATCCAATGCTTTAAATATATCATCCCATGTCCCTCTGTCCTTTTTGATTTTGGATAAGAAACAAGTTGTTAGTCTTTTGTAGAACACTGTACATGACAAGTTTCTTTTCTGTAGTATTTTAATAGCTCGTCGATGTCTATCATGGTGTGATCAAGATGGCAATCAAAGTTTACCATCACAGGGCTGGAGGGGTGGGTTAGCAGGTAAGGCATTTGCCTGCAAAGCCTAAGGACCCAGGTCTGATTCCCCAGGACCCACGTAAGCCAGATGCACAAGGTGGCACATGTGTCTGGAGTTCATTTGCAGTGGCTGGAGGCCTTGGCTTGCCCATTCTCTCTCTTTCTCTCCCTCTTTCTCTGTCAAATAAATAAATAAAAATAAAATATGTTTTTTTAAAAAAGAACAAAGGACCCTCAAGATGTGGTTCACACAGGGTTAGACATGGAGAGCACAGAACTAGGTGGAGGAGGACAGGGACAGTCGCCAGATTGTTTGAGAGTATTTCTCTCTTTCATTCCCCTAATCCATTATTATTTCGTTACTCCTCTGCCTATTTTGACATGCATATTTAATTTTAAGTCTAAAACCAGCACTTGCACTTTCCTGTTGAAGAACGTAGAGCCACCATTCCCTCCTACCTGACGTGTGGCCGTGGCTTATTAGAAACGGTTGCTATGAGGTGATGTCGTTTCATAAAGAGGATGAGGCACCGGGAGTTATGTGGCTTATACTAACAGAGAACACTCTGACAGTCTTATAAAATAGCTTTTGTTTTAAATTACAACTTGACAAATCACAGTTGCATTAAAAACCAAGTCTTTCCATAACTTTATGCTAAAGTCCCTGTCTTTTTCAGTTACTTCCAGGTAATAAGTTTTCTCTGCTTAAGTCACACACAAAAATCTTATTCCAGTAAATTGTATCCCAAGCTCCCTGTCACCATTGAAACTCGGGATTAGTTGAGTGTTAAGCGTCGCCCTGCACTTCGGGAAAGAGGCGCTTGCTGTGGTTTGTCAATACCCTTCCTGCTGCCCTGTGTTGAACTGCGCATTCGGTTGTATTCTAATAAAAATCTCAGCAGGGTTTTCCTTTCTTTCTTTTTTAATTTGGTGAAATGTGACAAACTGATTCTAAAGTGTCTACAAATACAGAGTTCTGAGAATAACTTTGGCACTCAAGGCAAAGGAGGAGGATTTGGGCTACTGAACAGAAGTGTAAAATAGTAAATAGTAAATAGTAAAAGCAAAGGAATTAAGACAGTGCATTGCTCGCATAGGGACAGAATGGAGCAGAAGCGCGCTCAGAAATAAAATTGTGCACATAGGCCCTTGACTTATTTCAGAATTGGCACTGTGAAGAGCCACAGGGCAAGATGGTCTTTTTCAGTAAGTGGAACTGGGATAATTGAGAATTTAGAAGGATAAAATGAAACGGAATCCCCCAAAGTCGCTGAACTAGGAGATCTTGAAATTATATCCCGTGTATGTAATTGTATTAGGTGATGAACGGGATCAATAAATCTTTGAAGAAGTGATGGTGAGTGCTACAGCGCCACCACACAGCTCATGTTTATGTTTAAAAAATGACATATTTCAGATTGTTTTCTCCCTGGGAGTGCATGCCCAACAGGCTAGCAGAGGGTCTGCTCCAGAGAGACTTGTGTAGATCACAGCTGGCCTCTTGTCTTGGGGATTATCAACACCTCACCTCACGGAGAGCCCTGATCTTCCTTGGCCTGGGGTCTTCATTTGTCTAATCAGAGTCCCTGAGGGATACCTGAACCGGGGGAGGAGTTCTGGATTTCCGACACCCTTTGTCTGCCCTGTGATCTCAGGTGAATTCTGTAAGCTTTTCATACCTTTAGGAATGCTTTAATATTTCAGTGGTGTAAATGTGGCTGGTTTAACAAAAAATAACATTTTGAGGGCTAGAGTGACGACTCAGTGGTTAAAGGCACTTGCTTGTAAAGTCTGAAAGCCCAGGTTTGACTCCCCAGTACACACATAGGCCCAGATGTTGCATACATCTGGAGTTCATGAGGATGTGTGGTAGGCAGGAGGCCCTGGCGTGCCCATTCTCTCTCCTTCATAAATAAATAAATGAATAACTATTTTAAAAAAAGAATAATAAAAAATAGGAACACTTTGGAGGCTACAGAGATGCCTCAGTGGTTAAGAGAGGTTCCTGTTTGCCACTATGAAGGCCTGGGGAGACCTTGACCTGCTCCGGATGGAATGCCCATGTGAACAGCTGTACGAGGTCACCAGCGCTGTCACCCCAGTCCTGCAGAGAGGAGCAGAGACTAGGAGGTCACCAGGCTTATGGAAGTCAGCCAGCTCCAGTATCAGCAAGAGACTCTGGCTCACATAGGAACCAGGGGAAGAGCAAGGAGCAAGTCCCCTGACGTTTGGCACCAATCACCTCAGAGAGCCTCCTTCACCACAGGAGAGCCACTGGGGGCTCCATTGGAGTGCATAGACATGAATACACCACACAGAGCTCACACCATGCACACACACACACACCACCCACTCCTACACATTACACACACACACACACAACACATACAGTCACACACACTTCCACACACACACGCACACCACATTACACAAACACAAACACACAAGTAAGCAAAAGCAAAAGAGAAAAGAACATTTTTTAAATTGGTAATTATGCTGGAGACATGACTCGACAGTCGAAGTGCTTGCTCATAAAGCCTGATGGCCTGGGTTTGATTCCCCAGCACCCATGTGAAGCCAGATGCACAAAGTGGCACATGCATCAGGAGTGCATTTAAAATGGCAAGAAACCAATGCGCACCAGTTCTCTCTCTTTCTTTCTCCTTCTCTCCCTCTGCAAATAAATTTAAAAAAATATTTTAAAATTGTTTTTATTTTATTTTGGTTTTTTGAGATAGGGTTTCACTCTAGCTCAGACTGATCTGGAACTCACTGTGGAGTCTCAGGGAGGCCTTGACCTCAAGGCAATTCTCCTACCTCTGCTGGGATTAAAGGCGTGCACCACCACTCCCGGCTAAAATTGGTTTTATACTTGTGCGCTGTTCCATGTTTATGTATGCCTCCTGGATTTTCCAGTAGGTTCTTTTATATAATTTCCAATTTATATATGTGTATGATATTTATTTATGTGTGTATTATGCATGTGTGTATCTGTACAGGCAAACATGTGTCATGTGGTATGTGTGTATGGAAGTCAGAGGACAATCTCAAAATGTTCTTCCACCTTCTTGGAGACAGGGTCTCTCGCTGCTACAAACAAACACCAGACTGTCTGCTCCTTGCACTTCAGATTTTCCTGGCCCTGCCTCCCAGTGCTGTAGGTGTCCTGGGGTCATAGATGCATGTGCCGCTTTGTGTCCAGCTTTACACGGGTGCTGAGGAAGACCACACTTGCATCGACTGGCTTTGCAAGCAAGTGCCTTTAATAACCGAGTCAACTCCCAAGCCCCTGGAGAGATAGCTTAGCAGTTAAGGTGCTTGCCTGTGAAGCCGAAGGGCCCATGTTCTACCCTCCAGATCCCATGTTAGCCAGACGTACAAAGATGCGGCAAGTGCAAGGTCACACGTGTACACTAATGGCACAACTGTCTGGATTTTGATTGCAGTGGCTGAGGCCCTGGTGCTCCAGTGCTCTATCTCTCTTCTCTCTCTCTCTCCCCTCTCTCTCTCTCTCTCTTCTGTCTCTCTCTTGCTCTGTCTAAAACTTTTTTTTTAAGTTGCAGAATTTGGGGTTTCAGGAAAGGTTTCCCAAACTTCCGAACCTCAATTTTGAGTCTTCATCCTATTTTTAACAAAGAATTGATAAAAACAGATTCAAGAAGGATACATTATGAATTACTGAGTTTCTTTAGGGAGAAATCAGAAAACGTGGGGATAATTTAAGGGAAGTTGGGGTCCGGGAAAAGTCTGGGGCAGAGCCGCAAGCGCATAGGAGATGGGAAGCACACACTTGTGTGAAAGGCACAGCGTGGCTCGCGAGGTTCATTCAAGAGAAATGGAGTTTTAGGAAGAGGCCGGGGCAGAGCCACAGGACTGCAGGAAAAGAGCCTAGTAGTTTAGGTTGGGAGATTCAGAAGAAACACACACTGGTGTGGAAGGCACCGCAGCGCTGTGAGCCTCACCATGGAAGGAAGTTAGCAGTAAGTACTGATGGCTTGAGAATAGGAGAGAGTGCCTAGGTGGTGAGAAATAGGTAGTAAGAGAGTTATATCCATGGTCGTCCCGAGGTTAGAGGAATTACCCAGGTAGCAGGCCGAGGGTTTAGAGGAAGCAAGCACCTGGCAGGTCTAGAGTGTAAAGGAAGTATACACGTGGTAGACTCAGAGATCATACATGTAATTAAAGTGATAGACTCAGAGATCATACATGTAATTAAAGTGATAGACTCAGAGCTCAGAGGACAATCATATGTGTAATTAAAGTGATAGACACAGAGATCATACATGTAATTAAAGTGATAGACTCAGAGATCATACATGTAATTAAAGTGATAGACTCAGAGCTCAGAGGACAATCATATGTGTACTTAAAGTGAGAAGTTACCCCAAAGCTTAAAGCAGAGGCAAGTAGAAAATTACCCAGGCCAAGAAACAATTCTCTGCTACCCACCCCCCCCGCCCCGGCAGGCTGGGGGGGAAGGGCAGACTGACATTTATTCAGGCAGAGATCACAGGGCAGAAAGAGGGCAGGAGAGAGAGAGAGAGAGAGAGAGAGAGAGAGAGAGAGAGAGAGAGAGGAGAAAGACAGAGGGAGCCCACAGTGGACTAGTCAGTTGAACGTGTATTCTTCCGTCAGATTCAGGTAAGTGAGAAGGCCCAAATGGTTTGTAGATTCAAAGGGCAGACCACAAAGCCCAGCCCACCAAGATAGTATGCTAGACTGTGGGCAGCAGGGGGCGCTGTATCATTGTGATGAATCCGGATCACACATGAGTTCCATTCCTGCCAAGGAGGGGTTGGGGGGGTGGCATCTGCAGGTTCTCTCTGGGCTTCGTCCCTAACTGAAACTGCCTAACAGATGCTAGCTTTCTCGTGCGTCTCCATAATCACTCCAGATACTTGTGTTTACTCTGTGTCATTCTTGTGCTAAACACTTCACATTATCCAATTTATTCCCACTACAGCACCAGGACATGGAGCCCCATTTCACAGATACAGCAATTTAAGCACAGGACATGGATGACTTGTTCAAGTTTACACAGTGAGTAAGAAGCAGATAGAACTAGGGGACAAACCCAGTAGAGTCCTACTCCCGAGTTCTGGCTACTCACTACTGTATAGTGCTTGTTATTAAATGCAGAAGGAATCAGTTACAGAAGAGCGACTTTTGAAATTGTTTGGCAATAGAACAAATCTTGGATAACTTAAGTTGGAAAAAAAATATTCTTGGGAGCTTTAACCGTGAATCCAAAGTCTAGGAAACTAGATTGAGGCTGTGTGTGGAGACGGGGAGTCAGGTCATGGTGCTGAAGTGATCCGAGTAATCCTGCTACCACAAAGGCTGGATTCTAGACTGTGCCTTGACTTTGTTGCGCTGCCTCAAAAATGTTAAGGTTTCTTGTAGGAGCATCTGTTTGGCCAAACACAGGGCACCTGCCCGTAGTCCATCCGCCAAGAGTGAGGAGAGGGAGTCACGGGTCTCTCCCAGCTTTCATAGTGAGACACATGGCTTGGCTGAGTATCAGAACCTGCACTGAAGACGCTTTCCCGCAGAAGGAAGGGAGACAGCGAGTAGCCAGAAAGAGCGCAGGGGTCCCGGCAGCCCTTCTGTCTGCAATCCTGTGTTCACTGTAGCTCCAGGTCTGCCTAGACGGTCAGAAAGGGCGAGGCACATCTTCTCATCCCAGCAATCAGGGTGGCTGTCTGCAGGAATCAGAGGAAGGCTATTAAACAAAAGCTCCCTTTCCTTGCACAGGAAATAAGTGACCCAGTTCAAACACCACTGCCAGGCTGTGCTTTGTATTTTAAAGGTTTTTCCCGTGTGTTTAGAACCACGATCACACGTCTTGCCAGACAAATTCACCACCTCTTTTTTTATGTTCTCTAAGTCCCTCAGCTGAATCATCTTGTCACCTACATGTCACTGTCCTATTTCTTGTTGAGGTAGGATAGGAAGACAAGAAAGATTATGGAAGCCTGGGGAGAGAAGGGGCACCCCACTGGAGTGTGGCTAGCCTCTCACCAGTTGAGATTCAAGCATTTCAACGCAGTTAGCATTCGCCGTGAAGGTTGCCAACATAAAGGCAATGTTTCTTGTAAGAAGGTTAAAATAACACCAAACCAGACTTCAAGCCTAAATGTCTGCGATCTCTGGTAATGCATCAATTCTCTAATGGATCATTCCTTGGAAATCTCACAGACAAGACTATTCACTTTGTTGACAGTGGAACTATCCTAACTTCCTACGTCCCTGTGAGCTGCAATTTTTACCTTCCCAGTTGTAATGTGGTCAGGCACAACTCAGGAACCCAGCTAGAATCTCATTTGTAATTCTCAACAACCCTTTGAAGATAATAACTTCACAAGTCACCAAACCCTATGTACAGCGATTTTAAAGATACTAAAGTGTGACTCTCCCTGGAGAAGCCCATGCTCACACTTGGGCATGCCATAATCTTCCCCTGATCACCCACCCTCTCGTTCTACGAATCCCTATGCTTAAAGCCTACGTTAAAAATGGCCCTCCCTTGTGTGTATGTGTGTTTTACACAGTGTATGTGCGTGGATACATGTGTGTGCAGATGGAGCCATCCCTCCAGCCCTCCTCTGGTTATTTTGAAGCAAGTTTTCACTCCGAGCTGGCCTGGAACTCATGGCACAAGCCACCACATCAGTCCTTCATTTCTCACGCGGTTACATTTTCTTTTTCTTAGCCTTCACGACATAAGTGCCACTGCCTGGGTTTGTCATATTTGAATCAAGGTAGCTGGGGGCCATGGCCGTCTCTGGCTTCCTGTGAATATTCGCAGCCGCGTTCTTCCCAAGTAAGCCTTGGAAGAGGCCACGCGCCATGCACAGCTCACCACAACTTCCGGTGTCCTCACTGGTGAATGAAAGGCACCCTGGTCCAAGACACAAAATAGGAAAAGAGTGATTGTGAAGGACGTACTATGGGATGGCTGCCACCAACTTAGGTAATTTTTCCTGCGTCGGACATACGTTACTGCCTGCCACTTAGAAATCATTAAGACAGTGAGATATAGCAGCATAGATTTAGATGAGATAGCATGTTCTCTTGCATGTTTGTTATGGGAAGACTTGGACAGTCCCTCAGTGACACTGGGACTGAGGTGGTGGTGTGTTGTCTGCCATGTAATTCTGGTCTAGGCAGGCTAGAAATTTATCCAGAGGGGAAAAAAAGAAAGAAGCAAAGAGCAAATAAACAGAGACCCACAAGTAAACAAAGCCGGGTCACAAACAAAGGGCAGGTCAGTGAGAAAGCTCAGGGGCCCACGCACATCTGTCCCCAGGGCATCCAGATCCGTGGGCGCTAGCAAGATGGACACTGCAGAATGTTCCAGCAGTGGTGGATAGCTTGGATCAGCAAGGACTCCCAAGGAAAGACCACGTTCAAAGGATTTGTCCCCACCTTGTGGCATCGCTGGGAGATTGTGGGTGACAGAAAGTCTGGTCACGAAGGGGTTATCGTGACCCAGGGCTCTTCCTGTTTCTGGGTGCTTCTCTGCTGATATGAATGTGAGCAGACTTCTGCCACATCTTCCTGCCGTGATTCACTGCGTCCACAGACCCCGAGGAACAGGGCCCTGGGGACTAGGAGCCAAAATAAACCTTTCCTGCTCTTAATTCGATTATGTCCACTGTTTTGTCCCAGTGACGGAAAGCTGACTGACTGATACAAGCAGTGAAATGACATGTGACGCTGAATGTGTCCCCATTTCCTGATCAGGGTCACTGTAGCTCTCAGAGTTTGGGTAGGCCCCTGGCAAAGAAACAGTTAGACATGTTCAGCCGGGGTAAGGGGTCTGTAGGGTGCAGACTAGAAAGACAATGAGTGTGGCTCCTTTTCAAAAGCTCTGTTTAAAAGCAGACGACTATGGCTCATCTAAGCACCGTGGCTTGAGGAGTGACTTTATAACTATGTGTTTGCTTTAGCTGCAGGAGCTCAGTGAACCAGAAATGCACTTTCTGTTGTAGGCTGTGAGCTCTTTGAAACTGACCCTCAGTTCCGGGTAAGTGTGAAAACACAGATTCCTCCCAGTAAGCAGAGGATCGCTCCCAGGTCAGTTTAGGCCCCGAACTTAATAACAAAGGGGAATTGTCAGTGACCATTTGGCCTCTAATTAGAGTAGTGATTTTTGAATTCTTATTAGATGTTTTTTCCAGTCACATTTGGCCTCGAACTCCTGACCCTCCTGCCTCCGCCTCCTTAGCAGTAGCCTACCGGCACACGCCACCACGGCCGGTTCCAGTCACATTTGGGAACACAAGAGATCTTAGCAGATGCAGTCATTCTGTCAGGAAGGAATGTACTTAGCTTCGAAATGGTACTGGTCTAGAAATTTAAGCACAGAGCAAAGTGCTTCGAATGCCACTTAAAGAGTGGGGGTGGGCTGGAGAGATGGCTTAGCGGTTAAGTGCTTGCCTGTGAAGCCTAAGGACCCCGGTTCGAGGCTTGATTCTCCAAGACCCACGTTAGCCAGATGCACAAGGGGGCGCACGCGTCTGGAGTTCGTTTGCAGTGGCTGGAGGCCCTGGCGCGCCCATTCTCTCTCTTTCTCTCTATCTGCCTCTTCCTCTCTCTGTCTGTCACTCTCAAATAAATAAATAAAACTGAACAAAAAAAAAAGTAAAAAAAAAAAGAGCGGGGGTAACTGGGGTTCGCGCACTACAGGGAGCAGGTACAACTGGTTTCTCGGGCAGCACCAGCACATAGAAAAGTAGTCGGTCCCTTCATCCAGCTTGTGACTTTGGGGATGACCTTGAAGTTAAATCTCCTGACGGGAGGGACGCGGCTTGCCAGGCCTGTTGCACAGCCGTGGTGAATAACGGCTTGTCACCTGTTATTTCTTCGCGATCCCCCAGCCCCTGCGATCCTGTTTATCCGCCGCTGTCGAGGTGTGCTTATCAGGAATCTGCCGTCTGTAGCCCCGTCGCTCTGGCTGGGAAAAAAGATGTTAATTAAAAAAGAAATAGAGCTGCCAGGAGTGAGTTATTGAGTTCTGTGGTTATCTTGGGGTTTTACCTGTTGGAGATGTCACTGTCACAGAGGATGGGGTGCTTAGCAGCCACAGTCCGCCGGCTGCCGTTACCTTGCAAAATGGGGGCGTTCCAACATGTGCAGATAACATAATCTTAAATAGAGGGGCTTGAAGACTACCTCTGCCTGTTGTCACACATCGGCTATAATCACATTGGTGGGAAAGGCTTACTGAGGCGCGTAGACTTAACTAATTTACTGAAACCCAATAAGGTTTCTGACAAGTTCTCATTCCCAAAACCTCAGTGTGCCTTCATGCTATTCATTCTGAAATCTGAGAGATTCTAGTTTGATTCAGTAATCCAGCGGAATGTCTATGTGATTCATTTTCTCAAAAGAGAATTCATTTTCTTGTTGTTTGGGACTGTAGCTTGCTTTCATCTTCACTTTTTTTTTTTTTCTGGTTCCCTCCCATCTGCTGTACAACTTTTTTTCCATATCCTGTATCTTCTCATTTTATTTCCCGCCTTATAATCACTGTTTAAGGACAAAGGAAACCTTTTATTTCTTTTTTAGATAGTACACATGTTTGCTTGAAATGTTCAAAGACTTTCCTCCACGGTTCCCTTTTCATGCCATTATATTCAGCTCAGTGAATAACTTTTAGTTACATCTCTGAGTCACAGTTGTTTAGGACTTGATTTACTTTTCTTCCTCTTGAATTCTTTTATTCTCCAAGCTGCTTGTTTTACTTGATGCTTCTGCCCCATGTTCTGTTTCTGGTATCCACAAACCAGACCACGAATGTAGTCACAGAGGCTTTATGTACTTGAGTTTGTTTATATGCTTACAAAGTAGCAAGTCTTTAATGGGCATTTGTCAAAAGACCCTACTATGGACATCTTACGTGTTATGGTTTAAAAATAAGGTGCACATATGTTGTCAATGTCAGCAGGCTTGAAGAAGATAAAGTGTGATGTTTAGAGACTCTGTGTTGAAAGTGTGATCTCTAAGCCAGCAGCAGGAGCATCACCTGGGACAGTGTTAGAAATTCAGACTCCAAGACCACCCCCCAAGAGCCGTGGAATCAGTTTCCATCTCACCTAGATCCCCAGGTGATTTGTGTGCGTTTTTACACTGAAGAAAAGTGTCCAGAAGTGTACATAGCATTTATGAAGGCGTTAGATTTTAATCATTACTAATGGTGGCTAAAATGTGAAAACAGAGATTGTAGGGTGAGTTCCCTTACTTCAGTGGTGAGAAGAACCGTAGTTGGATTCTTTGTTTCCACTGCTAGAAAAGACATTGTGCCAGGGCTTCCTGCCAAGCCCACTGTTTTTGATTTGTTCACAGTTCAACAAATCACTTTCGGATGCCTGTATGATATAGGAAAGAATGAGACACGGCCCTTGGTTTTGTGAAACTTGTATTTTAGCAGGAGTGGCAATCAATTTTTCAAGCATTAAAAATGATTTTTTGAGGTCATAAAAAGGAATGAAGTATTGACAAATGGTGTAACACCAGTGAACTTTGAAAATGTCGTGCTCAGCGAAAAAGGCACCAACAGCCACAGAAAAACGCATGCCATGAGGCCTTTCAAATGAAGAGTCCAAGAGATGGGACTCCACAGAGATGGGATCAGTCTAGTGTTAGCTTGGGATAAGGCTTGGAATGGAGCACAGGGGATGGGAATGGAGGCAGCCGAAGGGCACAAGATCTCCTTTCAAGGAGACGTCAACTTCTAAAATCGACTGTGATAATGGCTGTTCCTATCTACTAAATTCCACTGAATTCAATACTCTAAGAGGGCACATCTTATGCTCTGTGCACCATATGCAGATAGCTTATTGGATATAAATTATATCTCAATGGGTGATGGAGGAGTATCACTCACCATGAGTCTAGGTTATGGAGGCTTCGGGTCTGAACAAAAGAGGCTTGGTCTGGCTGTCCCTGTAGCTAAGCTTAGGTGTGTATGAGGGGATGGCCAGGGCAGGGCAAGGAGAGCACAGAGCATTCTAGGCACAGAAGGTACATTGACTGGGGACTGCTGTGAGAGCCACATGGCACATTTGAGGCTAGTGTCAACTAGGAGAGCTGAGGGGAGGGATGTGAAGAGGGAGACTAGGGGCTGGAGAGATGGCTTAGCAGTTAAGGCACTTGCCTGCGAAGCCTAAGGACTCATGCTCGACTTTCCAGATCCCACATTAGCCAGATGCACAAAGGTGAGGCAAGCGCAAGGTCGTGCATTCCCACTAGGTGGCGCAAGTGTTGGGAGTTTGATTGCAGTGGCTGAGGCCCCGGCATGCCAATTCTCTCCTTCTCTCTCTGTCTCTCTAAAAGAAAAAAATAAAATAAAATAAAAAGAGGGAGACTAGGAAGATGAGAGGGCCTGTTTCATTTTGCCAGGAACTAGAATCATCTAGGAGACAAATCCTGAACATGACTGTGAGAGAGTTTCTAGATTAGATTAATTGAGGTGAGAAGACCCATTTTAACTGTGGGCAACATATGCCCTGGGCTGTGGTCCTATACTTAATAAAAAGGAGAAGAGGAGTTGAGTACCAGCTTTCATCTCTCTGTGTTTCCCAATTGCAGATAGAATGTGCCCAGCTACCTCCTGCTTTGCCACCATGCCTTCCCTGTGACCCTTGAAAGTGTAAGCCCAAACAAGCCCTTTCTCCCTTAAGATGCTTCTCGTAGGGTATTTAGTCACAGCAACAAGAAAAGTAAGAAATACAGATGATGACTGAGGTCACTGACAAAGACAAAACCGATTAAGGAGAGAGTGCGGTGTGAGAAGAAAAGACCTCAAAGACCAAACCCCTGAGCCCTTCAGCATTTCAAGATTGAACACCCTGGTGTCAGCCCGGGAGACTGAGATAAACAATCCAGGGAAGGAAGAGAAAAGACACGAATGTGGGTCAGTCAAGCCAGCAGGGGAGCATGCATCATAAAACAAGGAGTGGTGAACTTCATTGAGAAATGCTAGCTGATGCAATAAAATAAACATGGAGCAAGTCTGTTGGATTTTGCAACATCGTTTTCCCCCCTCTGGTCATAGCACGATCCCAATCTTGGAGTAGAGATTAATTTGGTAGCCATGGCAACCAAATCAGCAAAAAACGATACAGTGGTAAGTAGGAGGAGGGGAGGGTCACAGGACCTTCTCCTGAGATTCCAGTTATCACTCCTTTCTGGTCCTCCTCCCAGATGCAGTTGCCCTGGGAGATGTTTGAATGTATAGGAAGTGGAAGGTTAACTGGAAGGGGACTCCATGATACAGTTCCCAAGAGGCCATCATCCGTAACAGGGTAGGACTTCACAGTGACGTGGCTGTGTTGGAGCCACCCATTCCTCATGCTATAAGTAACCCCTCTCCTCTGCTCTGTAAGTACCCTAATAAACTCACTGGTTCACCACATTGGAATCTGGTCTGTCATCAGTGTCCCATCTGGGATGAATAGATGTTTGTTCACCTCTTTCTCCTCAGGAAAAGTTAATGCAAGAAACATAGAAGCAGTTGGTGACTTCAGCAAGAAATCTTTCAGTATGGGTAGTGTGACTGTAAACCATACTGAAGCAGACTGAGAAAGCAGTCGGGCTAGGGACAGTGCTCGGCGGCTCGCCTTTTAAGTATGATGGCTGGTGACGGCCCAAGTTTCACTCTCCACAACCCACGTGAAAAGCTGGGCATGGACATGCTTGTCTGTTACTCCAGTCCAGGGATGGGGGTAGAGATCAGATAATCACTGGGGTTCGCCTGTATAAACAGCAGCCTCGAGTTGAAGAAGAGACCCCCATCTCAAGGAAGTACGTGGACGTGGAATAAAGGCATTGAAAATTCTTCTATGGCCTCTGCATGCACCTGCATATTTGTACGCATCCATGCATACGCTGCGTCTCAAAACTCTTCGCACATACACACACAAAGGAGAAAACGAAGGAAATACACGTAAGACTGTCGCGACTGAGTTGTCTAGCTACAGCAGGGCGGAGAGATGAAAGGTTGTAACTGCAACAGAAAATGGGAGCCAGGGCTGGAGAGATGGCTTGGAGGTTAAGGCACATGCCTGTGAAGCCTATGGACCCAGGTTCAATTCTCCAGGTCCCACATAAGGCAGATGCACATGGTGGCACATGTGTCTGGAGTTCGTTTGCAGTGGCTAGAGGCCCTGGTGTACTCATTCTCTCTCCCTCTCTCTGACTCTAATAAATAAAAAAATAAAAATAAATCTTTAAGAAAGAAAAGTCTTATTTTTAGAAAAAAAAAAGGGGGGCCAGGCAGTGTGAATTACCACAGGTCAGAACAATCTAGTATGTAGAGAAAATTCTTAAAGGGGAAGCATGTGATTCTTAAATTATGTTAATGTTTAATGGGCTGTTTCATATTATCAATATTTCCTGAGCTTCCACGCTGGGTCAGGCATTTTCCCTAGAACTAAGTTTATAGCAGTGAAAATCAGTTTCTGCCCTTAGGTTACTTTTCATAATGTCTCCTGAATTATAAAAGTTCCCTTAGGCCACTTTCTGAGTTTCACCCGCCATCCTGCGCCATTATCTCAACATCTATCACAGCAAGGATGGTAAAAAAATTGCTGAATTGGTGTTCAGCCTACAATCAGTGAGCATAGTTTTGGGGTTAGTTTTCTTTTTCCAGTAACTATAGCATGTATATTATGTGCAGTAGTGATTTTCAACTTACTGGTAAGGATTAGACTTAGTAAGTACCCGTCACCTACTAAAAGCAAAAGAACACTTTTCCTTTGAGGGCTGAGGAGACCGCTTGGTGGTTAAATGAAGGCGCTTGCTTGCAAAGCATCCTGGTCTGGGTTCAGTTCCGTATATCCCCTCTCCCGCAAAGCCAAATGTCCATTTGCTTGCAGCTGCCAGAGGCCCTGGCCCACAAACTCACACTCACGCACATGTGCAATTCACACGCGCGCGCGCGCACACACACCAGTAAATAAACTAAAAAAAAGAACATCTTTTCTCTAGAGCTGCTTAGACCTTACAATTCTCTCCCGTGTGTTATGGTTAAATTAGGTGTCAGTCTGACTGGCAAGAAACCCAGGTAGCTCATAGAGCATTACTTCTGGATATGTCTGCAACAATGTTTCTGGAAGAGATTGACATTTGAACCAACGGGCTAGAGAAGGATGCTTCTCCCCTTATGTGAGGGAGAGACCTCCAGTCAGTTGAGGGCTTTTGCAGACCAAAGGGGGCTAGGGACACCTTGTGCATCTGGCTTTACATGGGAAATGGGGAATCGAACCTGGCTCCTTTGGCTTTGCTGGCAAGTGCCTTAATTGCTAAGCCATCTCTTCAGCCCCAAGTTTTCTGAGCTTCACCCTTTGGAACTTGTCCCAACCCCCCCACCCCACCCCGCTATTTCTTCAGGTTTTCAGGCCTTTGCTATCAGGTTGAGAGTTACCCCATTTGGCTTCCCTTGTCCGCAGGCCTTTGGATTTAGACTGAGCTATGCCACTTTCTTCAAGTTGTACATGGGATATACTGGGGCTTCTCAAGCTCTCGAATCATGTGAGCCAATTCCTCTTATAAATTCTGTCTCCTCTGTCTGTGTACATATATGCCCTATTGCTTCAGTTTCTCTGGGATAGTGTACAATGCTGAAATTATTAATATTCCAATCTCCTCCCACTGGGCTTCAAGAACTCAGTGTCTTCTCATAGCAAGTAATTAGATAGTTGCTCTCTGGAAGGAAACAAACAGCTGGGATTCCTTTTTGTCTCTCAACTCTTCTCTCAATCTGGTCTCTTCAACCCATTTAGTCCGTTTCGGTATGCATTTCAAACCTGATGTGTTCACTCAGCCCTGTGGCCGTTGTGACAAGCCTCGGTGTTTCTCACCTTGGTTAATCTAAAAATTTCCTAAGCATTTTATTTGTCCTTTCCCAGATCATGACTTGGCTGTTACCAGAGAGGGTATTCTTAAGTGCAAGGCCACACCTGGCCTCATTCAAGAGACGTTCAGGAGGCATTCTAATTCTCTGTTGTCTCCTCCCTGCCTATAGATTCCTATAGATTCTCCTCCCCTTTTCCCCTACTTACCAGTAAGTAACTCCCAAATCCTTGCCTGCGCATTGTTTTCTTCTTGGGATTTCTTTCTTACTTGCTCTGTTTCGTTCCCATTTTGAGACACACTTCTCCCTCTCTTGGAATCTCCCCTAGCATGTTCAGACAGAGGCAGGAGCTAACCTTCCTCTCCGGACCCACAGGGTCCTGCACAGTCTCCCCAAAGATGCTTTGCATTTTTTTCATTACTGTTCAATTTCCCACACAAAACAATGTGCATTGGTCTCTTGTAAATATGCAATGGAGAACTTGATACCCAAGTAAGTGAAAAACCTATTTACAGCTATTCAGGCCTGAACTTTGCTCTATAGAAAGACAAAATGCTTTTTTTTCCCCCCCACTGACTTAATATAACTTGAGATGCCCAAGAATATCATTAGCAAGTCAAATTAGAAAACAGCTGGCGTGTGCCAGAAATTGTCACCTTTTTGTCAATTTTTATAGCGAACAAACAAGCTCAAGTTTCATTGCTGACTTTCCTAAAATAAACATTTTAATAAATACTTTAAAAATTCCTTTGTTATGTCCTGTCTTCTGTGGTGTCAGGGGGCTTCTGGCACGTTCTAGGCAGACACTGAGCTGGGCCCGAGACACCTAGCCTTAGTCATCAGTGCATCAAGGCCATGTGCCTGACTTTGGGCATATTCTGGAGTCCCCGTTCCCACATGTGCAAAGGCATGCATCTGTTCATCTTAGTGCCTTTCCCACTCGTTATGTTATTTCAGCCTCTGGAAGAACACCATGAAATACAGACACTTTGAAAATTCTCATGTTAACTAGGAAGACATTATCAAAAAAAAAATTGATTATATAAAGTACAATGAAATAAAGAATCCCTGCCTACCCCTAGCTGAAACTATAGAAGAATAGGGAAAATGAGCAAGAGTGCTGCCTTCTCGGTGAATCTGACATCAGCATAAGGGTGAAGGAGAAAGATAATGAGGACACTCAACACCTACCAAACCAGAGATCCAGAGATCCAGAGGCTCCTAAGAGCCCATCACTGAAGTAGACTTAAAACGCACTCACCATGGCTTGGGGAATTTTGTGGAAGAGGGGGCGGAAAGATTGTCAGAGCCACAAGTTGGGACAGTATGCATCGATACATTGCCTCTCCCCCACAACTGACGGCTGCCCCCACAATGCACGACCCACAATCCCCATGGGGATGACCAGTGGGAAGGGTCACTTTGGAGCGGGGAAGGGATGAGGGTAAAGATGGTACCAGCAAGTGCTGTTCACATACTCAGTAACTAATAAAAGAAAAGTGAGGGGAAAAAATCAAATTATCAGTAAAACCCTCCACCATTTTTTTTAAAGAATACCTGCTCATGAATAAAGAAAATCTTACCACAGGAAGGATGGAGCATCGGTTTCTTTTTTGTTTTTTTCTTTCTTTCTTTCTTTTTTCATGCTGAAACCCCTGGGTGGTGGCTCACTGTTTCTACCACCCGCTTGGATTTGCTTTTAGACAAGCAAAGCTGAACTTGGAAAAACTATTGTAACTGGAAAGCTAAAGAAAAAAAGAGAAAATTCTATCAACTTTTGTTCTAAACATTGAGAAAATAGCACACAATTCTATTCGGATGACGTAATATAGAAAGAAAATTGTACTGTAATTGAGCATTATTTTTTCCTATTTGGAGGTTGGGTTTTGCTCTTTTGTTTTCTAGGTTTCCCTAATAATGATTTTTATTATATATATATATATATATATATATATATATATATATATATATATACCTGTGTGTGTGTGTGTTTTCTTTAACTTCAGCCATGACAGGATTAGAGTTAGCAAATAAAAACACAGGATATCCAGTTAAATTTGAATTTCAGATATAATAGTGAATAGTTGTTGTTTTGGTTTCATTTGGATTTTCAGTATACATATGTTCCAAAATAGCGTACAGAACAATCTGATTTCTGAAACAGTTGGTGTCCACCACTCCACAAATGTTTGCATGTTTTTCTTGTGCAAGGTCCAAAAACATCACAAGGTCTCTCTTTGAAGCCACTTATAAGGACCGCAGTTGCTCCGAGGGAGTTGATTCAAACAACTGTTGAGCAATAGCAAAGCGCTTTAGCGTGGTTGTAAATCATCTTGAACTTGGCCTCGGCAGTCTAGTAACGGTTACTAATCCCGGGCATTAGGCTGTGGGAAATGTGCTCACACTGCACCTGAGAGTTTGCAACATACACAGGAAAGACTGACTCTGTGTCCGCCTGTCCCCCAAAGAGCCACATACTGGGAAACTGACTGGCCTCAGGCAGTGATAAGGGTGTCTTGGTGCCGTTCTGGCCTGTGTACTGTTTGGGGGTTTCTTACCCAGGGCTGAGCCCCCCCCCCCCCGCAATGGCTTCATTTAACCAGATCCAGAACCGCGCCCTCTTGTGCCAACTCCACAGATGCGCATAGTGCCAAGGAAGCGAAGTTGGTTAGTTTTTGCCCTTGTAATGTAGATATCTGGGAAGTAAAATGAGCAAAGCTGACTCAAGATGTGAACCCTCGCTATGATTGTGTAAGAACGGTGTAAGCAAGGCCTGAGCCAGCTCGAAGGTTTGGAAAAGCAACAACAGAAATTGTGTAGTCATACCCAGGACGTAGGTCTCACTTAGAGACATTTTATAACTTAGATGTCCCCAGGTCCTCTTTTGTGGACTCTCTATGGAAGCAGATGAAGCTAGGCTATGATCCCAGAGGACTTGAAGGTTGGATGCCTTCAACTGATAATGGAATGGCACCCCAGAGATGGTGACTCCCAGAGACTGGGAGAGGCTAAAGGCTGTAATTCCGCCAACCTGAGGCTACTGACCATGGTGAGGAAGGAAGAAAGTTCTGTTGTAGATGAGTCATGGGTTCTAACTAAAGATAGATATAATTAAGTTCATATGGAGGTCAAAATTGTGAAATGTCTCACTAATATTTGAGGCAGAAGATTCTAAATTAGTCCCGCTAACTTACTGAAAATACCACTGAAATTCCTGTCAAACTCCTCAAAATACTCTTTATTCTTACGACTGTACTTTTCTCATGTACTGACTTGCTCATCGAACGGACTCCATCGAGGTTCCTGGCGTTGTCACGAGCATCAGTCAATGATAGCCATATGTTAGGCATCGAACAGCTGCTGGGGAGGACGGGGTGTCACAGGGGTGAGCCTTCACCACACCCACATGAGCTCATCTAGGAACCGTAGCCCCAACTTCACCCTGTTAGCAGCTGTCAGAGTAAAGCTGTCCCCTCCTGACTTTCCACAATCCCCTGCCAAGGTGCGTTCAGATCGTTCTGAGTCCTCTGCACTCCATCCACGCTTCCTTCCCCCATAACTCACGGAATCTCCTTCAGGGAAGAGATGGGCAAGGCCTCACTGCTGGGTTTTCTTTTACTTGTGCTCTCTGACTTTAGGACCGTCCATCAGTTGTAAAAATAACAAGAAAAGACCCAGACTTCATGTTTATGGGTACTGATGTCTAGAACTTTAAAGACATACATTTTTTTTTTGTTTTTGTTTTTTTGTTTTTCAAGGTAGGGTCTCACTCTAGCCAAGGCTGACCTGGAATTCACTACGTAGTCTCAGGATGGCCTCGAACTCACGGCGATCCACCTCCCTCTGCCTCCCCAGTGCTGGGATTAAAGGCATGCGCCACCACGCCCGGCTTAAAGACATACCTTTTGACAGGGGGGAAAAAAGGAAATTGGAGTTGGATGGCCATTTATTGACCATAATGAATTTTTGTTTTGAGTAAAGAAACAAGCATAGTCGTGGTGTCAAACACGTTTCTTTAATTGAACCTAATTTTTTTTGGCAACTGTCATATTCCCCTTGGCCAAAAAAAAAAAAAAAAAAAAAAAAAAAGTTGTTTGGAGATATTGTTTGTTTTCACTTTATATTACACTCTCTTGGAATTTTTTGTTTTGTTTCTCCTAATGTCAGAATCCTAACTTCAGGAAGGTCATGGACAGCATTAAGCATTTTGTGTTTTTATTGGACTTAAAGATATACCCCATTTAAGCTCTGAATTGCTACTTTGCTGTGCATCTTGAAAAGGGAAAAAATAGGTTTATAATAAACCTATTATATTGGAATCTTCTTCTAAACATATAAATGTATTGTTTTGAATTGGAACACATACACACATATTGAATTTATTTATTTATTCACAAAACATTCATTGACTACTTCCTGTTTGTCTGGCACTGTTCTAGAAGATGGGCCCCGTAATGCTTGTGTGGAGATATTATTATATTTTCGTAGCAATGGCATTCCTGAATGCAAAATTCAGTAAATTAAGATAATAAAAATTTTTTGCATATTAAAAATAAGAAGGAAAATGAAACACATGCATTCATTTGAGCTTCAGCAGGACCCAAGCTTTACTGTATTTGGACATTTTGAGAAAAGTTTAATAAAATTCTCTTCACAAAGGCAATGACAGGGTGTGGGCTGGGAAATTCCATGAATTGGTGCCATTTTGGGGGCTTAGTAGCTGATGTAAAACCAAGGTAGAGGGTACAGACACCAGAAGGACAGGGGAGGATGGAGGGACGAGGGACGTCTCAGAGTTGCTGACTGCGGCGGGTTTTCCTTCATCTCTGGGTTTCTGCAGAAAAGGAATTAAGAAAGAGAGCCCCCAGCCTCACTGGCGCCCCACTGATCTAATTCTTTGGAAGTCAGGTGGAGACAGAGAGTATGACACCATCCATTCATGCAGATTGGCTTTAGAGGGCTCAGAGTAATCATACAAGACGAGACTGGGAGTAGACGACAAAGCTCCGTCTACACTGTGTCACTCTTGCCTTTGAGAGTCTTTACTTTGGAAGACGGGGAGACATTTCATGGGGCAACCGTCGTTGAAACTGGGCATCACAAGTCGTTAGCTGTTGGAGAGGAGGAAGGGAAATGTCCAAGGAATTTAAGATGTCATGGGCCACAGTGTGCAGATGGGGACTGTCTTAGGAGCAAGCTGGTTACGGTGGTAGATGATACTAATCCTCTTAGAACCCAACTCCTAATTAAAAATAAATGTATTCCCTTCTAACCTTCCTCTGAAGGTAAAATTTGCATCTATTTAGTGTTGGCTTCCTTTCTCCCTTTTCTCTTCCTTCCCCTTACTATTTCTCTCTTTAAAAAAAAAATAAATAAACACAAAACATTTATTTGCTTGCCTCTCACCATTGTAAACAAACTCCAGAGCATGTGCCACCTTGTGCATCTGGTTTTATGTGGGTACTGAGGAATCGAAACTGGGTTTTTTGTCTTTGCAGGGAAGTGCCTTACCCACTCAGCCATCTCTCCAGCCTTTACTATTTCCCTATTTCTACCTTCCTTATCTCTATCTTCTCAACAAACACTTAAGACCACCCACCCTGTGCATAATTGCTATAAGTAAGCTGTACGTTACTGCCCTGAACAAGCTCCTTGCTCTCACTGGTCAGAGCTTAGTTTCAGCATTCCAGAAGATCTCGGAGCCATTCAGCCGGATGATCATAACAATAACTGCTACACATGGAACATTTGCTGTGTACCGGACATGGTTCTTACTTGAGATTTGGTTTGTCTTAACAAAAAGACATGAAAGTCTCAGAGAAAGGACTTTTGGAATGATCTTGCATGTTTGGTCCTACACAGCTGCATTTGGTTGTTGGAGAAGGGCTCATTTGCTGAAATATTTATTTGTCTGAAGATCTACTGCACATCCCATGTGTATAATGTATCAGTTACTTTTCTGGATAATGTGGCAAATATCCAAGAAAGGCCGGAAGGGCTTAGCCAAGCTTACAGTTCTAGGGAATTCAGGCCAACATGGTAGGGAAGGCAGGGGCAGGGATCCACGGGTCACGTGGTGTCCAAGGTCAGAAAGCAGACAGCAATGAACACGGACAATGGGTGCTCAGCACACTGCCTCCTTTATATTCAGTCCAGGCCTGCCCCCACATCAGGGAACGATGCCATCTGTGGGTCCCTGGATCCCTGGGGCCGTGGACCCAGGCTACCATAGAAGGCAAGCTCATGAGTGCGAGGAAAGAACCACCTTCAGGGGGCAGTCTCTGTGAACAGCTCCTACATTTGTCAAGGAAATGGGTTTATCAGCAGTTGAGAGCCGAAAGAGGGTCCTAAGGGTATTGGTAGGTTCAAAGGCTGCTAGCTGATGCCTAGGGACATTCGTTCATTCCAGCATGTAGGGAGAGAGTCAGGTGATCTACATAGTGTGAAGGCTGCTGGCTGACAAGAAGTTTCCTAGGGGGCTGGAGAGATGGCTTAGCGGTTAAGTGCTTGCCTGTGAAGCCTAAGGACCCTGGTTCGAGGCTCAATTCCCCAGGACCCACGTTAGCCAGATGCACAAGGGGGCGCACGTGTCTGGAGTTCATTTGCAGTGGCTGGAAGCCCTGGCGCACCCATTCTCTCTCTCTGTCTCTATCTGCCTCTTCCTCTCTCTGTCTGTCACTCTCAAATAAATAAATAAAAACAAAACAAAAAAAATTAAAAAAAAGAAGTTTCCTAGGCAACTGGCCAAAGGTCACAGGGCTATGGGCAGAGCCTAAGTGTGGCCTCCTATAGCCCGGGGGTCCTTAGCCATGCCCGGCAGCTCAGACCCGTCTCCTGAAGGCTCGGGCTTGTGCCTCGCAGTGCCCCATAGCCATCAGTTAGAGTGGCTCTTCCCACCTCAGTTTACCTAATCTAGAAACATCCTCACAGCTATGGCTAGGGACTGGTTTCCGTGGTGATCCTACATCCCATCAAGTTGACAAGGTTAAGTTTCACACATGGGATCTCACTTTTGCCTGAAAGCTAAAGGCGAGTGTTTTCTCAGTGAGAGAGCCATATATACTGAGAACAAGCCCAGTGTGACTTTCTTCTTCTTGGTGGAAACATTTCTGGGATTCCTGGCCATTCAGAGGCAGGGAACTGAGATGGAAGAGGAGCTTGCAGAGAGGACTAGAAGCTCTAGGAGATTCTGAAGTTGAGAGGGGGTGAGGACAGAGTCAGCTGAGTTCCTTCCCAGAGGAATGAGCAGCATGGTTGCGCTCTGTACCCACAGAGAGGCTTCTTCAGACATGTGCTGTGGGATCACTGTATTTTCCATGCCGATAAAATATAGAATCCATTGTTTTAAACTTTTATTTTTATTAGAGAGAGAGAGGGGCAGAGAGAGGGAGAGAGAGAGAATGGACGTGCCAGGACCTCCAGCCACTGCAAATGAACTCCAGATGCGTGCACCTCCCCCCCTTGTGCATCTGGCGTATGTGGGCCCTGGGGAATTGAACTTGGGCCTTTTGGCTTTGCAGACAAATGCCTTAACTGCTAAACCATCTCTCCAACCCCAGAATCCATTTTTTTTTAAAGAGCTCTTTGTGTTACCTAATTAGCACTTTTATGCTTTTTTTTCTTTCTGAGAGCTGCATTTCCCTGAGTACTCTTAAATCTTTCCATTTATTTATTTATTTGAGAGAGAAAGAGGGAGAGAGAGGGAGAGAGAGAGAGAGAATGGGTGTGCCAGGGCCTTCAGCCGCTGCAAACTAACTCCAGACACATGCACCACCTTGTGCATCTGGCTTATCTGGCTTATGTGTGTCCTGGGGGAATTGAACCTGGGCCCTTTGGTTTTGCAGGCAAACTCCTTAACCACTACGCCATCTCTCCAGCCCCAAATCTTTCCATTTTAACTCTAAGCTAGTTTAAAGAAATACTCCATGTACAAACATGATGTCTTGCCTTAGAAGAGGCTAAGATATTTTCCTGTTACATTTGTCTGTTATGGGTTGATCTATGAAAGTTTTTCTTTTTTTAAAAAAATTTTTTTTTGTTCATTTTTATTTATTTGAGAGTGACAGAAAGAGAGAGAAAGAGGCAGAGGGAGAGAGAGAGAATGGGCACGCCAGGGCCTCCAGCCACTGCAAATGAACTCCAGATGCGTGCACCCCCTTGTGCATCTGGCTAACGTGGGTCCTGGGGAATCGAGCCTTGAACGGGGGTCCTTAGGCTTCACAGGCAAGCACTTAACCACTAAGCCATCTCTCCAGCCCTGAAAGTCTTTCTTGAAAGATTTTCACTGCTTGTACTTTTAAATTTTTTGCATTACATGTAGTATAGACACCATCAGAATAGTTAAATTAGATGGGTCATTGGGTTGAAAATGAGGTGATATTATTAATGTGATTTTAAAATGATCTGGTTAAATGTATCTCACAAGAGTGAAGTGTTTTAAATTTGCATTTTTGTTACAAAATTCTAGAATCTAAGTATTTAATCAGCTAATCTTAAAGTTGTACTAGCATTAACTTTTATTTTAAACTTACTTTCAAAGGCTAATTTTGTATCAAATACATCTAGAGGTGAAAGACATTTAGCAGAGACACCAAGGGATTGCCCGTGTGTGGAACATGGAGGAAGGATGGTATTCTTGGTGGATGGGGGGAGCAATGAGGAGGGCCTACTTTCTGAAATCCTCAATTTTTGAATGAGATAGGAAGAGAAGAGGCTAGGAAGAAGGAGAAAATGCCAGATGTGGTAATGGGAATGCATGGGGATGAGCTTTGGTCCTGCCTCTGACAGAAAACGTTCCTCCTGGAGCTATTATGGAGCAGGCAATTAAATATGCTTTGCAAACACCAGCACAGGCTGACTGTGACGGACCCTGGGAAATTCACAGGAAGCACCGTGCCGGAGTCCAGGAGGAATGGAATCCAGAGTGTGTGGAACACTCTGCTGCATGACGGGGCCCACCGAGTGTGTGCTCTTAGCAGCACCAAAGGGCCCCGAACCTCGGTGTTCACAGTGAATGGTGTGAAGACTTTCAGACAAAGAGCTGGAAGGGCAGAGCACTCTTGAGAATTAAAAAAAAAAAAAAAACAAAAACAAAAACATCACGTTTGTCAATTAAAAAAAAAAAGGTTTTAGGGGCTGGAGAAATGGCTCAGCAGTTAAAGCACTTGCCTGCGAAGCCTAAGGAAGTGGGTTCGATTCCCCAGTTCCCACATAAAGCCAGATGCACAAGGTGGCATATGCAGCTGGAGTTCGTTTGCAATGACTAGTGGCCCTGGCCCCTTTCTCTCTAAATAAATAAATAAATAAATATTTAAAAAAGATTTCATATGTATATTCAGCTTAGGAATATCTATTAGGACAAGGTGGAAACTAGAGTTTAGACTTGCCCCCTAACTTCTGCCTCCACCACACACCTGAAGCCTCAAGGGCTTGGAGTTGGTAAGCAAGTGGGAATCAAGGTAAGAAGGGAGGAGAACAAAGCGAGCTTCCATAGCAGGTGAGGAGACCGGATATGAGACCCTTGGGAAGCTGACAGCGAAGGCAGGGAGGAGTCCGCCTAACTAGAAATCCAGACCTGTATTCAAAAATCACTCATAAGAAGGAAAGACACCTAAAACCCCCAATCTCAAGCAGAAACATCCCTGAGGTCCAGGATTCAATTCCTTTAGTGTCTTTCATCCCCCCCCTGCCTTTCTATCACCTTGTATGTCTACATCAACCTTTCCTGACTCATTCCAGACCCCAGCACTTGTTGGGCAGTCTCTAGACTGCTTAGGTCTTTGGGAAGAGTAGGATGCCTTTTAAATCTTCTAGCATCTGGCATTTACTGCATTCATGGGGGGAAGGACTGGGTCCCTCTGGCATCTTTGGTTTCTTGTGAGACCAAAGGAAGAAAGAAAGAAGAGGAGGGGAGGTTATAGCTAGATAATGGTCAGTTCCTTCCCAACACTGTCACATATATTCCAGGTCCAAGATGTGTTAGCAGAAGCTCTGGAGTATGGAGTCAGGAGCGGGGGCGGGGGGGGGGAATTGACAGTGTTTGTGAAACACAGAGGGAAAAGAGAAGGTGGGAAGAGAAGATTCACTTTCCACAAGACAATGTCATGTATGACTCCACTGGGAAGTAAACTGGGTAATAGGTTTGTAAGGATTCCAGAAAGTTCTCTCAGAGTAAGCTGTAACTAGATGAAGGAATTTAGTCATTAATATCCCCATGTGGTGTTGGTTCTCACAAGAAAACCAAGGAACTGTCGTTGCACGCCAACCTCCAAGATGTTGGAATGTTCCTCCCACTCAAAACAACATAAAACAAACCGAATCTATGGACAGTTGTTTTCAGGTGTTGGACAACAGGCTGAGCAGGACTCGGACCTCACGAGAAGAGAAGCATACTAGATGATCCTGTGTTCGCCCTGGTTTTGGGTTCAGTTTGTGACATGATGAGATGGAGTCGGACTGCAGAGATGTTCTGACTGAGAGGAACAAATTGGGGTTCAAGGCTGCTAAACTTAAGAAGGAAGCTAATGAAAATAGAGCACCAGAATCAGTTTGCCAGAGGCCCGTGGCCCCGGCCTGCTCTGAAGGCCAGTGCTGTGAGGGGCAGCTGAGGGTTTGCAGTGGGAATAGAACGGATGGCAAGGTGAAACTCAACCTCACTCAGTGATAGGAGATGCAGGAGTTCCATCTTGGAGCAGAGACACCCTACTTAACAATTTGAACATTCTATTTATTTATTTATTTTTGAGAGAGGAGAGAGAATGGGCCAGCCAGGGCCTCTAGTCACTGCAGATGAAGTCTAGACGCATGTGCCTCCTTGTGCATCTGGCTTTATGTGGGTCCTGTGGAATCGAACCTGGGCAACTGGGAATCAAGACAGGCAACTGTGTTAACTGCTAAGCCATCTCTCTAGTCCCTGAACATCTTTTTAGCTTCTAGAAAGGCCATAACCTAAGAGTGCTCCTTCAAGTAAGGGCCATGTCCTTGGGACAAACATGGCATCCTATAAAGGAAAACCTAATTCAGGCCATTCACAATATATCACACACAGTGTCCAATGGACACTACAGATCTGCACAGATAATAGAAGCGGGGAAAAATGACTTATCCAAACCTGAGAAATAGATCTCCAAACAACACATTACAGTTGTCAGACAAGGACAATAAAACAGCTTTTGAAATGTGTACAAGGGCTCAAAGGAAGGGCTGGGTATAATGAGGGAAATAATCAGGTATGGTAGCAAAATGTAGAAACTATAAAAATTGCCTAAATGGAAAATATACAGATGAAAAGGACAGTATCTGAAAAAAAAAAGTCTAATCTAAAAAGTGGAGTGGGGACTGGAGAGATTGCTCTGTGGTTAAGGCACTTGCTGCACATCCTAATGACCTGGGTTTGATTCCCCAGTACCCACATGTAAAAGCAGATGCACAAAGTGGCGCATACACCTGGAGTTCATGACAGAGGCTATAGGCCCTGGTGAGCCCATCCCATTCTCTCTCTCTTCTTGCAAATAGATTTTAAAAAATCAAAAGTATGACTTTTTAAATGGAACGGGCAATTGATATTGATCAAGCAGACAAAAGAAGAAGGAATTAGGGAAAATAATAAGAAGGAGAGAAAGGGAAAGATGGAAAGAAAGAAAAGAAAGGAAAGGAAAGGAAAGGAAAGGGAAGGGAAGGGAAGGGAAGGGAAGGGAAGGGAAGGGAAGGGAAGGAAAGGAAAGGAAAGGAAAGGAAAGGAAAGGAAAGGAAAGGAAATTCCATCAATAGCCAGCACATGAATCTGAACAGCTCTACCTTCTACTTGGTATAATTGGCACTTATAGAACCCTCTACCCAAAAGTGCAGAATATGCAGTACTTCTAAATACATACAAACTACTCAATATAAATCACACGCTAGGACATAAAAAGCATTTCAGCACACTTACACAGTTAAAGTTATCAATTATGTCCTATGACCACATAGAATGAACTTAAGTGACAAGAGGATCTCTAGAAAAACCAAGCATTCAGAGTTAAGTAACACTCTTAAATACTTGATAGAACAGAAAACAAACTCAAACGGAAATTAGAAAATATTTGAATTCGAAAATAAAAAGTATTAAAATTCGTAGGATGCAGTTAAAACAAATAATATAGGGCAATGTATTCTGTTACATGCTCATATAAGAAAGGTACAGCAGGGATGGAGAGATGGCTCAATGGTTAAAGGTACTTGTTACAAAGCCTGCTGACCCGGGTTAAATTTTCCAGTACCCATGTAAAGCCAGATGCACAAAGTGGCATATGTATCTGGAGTTCTTTAAAAAAATTGAAAAAAAGAAAAGTACAACATAGAGCAAGACAGGGAGTCGAAGGAAGGCATTATAAAGAAAAATTATGAAGAGGAGATATAAGTTAGAGAAAATTAACATAGGTAAGGTTCTTTGAAAAGATTAGTAAAATTGATGTGCTCCTAGGAAGAACAATCAAGAAAAAGCAAAAGTGAATTGTAAATAGGAATTAAAGCGAGGATGTGCCTGTGGATCTGACAGACACTGAAAAGATGATATGCAAATCTGCATGTCGATAAATTGTGCAACTTACATGAAATGGACAAATAACCAACTTTATAGAACTGCCATAAAAAGAAAAGTAAATTTTCAGTGTTTTATACCTAATTAAGAACAAAACCTATGATGATTACTCATCTCTTTTCTTCACAATGCAGATTCAACTCTTTTTAACCAGTGAATTCTATCAGACAATCAAGAAAGAATTAATACCAATATTTACTAGCTTTGTATTGCTATGACAAATATCTGAGCCTTATGAAAAGATAGGCTTATTTGGCGCATAGGTTTAGGTGTCTCAGCCCATGATTGGTTGGACCATTGCTTTGGTCCTGTGACTAGATCATGGTAGTATGCCAGCAGAGGAAGTCTCCTATCCTTAGCAGCCAGGAACAAAGAAGTAAGAGGAGAAGCCAAAGTCACAATAGCCCCTTCAAAAACATGCCTCCAGTGATCTACCTCCTCCTGCTAGGTACCTTCTTTTAACATTCCACAATCTCCCAGTAGCCCCACAGGTTGGGTGTAAGCCTTCAATGTGTGGGCCTTTGGGGAACATTTATCTAGCTTAGGAAAACCATGAAGACTTTATGCAAGAAAACCTGAACCACAGTCTCATACCATACACAAAAATTACAGGTGACTCATAGCATCAAATATAAAGCTAAAAATTTAAAGTTTCTGAAAGAAAACACAGGAGAATGTCTGCATACTCTTGAGGTAGGAAAAAGATTTCCAAGAGAAGACACAAAAACCACCGAATATAAGGGAAAAAATTAGTAAAATTGGATTTTTGTCAACATTAAAAATGTAGAGCCTGGGCTGGAGGGACATCTTAGTGGTTGAGGCATTTGCCTGCAAAGCCAAAGGACACAAGTTCAATTTCCTAGGGCCCATGTTAGCCACATGCACAAGGGGGTGCACATGTCTGGAGTTCATTTGCAGTGGCTGGAGGCCCTGGCATGCCCATTATTTTTCTCTCTCTCTCCCCCCCTTCTTTTCCTGTCAAATAAATAAATATAAAATATTTTTTAAAATGTAGAACCTTTCCTCAGGAGATGGTGGTAGACACTGAGGACATTCAAAACTCATCAAAACAGAAAATTAGAGGTTACAGAGAGCTCAATCCTAAAGGAGACTTTGAACATGCCCTCCAATGCTCAGGGACCACTGAGAAAGAGGAGCTGGAAAGAACGTAAGAGTCACAATGTAGGAAGGCATACTGTGAGGCGTTCTCCTCCCCTTAGGAGCCTGCTGGTACACTCATGACCCCACACTGATTACCAAAACCCTTATTGAGGAGGGTCCTTAATCGAATGGGGCTGGAGAGAGAGGAGAAAAGAAGATCACTTGATGGGAATAAGGCCAGTTTGCCATATGCTTGTATATTAAAGTTCCCAATAAAAATTGTTTTTAAAAGACATCATTAATAAAATGAAAAGGCAAGCTGCAAATTGGGAGGATGTATTTGCTTTATTGCTCTAATCAATAATATAGGTTTAAACAAGTCAATAAAAAAGGGCAATAGGGCTGGAGAGATGGCTTCGCGATCAAGGCGCTTGCTTGTGAAGACTATAAACTCATGTTCGAAACTCCAGGTCCCACATAGCCAGACACACAGCGACATAAGCATGCAATGTCACAGTGTGCCACAAGGGGGCGAACATACCTGGAGTTCGGTCAAAGCGGCTGAAGTTCCTAGCACACCCATTGTCTGTCTGTCTCTCTGTTTGCCTCTCTCTGTCTCAAAAAAAGGCTGGGGGGGGGGGCAACAGTTGAACATACACATACACAACACAACACAACACACAAAGACAGTAATTAGGAATGGCTAGTGAATCCATGAAAAAGTGCTTACCATAATTAATCATCAAAGGACCAAAAATTAAAGCCATAACTATACACTAACCAGGTGTCCCTTTGCACCCATTAGAGTGTTTAAAAGTAAAAAGGTGCTAGCAGCAATACTGATAAGGATGTGAGGAACCCAAACATCCAAATACTCTTAGTTAAAGGTTTTTGAAAAACTACTTGGTAATTTTTTTATATAAAGTTAACTATACACACCCTTTTGACCCTGTAATTCTTTTCCTAGATCTTTACTCAAGAAAATGGAGACATTTCTTTACAAAAGAAGTTCATAGTGGTTTTATTTGTATCAGCCCCAAACTGAAAAATCCCCACAGGTATTTGTGACAAATGGATAAATAATTATATGTAAATATGATAAATGTGGTAGATAGAGTCCATTGAATACTACTCAGCGGTGTAAACAGAATGCTCTGTGGAAATATAAAACAGAGCTGAATCTCGAAGGCTTTGCTGAGTGAAGGAGACCAGAGACGAGGTCCATGGGATTGTGTTTATGTGAAGTTAAGAACTGGCAAAGTTAATCAGGGGCACTGGAAATTATAGCTGCGGTTGGTGAAGGTGTGTGCAAGAGTGACTGAGAGGAGGGAAGAAAGTTTTGTGGGCACTTGAAATGTTCTGTATTTTCATTGGCTGGTTTGATCACATGTGTCCACATATAATGTGCCTAGTTAGACACAGATATAAGTTAAAAGCCATCCAACCTTATCTATGGCCTGTGTGTAATAAGGGGGAAGGCCTGAGCTGAAAGAATGGACTTTGCACCTTTTTTTTTTTTTTTTTTTTTTTTTTTTGGTTTTTCAAGGTAGGGTCTCACTCTAGCCCAGGCTGACCTGGAATTCACTCTGTATTCTCAGAGTGGCCTGGAACTCTCAGGGATTCTACTGCCTCTGCCTCCCCAGTGCTGAGATTAAAGGCTTTCGCCACCATGCCTGTCTGACTGCACATTTTTAAGTGATATGCACTTGGGAGATCATAGGTTGGGACCACAGACAGGTGTTCTCATTTTTGGTAGCAATGTTTATAAAGGAAGAGGGGACTGTGAGAGCAACACGGTGTTTTGTGGCCTTCAGGAGTAGGGAACGAAGGGGAAAAGGGAAAGATTCCTAAGAGGGTTTAAGAAGGAGTTTTTTCTTAATTTTTTTTTTATTAATTAGAAACTTTGCTGTATGGACAAGGCATGTGTAGGTCCTGTTCCCTTCCTCCCTGCCCCATTCCACTGAAGGCTCTCCTTTGTGGGGTTAATCGTCATAGATAACGGGTTATGAGTTAGGACAGTAGCAGTTTTATTTGAGAGTCACCTCTGATGTACCAGAAGCACATTTTATTTTATTTATTTATTAGAGAAAGAGGCAGATAGAGAGTAGGCAGAGAGAGGGAGAGAGACAGAGAGGATGGGCACACTAGGGCCTCCAGCTGCTGCAAACAAACTCCAGATGCATGCACCACCTTGTTCATGTGCCTTGCATGGGTACTGGGGAATCAAACCTGGGTCTTTAGGCTTCACAGGCAAGTGCCTTAACCACTAAACCATCTCTTCAGCCCAAGCAGTTACATTTGAAACAATGCAGAGGCTTTCATCATCCTCTAAGGGAAGACTTGAGCGAAGAGCTCGCTCATCCTTCCCAGCCTTCAGAGTGGACTCGTGCTGCTTCTGGACATGCTGGGCACTTCAGCAAGGCCTCTGGGGGCTCCTCTTGCTAAGGCAGGTCAAAGCAGCTCAGCAAAGTCAGCATGTTCAAAGTGCTTGTTTAACCATCAAATTCAATGCCCTGATAGCACTGGAGTGGAAGTGGATGGTATGGTACCAAGGTGTGTAGTGTTCATTGCTGATTTCTGAAGGAGAGGGCCTTTGAAGGAAATTTTACAGATAAAGCAGGCATGTAGAAGCAGTTTTGCTTAAACTCACCGCGTGGGACCACAGGTAACTGACGGTAGGGGCAAAGGCTGGCATCTCCCCTCCTTCCCTTTGCCTACTCCATTTACCTTGGACCACTGCCTTGCCTCTGCAGGTCAGCATGTCCGTTCCTCAAGGTGCGTCAGTCTAAGCGACCTCATCCCCCTTCAAGACTAAAGTCATTATCCTACCCCTGCGGTCACCTTGGATTCCAGGCAGAACAATCCCTCTCAGGACAGTCCCTGATGAGGGCCTTTCTGCATGAAGATGAGGCTGTACCCGGGAGCAGAGGTCCTCTGTCCTGAGAATTATCTCGTCCTCTCAAACAATAAAGACTGTTTAGGACCATGGACCACACCGAGATCAGGGCTGCTTAATTATGCACTCCTCTCGCCCCAATTCTTCCCTTATTTAAGCCTAAAAGCTCATTTCAGTCCTCAGATGAAGTTGGGTCAGTGGACCCATTTTATTGTTACTTTTCCTAATGTGGCCACATTGAATAGAATTCGTTCTCTCTCTCTCTCTCTCTCCTTTTTGTCATTACTCATCTCTCTAATTGGCATATTGGCGATGGGTGACAGAGCATACGTCACTGCAGACAGATCCCTAGGTGGGTTTTGACTTAAAACTCTCTCTGTGTTTTATATTGTTCCACAACATGGGATGGCTGGTCTTGAAGGCCGAGTCACTCTTAAAGCAAATCCTCCTGGTGGTTTCTTCCTGAGTTGCTTGTACAAGGTGAAACGCCCTATGGATTTATGTGTTCTTGTAGTTCGTTCAGAGCAGTTTTGAATTCCCTCTCTATTCTTTCACTCCCAGAGAGACCCTTAGGTTTCTCTGGCTGCTCAGAAACAGCTTGGAGCTATGGAAACCTCGGCAGAACATTCTGGGCACAGCTGGAACTTACTTTGTGTACAGCTCAGTCAGTAATGACAGCCATTAGTTATGGATTCAATTTCTCAGCACGTGGATCTCCTTGTCACCAACTCCCTCTGCTGGCCTTGACTTTGCATCTTACTCCTGAACTCTGTTCCCCATCAAATATGATTTTTATCTGCTTGGAGTATTAAAAATAGCAACTCCAAACAAAGAAAAAAACAAAATGCGTTTATTTATGAACATAAGTAGTCAATGAAACTTAATTACTCACAGTTGTTTTCCACCCCACATTCCAGCCCTTCTACTGTCACACTTTGGGGGTCACTAGTTCTGCACTGCCACGCCTCAACACATCATTGTTGGGGTCAGCATCTCTCACATAATGTGCTCTCCCTCTTTGTTAAATATAAAGTCCTTAAAATATGTATTTCCATAAACGGTCACTAATTATTAACAGATTTGTGCTCCTGAGTTTTTTTTCTTTCTTTCTTTCTTTTTTTTCTTTTGGCAGAATCTAATGTTAAAATTGTGCATGCCATCCTGTTTAGAGGAGTGATTAAAATCAAAAGGGTAAGGGTGGGTAGGTAAAAGCTGAATTATTCTTAACAGTTCTGGGAATGATACCATATTTTAAAATCAATCCAGAATGGAAATGGAAGTTGCTTTCAGGCATGACAGTCTAGTATTTACAGTTCTGTTTCTGTTTTCAGCTCTCCCAGAAGGCACATATCATGAAGTATTTCATGGAACTCCCAGTCCCCTCTTAAGATGATGGTTTTTGGAGGCCAGGAACAAAAACCACCGAGGGCTCGTACTGATCTGTATTTCCTAGCCCCCTTCCACCTAGCGAGAAGGAGGTGTGAGTAGAAAGCAAAATCCTGCCTAGCAATTCTGCATCCTTCGAAACCTTCTGCCAGAGCCTTGGGCTGTGGTATGCAGCCCTCTACTGAACAGTCTCCACGTAGAGCAACTTAATGAGCCTGACCCTGGTTTCGAGTAGGAATGGAGAACTGTACTTTTTGACTCAGTAAATTAATATGACTGTAGAGACAGGGCCTGGCGGTCAGTACTGGTGAAGGGTCCCACTTGAAATCTCACTGGAATGAGAATGACTAAGAGTGTCACGATCCCAGGGATGGCTTTATAGAAAACGAGGCTCTAATAGCGTTTACTTTCCAAAATCCACTCAACTTTTGGAAGTTATTCTACATTATAAGCACATTATTTGAGACATGCCTCATGGCTGATTCTCACAGCAATGTGTTGAGGTGTGGTGGCGGAGAATTCTGGAGCTACGTAGTGTGAAAATAGACGGGGTGGCTTGGATGGGAAAAACAGAATTGTAGAAGGAGAATGAGAGCTAATAACGGTTGAATTTGTTCAAAATCTATTATGTATTATTAGACATTGCGTACTTACAGTATGTTATTTCCTCCAAATCTTTGCAGTAATCCTGACAAGTCACAATTATCATCAATTAACACAAGTGGTGAATTCAGGATTCAAACTCCCGTCTACAGCTCCAACTTTTACAGAGCAGATACAATTCACTTATGCAATTGTTTATTCAAATGAAATTAAAATCAATTAGCAAATGGATGATAGCATAAGACACTGTGGGGAGAAAAATTTCAGGATATTTAACAAAGTGCCAGAAGATAAACTCGTATGGATAAGACCCTATTGCTAAAGACACCACATGCTGTGGTCATAGGACACTGAAAAAACAAGCTGGGAATTGAACTGGACATTGACTATATCGCCGGGAAGTGTGATATGACTGCTGGGTGGGGCAGGGGAGGAAAAGTCATCAACAGTCTGAACAAGCAGTGGCTGTTGCATGCTACACAATTAGCCATCCAGGTAAGATGTGCCTACAGGTGCAATAGTGGCACGTCAGTTATAGGAGTAACCATCTGCTCTCTGATTGGATTTGAGGCCTGCTCCATGGGAGGAAATTCATGCCTGACAATGGCTTGGAAGGACATAAGCCCTAGAGAGAAGCAACCACATTATTCTGTAGCTAAATTGATGCAGGGACCCCATCAAATTGTCTTCTAAGTGCATAAGCCCATTGATTAAGGCTGTTCTGTCCTCAAAACAAACAACAAAAAACTAAGTATGTTGACCTCTGTCTTCATTCTTGCATCTTTTGCTTGTATGTTTGTTTTTGAGGCACAGGCTTGCTCTAACCTAGGCTGACCTAGAATTCACTATGTGGACCCAGGCTGGCTTCGGACTCACTGCAATCCTCCTACCTCTGCCTCCCAAGTGCTTTGACCAATAGCATGTGCCACCGTGCTCAGAAGAACGTCTTTACCTCTTTTCCCTCTCAAACCTTGGCCCATTTATGATCGCTCTCTTGTATATCTTTAACCTCTCAGTAGATATTTTTCTGGTAAACAACTTTGCTGTACCAAGTCCATAAATGATGTGATATTCCGTGATAATGTGATCATTCATTTTTGAGGGGAGGGGACATGAGAAAAAAGAGAAAATTAGCCAACTGTGCCAGGTCATTGTGAGAAGCAGTTGTTTGGAGAAGTGCTGCTTCAGAGGTCCCCAGCAAGGGTGAAATACGGCTTTCAGGACCCCAACCCTGACGTCTGGCATGCACGCGTGTGCACACACACACACACACACACACACACACGCCTGACCACTTGACAGCAGGAATTGTTCAGTTCTTACCTCCTCCAGCTCTCCCTCCTCTCCTCTCCTCTCCTCTTCACTCTCTCTTCTCTTCTCTCACTCTCTTTTCCCCATATTTATTGATTTTTCCATCACATTCCAGGTATTCTTCGACACATAGAGGAATTATAGAACAAGAGAGGCATAGAATTAATATCTGAGAAAAACTTCAAATATTTGAAGCAGAGTAGATTTGAAAGGAAAATCCCAGAAAGATTCTAGCTAATTATGTTCAATTTCTTCTCAAATCAGAAAGCTACATAGTCACAAAAATGACAAATGTTGGGTTTGGCAAGATGGCTCGGTGTTTAAAGGCACTTGCTTACAAAATCTGATGGCCTGGGTTTGATTCCCCGGTATCCATGTTAAGTCAGATTCACACAGTGATGCATGCATCTGGAGTTTGTTTGCCATAGAAGGAAGCCCTGGTGCTCCCATATTCACTATCTGTCTCTCTCAGTTAAGTAAAAATATATGTTTTTAAGCCCAGAAAAAAAAAAAAAAACTTAGGCATGGTGGTGCATGCCTTTAATCCCAGTACTTGGGAGGATGAGGTAGGAGGATTGTAGTGAGTCCAAGAGACTACTGAGACTCCTGAGACTTCATAGTGAATTCCAGGTCAGCCTGAGCTAGAGCCAGACCCTACCAAAAAAAAAAAAAAAAAAAAAAAAAAAAAAAAAAAAAAACGAAAAGAAAAAGAAAAAAAGAGAGACAACATTTTCCTCACCTAACTTTCTAACCTATAAAATGGTGATTAGAATTCTCTCCCCGCAGAAGCACTCAATGGCGGAAGCACATGGAGTTGGTTGGCACACGCCACACACATCAGGTTTCATCAATAAATACAAGGCTTTTTGCCCCGTTTTGTTAGCATCTCACTTGTCCTCATGTGCGTTTCTTTACTCAGAGTACTCCCCAGCTTTCCAAGAAAACCTTCCCTGAGTTTCTTTATAAAACAGTTTATAGTTAACTACATTGGTAAGAATAGCTGCACTTTGGAAATGTGTTAACCCTTCATTGAAATTTGATGGCCTTCTCGGCTGAAAAATAGAGCTTGCTCAATGAGAAGAAAATGCTTCCTATAGGAAAGAGGATCTCACTTCCTGCCCATGCCAGACCAGGCTAGAACCAGCCAAGGAGGGTGGGTGTCTCTCCTCACACAGCTAGTGGCCATCGTAGGAGTCGACATAGGTGTGTGTTATGGTCGGGCAGTTGGGGGACCGTGAGGTCTATTTTGAGGAGGTGCTTTGTTCAAGGATTTTAGCCTGTGCATCATAGGTGGCATTCTGAAAAGCCCAGAGCCTTCAGCTACTGCGTGGGCATCGCCGGAGCAGACACCTACATGGAGGTGCACGGGATGCTGGCAGAAGAAGCCAGATATGGACGGTTAGATGTCAGCAAGCAAGAATGAAGCACTTTTGTCACAAAGTGTGTTATGAACGCAGTGTGACGATACGTGCCACTTCTACTGAATGGTGGCATTAGCAATGGTGATACCAAAAAAAAAAAAAAATCTAAGATTTATTACTTTAGAGACAAGTTTCATGTAGCCCAGGCTTGCCTTGAACTCACTACGTAGTTAAGGATGACCTTGAGCATCTGATTCTCCTACATCCACCTCCTAAGTGCTGGAATTACAGGCATGAGCTACCACACCCAATTTTTAGGGTGCTGGAGGTCAAACCCAGGAACTTGAGTGTGCTAGGCCAGTGCTCTGGTAAGTGAGCTACGTCTTCAGCCCTAGAGTGGGCTGTTGACCCCAAACATTCCCTAGGTATACATTTCTTGGTCAGATATCAATCATACATCTTTTATGCCTGGGACATCCATTTCCATTGGGTTTTTAATTGGTAAAATATTATATACTTCATTTACTGTATAGCCAGTGTGGAGCTGTTAACTAAACTATGCAAAATTCAGTAAAATGAAAATAAAGTCAAATAAAAAGGAAAGTGAAGTTGTAAGTAAGATGAAACAAGGATGGACTTAACACCTGGAAGTACATTATGATATCACACACATACAAAGAGAAAGAAAAGGCTGGTGTGAGTGTCAAAACAAGATTCGTGTAACCTCCAAGTTAGAAATGTTTCTGCCACTCAGGAGAATAAGGGTTGGCTTTCTATGATGTCAAAACTTACAGGAGTGTTTTTTCCCCCCTATATGTCTTTATAAAGGGAGCATCAAAATATGATGGAGAATGTCCAAAGCAGTGTGTTTAGAACGCATGTACTATTGTGCTAAAGCGACGGCATGGGAGTGGGCGGCAGCAGTGCAGACCGCACTGCCACGGTGAGACCCCGTGCGCTGCCTCTTCCCTCCACGAAAACCAAAGCTGCTAGAATGAGTCCAAGTTTCCATGCTTTAACATTTGCTAAGTGTGACCCTGATCCCTTTGCAGGTGTGAAAACTGAAGCCATTCACTGTGGTTTAGTGAGTTGGAGTGCATACTAGAACTTGCAGCCCTTAAATTTCTCTTGTTGACTTCTCACTTTGCCTGATGACCGTTTGTATTTTGCATTAGGCATGTTCAGGCCAACAGATCTCTCGTGAGTCTGGAGCGCATCTCCCCACGCTTCTGTCTGGGATGCGTCCTGCCGGTGGGAAGACCTCTGTGCATAAACAAAGGGCGACTCTTCGTTTCACAAAACATATGCAGAAGTTAAACAACTAACAGGAAAGCTCATATGATTCCAATTTATGAGTCTCAGTCCCCAAAGAGGAGTTTAAGCATGAGTCCTTTGGGGGAAAAAAAAAATCCAAAATCCAGCTCCTTTAGACTTCGCAGTAGTTGCAAGCTCTCCTTCACGGGGTGGGGACTGGGTGGCTCTTAGCAATCACCCGACACGGAAGCTAGTTTCAGGACCCAAATGCAAATGAACTGAGGATGAAGTGTTTACAAAATTATATCACTTAAAGGAATGAACATTTCCCATGCTTGTGCCCCAAGAGAGAACACCTGCTGGTAGTGTGGGGATGGGTCACTCAGATTTTTATTTTCTATGGAAATAGTGAAATGTATGTAACTACGCAGTGGTCTTCTGTCTGAACTAGAATGTTGGTTAGAAGAAAATGCATTTTAGCTTCTAACTGGTCATGTGGTGGCACGCCATGGCCTAGCAACTTCGACAACTGGACAGGCCACTGAGGGAACCCAGTATGTGCTGCTTATCCTCTGCTGACTCAGACACAGAAGGGTGACACAGAGAGTCACCGGGGCTGAAATGTCACCCTTCCCTCTGGAGTCCTGTAGTCTGACCCAGCTGGTGTCCAGAGGGTGCTGAGAAGTCAGCCCATACGCTGTGGCAGTTAACCTTCTAGTTGCTGACCAGAAACAGCCTGCGGGAGGAAAGGGGCTTACTTCAGTTTACAGTTTCAAGGACATTTTCATCATGGTGGGAAAGCATGGCAAACCCAGGCAGCCTGGCATCCCATCCCATCCCATTGGCTGGGAAGAAACAGCAGGCGTGAGCCAGGCCAGGGACAGGGACTGCATTATAAAATCCCCAGGCCTGCCATATCTGTTTGACAACTTCTCTCCTTGACAATATGTCCTTGTTATTTTCCTCTGTTGTGTACCATTAAACCTGTTTATTCTTTTATTTATATATTTAAGTATGTGTGCCTATATTTTTAAAAAATATTTTACTTATTTATTTATTTATTTTACAGGGAGAGAGAGAGAGTGAGAGAGAGAGAGAATGGGCATGCCAGAGCCTCCAGCCACTGCCAAGGAACTGCAGACACATGCGCCCCCTTGTGCATCTGGCTAACGTAACATGGGTCCTGGGGAATCGAACCAGGATCCTTTGGCTTTGCAGGCAAGCACCTTAACTGCTAAGCCATCCCTCCAGCCCGGATGCCGATATTTTTGAGACAGTGTCTCAGTATGAAGCCTATTCTGGGCTGGAGCTCTTGATCCTCCTGCCTCGGTGAGTGATGCAGTAACAGACATACACCACCGTTGCAGTCACCTTGTCCTTGATGGGGCGAAGCACCCAGCGCAAAGCAGCTGATGGGAGGAAAGCATTCCCTACTGTCTCACAGTGTGGAGGAGAAGCTTCTTGATGGTAGTGAGAAGCGTGATATGAGCAGGAGCTGGGCATCACCTCTACCACAGCAGCTAGAAGATAGACACAGGAGAGCGAGCTGAAGTCTGAAAAGGCGGGGCTGTGTATCACATCACTCCTAAGCCTCCCCCCACAGCACACCTCCTCCAGCAAAGCTCCACCTCCCAAACTGCCATCAGGTGCGGAGCAACTATTCAAAACACACGAGTCTATGGGGAGACACCTGACCCAAACCACCATGCCTGCCTTGCTTTTTCTTTTGAATAAAATGCATACTATCCTACTACAGCAAATAAAATTGATTAATTCCATCTTGAAGGAACTTTTCATTATTTCTCATTTTTTAATTGGAAAATGAGGATGTTTTCTACTCAACACTGGAGTTCCTCAACATCTTCTCATTCTGGAAAAATAATACATAAGCTTTAGCACAAAGCTTCATTATTATTGCAATCCAGTATTTAATTGCTTGCACTTCTCTTATTCATCATTTCAGCACATTGTGTAATTCTCAAGGTTCTAGGTTGAGAGACATAGCTAGTTAGAAGTCACCTTCTCATTTCTGGGACAAAACACCTGACCAGAAAGAGCTTATGGGATCATAGGGTTTATTTTGTCATACAGTTTCAAGAGGAAGTTTCATCATGGCAGGGAAAACATGGGACCAACGGAAAGCTGGCTGGCATGCTCACGTGTAAAGAGTAAGTAGGAAGCAGCCAGTGTGAGCTAGCTGGCTCTGGTGAAGGGCTGGACAAGGAAGAACAAAGTCCCACCCAGTGACATACGTCCTCCAGCACGGCTCCACCTCCCCAGTGCCCCACAACTTCTCCAAACTGCCACCAGCAATATTCAAAACACATGTGTCTATGGGGGGACGTTTCATTCAAAACACCACACTAGTCTATTTTGTGGCGCCCCCTCCCTTTTTGGTAATTTTTCTTGAGGTTATGGAAAAATATAGAAGGGCAAGTCTTTTTTTCTGACTTAAGCCACAGGGTAGAAGGAGTCTCCATTGCATTGGGCAGGAGTGAGAGAGGATTGCCTATGCAATGAGTGGGCAGAGCTCAAAGTTCTGTTTCAGTTTTGCTAAATGTGAGATGAATGACCATCAAAAGTAAGCAGGATTTTTTACCGGCAATTTTATAATACATGTACATAATGTGTTTCTATCATAATCCCCTCCCACTGTCTTCTCTTGTCCCCCATCTCCATCTGCTTTTCACTAAGCCTCTTCTTATTTCCAGCTAGTTCCTCTTCTAGTTTGATGTCCTTTTCCCCCTTGGATATTTAACCCCACTAAGTCTAATTAGGGTTGCCTTCATGAGTAAGCCTGTTTTTTGTGTAATTTTATTTATTTGTTCATTTATTTATTTATTTGCATGCATAGAGAGACAGAGAGAAGAGAGAGAAAGAGAGAGAGAGAGAGAGAGAGAGAGAGAGAGAGAGAAAGAAAGAAAGAAAGAAAGAAAGAACAGAAGAAAAAATTAAGAAAGAAAAGGGCATGCCAGGGCCTCCAGCCACTGCTTCTTTTTTAAAGCTCTAATATTTTTTATTATTTTTAAGTTTTAACTTATTATTATTTTAAATTATTATTTATTTAATATGTTAGAGAGAGGAAAAATATCAGTGCACTAGGCTTCTGCCACTGCAAATTAACTCGACAGATGCACCACTTTGTGCACCTGGCTTTATGTGGGGGCGCTGGGGAATCAGATTCTGCTCACTCGCTTTTGCAGGCAAGTGCCTGAACTGCTGAGCCACCTCTCCAGCTCTGACATGGCTTTTAAAGTATGATGGTACTTGATCCTTAATTCCATGCCACCAATAGTCACTATTTATTCTTTCCAAGATGAGCATCTTGCTGATGTGAAAGATTTGAGCTCGTTGACACACTGCTGGTGGAGGTGAGTTCAGGGACGCTTTCGTGTGGCTGGGAAATGGGCCCGTGACTCTTCTCCTCTGGATTTAACTTCCTCCCGTCCTTTCAGCACAAAACCTTCAGATGGGTTTTTGTTCTCCAGTTGGTTTCTGTATGTACATGCTCAGGGAAAGGGTAAATTTGACTAGTAAAATGAAGCATTTGTCACATATAAAATCATGGTAGAAAGGTTTACCTCTATCGCCCTCTAAGTATTTATGTTAACGTCCATATATTTGTACTGCTTTCACATTTGGTTAGATAAGCTTCTTTCCTGAAATAGTGGCAACTGCTGGGGAGACTCACAACAGGTCCAAGTGCCTAGAAGAAGTTAAGGTTGAGTTATACTAAAGGAGACAGCTCTGTTCACTTTCCAAGGCTCAGAGGGCATTGTGGAAGAGGTGACAGAAAGAATGTAAGAACCAGTGGATGGGGTGGAGGGGTGGCTGGAGAGATAGCTAAGTGGTTAAGGGCACTTGTTTGCAAATATTATGTCCCAGGTTTGATTCCCCAGTGCCCACGTAAGGTCATATGCATAAAGTGGTGCATGTCTCAAGTTGTTTTGCAGTGGTAAGAGCCTAGCGTGCTGAGTTTTTCTCTCTAACTTTAAAAAAGAAGAAAGGATAGGGAGGAGTGTTTTAAAATGATACCATCCAGACACAAAATGGTTGGTGCATTTATACCTCACAGCAGCTGTTGCAACCTGCCCAAGATCTACGTAACATTGTGCCCAGAGCATGTTGTCATGGATGATGGAGGAGGGCAAAATAAAATGACATCAAAATAGAAGAAGGACTACTTGGATAAAAAACAAGGGGTTCAGTGGAGGAGAAGATGGGAGAAGGGAAGCAAAGAAGGGTGGTGGGAGGGGATTATGATCAGGGAACTAAAAGTGTATATATGGAGGTTGCCAATTTAAAAACTGAGAAAAAAGAGATTTAATTCCAGTTGATCCTAAAGGTAAATGCTTATAATCCAAGCACTGGGGAAGTAGAGAAAGGAAGATCAGGCGTTCAGGGTCACCCTAGGTTACATGAGACCCCATCTTGAAGAACAGCCCAAGACTAAGATGAGGATGAAAAGGAGGGAGATTTAACAAACAATTTCGCTTCTATGTTTATGCAAAGTGAATAGAAAGGAAGCAATGGATGGAGCTAACCTGACCAGGTGAAACACAAGCACACACTCTGTGTGAACTATTAATATGCACTGGGCTTAAGCAAATAAAGTTATATTATTTATTTTTTTAAAACATAATTTATTTTGAGAGATAGACGAAGAGAGCAAGACACAGAGAGAGAGGAGGGGGAGGGGGAGAAAGAATAGATGAACCAGGTCCTCGTGCTGCTGCAAAGTAACTCCAGATGCATGTGCCACTTTGTGCAGCTGGCTTTATGTGAATATTAAAGAATTGAACCCAGGCCTTCAGTCTTGGTAAACAGGAACCTTTAATTGTTGAACCCTATTATTTGAAAGGCATACATTATATAATTTAATGGAGTTCACCATGATATTTTAACCTATGCATACAATATGCACTAATCACTTGCAGCCTCCTGTGTTGAAATTGATTTTCTATTGATTAGCTCCTTGCTTCAGATCAGTGGTTGGTAAACTATGGTACATGCACCAGAACCAGCCTGTTGCATGTTTCTGTGCCACCTGTGAGCTAAATATGACCTACATATTACTTAATGATTAACAAAAGAGATAAATAGTGTTTCTTGACAACTGAAAAATAAGTGAGATTTAGATTCTGGTTTTCTTAAATAATTATTTTAGTTTTTTTTTTTTTAAGAGAGAGAGAGAGAGAGAGAGAAGAGGTAGAGAATTGGCATGCCAGGCCCTCAGCCAGTATAATCTAATTGAACTCCAGACACTTGCACCACCCAGTGGGCATGTGTGACCTTGTGCTTGTGCGTCTGGCTAATGTGGGGTCTGGAGAGTAGAGCATGGGTCCTTAGGCTTTGCAGGCAAGCGCCTTAACTGCTAAGCCATCTCTCCAGCCCTTAAATATTATTTTATTGGAACACAGCTATTCATCTGCAACTATCTATGGCCCTTTTATGCTGTGATGGCTGTGTGGAGCAGTTATAAGAGAGGCTACATGACCCCCAAAGCATAAAGTATGTGCGATCTGGACCAAATTCAAAAGTTTTCCTAGCTCTGGGTTAGAAGTGAATCATGCTGTTGGGGGTGTACGTCAGTGCCAGAACACTAGCATAGCATGTGTGAGGCCCGTTGTTTTATCTCTAGCATTGGGGAAAAAAAGAAACAGCAAACAAAAAAGAAATGACTGATGGTGTGGACCCTGCGACTCATACTCATCCATCCTGTAATGAGGTTTTAAGAACGAGATGCTGGGAAAGATGTGTTAATATTAGCAGGATCAACAGATGGCAGGTGCCAACCAGGTACCAATTTATTTTTAGAGTCAGATTTTTTTTTTCATGCCCAGCTTTCTTCCTAATATTGTTCCTGTGAAATTATCTTTATTTTTGTAAATTTGTAAAGATTACTAGAATTAAAACATAAGATCATTTATTTCTCACATTAGAACATTTGGCTTTTCTCTGATTTTCATAACTCTATACATTTTTGACATACATGATGTATTTTGCATCAGTATTTTATATGGATATTTAAAATTTTTATTAACAATTTTCATGCTTGAACATAGTGTAATTTGATCAAAATCACTTCCCACTGCCTTCTTTTGTCCCTTCTCCCGCACTCCCATTCCATTGAAACCCTTCTTTCCAACTAGCTCCTCTTCTATTTGGATGTCTTTTGAGGGTACTCCTCCATCATCCATGTCAAAATGTTGCGGGATCAATATTTTGCAGGTTTTATGGAGGCAACGACAGCCACTTTGGGGTCATAAATGTCACCATTGCTCCATGTGTGGATAATAGTGTCCCAAAGGACTCTTTCCTCTCTCCTGGCTCTTACATTATTTCCATTCCCTTTTGCAGTTTTCTCTGACAGAAGGCATGGAGAGCATGATAGAGATGTCTCATTTAGTGCTGAATACTCAATGGTCACTTATTCTTGGCATTTTGTTGAGTTTTGAGTCTTTCCGCTAGTCACTTCCATCTGCCAAAAGAAGCCTCCCTGACCAAGATGAGAGTGGCACTAATCTATGGGCATAAACATAATGTAAAATTTAGAGGACAATTTGATGAACATAACATGTCCATTTTAGGCAAACAAAACTAGTAGCTTCCCTACTAAGGTCAAGGACCTTCCCAACCATGGGCTTTTGACTAAGTTTTCATTACCAGGCGTGAATTCCCTCTTGTAGAGTGAGTCTCAGGCTCAGTCAACAGAGCTGTTGGTTACTTCCATCACAATAATACAACTATTACAACTGTGTGTTAGTTGGATATTTTTCTAACTAGTTACAATATTATGGACATTTTTAATGTGTCTTTAAATAATACAGTTTTCCTATGTACTTTAAATTCTACCCTATGGGTGAATTATAATTTATTTAATACTTCATTGTTGGGTATTGGGATTCTATATTAAATAATATGATATTGTATATATTTTATGCAAATACATATATACATGAATATATATGAATATACTGAATTAAAGGAACATTTTTAGACTTTGGAGAATATTTAGCATGTATAATAATAACAACTTTATTTCCATATAGTCTATAAAAATCAATAGATATTTGATACAGCTTTCTACCACTTAATATTTTAATGATTACCAATTTTTAAGGCACAATTATTATTCATTATTTTTATGAGTATGGAAATTTAATTTCTTAAATATATTTATCTTTTTAATTGTTCATTTTCTTGGCTTTGGATATATATAATAAATATATATTCATATCTACATTTATATATATACATCACAGATGTCATATGGAATCTGACCTTTGTGTATGATATTTTTGGCATAGTGCAGTATCACATGCTTATATTATCATTGCTATGATATTTTTACTTTTTTTTTTGTTGTTGTTGTTTTTTTCGAGGTAGGGTCTCACTCTAGCCCAGGCTGACCTGGAATTCACTATGGACTCTCAGGGTGGCCTCAAACTCACGGCAATCCTCCTACCTCTGCCTCCCGAGTGCTGGGATTAAAGGCGTGCACCACCACACCCAGCTTTCTTTTTGCTTTTTCCTTTGTGATTTTTGTCCATTATTTTAGTTCTGAAATTGCTTTTTTACCTTCAAAATTGTTTTCAGTCTGCAGATTAGCCAGATCTATACTTGTGTTTTCAATGATTTCATTATTTACATATAACATATCTGTGGAGAATTTACTTGAGCATGAGGATACTGATCAAACTTGAATTTTCCTCCATGTACTTTGCCAAATTTTGAAGCAATTTATGTGGATAACCCCAAATTCCTTAGTGGTTTCCTTTGTAATTGTACAAAAATAAAAAAAATGTAGTCTGACCAGGATCTGTTGCAGACCTTACTTTGGTGCCCACAGATCTGCCTGCCAGTTCTTGTTTTAGATAGCACTGTTTGTTTGTTTGTTTTTGAGGTAGGGTTTCACTCTAGCTCAGGCTGACCTGGAATTCACTATGTAGTCTCAGAGTGGCCTTGAAGTAATGGCGATCCTCCTACTCTGCCCCCCGAGTGCTGGGATTAAAGGTGTGCACCACCACGCCTGGCAGATTGCACTGTTTTAATTGCTAGCTTTGTAGCACTCCACAAGACAAGAGACCCTCCTGCTCCATTTACTCAGGTTTTTTTTTTGTTTGTTTGTTTTTTCTTTTTTGGTGGGGCATGGGTAGACAGAAGACACTAAGAACTTGAATTAGTGATTTCTTAATCTCATTCTTTAATTAAGGCAATGAAAATACAACATTTTTTGACTGTAACATAAGAATATGTACTCAACTTATTAATTTGTCCATTATATTGTCTCCTAACCCAACCAGTTCGTGAGACTACCATATTTAAGGAGGCATGAGTGTTGTCTTTGGGAACTTAAGGTTATGTAGTTATTGACAGCTGACAGAGTAGAACAGACCAGATGTCAAATCTCTGTAGTAGGAAAATGTGTGGATTTTCAGGTTCTGCCCATCTAATGAGAAGTCACTCAGAGACTGTTAGCTGATTGCAGAGGATGTGAGATGTCTGAGATAGAGGAAGTGAGTGGCTGTAGACTGCGATAGGATTTAAGGTTGCATTTGTTTGGAGCCTTGTCTGGCCTAGTTCTTCTGCACCTGACCATTACTGGCATTTTGGGCTGGGTAACCTTGTGTCATGGAATCTGTCCTATGACTTGTGGGACAATTGCCAGTGTTTCAGACCACAACCCGCTAGCCACCAGTACAATGTCCTCCCTGGCTGTGATAGCCAGAAATGTCTCCATGCGATCCGGGATACCCTGTTGGTTGAAAATCACTGAAGTGTGCTGCACAGACACCCCAGATGTCACATCTCAGTTGTCCCACACAGAGACGGGCTTATGGAAAGCTTGGTTGTTGAACACATGTTGGAGCTGGAGTTTCGTTTGGGAAGTGTAATTAAGGAATCAACGTTGCATATATATTGTGTAGATGAGAGAACAGATCTGTTTTTTCCAGTTCTAATTTAAATGACTATAGTAATACTGAAAATCCAAGAGTATTTTTAAAAATATTTAATAATTATTTATGAGAGAGAAAGGAGAGAGAGAAGGGGTATGTTAGGGCTTCTAGTCACTACAAACGAACTCCAGATGCATGTGCCACCATGTGCCTCTGGCTTACTTGGGTATTGGGGAATCGAACTTGGGTCCTTAGGCTTTACAGGCAAGTAAGTGCCTTGACTGCTAAGCCATCTTTCCAGCCCCCAGAAATATTTTTTAACCTCTCTCCAAAAAGCATAATTACAGAAATATGTTGAATTGGAAGTTATTTTCCCAAAGCCATCCTGTTGCAAGTGGGCAGAGACGACTTTTCTGGGTTTAATTTTCCATTTGTTTAAATTTCACTACATGTTAGAGATTATTTGGACACTTAAGCCATCCTGTTCATTGGTACTCATGTACAGGTTAAGTGGCCCTTGGAGGACAGACACTTTGTTTACACTATCTTCTACAATCCTTAGCTTCCTGTGCAGTAAAACGTGAATTGACATAAGCTGGGGACTGAGGGAGTTACAGCCAACTGTCCCCTGTGTCTCGGTCCCGAGGCCCTATCAAGGTGAAGTGGAGACAGGGGAATGCTCCTCGTGCCTGTCATGCGTGCTCTTCCTCTTTTCCAGGAGCACAGACGCTGGGTTTTCTTCATTAATCTGATCACTTCACTTCCAAATGATTTCACTTTGTTTCTGTGCTACCCCAGGTGGGATTTGACCACACGGAATGCCAGGTCTGGTCCTCATGGCTCGGACATCAGTGCCAGTTACCTTTCTTCATGCTAGCGCTATTGTGGCTAGCAAGACACACGCCAAAGCAGATAGAAAGTTACTTGGTTTTAGTGACAAATCCATAAAGAGAACCAAGTAAGCTGAAAATAAAGTTCTGCTTGTATAAGGACAGGAATGCTACGAACAATAGCAAATTGTGTATAGTTCTTAATTACACATATATAGGTATAAATGTATATAAATATATAAAAATGTATAAGCTCAAGTTCAAAATATATATATATATATATATATATATATATATATATATATATATACATATATATGATTTTAACTTATGTATTGAAAGGAATTAAAATGAAGAGGTTTGCACTTTCACAACAATGTAGTAGCCTAATGTCAATGAATGTATGTGTCTCAATGACACTATAACAAGCTGCAGGACAGCAGATAGAAACACACCAATAACCCGGGTGTGGTGGCACACACCTTTAATCCCAACACTTAGGAAGCAGAGGTAGGAGGATCACTGTAAGTTCGAGGCCACCCTGAGACTCCATAGTGAATTCCAGGTCAGCCTGGGCTGGAGTGAGATCCTGCCTCAAAAAAAAAAAAAAAAAAAAAAAAAAAAAAAGAAAGAAAGAAACACACCAATAGTTCAGTACCTTGGAGTCAGTCCAATATATATATTATATTGAGCCTGGTTAAAATCTCTTCCAAAATGTATCACTTTCAATTCTTCATCCAATCCTGATTGTGTCTTTCACAGTTCAGTAAAGAGCAGAGTTACCCATGGGCGGGGGGGACATTATTTGGAATGTTCTTACACATGATGTAAGATATTCTGTTTAAGGAAGTGAGAGCTGGGATTTTTTTTTTAAGTAAATAAAGCATGAAATGGCAAGACTTCGGGTGGGATGGGGCACAGATATGCTAGGACCATTAAGAGCTTGTGTCTGTTGTTACTGCCTGGACAGGAATCCTTGGCAAGTTACCCAAGTTCTGTGGCCTGACTGTTCTGATCTGCAAATGGATATCCGATATCTGTATGTTGTAGGTTGTAAACATGTAACAAACGTTAACGCCTTAGGAGCGCACCCATTTGACTGAACAGTCTTCCTCCCTTCCTCCTTTTACACTTCCCTTGTTCTCTCACTACCTTTTTCTTTCTCTTCCCTTAATTTGTGTCATTATTGTAAGTGCTATTTCGACCACTGCTGTTATTATTAAATGGGTTGTAAATCAAAGGAATTATATTGAGCTGACGAGCCAGGAACTTCTGAGTTCTGTATAGCCTGCTGTATCTCTCATAATGTAGTAACCCTCTTCCACTTATCATCACTTCTTCTTTCTGTCATTTCAGTTACCTGAGGTCAAGTGGTCTAAGAATATTAATGGAAAAATTCTAGAAATACAGGTCTTCACTGCTATTCTTAGTAGTGTGATGAAATCTTGCATTGTCCTCTCTTCCACTAGGGACATAAATCATCTCTTTTCCCAGAATATTCACACCATATTTGTTACCTGCTCCTTGGTTAGGTGAGGGGGGATAAGAGAGAGAGAGAGAGAGAGAAATAGAGGGAGATCTTACATAACGTTTGTTTAGGTGTATTTGGGGTGTTGTTAATTTCACGGTGTACTCGCTTATAAATTGAACTTTATCATAGATATGCATGTTCAGGAAAGATCTTAAATACAGGGTTTGCTACTATTCAGTTTCAGTGCACACTAGGTTTTGGAATGCATCCCCCCCCCCTTGATGAAGAGGGTCTACTCAGGTATGTACATTGCATGGTTAGTAAAAGAAACATGCATGTTTTCATAATTCCAGCTGTTGTTTCATGCTTTCTACTGGGCACAGGCCTGCTGACAGAAGGGGCATATAGGGGAGTAAAAGTGGCCTTCCCTGGGTCAGCTATAACTCCGTGCCTGTGTATCTGCTTTGATGAGCAGAGAATAACCAGTATGGCACTCCCTTGTGTCCACTGGGCAACAGGGGCAGTGTCCGGTTGGCATGACTGTACAGGGTCCTGGCTGGGACATCATTCCCAAAGGGAAACCTAGCCTGTGAAGTCACATGTAACCCCACAGGGTGAGTTCCATCAACAGCGTTGGATTTCTAGTAATCATGCCGCTTCGTGCACTGATGGCGTTGCTGCTCTCAAAGGGCGAGGTCTATGAACTATCCGATGGAGGACGAACATGGAGACAGATTTGCCAGGCAGAGAAGAGGGACAGGAGATAGCCTGTGCTTTCTGAGTAGCTATGGGGTGGCTTGGTCGCACAGATGAATGATGGTCATAACCCAAGATCAGCTGAGCTATCCTGCAGGCATGTCTACAGCCTTACTGACCACCCCCCTCTCTCGCAGGTCAAAGCCTCGGATGCTGACGCAGGGCTCTATGGCGTTGTGGAGTATTCTCTCGATGATGGATTCCAAAGTTATAAGGCGCCTCCCATGTTCCAGATCGACCCACAGGATGGGCAAATCTGCGTGTCCCAAGATATTGACAGGGAACGGGATCCGACCACCTTTGATCTGCTGGTGAAAGCTAAGGATGGGGTAAGTCTTTCCATTTGAAATCCTCAGCATCCCGAAAAGGAAGCCACAGCACACACTTCCCAAAGTGGCAACAATGATCAAGTGGCTAATCGTGCTCCATATGTCCGCGTCCTATCTCCTTCACTAGAGTCTTCTTGAAGCTAATAGCAGGCATTATATTACTTTATCCATCAATACTTATAGACCATCTTTAACAGATAATGACTTTAAAGAACGCTCTGGGATACATTAGCAGTAAATCTCTGATAGCACCCAATATCTGTATCATGTTAAATTTTCTGGCTTATCTAAGCACATATTTTAATTGGTTTATTTGAATCCACATCTAGTATGCTCGCACATTAATTTGATCTGTACATCCGTTACGTTTCAGCCCTGCCCTTGCCATGCCCATGACATTATTTGAGATACAAAAAAATCAGGTCACATGTCCTGTAAATTTTCCATGTGCTAAATGAGGTTGATTGCATTCTTGGAATTCATTTAATTTGTTCTTTTATTTGTACCATTTCCTACAAAGTAGCATTTAGAGCAGAAACCCGAGTCGTTCCCAGGCTCATTCAGTGATGTGCATTTTCAGTCATGTCGGTGTGGACCAGCATCTCATCGGGGGCTGCAACATGGTGACCTTCTATTATTCCTTTACAGTTACTACCTGGGCTGCTGCAACAAAAGTGGTCTACACGAACTCTTCATTGCTTGAAATATAATGTACACAGGAAAGGGGAGAGAACACTGTTTTCCCTCTTTATTTTTGCCATTTTTTAGAATGGTCAGTTGACACTTTAACTGTCTCCAAATGTGATCATTTTTTTTCCCTAATTTGAATGTAAATTCCTGGATTCTCATATATTTGACACTGCTAACCTTTTCTATTGTTCACATTGACCCAGATTTGACCACTCTTGACTAGGTTATGGTATTTGTTTAAAAGAACTCTTAAGTTGATATATAAAATGCATACAGAAAAGTGCATAAAATCCAATACCCAACCCTTCTCTTCCCCAGAATAACCTCTATTGACTTCTAACACCAAACACTCCCGTGCAGGCCTTTTAACTTTCATTTAGTGAAAATATACAGTGTATTTTTCAGTTTTGACTTTCTTTTGTTGGGAGAATCATTTATGCTGTTGTGTGCAGCAACAGTCCACTCATCCTTACTAGTCTGCACTATGCTTTTATGTGAATACATGATCATTCCATTGATTCTCTAATTGATGGTATCCAATTTAGCTCTTACAAATAGCCTATTAACATTTTCTTAAAAATAAAATTACTTTTAGGGCTGGAGAGATGGTTTAGTGGTTAAGCGCTTGCCTGTGAAGCCTAAGGACCCCGGTTGGAGGCTCAATTCCCCAGGACCCACGTTAGCCAGATGCACAAGGGGACACACGCATCTGGAGTTCATTTGCAGTGGCTGGAGGCCCTGGCGCACCCATTCTCTCTCTCTCTCTCTCTCTCTCTCTCTCTCTCTGTCTCTCTCTGTCACTCTCAAATAAATAAATAAAAAATAAATAAAAAATTTAAAAAATTAAAATTACTTTTAAATTGATGAATAAAAATAAAAATATGCATATTAGTGGAGTAATATACAGTGTTTTAACACATACATAATTATATACTATTTAAATCAGGTTAAATATGTCCACCTCCTCAAACATTCATTATTTCCTTTTTTGTTGTTGAGCCATCATGTCAGCCAGGAGAGTACTATACTCAAAGCTGGGTTCTGACTTTCAGCTTTTTTTTCTGGCATTGGAGGTGTAGAGTTTAGTACACAAACATTTTGGTTCTTGCACTATTCAACTCTTAAAAGAATCTATGTATCCTCAGAATGAGTGTAGAAGGACACATTTAATCTTGGTAACGGTGAAGAGCATGGAGCTTCTGTCTTTTTAAATTTTTTTTATTTTTATTTCTTTATTTGAGAGAGAGAGAGACAGAAGGAATGGGTGTGCCAGGGCCTCCAGCCACTGCAAACAAACTCCAGACACATGTGCCATCTTTTGCATCTGGCACATGAGAGAATTGGTGTGCCAGGACCTCTAGCCACTGTAAACAAATGCCAGATGTGTGTGCCACCTTGTGTATCTGGCTTATGTGGGTCCTGGGGAGTCGAACTTGGGTCCTTTGGTTTTGCAGGCAAGTGCCTTAATCTCTAAGCCATCTCTCCAGCCCCCATCTGATGTTTTTAATGTTTAAAGAGATAAGAATCTCTGTACCACAAATAACTTGCATGATTGATTGAATTTCTTCTGATTTAACCACTAAGCCATCCCTCCAGCCCCAAGTTTCTATCTTCTAAGTCCTCTTAGAATCTCATGATTGGAAATGGGTTATCAAGATTCTTAAACTTCTAACAGCTTCCTGACCTTTATTTGTTTGACCTAAAACTACCTGCAATGTACATTATGTTTGCATGAAATGCATATACACATACATATGTGAAATATGTGGGATTATGTGTCTATATGTCCATGCACACCCTATGTATATGCAAACACATGTAAGCATTTATGCATATGCACACGTATCAAGTTTTCCAGCATGCAGCCATCACTGTGTCATCTTCATGAAATTTCTGTTACACTCTGGTTTCAGCAGACTTTTCTCTGCATCTCCCATAAAAGTACTGAGCAATATTGACTAGCAGCATACATTGCTCAGGCACTCATCATCCAAAAGGCTGGTAAAGATGCAAAATAAAAATTGATAAGGGAAAAACTGGTAATGACTTAGTAGCCTGCGCCTAAATATAACCTGGACTGGGTCCATAAAATAAATTAATTCAGACGTGATATGTAAACTTGGAGCTATTGGACTTTGGTTCCTAATGAATTTATTTAAAACAATAAGCTGAGCTTTGACAGAAGTCCTTTAACTTTTTGTGACCGTGTTGACAATCTGTGTTTCTTTTCCTTAGCTCTTTGCTCTTTCTAATAAATGTCCTATTCGTCCTTGGTAAGAAAATTGCTAAAAACTCATTTGCAGGCAGTTCCTAAGAGATTTTTATCTGTCAGTAGAGTAATTTTTCTTATAAAATACCCTAGATGTTCTGTGCTGTTTTTCCCGCTGCTCTATTTATCTTGATGATGAGTGTCAATATTTTTTTAAATCCAATAACTTCGCCTACTTTGTTGACACTACATCTGAAATATCCTATTTTTGCCCCCACTGTTGCTGATACTGCTGTCTATCTCATGCACTGAAAGCCATGATAAGGATGCTGTGAAATTATATAATGGAAACAAATAATTACACTGTGTTGACAATCAAGTGGTTTTCCATCATACAGCTCTATAATTCTATTATCCCATCCTTATAAAAAAGTTTTATATTTCTTTTTACCTCATGTATTCCCAATGGAGTTCTTATTTATGGTTTTTATTAACATCCTTTCCCTTTATTTTCTGATTACTTTCTGAATTCTGTAGTTGAGATATATGTCTGAGATAAAATATTCCAGCTCCATCACTCCCTTTTACTGGAGGCTTACAGAAAGATTTGACAGATATAAAATGTAGAGAGTAAATTGGCCTGATGCCTCAACACTATTTGTATTCATGATGAGAGGTGGATATTGAAATTATGCTATGTGATATGTATGCACGCTGAATCCGGAGAGCAAACGTTCTCAGTAAAACAGTTAATTCTTTCAAATTCTAGTGGCTTATCACTTCATAAAGTGTTCAAGCTCTTTTTTTCTGCCTTTGTTTTACTGATGACCACTCCCACTCCCGCCATTTCAAGAATGTGCAATCGCCCAGTAACTAGATGTTTCATGGGCCGTATCTACAATAGATCACCCACCATTCTTTCATGTACTGCGCATACTGAAGGGATGGGATATGAAATGTCTTATGTACCACTTTATTCCTTCCTATCTCCAAAACATTACATGTCTCCAATACAATCCACATTTTCATTCTCACCCTGCTCAGTTCAACTTGCAACTCATTATAAACTAAATTTTGTCTTTGTCTCTTTATCTCCTAACCCTGATGGTTAGCCTGTGACCTGAGGGCACTGATTCTCTTCCTTCTCAGAGATGCCCAGAATGCCACTCATTATAAATCCTGGACGTGGTGTTTGTTGCCTAGCATCCAAGTTATTTCTATTCCTTTCTCTATCAACTCAGGTCAGAATGTAACAGACATACCTCTGTTTGTTGCGGTAACCAGCCCTTAACCCTTAGACCTTTAAACCTAGCTCACGTCATCTTTCTTTCCACCAGTGCATTAGCCATCTTTACATCACTGTAAGAAAACACATACAATGATTAGCTCTTTTTTTTTTTTGACATGACAGCATGTGTGTGTTTGTGTGTGTGTCTGTCTGTGTGTGTGTGTGTGTGTGTGTGTGTGTGTGTGTGTTGGCTGCTAGTATATGTACAGCTATGCTTACAGACGTGGATGTATTTTCTCTTTAGAATCCCTCTCTGGATATGGGGCTGAGTTTTACATGAACCCCAACAATACGCTAGTCTCTGCTCCACATAGGACTGGGGATACAGATGTGTGTGGCCACACCCAGATGTTTACATGGGTCCTGGGGAATTGAATTCGAGGAGTCTCAGGCCCTCAACAAGTGCTTTTACATGCTGAGCCTTCCAATAATTAAACTATAGAGAGGAAAAGTTCAGTTTGGTTCATGGTCTGAAGGTTTGAGCCTGTGATTGAGTGGCCCTGTTGATTTAGGCTGCTGGAAAGTCCTCAACATATGACAGAGTAAACGGCCCATCTCATGATCCAGAAAGCAAAGAGACAGAGGCCAGTCCCACCATCCTCGCCAAAGGCACATCCCCAGGGACCTAAGGACTTCCCACAAGGACTCATAGCCTAAAGATCTACAGCATCCCCCAATAGTGCCACCCTGGGGACCAAGCCCTTAACACATGGGCCTCTGGGGAGACCTTCACCATCCAAGCTAGAGCAACCACTGCATCCTACCAATTTTTGGCTATTTTACTTTCCCCAGCCCCCTCCCCCAATCCTGAGCCTCCGAGTTCTCTGGGTTTCTCATTTGCAAAACTCACCACCAGCACTTAACCCTTCCCAGAAGTCTTGGTTTCAAGCATGTTCTCCTCAAGTGCCCCTCAGCGGACTGTCCTGTTGGTAGTTCTTCCCCCAGGGTGCCTATCGTTAAAATTGCAGGCTCCATTGCCCTGAAACTCTCCTGGTAGAAGCCTAGCTTGTCTTCTCGGCACTGGGCTTTTCCTGACCTTGTGTCTCTCAGTAGCTGACTGTTCTGCAGTCAAGGAACGTAGCTGCTCGAGAGAAGTTCTTTCCTAAGCACCAACACGCCTTTCTCCTACCTGTTTGCATCAGCTCGCATTCTCTACCTGTGTCCTCGCTATCATGTCATAGGTGCCTCTGCTTGTCCCTCCATGTTTTAAAGTGCCACCCACTCCAACCTTCTCTAAGATTTCACGTTTATATTGATTTTTTTTTTCTTTTTCCTGAACCATCAATGCTGCAAATTCTCTTGTATGGCTTCAATAAGCAAATGTGGCATAATAGTAATTGATACCTTAATAGCTAGACACATCTTAATTTCATATGCTTTCTTAGAAGTAAAACTTTTAGAAAACCATTTTATTACTTTTCTCTGTTTCATAGCAAACATGGTTTCTGTATTTCACTTTCCAACGTTCATTAATTCATCCTTTTCTCCCTACCTCTCTAGAAAAGCTGTGTTTATCAGCAGGATTATGATTTATTTATTTTCATTTCATTCAACCTTTCAATGAAAGTGAAAACAGTCTTTGAATGCCGCTTAACTTAGCTTTTGAGACATGAAATTGATATTTCTTTTCCTTAGGAAGCTGAGGCCTCATTTCTCTTTATCTTTTGTACATGGGGTTTAGACTGGAATGCATTGGCATAGAAAGCTCTATAGAATGCAAGGAGGCTCATGAGAGCTAAGAGTTGTGGAGGACAGACATTAATATTCTACTATGTAAAAATCCCAGAAGGCAAGAACGAAGAGAAAAGAAAGTAGATAATTTCCGAGGCAGAAATATCAGTAGGAAAATTTACATATCAGCTGACTGCCCCAGGCAACCTTCCAAGCCTTTTACAGCGTGGAGCATTCTATATGTACTTACACTTTTCTTTTCTTTTTTTTTTTTGGTTTCTCGAGATATGGTCTCACTCTGGTCCAGGCTGACCTGGAATTAACTACGTAGTCTCAGGGTCGCCTTGAACTCATGGCAATCCTCCTACCTCTGCTGGGATTAAAGGCAGTGCGCCACCACGCCCAGCAAGATGTACTTACACTTTTTACAGCATAACTTGAGGGAGATTGCTTAGGAGTCTCTTAACATGATTTCAAAACTTAATTGATTAAAATTAACCAAAGTGCCCTATGATTTGTTGATGGAAACAATGAGGTACAATTAATATTCATGCAAGAATTTAGGGGATGTGTTAGTTGCATGTCACAATGCAACAAATTGTTCTGCAAGTTAATAGTTTAAAATCACATAGTTGCTAAGAGCCAGGAACATCGGGGTGGCTGGCTGAGTGGTACTGCCAGGAGTTGTTTTATCAGAATAGTTTCCACGTGCTGGGCAGAAGGTTGTTACAGGGCCTTGGGAAGGGAACTCGTTAAGAGGCTGGAGAAATGTGTTCATTTAACTTTCCTCATACTGTATCTTATAGGATAATGGCTTCCTAACATGCTCCTTCCAAAGAGCGCTCTAGCTGGGTGGGGTGATACATGCTTAATTTAATCCCAGCACTGGGGAGTCTGAGACAGAGGATCCCTGATGAGTTCAAGGCCAGCCTAGAGCTAGAGTGAGTCCTAGGTCAGCCTGGACTACAGTGAGACCCTGCCTTCCAAAACAAACAAACAAAAAAATCAAAATAAAACAAAAGAGAGTTTCATGGTCCAAAATGTATACACAGGGTCAGGACTTGACATGACTACAGCCATCTTGATTGTGACTTATCCCAAGTCCTGTGTCACAAAGTCATTAAGACAGTCAGCTGAGCATTTTGTGTTGTTAGCTATAATGTCTTATATAGGGACTTGGGAAGAAAGCATTAGATCTTGGAATTTTTATCCTTTAAGATTTCATTTTTAGTGTAAATAATTACTATTATACAATTTGTTAATAATAAAGACATAAAGCACTGACAGGCACACCAGCTTTTCACTGATGGAGTCCACTGCATGCTGAGTGAAGTCCGTCCCTCTTAGCTTCTGATTACTCAATTCCAGGAGGTAGTCAAGGCTGAAATAGCCTCTGTTTGGTGTACATGGGTCATTTTGTAATACATCTGCATCTGATGAGACCCCACAATGCTATACCTTTGTTACTAAGGCTCCAAAAGCTTAACTACTGAGAAAACGATGGGAACTTACACGAGACTGATCATGGTTTTTAAATCCTTCTCAGTGTGTCTATTCATACATTCTGTCATGGATTATGAACTGTTGGAACACAGGGCACTGTCCCAGACACTACTGAGTTTATGTGTGCACTGCACGACCCTCCTAAACTGCCGACAATGCAAAATTCCAAAATTAAATCTGTCTAACCCTACCTATTTACGATAAGGAGCCTGTAAGATCTTGTGGGGAGGGCACTGTTTCTTCTGGGTTGGACACGCTTATTATTGCTTTCTTAAGTCAGAGTGGCTGTGACCACTGGCTGGAAGGCCTCGTGAGATTGGGCCTATTGATCTCCCCACAAGGATGTAGACTTTACACCGCAGAGAAATGCTGACCCTTTAATTCACAAGACGTCACAGTCAACGGCTCAGAAGAACTTAGTTCCAGTTCAGATCTGCCATAGATGGTCTTGGGCACCTTGAGCAAGTCACCAGCCTCTCTGGTTCCTTGTCACAGTAGAAGAGAAGCCACAGAGATTTGTAAAAAAATAAAAGAACACATGATAACTATGGAAAGGATACGTTATAGGACTGCCAGTTAAAGAATTCATAACTAGTTCTCAGAAGAGGAAAGCTCCCCTATGTGATTAGGTCAGCAAACAGTGGATTTACATTAAAAAAAAAAAACACAAAATAGTGCGACTGAAGTCTCTTAATTATTTCCTTGTGAAAAGATCCATTGTTCTATGACAGTTTATTCTCTGTTGTCTAGCTAGCACTAGCTTTTTATTTTTATTTTTTAGAAAATAGGGTTACCTTATTTAGAATCGTCATGGAAATAAGATCTTTGTTCTTATAATTCACCTGGTGGTATAGTAATTACTTCTGCATATTTCCTCTCTTTTTATTCCTTTGCTTACCTGCCTCCTCAGCCCCTCTTCTACTCCAGTGACTGCCTGAACTGGAGGAGAATACACTAGGAAACGAAGAGTGGGGGAGGGAATCAAAGGTGAGAGGTCAGGCATTCACAGTCACTAGTCGGCTGTATGTCAGATGTCCCCAAGGAGTCTCTACACACAGTCAGTCCGTGGGCCACCATATCCCCGTCTCTTGGGGTTCGTGCGGGTTGTCTGCCTTCTCTGGGCATGGAAGCCCTTCAGCATATGATCAGCGCTGATCACCTCATTACTTCTGGTCATGAGCAGTCATCATGTCCCCTGTTCTAATCAGGTAACTGTCAGCACTCTGATACATTTTTCATCTCAGAGAGAGCATGGAAAAATCATGTTACTTTTAATCATGTATTCTCAATCCTTCTTTTTTTTTTATTCCCAAAAGTGTGGTGGACATGGGACCACAGGGCGTGAGAGCCACGTCCAGATTCATGATTAACTTCACCCCCAGCCACGTGGTCCCTCGGCGCCCCCTGCACCCCGCCCCTGCCAGGCGCTCCCCGCGTCTCACAGCCCTTTTTCTCTTGCCAAGCCTCCTTCTCTGTTCTTCCATTTCCTCTTGACTCAGTGCCTCTGCCACACCAGAGAAAGGGAACAAAAAGAAAGAAGAAAGGAAAAGGAAGGGGGGAGCACAGGAGTGAGAGCCCAAAGGCTATTGTGACTTACCAAGGATTTTTGTCAAAGCCGAAAGTCTCAAAATGTCCCAGATGCAAATGGAAAATGGTGTCTGAAAACAGGACCAGATGTTTCACTTCGGAGCAGTGACGACAAGGACGGCTCCCTCCTCCGTGTTGGATGGAGCCGGCATAAAATAAACACACTTCGCTGCTCTCTACCCTCGACTGCCTTTCAGAAGCCTGCTTCCCACTTCTGTCCCCCTGTCCCTCCTGAGCCTCATGCAGAGCACCAGTTAACACTGAGCTTAAGTCAAGCCACCCTCGTGCTCCAAATGCCCCAGCATGACAGAGCCCTGGTGCTTGCAGAGCACCACTGTGGCCCTCTAGGACTCGTCCTGCGTCTCTGTCATCATCCCCCTGCCTCCCTTTCTCTGTCACCTCCTCTCCAGGCAGACGCTCTGTGCTCCTGCCTCTGAGCCTTTGCACTTGCTCCTTCCTCTGCCTGTTAATCTTTTCTTCCAGGTGATGGAAGTCTAGCTCCCTCAGGTAGGCCTGTCTATCCTCAAATTATGATTTCTTTTTAAATATTTTTATTTATTTATTTATTTATTTATTGGCAGAGAAAGAGGAAGAGAGAGAGAATGGGCACGCCAGGGCCTCCAGATACTGCAAACAAACTCCAGACATGTGCACCTCCTTTTGCATTTGGCTTATGTGGGTCCCGGGGAATCGAACCTGGGTCCCTTGGCTTTGCAGGCAAATGCCTTAAGCACTAAGCCATCCCTCCAGCCCAAATTGTGATTTCTTAGTGAAATTTTCATGCCATGCTATGATATAGGAACTCATATCCCAAAATAAGACTAAAACCAACATATATGAATATGTATATTATTTATATATGTGTAAAGGCTATTTTAGGATCACTGTTAATTATTGTGTCCCTATACCACAAACACACAACACACACACACACACACACTCATTTCATTGTTTTTTTTTTTTTTTTTTTTTTTTTGTTTTGTTTTGTTTTTTGAGGTAGGGTCTCACTCTAGCCCAGGCTGGCCTGGAATTCACCATGGAGTCTCAGGGTGGCCTCGAACTCACGGCAATCCTCCTACCTCTGCCTCCCAAGTGCTGGGATTAAAGGCATGTGCCACCACGCCCGGCTCATTTCATTGTTTTTAAAAGTCTATTTGGAGCTGGGGAAATGGCTTAGCAGTTAAGATACTTGCCTGCAAAGCCAAAGGACCCAGATTCAATTCCCCAGGACCCACATAAGCCAGATACACAAGGTGGCACACATATCTGCCATTTGTTTTCAATGGCTAGAGGCCCCTAGTGCACCAATTCTCTCTCTTTCTTTCTCTCTGTCTCTCAAAATAAATAAATAAAATTTAAAAAAAAGTTAAAGCCTTTGGGGGATTGTTGTTGACAACGCTGTATACTAGTGTTCAGCAGAGACACGTTGTGATAACTGTTCGTTCATCTCAAAGGGTGGTCTAAGTGCCCAAGCTTTCGTCCGCGTGGAGCTGGAGGACGTGAATGATAACCACCCCGTGTTTGCCCCATCAACCTACATGACCAGCATCAGCGGCCAGAGCCAGCCAGGCACTGAGGTCATCAACGTATTTGCCAGTGACAGGGATTCTGGGACATATGGAACGGTGGCTTATGAACTCATTCCCGGAGACCTGTCGTCTCTTTTTACCATTGACTCCGCCACAGGTATGTGATCTTGGGACGGTTTTTATCCTCTGTTTAGTAAACTTCTCCTGAACTATTTAAACAGTCAAAATAAAAGTAGAAAAGTGATTCTCTAAGACTGGGGTCTTACAGGTTCAACTTTGTAGAGGATGCTGTGGTGAATCATTGTTGTTATTTATTTATTTATTTTTTAAATTTTTTGTTTGTTTGTTTATTTATTTGAGAGCGACAGAGAGAAGGAGGCAGAGAGAGAGAGAGAGAGAGAGAGAGAGAGAGAATGGGCACGCCAGAGCTTCCAGCCTCTGTAAACGAACTCCAGATGTGTGTGCCCCCTTGTGCATCTGGCTAACATGGGTCCTGGGGAATTGAGCCTCGAACCGGGGTCCTTAGGCTTCACAGGCAAGTGCTTAACCGCTAAGCCATTTCTCCAGCCCTGTTGTTATTTATTTTATATGCAGGGAGGAGAGGGAGACAAGGAGGAAGGGAGGGAGAGAGAAGAGGGGACAGAATGGATATACCATGGCTTCTTGCCACTGCAGATGAACCCCGGATGCATGCACTTAGTGCATGCAGTTTTATGTTGGTACTGGGGAATTGAACCTCGGCCATCAAGCTTTGCAAGCAAGTACCTGTAACTGCTGAGCCGTCTGCACAGCCCTACCTACCATGGTGCATTGAAAAACTGGCTGGTGTTTGTCATTTGCTGAGACCAGAATCTAAGGCCCAGCTTTGTTTATTTTGACCTTGTAACTTTTGGTGCTCTCAGTTTCCTAGAACTGCTAATAATTCCAATATTGTGAAGTCGTTGTGAGGATTCAAGGTAGTAAATATTTGGAAACAATTAGCCAGTTGTATTTATTTTGCAAATGTTCATCTCCCTTAGTTCGTGTGGACATTCAACATAAGGATGGCAGCCTAATTTCAGTGTCTTAAAAGATGTTAGTCGGTTAGAGCTGAGGTACAATAGATGCCTTTCTTTGTTCTAGCATCTGCATTTCTTCTGACCTTTTGTTTCAGTTTTCCTGTTTCTAAAATGATACCTAAAGTTCTTATTCTTTCTCTACCACTGTTATTGCCTATCTGCCAAAGAACTCCAGTGGGCAGACAGAATCTCCTAGAATAATAAATATCTGAGAGATTATCTTCACTTTCTGCTAGTTTGTTACTAACAAAGTAATGTTGGGAATATTTGGTTCCAAGAAAGCTCCAAATTCCAAGTATACTGTATTATAATACTTTTGAGATACCTAGAGATATGTTGATTGCAAAATGAAGCTATAAGACAAGATTTCTTTTCTCTTTCACATGTCTTCACCAGATCTGAGAAATGGATCAAAGGAATTTCTCTCTCTCTCTCTCTTTTTTTTTTTTTTTTTTTGTTGTTTCTCGAGGTAGGGTCTCACTTTAGCCCAGGCTGACCTGGAATTCATATGGAGTCTCAGGGTGGCCTTGAACTCACGGCGATCCCCCTACCCCTGCCTCCCGAGTGCTGGGATTAAAGGCGTGCGCCACCACGCCCGGCTAGGAGTTTCTCTTGTAAAGACAATGGTCATGCCAGCCAAAGACGAGGACAGACATTGCACATTGCCTTACTGCATCTATACAATGCCTTTGTGATAACCACTGGTGTTTTAAGCCAGTCAAATTCTGCACAGGAAATGCAGCCTACAGAGTTAGTCTGTCCTTCCTCTCAGCCCCACTAGGTAGAGTCAGTGCTCTGGCCTGTGTGCTGCTGCCTTGTGTGACGGCTGGGGATTAATTGTTTACACTGGCACTGATTACAAGACAAAACTTTCTTGCTCAAAAGAATCCACTGACGACGTAGTTCCTTTAACATTTCGAAGATCTGAAGAAAATACTTTTGTAGGAAATTAGTCTGCTTATCTTCGCTTTTTCAAAATTCATCTTAGCCGAGGACCTTAACTGCCTGTCGAGTCATCAGGCCCCGTAGGGCACTAGCATTGCCAAAACAATATATAGGTCAGCCACAATCGGGAAACAGGATCTAAAAGCACTGAGTGAATTGTTTTTAAAAGACAACAACAAACTCATCATCCTGGCTTCCCTGGGAGAGCTTGAAGGATGAGTGGTACTGCGTTCTGTTTATAGAAGTGACTTCTGTCACTCTATGGGCCACAGCCAGCCCTGTGCGGCCCTTCCTGGTACCACTGCACGACAAAGACCATCACTAATCACAGAGAATACCTTCCCGGGCTGTTATCTAGGAAAGCACTACAGGTTTTTCTTTTATTTCTTTCCTTTTTAAAAGCAAAGACCAAATTTGTAATGGAAATAGCCTTGGGTTACTATTGTTGGCAATCTCAAAAGCCATGAATTTAGGTGGAAGACATTTCTCAAGCTAATAGCATTTGGAATTTGGCTATATTTAATCACATATTGTGAGTGATCCAGTAGGCCTGGTAATGTTTTATTTTAACCTTTAGAGAAGGGAGCGGCATCATGACTAGCTGTGGGAAAAGGATGTTCAGAGAACAGGCAGTCTCCAACCCGTACCGCTGAGTTCCAGAAATCCACTTACGGAACCTGAGAACTCGTATATACTTGTGGTGCACCAAGAGGTGTTAACATATGCATAAATTATGAAGTGATTAAATCAAGCTAATGAGTATCTATCAAGTCATACATTTCTTTGTAGTGAGCATATGTAAGATCTTAGTAATTTTTAAGTATATACTATGAATTATAGTCAATATATTACAATAGAGCTATAGAGATTATTATCCTTATAATAGAACTTATTATCTGACTTAAACTAAACACCTTTTGACCAGTCTTTTGTTCTCCCCAGTTCTAGCTCATGGCAACCTCCCATTCTACCCCCAGCTGCTACAAGATTGACAGTTTTAGTTCCACATGCCAGTGAGATCAGGCAGTTTGTCTTTCTGCGCGTGGCTTATTTCCCTCAGCAAAATGTGCTTTAGGTTTGCTCATGTTGACGCAAAGATGGAATGTCAGTCGACCAAAGATAGCTGTCAATAATAAACTTGGTCTTAGGACCGTGGCTCTGCCGGTAAGTGTTTGTGCAATCAATGAATATATGGCATCCAGAAAGATCTGGAAGATGCTTTAAATTCTTCCTACAGCCTTCTAAGAAATTGTATGGGATTTTACTGATAACGTGAAACAAAGCTTAATTTAAAATCGTTCTTGAGATGCAGTGTGGCCGGTAACCCTATGGCGTTCCACCCTTTATTCTTTAGGGCTCTCAAACTCTCAGTGAGTTTACTTCTGTGGAAATTTTATCTTTTCTCCCCTCCTTTTATTCTTGATTTATGCTCTTTCCTTCCAGGTGTCACTCTGCCCTCTTTGACAACTCTCCCTTCTTAAACTCCGACTCCCTGGGTGGGTAGGAGGAAGAGTAGTACTTGTAGAGGCCTGACACCTGATGAGCCCATCTATCCGCGACGACGCCTGACATCCTCGCACATCTCTTCGGGACAGCCATTCCTTTTCTTTGGGGCTCGGTGATTCCGTCCATATGGACGATTTCTATACCAGACTATGTTATTTTAAAGCTTACCTAATTTGTGCTGCAGGCTCATGTTTTTCTGAAGATGAGAGATTACTCATTGATCTGTGTGTGCCACAGCCGGGACGCATGCATTAAAAATAGAGCTCTTTGACTTGCTGAGTTCGTCTGGTAAGAGAAATGTTTTGGAGAAAACTGGAAGGGGGTATGGCCATGTCATGGTTGTTTTCTCTTGTGGGTTTATCTTCCTGTTCTGTTTTTGGTTTTCTAAGTTTGTTGTTGATCCAAAAAATATTTTTGGAGGATGTGTTTGGGCACTCAGAGAGAGATACTGAACTGAGCCTTCACGTCTCCCATTCTCAGCTCATTGGCTTCTTTGATGTGGGCACAATGCAGACCATTCTGTTTTGAGTTTTAAAGGAAGGAACACAAGCAGTGGGCTTATTAATAGCTCTCTTTCGTGTATTTTCATCCCACTTTATAAATAAGATGTAAAATATTTTCCTCTATTTTGAAGTAATCTTTTTAGCAGCATTAAAGCCAGCAAGGCATTGTTGTTTGAATTTGTCCTCTTTATTTGGTAGTTTTACACTAAAGAGAAACTTGACTGGCAATTTGGATTCTCTTAAGGTGACAAACACGTTTCAAGCATTTGGGTTGAGCATTTACTGCCTCCTAAAACTTGTGGTTTTATTACGGCTACTTTTGATTAAATTCTTGTGTTTTACCTCTTTGTTTAAAAAAAAATAGAAGCTTGGTAATGATATAAGGAAATCCATAAAAATCCTAAAAAGAATGTAGCATATCTACTCAAGGCAGATAACAGAAGCAAGGCCGTCGGTGAGACTCATCCATGTAGTACTCATGGTGTACCAGGTACTGTTCTTGGTGTTTAGAATAAACCAGTGAATAACACAGACAGACCTTCCTCTCTCATAGTGCTTTGAACAGTAGGGTCACATTGCCCACCCTGCTATCTGGTCCGGGTGTGTACAAAATTCAAGCTTAGCACTACAAAAGAACAAATAACCAAGAGTCAACATACTCCCAGGCCAGGGCAGCCATGCCTCAGCGTTTCAGGCAATCGCTTGTTCCTGTGGGCCGTGTGGATTTTAACAAGTCATGTGGCATGGGCTGTTTTTCTTTATTTCAAGGGTAGATTCTTTCCTGATATTCATTTTGTACTCAGATTTCATATCATATGAAGATTCTCATAATTCTTCCTGACTCCCATTTTCCTGCACTCAACATTTGATGTTCTGCTGTGTTCTTAATAAATTAATACCATACCTCACTGTAGAAGGATGCAAGCCTGCTCATGAAAAATATATAATGATTTTCTTGTTTATGCAAGACAGAGTCTGAGATTAATCGTGAGCACCTAATAAGTAAATGTTACTTTCAAAGGAAACAAAGGCATGGGAGAGAATTTTCTCAGTAGCTTTCTCATTACAAGATCCTAGACAGCCAGATGGAAAGATTTTTATGAACCAGCTGAGATTGAAATTGAAGGTAGAAGAGATCCAGTGACTTGCCTAAAGGTTGAAAGAGACAATGTATGGCCAAGATGGTTAAGATAATGTTTCAAACTAGGCATGGTGGCGAATGCCTTTAATCCCAGCACTCGGGAGGCAGAGGTAGGAGGATCGCCATGAGTTCGAGGCCATCCTGAGATTACAGAGTGATTTCCAGGTCAGCCTGAGCTAAAGTGAGACCCTACCTCGAAAAAGCAAAAAAAAAAAAAAAAAAATAAAAATAAAAATAAAAAAAAAAGATAATGTTTCAGGGCTGAAGGGAGGGCTTGGCAGTTAAAGCACTTGTGTACAAAGCCAAAGGACCCAGGTTCAATTCCCCAAGTCCCATGTAAGTCAGATGCACAATGTGGTGTATGCATCTGGAATTGTTTGCAGTGGCTGGATGCCCTACCATGTCCATTCACTCTCTCTCTGTATTTCTCTCTCAAATAAATAAATAAAAATTTTTAAAATAATATTTCACATGCTATGTTAAATATATAAGGCTCTTTGAGCCTTACAATAACTTTATGCACTGAACAAGGCAAATACTTTTTATGTCCCTGTGCAAATTAAGAAACTTGAACACCCTGCAAGTCTTAATGACTTATTTGGGGATGTAGTATTAAACCTGACTGGTTGATTACTTATTGGATTTTGGCTCCAGTGCTCTTACTATTATTGTGACTGCTATCAAACTAAAGAAAAAAGCTAAGATAAATTCAGGTTTTCTTGTTTCAAGTAAATAAAACAGAAAAATTATCTTTCATTAAGATTCCTTATAAAAGCCTACATGAAATACCAGATTATATATTGATTTTATAGTTACTTTTTCTATTAAATAAATAGAGTTCAGTGCAATATTCCAAAATAGGTTCATTTTTCTTAAGAACATAGTTTTTTAGTTCTTAATATGACATAGAATATAGAATCTATTTTAATCATTTCTGCCACTACAATTTAGCTCCAATATTTGTGTATAAAATAATTTGTGAGTGAGTGTGCATATTATCACAAAATGAATACAGAAGAGACTTCATGGATAGTAATAAGTGTCAAGTAACTGAAGTTGACATCCATAGCTTTGGGCACTACTGTCTTTGAGAAAGCAACATTTATTTATAGATTCCATACTGACTGATGATTGTGATTTTATGCTTATATTTCCTCTCTCTCTCTGTATAGATGGATAGATAGATAGATAGATAGATAGATAGATAGATAGATAGATTACAACTTTAGCAATGGCACAGAGATTATTTTATAACTATCAATTTCCCTCTTGGTTAAGAATAGTTTATCTTTTCCAAAGCATTTAATTCTGAAAGTCAATATTGCTTAATCAGTTAAAAAGCATGAGTACATTTATTTAAAAGTTATGTAATATGGTAGGCTTAATTGAGAGCTCTTTGTCTTTACTTTCTTTTAATACTATGTCAATTTTAAGGCTATTTCATTCCAGAAGTTTCCTGTACTTAAGTGAAGAGTGACCAGATGAGGAACATAGACAAAGATTAGTGTGTCTTGTGACAAGAATGTAACACCAAGCAGTCATTAAAATGTGAACTAACCAGCATCCTGTAAATTAACCAGTGTCTGTTTTTTTAAAGTTAAAGTTGTTTCCTTCACTGGATGTTAATGATAATTTGTAAGTGTCATAAAAAATGGGACCAAAATAATCGTCATGTTTTAAAGAACTAAAGTGTAGTGTTATAAATGACAAGCTGACAAATATGCAAAGCTAGATATTAATTCCATTGAATATTTTAATTATTCAAAATATGCACAGTTATAAACTTATATGTTAGACATATGGATATACATGTTCTGTGCAGTTTAACTTTTAATACAGAGTTCAGTTTATTAAGAATGCTAGGTTCGGGGCTGGAGGGATGGTTTAACGGTCAAAGAACTTGCCTGCAAAGCCTAAGGATCCAGGTTCATTTCCCCAGTACTCACGTAAAGCCAGATGCACAAGGTGGTGCATGCAACTGGAGTTTGTTTGCAGTGCCTAGAGGCCCTGGTGTTCCCATTCTCTCCCCACTCTCTCTTTCACTCCATATTTCTCTTTCTCTGCCTCTCTCTTAAATAAAAAAATAAGATAAAATGCTAAAAAGGGATGGTGGGTTCAACGTGTATTTGCAAATCATACTTCAATAAAGAGGAACAAAAAGATTTTGGATTCTAGCAAATGAGTTTTCTCTTTTTTTTCACTCCTGGCTTCATCATTATATTTTAAAAAATATATTTAATTTATTTATTTGAAAAGAGAGAAAGAGGGGGAGAAGGAGAGAGAGAATGGCCGCACCAGGGCCTCCAGCCACTGCAAATGAACTCCAGATGCATGCGCCCCCTTGTGCATCTGGCTTTGGTGGGTCCTGAAGAATCGAACCGGGATCCTTTAGTTTGCAGGCAAACGCCTTAACCACTAAGCCGTCTCTCCAGCCTGCGTCATCACAGTTTTAAAAGATATCTTCATATTTCAGGTGCAGTCAAGTCTGTGGGCCACAGACTCATTCTGTCTCTTTTTCCTTTCCTTTCTCCTTTATTTCCTCTTGTATTTCTTTCTTTTCTTTGGTGGGGGGAGAATGCTGGGGGCTGACCTCAGCCTCACACATGCTAAGCACTGAGCTGCATTCTCAGCCACTCTGCCTCATTCAGGTGACTAGACTTGGTTACTATGACAAAGAAACACACAGGACAAACTCTTTATGGTGAGGGCAGTAATGACTTACAGTATGGGCTTCCAGAGAGACATCTGGACAATCTAGGATAACTGTGCTAGGTGTCATGGATCATATGAACTGTGTTTGGCAACTTAGAGGACACTTCTGACTGAGATGGTCAAGTTGAGCAAGAATAAGTGTTATTTCTAGAGAAGAAAATAATGTAAATGAAGACAGGGAGATGGTCATTACTATGCATTTGCAACAAGAAAATAAAACGTAATTTCGAGCTGTAAGATACACAGTAAATTCTGTATTCCATGGGGATTGTTGATTTTATGCAGGATTTACAATGGAGTCCTACTTTGTTAAAGGTATCAGAGGTTGACAGTGGGGAGAGAAGATGGATACTTATGGAGAGAACTGTTGTTGGTGTGTGGACTCCTCTGTGGTGTGGGACTTGAATTGACTGTTCAAAGAACTTAGTGCAGGGCTGGAGAGATGGCTTAGCGGTTAAGCACTTGCCTGTGAAGCCTAAGGACCCCGGTTCGAGGCTTGATTCCCCAGGACCCACGTTAGCCAGATGCACAAGGGGGTGCATGCATCTGGAGTTCGTTTGCAGTGGCTGGAGGCCCTGGCGCACCCATTCTCTTTCTCTCTCTCTCTCTCTCTGCCTCCTTCTCTCTGTCTGTCACTCTCAAATAAATAAATAAAAACAAAAAAAAAAATAAAAATAAAGAACTTAGTGCAGTTTCCCTGCAGCACAAGGCTCACAGTTGGCTCACATCCAACAGTCGCCGGAGAAATCTGAAGGGTGGACTGACTGGTAGCAGGAAAAAGGAGTTGCTTCTGAAGTACAGGCAGCCGCCTTCAGAGGGGTTTCAGTTCCCTTCTGGTTGCTGGGACAAAACACGTGACTAAGAGCAACTTCTAGGAGGAAAGGGTTTATTTCCGCTCATGGTCTCAGGGTGACGTCTCATCACGGAGGAAAGCATAGCACAAGCAGAGGCTGGGTGGCACATCATCTGGATGGAAGTAGTCTAAGGACTGGGCTTGGAACTGAGCTAATTAACATCCAGGTTCTCCCTCAGTGACACACCTCCTCCAGCAAGACTCCGCCTCCCAAATTGCCACCAGGTGGGGACTGAGGGTGGGGCTTAATCATAAACACCTGAGGTTATGGGGACACTTTTCATTCTAACTACCACTGGCAGTTGTAGGTCTGAACAACACTCAGTATTTCTCCTGGATACAAATGATTTCTTTCTTTCTTTCTTTCTTTTCTTTTTTTTCTTTTTTTTTTTTTTTGAGGTAGGGTCTCACTCTAGCACAGGCTGACCTGGAATTTACTCTGTATTCTCAGGGTGGCCTTGAACTCACGTTGATCCTCCTACATCTGCCTCCTGAGTGCTGGGATTAAAGGCGTGTGCCACCATGCCTGGCTTAATACAGATGATTTCTGAGGGAGAGAGGAGTACGGGGTTGTTTTTGGATTCTGTCTCAGGACCAGACGACCTGCTGCCAATTCTGTAGGAGACTAAGTAATTATAAACAATCCCAGTACTTATATATTCACTTCTGCTAAGGTAGCATCTGATTATAAATTAGAAAGTTGATCAAGATGAAAACAAAAAGAAAAAAACAAAAAACAACAACAGGATGGTATCTGCTATAGTTTGAGTATTGAACGTCTCCAACAGGCCCACCTGTTAAAGGCTTGGCCTTCAGCCTGCGGTGCTTTGGGAAGTTAGTGAAGCTTTAGGCAGTGAGGCCTTGTGGGGGTATAAAGGCTCTTATATGTGTGCCTTGAAGGGCATCTTGGGACCTCTGACTGCTGTAACGTGAGCAGTCTCCTCTGTCTTGTCTGTCATCATGAGTTTCCATCGCCCCCTCCAGTCCCAAAAGCAATGTGCTCAAGTTGCACAGACTGAAACCTCCCAGACTGTGAGCCCAAACAAACCCTTTTACAAGCTGATTGTCTCGGGTATTTGTTTCCGTAATGGAAAGTTGACTGGCCATGCCTGTAAGGGACAGTGAGTTTTAAACCACAGCTCAGGCTGATGACAGCCTGTGTGGGTGTTAGATCACTGTGACAATACCAGCCAAGTAAGAGCTTCCTGTCCCCCACCCACCCCTTGTGCCTTCTCTCCTTGCCCCTTTCTTGAATGCCGATGTTCAGAAATTCAATGACTGTTGACCCTACCTGTCACAGCAAGTGGAGAGTTCTAATAGTACATCACTTTTATATTTTATTGTTAACTTTTAGGTTGTGACTTAAAGCAGCAGAAAAGATTTTAATTGGTCGATAGTGACTGTTGAAATCACAGGAGGTTCCAGAATTTTCACTTAGTTTTGAACAGTTAGCTGCATACAATAAATTTAAATAGGAAAAAAAAAAGTAGTCGTTCTATGACAGCATCGCATTAGTTGTGTTTTGTCACCGTCTGTGCTCCATGCGTAGATGACAGCAGAATCTAACTCTCTGAAGGGGGGCGTGTGGGCAGTTGAATCATGGGAGGGTATAGTGAGTGAGGTGGTTTAGGAAAGAACCCGAGTGCATGGCAGAGAGCATAAGTCTGCTTATTATGGGAATTACGGTCTGTCTGATGTAAAAGCTTTGAGTATCAGTGTGACATGATGAAAGCTCTATTTAAGGAAAATGACTCCAGCAGTAGCGTGCTAGGTGGAATATGGGAGTAGAAATTTTGAATCAGAAAACTAGGTCCTGGTGTAATGAGGTTTGTACTTAAGAAGCCGGCAATAAAAAAGAGCAGAAGCAACTAACTGGAGGATATTTTAGAGGAAAATATGAAAGGAGCAGTAACTAATTGGATTTATTAATGATAGGGAGCATGCATCACATATGATTTCTTAATTCTAACTAAGGTAGGTTTATAGCCCAACTGGCCTAATTGACAAATGACTCAGGGTAAATGTCATCTGTGAAAAGGCATAGAGCTGCAATTCAGGAGAATAAGCATAGATACTAGAAGAAATTTAACTATCGAAGTCAAGAAAACATGAATATTTTGAAGGACAGAGGGATTTTTCAAATTTTATGTAATAATTACAGTTAGAGCTTGTTAAAAATGAAATTCCTATGGCTAGAGAGATGGCTCAGCAGTTAAGTGTGCTTCTTGCACAGGCATGAGGGGCTGAGAGACCCTGAGACCACCAGAATTCAAGTCTCCAAATTCCATAATTTCCATAAATATCTGGCCAGAGTCATGTGTGCCTATAACACTAAGTCCTGCAGAAGAGCAAAACCTGATTATCCTCAGAGCCTTACAAGGTGGAGACTCAGTAAAGAGACTCCATCTCAAATTAATACCAGATAGAAGACATGTGATGGCGTGGGCCACTTTACATTCAACTCTGGTCCACTGTGATGAATGCCTCTCCACCACAGGGTAGGAGTGTGGGGAATCTTATTTTCTCAAACTCCCCAGTGTGGATGAAGATTGTCAAGGACACTCTCTGACACTCCAGGGAATAGGACAGAAAACTTAGTGTTCAGGTAGAGGGATGATTAGAAGTCAGGGGAGAAAGGAAGAACACTGAGAGGCCCAAAGGGTAATTAGAAAGAAAACAACTATAGAAACCCTGAAAGGAAAGAGTCAGAGAACAAGGGGATATCATGTGTCAGAGAGGTATCAGAGAGATCGCAGGAGTTCATGATGCTATCCACTGTCCATCCTGCCCATAGTCTTTGTCTCAAGTGTGTTTCTTATAAGTAACACATGACTAGGTTCATTTTTAAATTTATATATTTTTAAAATATTTATTTATTTGAGAGAGAGAGAGAAACAGAAAGAGACTGAGAGAAAGAGGTAGGCAGAGAGAGAGTGAGTATGGGCCTCCTGTTACTACAAACGAAATCCAGACATGTGAGCCACTTTGTGCATCTGCGTTTACCTGGGTACTGGGGAAGTGAATGTAGGCCATCAGGCTTTGCAATAAAGCATATGTAACCACTGAGCCATCTCAGCCCTAAATTTACATTTTAACTAGAGCATTGTGTCTTATTTTATAAAGTCTTTTCTAGTTTAAATGTAAGAGCAATTTTCAGTCTCACTTCTTCTAAAGTAGTACTTCTTTTTTTTTTTTTTTTTACTTTCTAATGTGTGTGTGTGTGTGAGAGAGAGAGAGAGAGAGAGAGAGAGAGAGAGAGAGAGAATTGGCATGCTAAGGTCTCCAGGCACTGCAATGGAACTCCAAAAGTGTGCACCAACTTGTGCACATGTGTGACCTTCTGCATATGTCATCTTGTGCGTTGTGGGATTACATGGGATCTGGGGAATCAAATATGGGTCCATTCACAGGCAGGTGCCTTGACCGTTAAGCCATCTCTCCAGCCCTGCTACTACACTACTAGTACTTCTTCTCCTTCTTCTTTTTCAAGGTAGGGTCTCACTCTAGTCCAGGCTGACCTGGAATTCACTATGTAGTCTGAGGGTGGCCTCAAACTCACAGTGATCTTCCTACCTCTGCCTCCCAAGTGCTTGGATTAAAGGCATGAGCCACCATACCTAGTCAGCCCTAGTACTTCTCTTTTACTGTATTTATTTATTTATGAGAAATAGGAAGAGACAGAGAGAGAGAGAGAGAGAGAGAGAGAGAGAGAGAGAGAATGAGCATGCTAGGGCTGCTAGCCACTGCAAATGAACTCTAGCAACATGCCACTTTGTGCATCTGGCTTTATGTGGGCACTGGGGAATCAAAGCCTGGTACTTAGGCTTTGCAGGCAAGCATCTTAACTGCTGAGCCATCGCTTCAGCTCCTCCACCGTCTTTTAAACGGTTGCCTTGGATATTTTTTTAAGAGAACTCTTTAACTCTGAGGATGAAGACTAGTTTTTCTGGAAAGAATTTGTTTATTTTGCTCAGGTTGTCCTAAAGAAATATGTCTACACTGCATATGTGTATTTGTATGTGTGTGTGTTATGTGTGTATGTGTTTGTGTGTGTGTGTGTATGTATGGGTATATATGTGTGTATGTGTATTTGTGTGTGTGTGTGTGTGTTCATTTCCAGTGTAAAGTCTATACCATTAGAAAAAATAAAAACCATTCTTGGCTTGAAATGTTTCACATTATCCTGTATTGTGAATTCAGACTGCAAATTAATGCAAGAGCTGTTTTATGTTTAAGAAGCCTCAAAAGGAATTTTTATTGCCTGTATTTAGCACCAAATTTCAAGTCAGACAATTTTCTTAGAATTCTCCTGGGGATGAAATGGTTTATGCTAGCTCAGCCTTAAACTGAAACTTTGTGGGCCTAATTTTATTAGACAAATTCTTGAGGGACTTTCAGTCCTTAGCCTTTCTTTGCCTATAAAAATCTGTGGTCTGGTCTCTGGCCTTCTGAGCAGCACAAAGTCACTAATAGGAAAGCTCACTCCCAGACACTAGGATTTGGCTAATGCCCTGAAGGACAGAGCTCAGTTCAGGCTCCTGCTTAATCTCTGTGTTCCTGACATTGCTTAATTTTTATTCTTCTTTATGGTTAATTTACTTAAGCATTTCAAAGGACATGTTTTGTCTTGTGCTTTAATTCCACAGAGCAATCACTTTCAGGAAAGGCATCAAAGTACCAAGTGAAGAGACTGAAGTCTCTGCTAATGTTACTTCTAGTTTTTCTCAGCATTGGTCTGTGGTTATCACGTATGTGATATGATAGTTAATTCCACCAATATTACATTATGGCCATCATGATTGAGGCCCAGGGGAAAGCCTTGAATGAGGAGTCATTGGGAACACTTGCAAAGAGACAGGATGGACGAAAGGCTGCCTCTAGATGCCTGGTTCTGAAAGATTCCCAGCCCGACTCCTCCGCGGTTGGAGGGCGGTAACCCATCTCTCCCAGAAGGTCACAATTAGCTGAGTGAGGATGACAGAGGCTGTTGCTTAGCACGTCAGCTTTATTCGCTTAGAAAAGACTCTTTATTTAGTCTGCTTGGTTGAGATAACTTAGGGCCTGGGATGACTCTAGATAGGACTTGAAAACCTTTATAAAAGTATTACAAATGCAAAATTTTAATGTAATGGATTACAGTAATAACCCTTTCATTTCTGCACAAACGTATGTCCTTCACAATATATGTTGGCAGTTAGATCACTCTATATTGCAGTAAGTTGGAATTGGCTAGTTATTACTGTGATTAATTTGTTTTGAACATATATAGCTAGTAGAAATAGCAAATGTCTTATAGCATCCCATGCTTTCATTTAAGGTTAAATATTTCAATAATCAAATTTGTTAAATAAACAGTATCAATTTGGGAGAATCTACTTATGAAGGCATTTTGAACCTTTCCAACCTCAGTCATCTGTAGTTTTCTGTTTTTAGGATGGTGATAGTTACCACATGACAGCTTTCATAATTTGTATTATCAGAAGTGCCTTATATTTTTTGCTAACTTACCAACTGTATTATCACAACAAGGGGTGTTGAATATAATTCCTCAGCTATATACCCTCCCAGCCCCCAGCCCCATCCACACTACATCCTTCACTGTGTTTGGAAACTAGTGTAATCGCTTATTTTCTGACCAAAACACTCTTTGGAGACACACTTTATTGGAGCCCCTTAGAAGGCTTCCTTCAACTTCTCTTTTCTTCTATTGTCTATTTTTCCCAGTTCCCTTTGCTTCATTTGGGCCATGCTGAAGGGAAAATATACTTCTCTCAAATACCCATGTTCACAACTGCTTTCCTCACGGGTGCCTTTCATGCCAGCCAGTCTACAGTGGGACCTGTCATCTTTGAGAGAGAGACTTCATTTACTTGCAAGGAGAGAGAGAGAGAGGGAGAGAATGGGCATGTTAGGAACTCTAACTACTGCAAATGAACTCCAGATGCATGTGCCACTTGGTGCATTTGGCTTTATGTGGCTACTGGGAATTGAACCAGGGTCATTTGGCATTGCAGGCAAATGCTTTAACTACTGAGCTATCTCTCCAGCCTTTGGAACCTGTCATATTGGCTAGAAGAGATGGCTCTTCTTAACCTTCTGCCCATCCCTTTGACCCATTAACCTACCCCCTGAGGTCTGAATTCTATGTTAATTTCTTATACTTTGCACTTTTGAAGCACTGGTATTGTTATGATGTTGAAATAAGAATGAATGGTCCTGTTTTGAATTCTGCAGGTCATTTCTTTGCAGAGAATATTTTCTGGTAAATTTTAAAGTGTTTCTGATGTTAAATATGTAAACCAAAGTTATAGAATGCGATGAAATATTTTATGTTAGAATAATTAAAATCAAAAGAATTCAGCATACAATGATATGGAATATGAATTTCATTAAAAAGTTACTGAACACTTGCCACATGGAAAATGCCACGGCTCTTTCTTCACCAAGTTCCTCAGAACTCTACCAGGTAGATGCCATTAGTGTCCTGTGTTTCCAGTGAAGATTCAGATGTTCAGGGACATCAGTGACTTGTGTAATGTGAGATGTCTAGGACAGACAGGCATCAGCTCGCCACATCAAACTGGAAAACTTCAAATGGGTAGACTCTAATTTCTGAAGCAAAGCCAAGACTTAAGAAAGTGGAGAGTTTTTAATTGGTCATCATCTTCCATAGATTTTTTTTTTTTTACTGGAATTATCTCTCCATCTTCTTATTTTTATTTTTCGAAAATTCCAAAATAAGTCAAGATTCTGGTTTACTATTCAAGGAGCATTCATCAGTTATCTTTTTGTTTATTTTCTGGAAAGTAATTATAATATCCCATTGAAATATGTATCATGTGAGTCAGCATTTGGTTAGAACTGCCACATGCAAAAAAATAAAATAAAACAAAATGCATGAGTTTCTCTATAAAAGCTATAATTTCCCTTAGCCACTAAACCCAAAATAGACATAAAAGACTAATCATGGAAACATGGTTTTATTCTGCATATTTAACCATACTTTAAAAAATAATTTATTTCCATTGTCAAAATGTTTCTATAAAGAAGACCAAATTATATGCTGTTGAACATACAAGACTATAGCAATCTAGCTCTATAAATAATGATGAATTTTCTGAAGTAAAATCTGTAGACAATCCATTGGTCTGCCGGCAAACGGAACCCCTAGAGTCACTCACAGTGGCATCCTATGTCACTAAGCAGAAACTGCGTTAATTACCTTATCTTGCAGGAAGTCAGAAAGATCACAGAGGGGCTGGAGAGATGGCTTAGTGGTTAAGCACTTGCCTGTGAAGCCTAAGGACCCCGGTTCGAGGCTCGATTCCCCAGGACCCACGTTAGCCAGATGCACAATGGGGTGCACGTGTCTGGAGTTCGTTTGCAGTGGCTGGAGGCCCTGCCGCGCCCATTCTCTCTCTCTCTATCTGCCTCTTTCTCTCTCTGTCACTCTCAAATATATAAATAATAAAAAAAGAAAGATCACAGGCCAAATCCCCAAGTGGGACAGTTAATGCTGTCATTATAAGGAACCCCCTCTACTTTAACCTTTACAGGGAGAGTGGTTTGGACGTGACCTGTCACTTGTTGTCTGTTTCTTCTATCCTCAGCCCCTCTCTGTCAAGCAAGCCGACTTCTTCGTGACATAATCTTGTCTCATCATCCGGTTTTACAGCACGAGGAGTGGTCTGATATAGAATAAAAGCCGGTCAACATCTTGAATTTTGCTGTTCGCCAATATTGTGTGAGCGGCGACTATGTGACATCAACTGTTCTCCATTTTCTATATTTATTGACTCTTTTAACTCTCTGCTAGAACTTTAAGAGGGGAACTGTTAAATATCCATTTCACAAATCCGTAAGTGACCCAGAGAAGCTAAGCACTCTAGCACTCTCACCAAGGCCGTCCGACTCCTCCGTGGCAGTCAAGGCCCTCAGGCGTCGGGCATCTGCTGCACTGGGTGTTTACAGCCCTGGCTGGCTTCTAAGGGCTTGCCACATCAAAGCACCACAAACTAGGTAGCTTCAAAAAGCAGAATGATATAACCTCATGGAGACCAAAAGCTTAGAACAGGGCTGGAGAGATGGCTTAGCGGTTAAGCCCTTGCCTGTGAAGTCTAAGGACCCTGGTTCGAGGCTCGATTCCCCAGGACCCACATCTGCCAGATGCACAAGGGGGTGCATGCATCTGGAGTTCGTTTGCAGTGGCTGGAGGCCCTGGTGTGCCCATTCTCTCTCTCTCCCTCTCCCTGTCTCTTTCTCTCTCTCTCTGTCCCTCTTAAATAAATAAATAAATAAATAAATAAATAAATAAAAATAAACAAACAAAAAAGAAGTTTAGAACAAAGATGACCACAGGCCTCATCTCTCTGGAGATGGAGGTTAATCTGAATCACACTGCCATGGCTTCTGTTGGCTGTGAGCAGTCTTTAGCAGTCATAGCATTGCATCTCCAACCCTGCGTCTGTGCTCCCATAGCCTTCTTTGCAGCTGAGCATTCTTGGCTACTTTCTTCTCAGAAGCATTCTGGTCATTGGCTTTAGGGCCCACCCTAAGCCTAGGATGGTTTTACTTTGAGACAGTGTGTCAAAGAAAGTCACGTACTGACCCTCTGAGTATGTATACATCGTGAGAGACTTTTTGACCGACTTCACTGCCTTTAAAAAGTTATGCAGTCTTCAAACACACAATTCTTTTCTCTGTGACTGCCAACATTGTGATTTTTACCTGGGACTCCCTCAAGTGACTGAACCAGGTACACAGGGTGATATCCTCAATGACTGGGGGGCTTTAAGAAAATACTTTTCCTTTTACCTGGATGTTGCAGTCAGTGGTAAGGAGTGTGGATGATGGTGGGTTGGAGGGAGTGGTCATTTTCAAAGTGCATTATCCTGACTTTAGAATATTTTTGATGACCGAGTGTGTGAGGCAGGGCTCTCTAAAGGAACGAAATCAAAAGAAGACAAATATTGTAACAGGCATTGACTAGAAGGCCTTAGAGCTGATAGGGGTCTGAGCAGTCAATCAGTGGCCGTGTGCACATTGGAGGTGCCCAGAACCCAATCAGTGTTCAGTGCATGATGCCTCGGCAGTCCGGGTTTGGTTTGAATATCTGGAAGATGCCTGCATACTGGCTAGTCTCCAGTCCACCCTGGAGCCCACAGAAGCTGGATTCTGAGACCAAGGAGGAATGGTGGGTGCTGGAGCAGCAAGGGGGCGATGTGCTCACCAGCAAGAGTGAAGGCAGACCAGCAGGCGCCACTACTCCCTTGGGCCTCCCAGCATCCGGGCCACCAGCGGAGGTGCTGGCCACTCTGGGGAAGTGTTTTCTCTCCTTGGTTCATCCTTTCAGGAAATGCCCTCACAGGTCCACCCAGGGTTTGCCTCCTAGCTGACTGCTGGTCCAATCAAGTTAACAAAGCAAAATTAACCATGACACCAAGTGAGAGAACAGAGGCTAAAGCTTCTGGCTTAATGGCTAGTGTACTGGTAGAGTAATGCGGGGCTAGGGGCTCAGGAAAGTCCTTGAACCCCAAACCCAAGGTTCATATCTATTTTCATTTTATTTATTTATTTAAGGGAGAGAAAGAGGCAGACACAGGGAGAGAGAGAGGAAGAGAGAGAGAGAGAGAGAGGTGTGGGGAGAGAGAATGGGCACGCCAGGGCCTTGGGCCACTGCAAACGATCTCCAGGTGGATGCGCCACCTTATACATCTGGCTTACATGGGTCCTGGGGAGTCGAACCAGGATCCTTTGGCTTTGCAGGTGAGCACCTTAACTGCTAAGCCATCTCTCCAGCCCTCATGTCTAATTTTAATCAAAGAATTGAATAAAATAAGATTAAGGAGGACAATTATGGAATAATTGCTTTTATTTAGGGAAGAACAGAACCAAGGAAAGACAGAACCCATGTGGAGGACCTGAAAAAAAAAAAAAAAGAGAGAGAGAGGACAGAAAAGAAGGTTCAAAGAGCTCCTGCCATGTGTGGGGCTGGAAGGGATAAAGAGCCCACATGGAGAGTTAAAACTAAGGGGGTTCCCGAGGAGTGTCCTAGGAGGAACCTCACCAGCAAGTTGGAAGTTCAGGAGTGGTCAGGAAGCACAGAGACATTGTTCTTCCCTCGCAAACATATCTATAAACTTATGGTGGTGGGTCCCACCTTCCAGCTCAGGTGAACCAGAGTGAGGGGTGATTGGTCTGGGCTAGGCGCTTTCTCAAGAACAGGCTAGACAAGTTCTGGGGTCCAAGCTTGATCCAATACAGTGTTAGGATTAGGTTTAAATCCTAGGAGAGATCTCACTCCCTGGAGCGGCCCAGGTTGTTGGTGGAAAAACAGCTCTAGGGAAGTAGGCAAGCGATAAGAAGTCAGGTCATCCTTTGGTCTCTAGCAAGTGTAGACTTTTCTGTCTTTTCAGGGTCCCAGTCACCCTCACTGCCTAAAAGAGCTACCTGACTCTCAGTAGGGTATTTGGGGCTCCCCAAAACACGCTTATATTGTTCACATATGTCAGCATCTAGCTCTATAAAGTTAGGCAGGGCTATTTAAATGATCATGAAACATTAACTTCAGAGGATACGTGGTAAATCCCAATAAAAGCAACAATACGTCTATGCACAGAAATAGGATAAGTGGAAAATACAAATCCATCTAAGACTGATTTAAATGAAACTAATTCATTCCAGGGAGCTGCAGTGCGTAGACACAAGCCATGCCATTACAGCCTCTTTCACAGCATAGTAAGTGTAGCTGGTCTGCCTTCCCAGTGAATGTCTCATATTCTCTTTTCTTCTCATAGCCTACAGAATATTGATGTGACTCCAAGTCGCCCAGCTTTCCCTTCCCTCAGGAGATGTTTAGATTACTTATGATCAAGTCTTTCATACTTCATGAAATTACCCCCCAAAAGTGCCTTACAAACCTCAGGAAGGAAGAAAGGGAGTTTGTATTGTACTACGCACATGGAAGGCAATGTGCTAAGTGGTTTTTCACATTGCTGTTTTGTTGATCCTCACGGCAATCCAGGATCAGAAACGACACTGATCTCATTCTGCAGGCTATTTACAATCTATAAACAGACCCAGGCTTACGGAATTGCTCAAGGTCAACTAGGAATGGACAAAGTCGGGGTTTGAACCCAGCTAGATCTGATTTTGAGCACCTACCTCCATGGCCTTTTATTAGTCTGTAGACTCTAAGGAGTGGATGTCTTGCCTTGCTTCTAAGAATAAACTCCCCACATGGGAAATGTCTGAGCTGCCAGGTTTATGCACAGTCTGGTTGTGCTAACATTTAATCAAAATCATTCACCTAGCACTGAGAACATAAAATTAGCATATAGAAATATAACCTCCATAGCATTTGAAGGCTGTGAGTCACAAGCAAGGTAAGAATAAAAATCATCACAAGCTTCACTCGGTTGTCTGTGGGGTGCTGAATGCAGTAGGAAGACTGACATTTTAAACCTAAAAGAATGATTGCGTGCTTGAAGCGCACCACGTTGATTAAAGTGGTGTTTTAACTGTCACGGAAATATCTCTTATGCCGTCCTGAGCAGGTTCACAGGAGTTGCATATCTACAATCACAAGTCAAAAATTTTCACTGACAATCAAGGTATTTTTAATGTCTAGTTTTGTGGCACTACATTTGCCATTTGTTGCAGTTAAGTATTCTACATAAAGTAAGAGGAACAGGGTTTAAATTGCACATAATTAGGATCCAGTATGAGGAGGAATTTTATTTATTTATATTTCTGATGCTTGCCTTGGAGCTATGAGCTGTTTTCTTATAGATGTTTCAATACCAGAGTGCCTCTCATTGGCTAGTGACAGATTTGCATGGTCTCAAGACGTAGCTCAATGCACAAATGACTTTTCAGGGACCCTTGGACAGTGGTTTAAATGAAAGGCTAGGTACGAATCTGTATGGCAACTTTCTTTATTAAGCTGGAAATGAGGTAGAATTCAAGGGTAATGTCATCAAAATAATTGACTAGGTTGATTATCACATTTGATACCAATATTAGATTGATTTTATACGCTGAAAAAGTTGTGGGGTGTTTTATCTGATTTGCTGATTTTAAGTGCAATGAAAGCCAAAAGAAACCCTTCATTAACATCAGAGTCTTCAGGACTGAGCCCTAAGTGGACTAGCATTTTGTTTTGTTTTGTTTTTTCGAGGTAGGGTCTCACTCTAGCTCAGGCTGCCCTGGAATTCACTATGGAGTCTCAGGGTGGCCTTGAACTCACGGCAATCCTCCTACCTCTGCCTCCCAGTGCTGGGATTAAAGGCATGCGCCACCACGCCCTGGCTAGGACTAGCATTTTCAGGGGCTCTATGTCCTGTTCTATTACCTATCATTGAACTAGTACTATAAAGTCTTACTTGTTAGGTGTGTAAAAATAAGTTTGATATTTGACTTAAAGTACTACCCCTGTGTTGCTCTTATGTCATGGGCTGCATGTTTGTACCCTTCCAAAATCTGAGACTATCGTAGTTCCCAATAGGATAGCATTGGGAGGTGGGATTTGGGGGCATTAATTATGTCTAACAGATGTTTTGAAGATGGAGGCCCCATGCTGGGATTAGTGTCCTCGGAACTTCATCACGTGTCATGCCATGCATTCCCAATCAATGGACGACAGCCAACTGCAAACCAGAAGAGAGCCCTTAATAGACATGGGATCTGCAGCTGCCTTCAGACCTGTGGACAATAAATTTCTTTGTTCAGTCTACCTGGGATGTGTTATTTTTCTTGTAGCATCCTAGGTTGACAAAGACATCTTCTCTTTCTTCTTTTTGCAATTATTTTCACTAACCTCAAGCAGAAGTTAGCACTTTTGTTGACTCATTCAGTAAATAATTGTTTGTGGCGTCCCTTCTCTGGGTCTGGGACAGTCCCAGGCCCTGGTTGGTGAGGAATAGATATTCTCCTTGTCCTTAGGGACCTCATGGGAAGCAGTATTGTCAGCATGTTTCAAGTTACAGCATTCAGAACATCTTCTGGTGCCCCATACTCTGAATGTCTGAATCTAGCTGCAAACCATCTTCTGAGATATTAGCTACAAGGAGTTTCTTTGTAGCTGAAGGTGCCTTCTATGAGGTGCCATCTCATATCTCCAAGTCCACGGTGGCTCCACCTCCTCTTCTCTTTCATACGAGTAATACCGCCTTTTCCACAGACTTAGAGAATGTCACAGCTACCTGCTGTTATTACATGTTACCCTCTTCTGACTCATAGGATCACTTACTTTAATTAAATATCCTCTAAAATTATTGGACTTGCACACACACTAATAATAATAATAAGGCTTAAAACCAGGAAAAGGCAGCGTAGCAGTTAGTCTGAAGGTAGCTGAATGAAGGCAATGTCCCAATTTAAAGATATCCAGACATGAGGAATTGTCTTTTACTCTTGAGAGGGTCAAATATCATGTCCCATTCAAGCTTTCAATTGATTGGATAAGAGCCACCCACATTACAGAGAACATGCTATTGTATACCATTTATGGTTTTTAAATGTTCATCTCATTTAAAGACACTAGTAGAGATATATCTAGAATAATGAGTAATCGCAACATTGGGTCAACCCAGGACCCAGTCAAACTGATACAAATTTTAATTTTTTTTGTTATTTTTATTTATTTATTTGAGAGCGACAGACAGAGAGAAAGAGGCAGATAGAGAGAGGGAGAGAGAATGCATCAGGCTAACCTGCAACGAACTAAGACGTGACCCCCCTCTGCTAACATGATCCTGGGAATCACCTCGACGGGTCCCTACTTCAGGCAGCCTAACCGCTAGACTTCTACACCCCAAACTGATACAAATTTAAACATCACACAATAGACTTCAACAAACCAGGTGCCATTCTCAGTATTGATTTGCAAGTTAGGTACTTACTGAATTTTCCTTTTCAAATGTAGGAATTATTTACTTAGCCTCAACCCTCAGTCATCTGGAACCCACCACACTTCTCCTGATGGTCCTGGCTCGTGATGGCGGTGGGCTCACAGCTGCTGTCAATGCAGATGTCACCGTGCACGTCCTGCAGAGCACACTAGCTCCGGCTGAATTTGAAAGACCTAAGTACACTTTCTCAGTGTATGAAGATGTGCCCAAAGACAGTCTTGTTGGAACAGTGAAAGCAAGGGAGTCCTTGAGTAAGTACTTAATTGTTATGCTGTGCCAAAGACCATTCATTATTGGATATTTTCATAATTTAGTGGGCTACACAATCTTAAATAAGTCTTTCCTTCTCTGTACACAAAGTGGAAAGTATCCAGTCCATGGCTTGTTCATGTTTTTGTCAACACTGTCTCTACCTACCTGTAGCAGACACCTTCAGGTTCGCTGAGATGAACTTCCAGACCAGGCACAGTTATGGAGGAAGGAATATTTATTGAAGTTTACAGATCCAAGGGAAGTTCCATAATGGCAGAAGAAGCTGGCCTGCTTTCACAGGACCAAACACAGAGAGAGAAGCACAAGCCTAAAAGCCAAAAGCCACACAGCACAGCACACTTCAGGAACTCCAGGTGGAACTAGGGACTTTGCATATCTTTAGATTGGAATTTTAAACCCACCACCACACCTTAAGATCCACCCAATGATACCTCCTCCAGCCACATGGCTGCAGATGCAAACTACAAATTGATAAAACATCGAATATATTGGGGCCATCTACTCAAACTACCACACCACCCTATAATTTTTTTTGCTAACAAAAGTAGTATGTATATTTGAAAGAATTCTTAAATAGTACAGAATGATTATAATATAGAAAGTATGTATCTCCTACAATCAACTCACTGAAAACACACATACTTGACCATTTTTAACAAAATAGACCTTACTATTTATTAGATAACTTACCCCCCCCAGTTTATTTTATATAGCTTTCCAGATAAAGTACATTATCACTCTATCTTACTACATAGCAAGTTTCAGTGTTTTAACTTGAATTTTATTTAAATCTTTCCTTTTATTTTTTGCTAACAGTTGGGGTGCTCTAACATCACTTGCTAGTCCAAATAGTACTTGAGGCAAGTGTCACTTCATGTGTCCCTTCAGAACAAGCTCTGTGAGGGAATCCTCTCTCCAAGGGTTTGTCCTCTTCCCACAACCCTTCTGTGTAGTTACACTGGGACAAAACACCTGACCAAAAGAAGCAGCTGATAGTAGGAAAGGATTTGCTTTAGCCTACAGTCTAAAGGAAAAGCTTCATGATGGCAGAGAAAACACGGCAGAGCAGAGGCTGGACACCACGTCTGCCACGGCAGGTGGAACACAGCAGCAGGAGAGTGAACTGAGCGCTAGCAAGAGGGAGTTGGCTGGGACACCACACGGCCCACTGTTAGCAGCACACCTCCTCCTGCCAGGCTCCACCGCCCAAATTGCTATAAGCTGGAGACCTCCCGAGCATTCAGAACACGTGAGGTTAAGGGGAGCATCTGATTCAAACCGCCAGCCCTTCTATCTCTCTTCTCTCCCTCCCTCAGCCTCTGAGGAGGTTATTCATACTAGATATTAAAGAAAAATGTGAACCTAAATGGGCTTCCTCAAATAAATAAGTAGAGGATGCCAAATTATTTTATGAATACTTTCCCTTTTACCTAATGCAAAAAAAAAAAAAGATGAAAAAAGGGAGTGAAATATATAGCTTCCTTTTATATACCATCCATTTCCTTTGCATGGGCCTGCATGTCGAGCCCATATGTGTACACTGGTGTGTGTGACACACACACACACACACACACACACACACTCCTAAGCCATGTGTTCACTTTTCAGTAACCTTAGGGGACAGGAAAGGGAACACATTACACAACATTCTCTATAGATGGCGTGTTAGGTATCTGCATTCCCCACAAGTTCATTGCCTTAGTGTGCATGCAGTGATTACACTTTCTTTTCAGATTCCTCAGAACCAATCTCTTACCACATTTCCTCTGGCAATCTGGATGGCAAGTTCTCCATTCACCCTTGGCTGGGCACAATTCGCACCCAGGAGCCTCTGGATCATGAAGCCCAGCCCGTGGTGGTCCTCACCGGTCCAGGCACAGCTGGGCAGCTCCCCCATCTGCAGCAGCACTGAAGTCAATATAACGGTCATAGACGTCAATGACCATCACCCGGAGTTTCACACTGCCTCTGATGCGATCAGGATACCCCAGACCACACCTCCTGGCACAGCCTTGTACCTGGCTCGTGCAGAAGACAAGGACGGAGGCCTGAATGGACTCATCCGCTACTCTGTTGCGAGCCCGAAGCCAAGCATCTTCACCATGGACCGTGCGCAAGGTCTGCTGTACCTCAGTGGGAGCCTGGGAGGTGACGTACCTCAGGAACTCACGCTGACCATCATGGCGGAGGACCACGGCTCTCCTCCTCAGGCCTCTCTGATGACGTTGACCATAGTTATTGAAAGCCAAGAGCAAAGGCCAGCCTTGGCGTTTGAAAATCTGGTCTATCAAGTGGAAGTGAGTGAGTATCTCCCACTGATGACTCAAATACTGCAAATCCAGGCCTACCCACTGGGCCCTTGGCGCCCAATGTCACAGGCTGTCTACTCCCTGGAAGCCAGCACTGGCTCTGCAGTGTTCGGATTGCACCCTCACACGGGGTGGATTTATCTGCGGAGGCAACTCGACTATGAGTCTACACAAACGTTCAGGTTCAGAGTATTTGCCCGGATCCTGGGGGATACAAGATCACAAAATGTGAGCACGTCCGTAATTGTGCATGTCCTGGACGAGAATGACAACTCCCCCATGTTCTTGCATGACAGGTTGTTTTTGAAGGTGGAGGAGAGTCCTGTTCCCCTAGGGGTAATAGGGAAAATCACAGCTGTTGACGCAGACTCTGGGAAGAACGGACTGTTATCCTATTTCCTTTTGTCTGATGGAAAATTCTTCAAGATGAACCCTAACACAGGTAGCTCTTTGTGGCTTCTACCTATGCCTTTAAAATTAGATTCAAAAATAAGAATAAATAAATCATTAGATAGCCTAGCTTTTTAATACATGTGTTTAAAAATTACAAGTTTTTTTTTTTTAATTTTTGTTGCTGTTGTTTTGTTTTTTGAGGTAGGATTTCGCTCTAGCCCAGGATGACCTGGAATTTACTATGTAGTCTCTGGGTGGCCTCGAACTCATGGCGATCCTCCTACCTCTGCCTCCTGAGTGCTGGGATTAAAGGCGTGTGCCACCATGCCCTGCAAAAATTACAAATTTTAGTAAGCCTACTATTTAGTGACAACATGTGGTTTTTAAAATGAAGTTGAAATTGAAAAGAAATTGATCTGTAAAGATCCATCTTTCTCTGTCCCCTCCACCCCCACCACACCTTGCCACGCAGTCCCATGCCTCACAACAACACCTCAGCCAACATCCCATTGCCTCTGTGGCAGACAGGGCTCCCATCGAATTGCAACGGGCCTGAAAATTCCTGTTGCCCGGAGTTTAAATGTAGATGTCCCTTGTCTCAATATAGTTAGGTATACAGATATTTCCCCTGTGTAGAATTGCCTACTGTGTTCAGTATAATGGCCAGCCATACAGCTTTGTAGCCCGAGAGCGAGAGGATGTAGGTACATGTAGTGACGGGATATATAGTAAAGCCCAGGTGTGCAGTAGGCTGCCATGAAGTCTGCACAGCAATCACGTTGGTCAGTGACACAGGCTCAGAGTGCATCCATATCGTTCAGTGTATGTGACTATACTTACATTACATTAGAGATGTGATCAGGCTGGGATTGAATACCTCTATTCTAAAGATTAGTTGTTGGCAACTGTCTAGAAACCCCTCCCACCCCCCGCAACATGTCTTCGGTGGACTGCCCTTTTCTAATCCCATTTTATTCCTGAAACTTTCCTATTGGGGCTCTTTACTTTTCTGGTAATCTAGCAAATCTAACGAATGTGGAACCCTGCTGTTCGTCCCTTATTGCAGAAAAAAAGTTTGTCTTCAATTGTTCTTTTTTCATCGGTAGACTATTTTTTAAAACAAAGACTCAAGAAGTATTTTATGAAGCATAAATGTCATCAAGAAACACTAGGAAGTAATTTATCGGTTAAAATTTCAACATCACTCTAAGAACATATGTGTCCAAGTTCATTTTGGTAAGGGAACTAGAGGGGATGGGGGATAATTACAGGGATGTAGTTTATCTTTGAAGCCAATTTGAAAGTTAAATGTAAACCATTACTGTGTTTTTAAGTTTATATTGTATGAATGTGTAAGGACTTCATATGTATAGATTTATAAGGACTCCGGCAGGTTGCTTGCTACACAGATAGACAGGGCCAGCCTGCTTGCCCTCTGTTGCACATAGATGCTGTTTCCCTGACGTCTATGTCACTTAGGAACTGTATTAATGCATACACTGCAGCTGGCTCCCCAATGGTCCCCCTTCTGTCCTTCACCCAGGACCCACCTTCAGAAAACCCATCTGCTCTTCATCTTGTCTTTCCCTGTGTCCCTCAGCAAGTAGCTTAGCTTCTGAACTCCGTGTCCTTGCCACAAACAAAGGGCCAAGAGCTAACGTCTATGATGAGGCTTGTGAGACTGTTCTGGCAAACTGTCACCATCCACCAAGACAGGGTGGCAAGGCAGGGCTGAGGGGCATCATTCAGAACATGGAAGGCCACCCTCCTTTCACCCCTGTGTGCGGAGCAGTGTTCAGAGCAAGGGGTCGGGGTGCTCTAGCTTCTATTACAACCTCCACGCATTAACCAGGCCAGCCCCGGGCCAGGCCCCCCGGTTCCTTCCACCCTCATCCTCAGAACAGCTGCTACGTAAAGTCAGCAGTGTTTTATGAAATAAAAGTCAGTTAGCTCATCATGTCTTTGGGGTTTTCAGAATTACAGATTTGAACTTTAAAAATGTGGTTGTGTATATGAGTTTTATTGAAGTCACAGTGGCAGCGCACACTATTTAAATACAGTTTATGTAGAGAATAGTTATAGTAAACACTGCATGTAAGCTCACCGACTCATCAGCATACCCAAATATAGGTTTTGATCCTCATTTCGGATTTATGTTTTATACAGTGTCACTTTATTTGGATTATGAGGGGGAAACAGAATCTCAGCAAGAATGGCGGCTGTGTAGTGTCTTCATGCTTACTTTCTCACAAATAGATTTCTTCAAAAATGTTGAAGAAGGGACGGAGAGATGGCTTAGCCGTTAAGCGCTTGCCTGTGAAGCCTAGGGACCCCGGTTCGAGGCTCGATTCCCCAGGACCCACGTTAGCCAGATGCACAAGGGGAGGCACACGTCTGGAGTTTGTTTGCAGTGGCTGGAGGCCCTGACGTGCCCATTCTCCCTCTGTCTTTCTCTCTCTGCCTCTTTCTCCCTCTGTCTGTCGCTCTCAAATAAATTTAAAAAAAATGGTGAAGAAACCAGCGCTGGGCTGAGTGTGAGAGCAGAAGGCATGAGGGGGTGTGTGACCTCCAAATGGGGACAGGCACTCGGGATTCTAAGCAGCAGCGTCCGTGAGGGGATGTACCCAAACAGCATGTTTCCAGACACGACTTGTAAAACTCAGACAGTGGAACATTGCTACTTACTTGGGAAGTCCCTATTGATTGCTACGCATAGGTTTGTGAGACCCAAAGAGATGACTTGCATGTGTAAACAAGAAGCCATTGCCTAAATGAGCATGGTTTTAGGAAGGCTATTATAAAGTAATAATAATGACCAATAGATTACTGTTTATAGCACACTGTAAAATGCACAATTGCTTTTAAGAGAGCAGCCTATACCAATTGCTTTTCTCATTACTTGGATAAAATTGCCAACCAAAAGCAGCTTATGGGAGAAAAGGGTTTATTTTGGCTTACAGTTTTGAGGGGGACTTTCCAAGATGCTGGGGAAAAAAACAGAGGGAGCAAACAGCTGGAGTCTCATCTACACATCAGCAAGGAGGAAACAGCAACAGGGCAAGGAGGAAAACTGGGCTGGGCCATGAAATTCAAGGCCTACCCGCAGTGACACAGTTCTTCCAGCAAGACTTCACCTCCTTAGTGATCCCCAACTTCCCTGAACAGTGTCACGAGCTAGGGATTAAGTATTTAAACACATGAGTCTATCAGGGACATTTTACCTTCAAACCGCCACACAGTCCTAAGTTGTGACCTCTAAGAGGTCATCAGATGGGGCCGTGGGACCCAAACAGAGCCTAAAGAAGAATAATTAGTAGTAATTTTAACTGTTCCAAAATCATTTGTTTTATGAACTCATTTCTGTCTGTAAATAAATGTCACGTGAAAAATAACAAATGAGAAGTTTGAAAGTGGTGTTTTCTGGAGCAACTTCAACAATTTTATTTTAGTTCTTTTTTTTTTTTTTTTTGCTTTGAGACAGTGCCTTGTTGTGGAACCCAGGCCTCCCGGCAGCACGTGCAGTCAGCACTACCGGGGGGCTGGGCTGCGGGGTGGCCCTGGCTGTCACACTGCTGTTCGGAGGTTTGCACTTGGCCTTCCTTCCCGTGGACGTGTTCAGAGGTGGCTCATGACTGCTCCCCTGGTCTTCATCATGTTCTGCCCTGTGTTCCCCAGGAGAGCTGATCAGCTGGTTGGCCTTGGATCGTGAGCACCAGAGACACCATCAGATGACCGTCCTAGTGACTGACCACGGCTCCCCTCCGCGCAATGCCACCACGATGGTCTACGTCACCGTTACTGACATCAACGACAACAGGCCGTTTTTCCCACAGTGTCTCCCTGGGAAGGAATTTCGTGTCAAGGTTTGTGACGTAGCTTTACAGGGAACTCGTGCTATTCCTTGTTAGACGCTTGTCTGGAGCACCATCTTGTGGTAAGAGATGGGAAATTGTTAAATCAGTCTGGGTGGAGCAGAGTATGTTTGTGGGGGATCTAGAAAGAGTGCACTGGTTAGAATGACAGCGAGGAGACAGAGAAAGGAGAAGAGGAAGAAGAGAAAGAGAAGAAGAAGGAAGAGGAGGAGAATAGATGTGCATACTCTGTGGAATTGCACCTCCAGTTTGATAAAAAGCCCCATAGTTCTTCCCTTTGTACGCAGACTACTGATACCTGAATACTAGTGATACTCACATGCGCATTGGGTCTATACCATTTTGCTTACATCTCGAAACTAAGCTTCTTACCACTGACTGACGCATGGCACTAAGATGGTGGGTTGGAAGCAGGGACCATGTAATCATGAAGTGGGCAGAGGTACATCCAGTGGTTGTAAATGTGGTCTTGGTTAGCACAAACTCTTAACTATATGTATATTAAATAAACATCTAACTATATTATATTTTATTATATTATCTCCTAGTTTTTTTTTTATTTTGGCTTTGTGTGTTTATAGTATCTATAATACATCAGCACTCCTAATACTTTTGAAAGGATAGGAGTATATAAGCATCATGTTGTCAACTACCGTTCCAAAACAATTGAGTTGGATATTCAAACTGAAAAGATGGCTCAGCACTTAAAAACGCTTGCTTGTGAAGCCTGCTGACCTGTGTTCAAGTCCCCAGGCATCCGTGTAAAACCAGACAGGCATTCATTTCCAGTAGCAAGAGACCCATACACTCACATGCACACATATGTGCGAAAGTAAATAAATAAATATTTTAAATATCTCATGTCTTATTGGACAGTTGAGCGTCACATTTACATTTCATTATTCCAGGAAAGTTCCTGTTAATAATGCGATATTTTTCCTGTGTAAAGTGCATTTCCTGAAGTAAAAGCTCATGTTTATCTTACCATCTTTTGGGTTGTGATAAGCAGCCCAAACAGTGACTTCAGAAAATCACTTAAATGAGAAAATGCTAGAATTCTTTTAAAGCATCCAACATAGAAAATTATTTAAGTTGATTTCCTTTATTATTATTTATTTGCACAGTTAGTTCAGATGACCCAGATAACATGTGCAAACTGAGTAAAAATTTATATTTGTAAGATGGATCATTTCCACAGACTTCTGTCTATACAACTTCTATATGACAGACATTTGAATGGTATTCAGATTTAAAAGCTTAAAAGTACCTAGTGCAGTGGGTTTTTTCATTTATAGATCCATTGATACTTCATTTTATTTATTTTTTAAATACTTTATGTTATTTTTATTTATTTATTTGACAGATAGAAAGAGGGAGAAAGAGAGGGGGAGAGAGAGAGAGAGAGAATGAGCCCGCCAGGGCTCCAGCCACTGCAAACGAACTCCAGATGCATGTGCCCCCTTGTGCATCTGCTTAACATGGGTCCTGGGGAATCGAACCTGGGTCCTTTGGCTTTGCAGACAAACGCCTTAAGTGCTAAGCCATTCTGCCAGCCCTATATTTCATTTTAAACTCCCACTGACTCATTTATAAGCCATTTGTTTTGATGACAGGTTCTGGAAGGGCAGCCAGTCAATATGTTGGTTACAACCGTGTTTGCAAAGGATCCAGATGAAGGGACCAGTGCAGAAGTGACATATTCAGTCTCGTCAGGTAAACATTGCCATGTATGAAGAGTTACGAGCACTTAGAATTCCCTCTGTCATTTACTGCTTGTCTGTCTTTTGGGGGAAATACTTCTATTGGATGATTCATCTTTCCATAGCTAGCTTTCAATATATCCATCAGGAAGGACCTTCATTTTTTGCACGTATGTAATACATGTGGTATGTGTGGACGTATGTGTGGGGTGATCCCTATGTGCTTGCTCTCCTGTGGCGGCAGAATAAGGACCTGGGGCATCTCCCTCCCTCACTCACCTGCCTGTTTTTCCTTGGGATGGAGGCTCTTCCTGACTCTGGAGCTTGAAGTTAGAGAGCTCCAGTGTTCCTCCACTCTCTGCTGCCCATAGGGCTGGAGTTAGCGGCATGTGTGGCCACGCTCAGCCGTGTTCACGTGGTGTGGAGACTCAAGTCGGGGGCAGTCTCCGGCCCCTCTCAGGCCCTCGTGCTTGGACAGGAAGCACTTAACCACTGAGCCACCGTGGCCACCCCACCTTCATTTTTTTTTTTTTTAAGGAAGACTGTCTTAAGTTTTGTAGAAACTTATAGCTGCTTTCCTGTATCTTAAACACAAACCATCTTAATAAGCAATTTGAAATTATCTGAAGTCTACAAATTGAAAGCAAAGTGGAAGCTGATGGATAGGAGTTGTGTTTAATGTGTGGAAAGTAGCATGTGCTTGTGAGTCTCTATGAAAGCCACTACTCATTAGAGCAGTTTAAATCACGTCTACCTGCATGATACCAAAATCATAAACATGGGCTGTGGTACATGGAGGCTTTATTAAAACATAATTACTGTTAAGGTTTTTTGTTTTCTTTAAATGTACTGTCGTCAGACTGGTTCCAGTAATTGGTTTTACTTGGCATTGCATTTGAGACCATTTGTTAGGCCATTTGGTGTTTTACCTTGTTGGACAACAAGCATAGGAGATCAAGACAACAGTGCTCTTGCCTGCAGATGACTGGATTGTCTTCATGGAAAGCCCAAGAGATAGAACAGACAAGGCCCTAGAATTAATGTCAGCACGTTCTCTGGGAGTAATGTCAACACAGAAAGCTTACCAGCATTTCAAAGTGAAGCAGTTTTACAAATGTCTATCACAGAGATTCTCTAGAACAGCACAGGGTGCAGGTGGGTTTTACTACAACCCTAAAGAACCCCAAAATCCAAGGCCCTTTGCTCCCTCACACTTCTCCTGAGTGGGGGGATAGTATGCAATTCCTATTTATAATACATGCCGTTTTTGATAAGGAGGTCCCCTCAAGTTGTATAAGACTTTGAACCGCATGCATCAAAATCCATGTCTACACTATGAAGATTCTCGTCCAACATGTATAAGACCTCCATGCAGAAATTTATAATTTCACTGAATGACATGAATGATAAATAAGAAACAGCTATATCATATTCATTCCAGAAAGACTTAGTAACTTAAGGATAAAAATGTTTCAAAATGTATTTATTAGCTGAGTTTTATTTCTGCTCAAAATGTCAGTGAGTGGTGGAATTTGACAAGCTACTTCTGATGTCATATGGACGAGCAAAAAGAAAAAAAGAATGGTGAATATTATGTCAAAAGAAAAGTGGAAGACTTGCTCTACAAAAGCTTAATTTTTAAAGCTTTGAAAACTAAAATATTATTGTTATAAAGCATTGATTACAGACTTCAGCTCATCTCACATGTATGACGATTTGATACACCATATGTGCGTATAGGTAGAACATCAGTTATGATGCAGATGTAATTAGTGACCCACATGGAAAAATAAAATTGTCTATCGACTTCTCAGCATAGAGAAGTTGGTTTATTTCAATTTGAAGATCCTTAATTTGTATAAAAGACTATGTAATTATTTGACATTGAGGCTAAAGACTCATTTTTAAACAATCAAAGCAAACATTTCAAAGGAATTGGTAAATGAAACTGTATTAATAGTCAACACTCCACAAAACATGCCTTTGTTTATACCTTTATAAGTCAGATCACACATTGCAAAAAAACCAAACAATTGCAACTCATATAACCAGTACAGAATTGCATTCTGACTTTATTCAGAATTCCTAACAATAGGGAAATGATAAATTGTTAAATAAATTAAATGGACAGAAGATACTAACAGACAGCTCACAGAAAAGAAGTCAGAATGATCAAAGCTATGCTAGGACATAATCTCTTGGCATGACTTTGAAGAACAGCGAAATGGCATCTGATAAACTTAGAGGTTTGGTGTGGCTATGTGCTGCCCAGGAAGTTCAAATTCTGCTTTATACTTTCAACTTGCAGGTGTGTCCAACCTTTTGGCACCATGACACAACATTGTCATCCACAAAGTTTATACTCAAGAACTGCACGATCAAGTTACAAAAAAAACAAACCCTCAAAATCTTCTCAGTAAGTTTATGATTATGTGATGGGCCACATTCATGAGCCACCTTGGCTCCATGTGGCCTGTAGACTGTAGGTTGGGCACACGTACTTCATGTGTGTGCGGCGCACAGAAGGAATGGAACATTTATGCAAGCATGGTTTTACATGCATGCAAACTATGACATGCTCGAATTGAACACTCTATAGCAATGAAAACGATTGTCCACATCCAGCTGGACAAATATTGAAGTTTAATTGAAAAAAGTAACTTTTAAAAAAAGATAAAACGAATTACATCTTAGGTTGTACCACCTTTCACTGGGAAAGAGACCCATGGTTCTCTGTCACAGTCACATGACTAAGAGGGGAGTCAGGGAGTGAGGTTCACTTTCATGTGGCTTGGTCCCCACAAAGAGGACCAGTAAATAATTCTCCACCTGGAAATATTTCTTATCTTTCTCAATCTCTAGACATGTGAACAGTGAATTGTACAGAGGTAATGAGTCTGTGAAGCAAGAAAAGCTTCTCCCCCCCCCCCCTTCTATTAGCCTCCACTCAACTTACACTTTCTGGTCTTTTTTAATTTACGGATTTTTTTTTTTTACAAAAGGTTGAACCCATAGAGCCCTTCTCTCGCACCCCAATTCTGTGGAGGGTCTTCGGTGGGGTTATTGGTATTCATTGTGGGGACCAAGAGGTCTCAGTGAGTCTCCGCAGGGATGGGGGAGACATGGTGCCTCAGGCTATTCCCACCCACCCTGAGGCTCCTGTAATCTTTCCGCCCCCTCTTCCACAATGCTGCCTCGTCCTTTGCAAGTAAGTCCTTAAAATGTGTCCTCTGGCTATTGTGTCAGTTAGGTCAGTGAGATCTCTGTACCATTATCCCTCTGTTTCATTCTGAGCTCGTTAAGAATGTGAAACACCTGGGAAGGGCAATGGGGAGTGGATAGGCACACACACACACACATGCACACACACACACACATGCACACACACACACAGACCTATGATCCTTTAATAATGCCATTACCTCAAAACCGGTAAGCCAGGCTCTGCATGTTTATGCACCATGAACTATGAAGATAAACACCCACATCGGTTCGGAAGGCGACTGCAGAGGGGGACAGGGGAGAATGTGACCGGAGCATACCACTCTCTTTATTTCATTATTTCTTTTTTTAAAAAAATTTGAAGAAATATTGAGTATCAATAAATCTATAAGGAGCGTCATTTTTAAAAAAACTTTTTTGGGATATTTTTAAATTAGCTTCCAAGGTGATACTTGAGGCATAGCAATATAAAAGTACAGTGAAATAAGTCGTGTTTTATGTTTACTACATCTCATTAAAAAATAGAGGCAACTACAAAAAGAATATAATAAGAAACAAGATAAAAAGTAGTCTAATGGCACCAGGAATCTTCATCATTCACAAGAAGCATTCTACAGAATTCCTCTGAGACAGGAGAGAGGAGATAAAAACAGAATACATGGGCTGGAGAGATGGCTTAGAGGTTAAGCACTTGCCTGTGAAGCCTAAGGACCCCAGTTCGAGGCTCGATTCCTCAGGACCCACGTTAGCCAGATGCACAAGGGGGCGCACTTGTCTGGAGTTCATTTGCAGTGGCTGGAGGCCCTGGTGCACCCATTCTCTCTCTCTCTTTTTCTCTCTCTCTCTCTTTCTCTCTCTCTGCCTCTTTCTCTCTCTGTCTGTTCCTCTCAAATCAATAAATAAAAATAAAAAATAAAAAATAAATCATAACTGGTAAGTTATGTAACTTCCTGCTCCATCCTCTAAATTTCTCAGTGGTGATTCATTTTATTTGCTATTCTGTCCCCTGCAAATGGTAAAGAATTGATCGACGTTGGTGACTCAAAAACTATTAAATCAGAGAATAAAACACTTTGTCTGTTCAAGATTTACCTGAAGTTTTGGATTGATAGAAGTAATCAGATTTTACTGAAGGTCCCAACCTATTATTTAACTAAGCACATTGAAGTACAAATCTGAATGATTAGAATTAATATGAATGTATGATAAATTTTAGTGTGCACATGCATCTATTCTCTGTCCACAGAGAAGGTCTAGACACCCTAACTAATCCAGAAACATTGAGTGTCCTTCCTGTCCAAAACGTGGTCTCACAGAACTATTATCTGCCAGAAGGAGCCAGAAGTTCTTGGAGAAATAACTACCAGTCTTGGACAGGAAATCCACCATTCTGTACGCAGATACAGGGAAGTTGATAAAGACTCCTGGGATCATGTCCAAAAGACCCATCAATAAAGATAATAATAAGTAAAATGTTGGAACCTCTTCCTGTAATAAGCCCTTTCTCTGGGTTACCATAAAATAATTGGAAGGAAATTTCTTTTTATTGGAATACTCTAGTCAATAAATAAAGGGGGATAAAAGGGACATATTATATGTGTTATAATACTTAATGAATCCACAGATCAGACATTGAATCAAAAGGACCAACATTAAGACCCAAGGGTAGCCAGGTGTGTGACTCTGAGGGGAATGCAGCATTTGTGAAGGAATCAGGCCCAAAAGTCCACCTGAACCTCATCATTTTTTGGCCCTTCTGCCAGATTTAAAGTACTTCAAGGAAACAAGCATTAGAGGAGAATACAGAGGAAATTATATAGCCACATATTAGAAATGTTAACCACCAAATATAGACCACAGGAAACTTCAGGATGCATGATCCAGTCTCTTCAACACATGAATTAAAAGGGCA